>JARGYO010005626.1:101184947-101847447 GCA_029206835.1 Rana muscosa | reverse complement strand
TCCACTTGAAGGATGAGGAACAGATCCCAATCTGTCCATTTCTAGCAGATAGGATTGGACATGGCCACTGTCTGCGGCGGAGGCCATCTATTTGTAGCCCGCCGGCCGTTTTTCAAAAATATTCCAGATTTTCCCGGCGGGACAAAGGCAAAATCCCGGGAAAATAAGCGGGACAAAATAAATTCGGGACAACGGTCCCAAATTCGTGATTGTCCCGGGAAAAACTGGACTGTTGGCGACTATGCCATTGACACCCACCGCTTCATAGAGGGCAATGGATGGTCCGATTGGGTCCACTGACATGCGGCCCCAATCACTTTGTCCGTGTGAAAGTGGCCCTATTCCTGTTGTGGCAACCTACAATTTGGGATTTTTTTTCACTCTCAGCGATAACAAAACAGGATAAATAAAGGACGGTGAATCTTTCCAATAGGGGCACAGACCAAAAACAAAACTGACAGGTGTTCCAATCCCTCTCCACGCAATCCAAAACTACAACTTTTTGCCTTTCCTTTCTTTAGATCAGGCTCCTCTCCTATACTAAAACTGCCTACTCTGATTTCACTGAACACTGTGAACTTCTCACAGGAGTGCATTAGAAGCTGCAGCAAGTGAGACAGAGCCAGCCTCATTTCCTGGCTGAATTTTCAGCATTATCTAGCATTCTCCTCCTTAACCTTATTGGGTTTGTGATGAAAATCAAAATGTTTCATTTAAAAATCTCATTAGCATGTTAATGATGAGATGGAGGAGCCAGGGATAACAAAAAATAGGATTTTTGTACTCACCGTAAAATCCGTTTCTCTGACGTCCATGGACCGACGCAGCTCTCATACTGATTACATGTGGGTATATGTCCCTGCTCGCAGGAGAAGACCTAGGCAGAATGTTAGAGGTTAAAACATTCTAGAACAAGCCAGAGCTGAACAGCCCCGCCCAGGGGGGCGGTCCCTCCGGACATTACCCTTCCACCTGCAGCTAATCAGCCTCAGTTCGTAACAAAGCAGTACAAACTTAAAAGGAAGGGTGGGTGCTGCGTCGGTCCATGGACGTCAGAGAAACGGATTTTACGGTGAGTACAAAAATCCTATTTTCTCTTATCGTCCATGGACCGACGCAGCTCTCATACTGATTACATGTGGGACGTCCCAAAGCAGTATAAGAAAAGGGTGGGAGCAAAAAAAGTAAGGAATAATCAAAACTTCACTCCAAACCAGCAGAGCCCCTCAACGGAGGAGTTGCAACATTAGACAGCGGCCTGCAACACTTTGCGGCCGAAGGAAGCATCCGAAGATACAGCCACATCAACCTTGTAGAACTTTGAAAAGGTATGAACGGACGACCAGGTCGTCGCCTTGCACACTTGTGCAACCGACGCTTGATGTCGGAAGGCCCGGGAAGCACCAATTGCCTTGGTGGAATACGCCGCAACCGGAAAGGGAGGCGCCCGCCCCTTAAGGGCATAGGCCTGTATGACGGTCTGCCTGATCCACCTAAAGACGGTGGCAGACGACACCGCTCGGCCCTGTTTTGGACCAGACACAGATTTTCTAATGGAAACAGTAGCAGACAGGTACACTCGTAAGGCTTGTACCCATCTTAATGTATGAAGCGCAAACTCTCAGGGAAGCGATGGGTGAGGACACAAGGACGGAAGAACAATGTCCTTCTTAAGGTGAAAGGCCAAGACCATCCTTAGAAAAGAAGGATGGTCGTGGGCGCAACACCAACATATCCTTATGGAGGACCAAGTAAGGCGACTTGCCAGACAAGGCTGCCAACTCAGACACCCGTCTAACCGAAGCAATGGCCAATAAGGCCAACTTCCGGGACAAGGTCAAGAGAGGAATCTCTCTGATATTCTCAAAGGGATGTTCTTGGAGAACCGAGATGCATCAAAATCAGATCCCAAGTAGGGAGAGGAGGCTTGACAGGGGGGACCACATGGCAAACCCCCTGCCCAAAAAGGTGCTAATCAAGGAATGGCCCGGCAGCGGCCGTTGAAAAAGACAGTCCGGGCCGAAATCCGACCCTCAAAAAAAAAAAGGTATGCAAGGCCAGCTTTTGGGTCCCACCACGCTATAAGAACAGCAAAATCCTGGGAACGGAAAACATCCGAGGATGCCACTCAAGTTCCTCGCACATAGCGATGTAAGCCTTCCAGGTACGGTGAGATATCTTTCTGGAGGAAGATTCCCGTGTCAACAACATAGAAGAGATGACCGAATACGAGAGAACTCGGTCCTTTAGCACCTGGCTTTAAACAGCCATGCCATTAAAGCCAAGGACTGTAAAGCAGGATGAAGTATGCTCTGCGAAGCCGGCGAGGCAACAACAGTAGCAGAGGGTAAGCATATATCAGGCGATACTGCCCCCACGGGCTTCCAACACGTCTAACGCATCCGCCCAGGGGTCCCTGGACCTGACCACGATCTTGCCACCTTGCGAGTGAGTCGAGAGGCCACAAGGTCCACTTCCGGTGCCCCACCTCCGGTAAAGAAGGTGGAAACACCTCCGGATGCAAGGACCCTTCGCCTGCAATGCACACGGCCGACAGGACCGTCTTGCAGCGAGACGTATGAAAATCCCAAAGAGACTCCGCAATGTATCGGAGAAGGGAGGCCCCAGTGTACAGGGTGCCTCAAATGTTGGCCAATAAAGGCAACTTGACGGAACTTCCCTAGAAACTCGGTCAGAGGACTAGTACCTCAGCCTCCACAGGTGGCGCAAACCCACCCCGGGCACAGAGACCCTAAAGGCTAAAGCAGTTGTAGTGCACCTGCTAGACGACTGATGAATGAAGCAGAGGCTTTTGCCCAGTCATTGAGCTACAAAAAATGCCAGAGACGCAGCCACTAACGGGCGCAACGCCAACCCCAGCCTGGCGAACACAGTCCAAGCCAGCGCTTCTGATCACCACTGAAAGCAGGTGGAAAGTGATACCCCTGAAACCAGGGATCCTTGTGACAATGCTCCATCCAGCAGCTACCCATGGATAGGTGCTGATTGTGCAAACACATAGTTTATACTATGTATTGCGTCAAACGCACAAATGGAGAGTGTGGGAGGAAACCCACGCAGCCACAAAGAGCATAATACCACCACATACGGCGTATGTAGTTTAGTATTTGTGGATAAACCTATTAAACGCGTATATACTGTGCCAGCGACGAAGGCGTGCACATCATCGGGGGCCTGGACGTAAACCAGCCACACAGATTGCGTACACAACCGTGTAGGTATGTTAGCCTGCGAATAAACAAATTGCACATGTTTATACTGTGCATAGCGCTGAGAATGCGCACACCATTGGAACGCAGGGGAGAAACCTGAGCACCCGGATGAAACCCATGCAGACTGCATACGCATACCGTGTATGGTATTATAGTATGTGTGCTAAACATTTTGCACAAGCCCATGTGTGCATAGCACCGAAGGCGCGCACACTGTTGGCGCGTGGGAGGAACCGAAGTACCACACGCATACTCAGAGAATGCAATACCTACAGCTACTGTAAATGTATTTAGTGTAGTGTATAGACATAATGTGTATGTTTACACCGTGTATTGCACCAAAGGCATGCATGTCATGTAGCATGGGCAGAAACCCATGCAGACTGCATCTGCATACCGTGTAGGTATTATAGTGTGTGTGCTAAACCTTTTTGCACAAGCTCATGTGTGCAAAGCACCGAAGGCGCGCACACCGTTGGCGCGTGGGAGGAACCGAAGTACCCCACGCATACTCAGAGAATGCAATACCTACAACTACTGTGAATGTATTTAGTGCAGTGTATAAACATAATGTGTATGTTTACATCGTGTATTGCACCAAAGACATGCATGTCATGTAGCGTGGGCGGAAACCCACGCAGACTGCAAAGACATACCGGGTAGGTCCAATCGCACAAATTTAGACTGTGCATAGCGCCGAAGCGCCCACTCAGTACAACTCCACGCAGACAGCACACAGATACCGTGTAGGAATGATAGCATGTGAATCAACATAATATTGCACATGTTTATGCTGTGCATTTCCATTGGAGCGTGGGGGGAAACCGGAGTACCCGGAGGAACCCCACGCAAACAGTATACCCATACTGTAAACATGTATAATATGTGCAATAAACATATTGAACATGTCTATACTGTGCAGAGAGCCGAAGCGCACATACCATGAGAGTGCGGGAGGACACCGGAGCCCCCGCCAGCCCAGAGAGTATGATACATATACTGTGAATGTATCTGGAGTCGTGCATAAACATATTTTGTACGTTTATATCATGTATGGCACTGAAACACAGCATTGGAACGTGGGGACAGCCACGCAGACACAGAGACCAAGAACACATACATACACTGTGAATGTATGCAGTGTAGAGGTATAGGATGAGTTTAAATTATGGCGCAGAGGCGCATAATCTTCTCTGTATCATTCCAACCTGCTTGACTGTGCTGCTGAAGCAGCATTCAGGTAACCTCTGATCCTCAGACCGTGTGTTTGTCAGAGCTCAAATCATTCCCCAGGAAATGGCGGGAAATGTTACCTCAGGTATCACACACAAGGCTCACAGGGATTAGAGACATAAATGAATAAAGTCCTCCCTCATCCATGCTGCTCTTGAGGCAGCGTGTGAGGAAAACTGAGGAAACTGTGTAAGAGAAAAGCTTGTCACAGCAATTCCAGCCTGAGTGTGATTCTCACATCATCAATGAGATCACTTACAAGCGCCCTGTCATTCACTGACACAGAACTGGAGTCTTCCTCACAAGGGAATGTCCTGTTCATAAACATTAAATATTCAGAACTAGGGTCCTGAGCCCAATAGCTAGGCCCATATCTGACTCAGAGCACTCCTTCACTAAAGATTTTTGTGGGGGGAGGGGGCTTATAGCTCCTTTTGCTCGCACACCGCTTCCATTCTGACAGGAATGATTCCAGGACTGCTGACAACTGGTCCATAAGGACCGCAGGTGCAGGAAACATATGAACATGTTTAACTGTGCAGCACTGCCAGTTGCCCCAGGCAATGTGGAGAGCAGGTGTATCAGACTCCATAACGCCACCCTCTGAGACCTTATACACTATGCAGTGAATATACAGTCCACCCACTGGCTACGCTGAGGAGGGGATACCCGGGAGGACCCACCAACCCTTAAGGACAGCTCAGTCTGTGAGGGGATTCGCGCCACAAATAAATGCGCGGCGGCCACAAGAAAATGGCCGCCGTCCGCAGCTATAACTGTGCCACTGAACGCCAAGATGGCCGCCGAGCGCAAAATTCAAAGCTCTAATGCGCGCCAATGGCGCACGCAATAACCACCTCAAACAGCGCCAATGGTGCACGCAATAATCACCTCACACACCAGAAAAAACTGCAGACATGAGCGCCCAACCAGGCCAGAGTGACCCCCAAACACCCCACAGCACAGCACCAGTACAGGGTGCAGAGAGCAGCATAACAGGGGGGGGACAGGGAGAAACCCCCACACACAGAAACACAGCCAGCATGTACTCACCTGCAGTAGGAGAGACTACTTACCCGTCCCTTTCAGGGACTCACTGGCTTGTTTCAGACAGACCTATCACAGAGTCGTACTGCGTAGCTGTCGGCCCGGTCCACCGCGAGAGATACAGTCAGTCAAGTACTGTTCAATCTTGAGAGGACCGCGGGAGCATGAAAGCAACCCGGCCACCCCTGGAGCCATGGGGTATGTCGTGAACTGAGTCTCACGCACGCAAGGCGAGGATCAGCACGCTCGATGGTCGGACAGGGAAGACTACGAGGATACCAGTGTACCCAACCTGTTGCCCAGCCGACAGTTGATTGAAGGTCTCAAAAATAAAATAATAAAATTCCCAAAGGAATAAAAATCAAAAGTAAAATCTTCCAGGAGACTGGCTCCTGAGAGCCACGTCTTCTCCTTCTGCTAGGCAGAAAAAAACTGAGGCTGATTAGCTGCAGGTGGGAGGGTAATGTCCGGAGGGACCGCCCCCCTGGGCGGGGCTGTTCAGCTCTGGCTTGTTCTAGAATGTTTTAACCTCTAACATTCTGCCTAGGTCTTCTCCTGCGAGCAGGGACATATACCCACATGTAATCAGTATGAGAGCTGCGTCGGTCCATGGACGATAAGAGAAAGGAAAATTTAAACATCAGCTTTGAGGCTTGCATGGTGGGAAAAACTGCAAAGAAAGCATAACATACAACCCAAAGCTGTATGGTGAAGCAGAGCAATGATAAAATAATGTTCCATGTCAAAATCCTTAAGGCCACGTTTACAGCAACCAATCATTTAAAAGAGTAACTCCAGCCAAAAATGACATACGTGAAAAATGTAAGGTACAGCAGTCTCTTATAATCTACCCAACTCTACCATGCAGTATAGAACACCATACAAAGGACGAGAAGACTTGTAATACCAGCCCAATGAGCCCAACCAATTCGAAGGCAATAAGCAAAAGAAATCAGGGGCCATTATAGTGATACTAAAGTCTCAGCTTTTTGTCTTTAAAAATAACAAACATGTTATAATTACCTGCTCTATGCAGTGGTTTTTCACAGAGCAGCCCAAATCCTCCTCTTCGAGTCCCTTGTCGGCACTCCTGGCCCCTCCCTCCTGCTAAGTGCCCCCACAGCAAGCAACTTACTATGGGGGCACCCGAGCTAAGCTGCAGCCTTCTGTGTCCATTCAGACACAGAGCAAGGGTTTGGCCCCACCCCCTCTCTCTCCTCATTGGCTTGCTGACTTTGATTGACAGCAGCAGTAGCCAATGGTGCCAATGAGGAGGGAGAGTCCCAGACAGCCGAAACACTCCTGCAACATGGATCGAGATGGGCTCAGGCAAGTGTTGGGGGGGGGGGGGGGCTGAGGCACACCGTTTTTTTTTTTTTTTTTATCTGAGGCTGGGTTCATACTTATGCGAATTGGATGTGGGTTTCAATGGAGCCGGTTCACACACCTCCGGGTCGTGTGTGTGTGTGTGTGTGTGTGTGTGTGTGTGTGTGTGTGTGTGTGTGTGTGTGTGTGTGTGTGTCTTTGGCTCAGTTTCAGGTCCAAATTCAGGCACAAATTCAGACCTGAAATGGTAACCAGGGATGCACTGGACCCCCTGCTGTGCCCTGCGCCGCACACAGTGTGAACCCAGCCTTCATGCATAGAATGTATTAAGATAAAAAACCTTCTGACTTTACAACCACTTTAAGGCATACATGGGGCAATTTATTTTCATTAAACCAGTGGGTTGAACCAAATAAAAAAACAGACCCCATTCCCCTATCAACACATTTGAGGTGTTGTAGCTATTGTATTTGGACAGTGGGGGGGGGGGGGCTTTCCTGCTGTTAGAATACACAGATTAATTTATTTATTTTATGCATGAACAAGATGGACTTGTGTATTTTTTCAACTTGACTAACTATTTAACAGATGAGCACTGCAGCCTACTGCCAGCGGTGCTGATTGAGCAGCTTTTATATGACAGGGTGGTTGAACAGCAGTCAATCGGTTGATTGACTTCTGTTCAACTGCAGTGCATAGATTAAAATTGGCTGTTCCCTGTTGAACTGGTCTAATTTCGATCCATGTATGCCCAGCTTACTTTTACAAAGTAATAACTGGGTTTGCAAAGGCATTTGGCATCCATAAAAGAAGATTTATATATTTTGTGTCTATGGAACAATAGTTGTGCCTGGATTTCAGCTTTAAAAAAAAGAGAGGTATGGGATTTTTTTTTTTTTTTAAATCATACTTAGCAGGGAACCGATGCTGCATTCACCTAGCTAAGGCTGAGATCTGAGCCCCAAACATTGCTGATCGTTCGGTTCTCAGGGCTCCCTGAGCAGAGAGCTGGTGACTATCAAGCTGCTTACTATGGGGGCATTTGTGCATGCTCACTTCCGGGCCGCCTCTGTGTGTCCATGTCCAGCCCCCCGCTCCCTTCTCACTGGATGTGATTGACAATTGCCAATGGCTCCCGCAGCTGTGTTTCAGCCAATAAAGAACGAGAGACTCGGGAGAACTGCTGCTCATGCACATCGATGGATCCGACTGGCAAGTATTTGGATTTGGGGGTGCTGAGGGGGAACTGCACACTGAAGGTTTTTTACCTTCATGCATAGAGATAAACACCTTCACCCTTTACAACCACTTTACAAAAACCATAGAAAAAGAATAGGAAACAAGAGAGGGGTCTTAAAGGGGTTGTAAAAGCCTCGTGTTCATCCTATGCATTAAGGTGAAAAAACACCTTGCACTGTCCAGCCCCCCAGCCCCCCGTTTTACTGACCTGAGCCCCAAACTTCCGTGGGCGCGATCCCGCGTCATTCTCCCCAAGGCTTCTTGGCTCTTCATTGGATAGATTGATAGCAGCGCAGCCATTGGCTCCCGCTGCTGTCAATCAAATCCAATGACGCGGCCCCCGGGGGCGGGGCCGAGTCATACACTCGGCGGCTATGTACGCCGAGTGTACGACATGGGAGCGTGCCCGCAAGGTAACCCCCTTGGGAGAGAGCTTCCCAGAGGGGGTTTGCTATTGCGGGGAGGAGCCGAGAGACCCCAGAAGAGGACGATCGGGTCCACTCTGTGCAAAACGAACTGCACAGAGGAGGCAAGTATGACATGTTTGTTATTTTTTTAAACGTGAACCTATAGTATCACTTTAAAGGCATAGTACAAAACAGTTTCCTAGAGCATTTTGCTAAAGCCCTGTAAAGACTGAATACAAAAGAAGACACGTTGCACATATTGCTCATGCCCACCACACTACTCTTTATCCTTGACCAAATATTCCGTATTGAGTCACCCAACTAATAGACTCTTTGCTGTGCTAACAAGAACCGTCGCTGCATTATTTCAAGGCAGCATTCTGTGGACCTAAGTCATCAGGAATAGGCAACACTTATCTAGTATCTCTAGGTACCTTCATATTTGTTCAGGTAAGCCTTGTTCAAAAATTGGACACCACCTGGAACATCCAGACCTTCTTAGCCCCTTGCATGTATACAAGGCATTCATGCCAATCCATGACTTGACTGAAGCTCTGACTTCAGGATTAGTACATAAGCACTGCCGCCAATAACTCCCAGTCTTTAGCGGATTAATATGATATCCTTTAAAGCCAGATGAGGCATCAATGACTTGCTTTTCTGCAAGTAAAACTTAATTTGAAGGCCTTTCCTTTTTAGAGAAAACTTGCAGCACCGGATAATCGAGTATTACCCAGGCACAAGGAAGACAACAATGTAATTATGTGTGTCTGTTTCAGGGTCCGCTCGATCGCTGCTCTCAGGAGCTAAGCTTCTTCCAGATGAAGCTTTCATGCCGATATTGCTATTCATAGATTCCTCAAATGCCAACAATTCTTCTTATTCAGGACCAAGAAACGCTGCAGCTTAATGAATTGAAGAAACACTATATCTTAACAAAGGCTAGATGCCTCAAGAAGCACGAGGAATTTTCATTTGCTTTATCCAGGCTTAAGCAAAGAAGGCCGATACAAAGATGGATCACAGACTTGTAAAGTGCTTCCCCCCAACTCGTGGCAGGAAGGACAACAGAATAATGTTCAACACATTTATATATATATATATATATATATATATATAATGTGTATGTATGTATAACCAATAATATGAAATCCCAGACAGAAAGAGGACCTTTAATGCATGGATCTAAAACACCTAGGAGCGATGTATAAAGGCTGGGGGAGTTCGGCCACTGCCACCTGATTGATTATGTCCGCATGGCCATTAGACCCGGTTCACACTGGGGCAGCACGACTTGTCCCGCGACTCTGCCGGGCGATCGCCACACGACTTCTGAGGTGACTTGCAAAATGACTTCTGTATTGAAGTTGTCCCAAAGTAGTACAGGAACCTTTTTCTAAGTCGGAGCGACTTAGAGTATAAGCCTAGGGTGTCCATCTGCATGCCTCACTTTGCCTCACTGTGCCCATGCCTAGACTGACGTTTAACATGGGAGTCTATGGAAGGGGTGCCCGGCTTTGAAAAATCGTTGCTCCCCGGACAATAAACTTTGCACACTTGTAGAGGAAGAGTAGGGCTACATGTGTACCAAGTTCGGGGTCCAGGGGACCTACGGCCAGCCAGTACCAGGTCCCCAAAGTCCGGGAGATCAGGCGCAAAAAGGTAACTCGAGTGGGGCATTTTCAGCACAAAAAAATGTGCTGAAAAACTCGGCTTATACGGTAAGCGCAATGTCATGCTGAATAAACTAAAATTATTATTGCATCTTAAAAACAGAAAACAATATTTACTCCAAAAGCATTTTATTAAAATAAATATATATATATATATATATATATATATATATATATATATATATATATATATATATATATATATATATATATATATATATTTTATGGCACCGTTTTATCCACCAATACCAACAATGGGTCATAATCCCCTCCAGCTGACATCAATGATGGGGAACTGACATCAATGATGGGGCACAATTCCTCCCACTGACACCAATCATGGGGCACAATTCCTCCCACTGACACCAATCATGGGACACCATTCTTCCCACTGACACCAATCATGGGACACAATTCCTCCCACTGACACCCATCACGGGGCACAATTCCTCCCACTGACACCAATCACGGGGGACAATTCCTCCCACTGACACCAATCACAGGGCACAATTCCTCCCAATGTCAGCAACAATGGGGCGCAATTCCTCCCACTGACACCAATCACAGGGCACAATTCCTGCCACTGAAACAAACTGGCCCTTTGTTAACATAGTTTGGAGATCCCTGGCTTAGGGAAAAGAGCTGCCAAGATCTCCACAGGAATTCACCAAGTAGTACAATATGGGAACCTGGTCTGCTGCAAAATGTATAACAACCGTAGTGTTAGCAGGCCTGCTGGACACCAGATTACCAATTTATCCGTTTACAAATGGACTGCAGAAAGTCATACGGAGTGTAGTAGATACCCTATAGAATTCAGTCATGCCTCTGCACGGAAATTGTTGGCGATTGTACCAGATTCAGGTATCTCTCAGAAAAAATTACACAAAATCGCACAAAAGCTGGCAGTGAGGCTGGAGCATCCCGAGTTTGGGGCCATGCATCCACACGGATGTCACAATGGGAGCAGAAGCGGTGTCCGTGCAGCTGCTGCTTCTCAATTGACATGAACTGGACTGCCTGCAGGGGATGCATGAACACAAAGGATGAGCTCAGGCATGTTCGCAACTGCACATGCAGAGCCCGCCAGGAAGTCGGCACTGCAGAGCGCTTATCACAGGCAGCGAGACATTTTCCCGATCCGCGGCTGCAGAGATCTGGAAATGTCTTACTGCCTGCGATTAGCGCTGTGCAGTGCCGACTTCCTGGCAGGCTCAGCACATGCGGTTGCGAACACGCCTGAGCTCATCCTTAATGAACACCTGTGCAAACAGCAGAGTGTTCATCACTGGAGCGATGCTGAATCCACCTAGGTAAGTACGGTTCTAGAAAAAACTAAAACCCATACTTCTCTTTTAACTAGAGTCTTCAAATGATCAGTATTCTTAGTAGTTCTGATATCAAACAAGTGCTCCAGCTGCCAAATGCAGGTTTTTCGTGTACCTGAAGAAGGCTTCATAGTAGAAGAGTCCGGGTGCTTAACTGGCATGTCTGCAGTCCAGAACTTTCACCAATTGCAAATATTTAGCACATCTTGAAAACGAAAAAAAATGACATAGAAGACCCATAACTGTTGAGCAATTAGAATCCTATATTAGGCAAGAATAAGACAACATAGTAGGGATGCTACACCATGGTAAACATGGCCCTGTCCCAACTTTGGGACATGTTGCTGCTATCAATTTCAAAATGACCTTAAAATAGTACATTTGATATGTTTTCTATTGTGAATAAAATATGGGTTTATGACATTTGCAAATCATTGCATTCTGTTTTTATATAGATTTTACACACCGTCCCAACTTTTTTTAAACTGGGGCTGTCGGTTTGCAAAAGTAATTTGGTAAACACAAGTGGATTAATATCTTTTGTGACAACTGAGGAATATTTTTAAAGAACGTTTTTTTTGTGTATGGAGTTCAGCTTTAATGATTCAGTACACACAACAAAGCACAATTACAGTGGCTATCAGCTGAAGTAGAAATCAGAGCACAGGAATGTGAAGGTGTTGCCCATAGCAACTAGACTGCAACAGTCATTTCATCTGCAGGTTAACAATTAAAAACTTGCTTTCTTCTCTGCTCTTTCAATCTTCCTAACTATCCCCTGATATCATGTCCAGTTCACTTTACATTCTTGTAAGTATCTCCTGATCAAAAATCCCCATCTCAAGATTCTATGACCTAAGCAGTGGAAATCCCCCCAGTGTTTATTCTATATCCACCATGATCACTATAAACAAAAACACGTAGGAAGGCGACCAGGAACATAATTCTACATTTTAAGTAGATTTCTAAAATTTTACTGTGCTTTTAATATTCCATCAACGCCTCCAATATAGACATGCAAGCATGACCTGACAACCCAAAAGCTTTGCTTGTGAAAGGTGTGCGAATAAAGAGTCATGCTTGGATAGCCATGAAGGAGAGGGAACAGGAAGATGATAGAAATTCGTTTGGATAATCTAAAATGCATGATTGATTCTTCTGATGGGTAGTGCCCACAGAATGACCCAATGATTGTCTAATGCCTCATATTTTAGAATATTATGCTCAGCCATAAAGCAATTGCCCCACGAGTCACCTTTGGGTAATGAAAAAAATAAAAAGTCCCTGTTATACTTGTTAAAAAAAAAAAAAAAAAAATTATATATATATATATATATATATATATATATATATATATATATATACACATACATACATATACATACACACATACACACATATATATATATATATATGTATGTATATGTATATATGTGTATGTGTGTGTGTGTAGTCAAAGTCTTCATTTGGAGATGCGATACCCTAACTACCAAGGCCTGAGGTGTGCCTTGGCCTAGCTGGTCAGTATGCCTAAATGGAGGGCATACCCTGAATGTATGACTATGAAGAAATGTATGATATGAATAAGTATGTGAAATAGGGGGAAACGGGGAACCCAGAAAAGAGCCGACGCAGGAACAGCCAGAGGAAGAGGGATAAATAGCCCTCAGACTCCTCCTACAAATACAGGCTAGCCTGCGGCCAGCCTTCAAACATCTCACACACACACACACACACACACACACACACACACACATATATATATATATATATATAAGATTTTGTGAGAAGATCGGGTCTTAATACAGTCCCATTTAACCAATAAGAACTTCCTGTCCTCCAAATTCCCAGCAAATAGTCGGGGGACAAGTCTCTAGTGCCCTAACAACCCCAATGACTTAAATCTATGCATACAATGGACAGTAGAGAACATAATGTAATGTATATCATGGCTAGTTTTCCAAATGCTAAATGCCATAACCGGTGTATCTTTGTATCCAATAAAAGTAATCCCAGTGGCAGATTTGCTGCAGGATCACTTTTAGAAGCGGCAGGAGAGGTGCCCCTCCTCCTGCTGCTACAGGGCTAGCATTACCGATCAGTAGCTCTGGGAACGATCTGAAATCAGCAGGATTTTTCCATAAGCGATAGCTATATGGCCACCACTCATCTCT
Source organism: Rana muscosa (assembly GCA_029206835.1). Taxonomy (NCBI): domain Eukaryota; kingdom Metazoa; phylum Chordata; class Amphibia; order Anura; family Ranidae; genus Rana; species Rana muscosa. Next base: position 101,833,787 of record JARGYO010005626.1, on the reverse strand, counting down.
ATGCCCTTGGAAGACCAGAGCGACATTGAAGTCACTTCTGGTTCTCGAGCCATGTAAAAAATGTTTTTCTTAAAGCCAAAGATAAACATTTTATTTTGGATCTTTTGTGCGTGGGAGCCGCTGGTAACGGCACACTAGCTGAAGCAATTCTTCAGTGCGCATGTGCTGATGACGTCAGCACATGCTGATACAGGGGATATCTCAAACAGTGTAGGTTTAGGAGATATCCGAGATAGCTACAGGTAAGCCTTATTATAGGCTTACCTGTAGTAAAAAGTGGTTGTAAAGGGTTTACAACCACTTTAAGAGTAGGAGGAAAGATTTGGGGTCTTGTAGACCCCAGATCTCCCCATAAAGAGGACCTGTCATGCTGTATTGTCATCACAAAGTATGTTTACATTCCTTACAAAAGCAATAAAAAAATAAAAAAAAAGGGGGGGGGACAATGTCAAATTAAAAATAAAATGTATTTTAAAACAAATGAAAATTTTTAAAGTGCCACCGTCCCTGCGTGCTTGCGCGCAGTAGTGAACGCATACGTAGGTCATTCCCACATATGTAAACAGTGTTTCCACCACACGTGAGGTATTGCCACAAACATCTGAGCGAGAGCAATAAATTCTAGAATTAGACCTCCTTTTTAAACTGGTAACCTGTAGAAAATTTTAAAGCGTCGCTTATGGATATATTCAAGTACCGTAATTTGGCGACATTCCACGAGTGCACAATTTTAAAGCATGACATGTTCAGTACCTATTTACTCGGCACAACTTAATTTTATACAAAAAAATTGGGGTATATTGTATGATTTTAATTCATTTAAGTGTATTTAAGAAAAAAAAAAATGCTTTTTAAAAACCGCTGCTCAAAAACCGCGTGGCTACCATTGCTTTCTCCTTAAAAATTCCAGCTGCCTGGCTGTCACTATTTAAAGACCGAGGCCAAAAGCACATCTCAGCTAAGAGGCGTCTGAGGTTTCTCCAACTTTCCCGATCTGTATACTTGCGTTAGGTCACTGAAAGTACTAAAGTCAGTGCACCAACATTACAGCCAAGGAAGTAGATGTGAGCTGCACTGTGGCTTGGTGTCTAGCATTTCCGCCTTGCAGCATTTGGGTCCTCCGTTCATATCCTGGTCAAGACATGCCTGCATGGAGTCTGCATGTTCTCCCTGTGCTTGCATGGGTTTCCTTTGGGTACAGTCTAAAACTGGCTCTAGTGCGCATGCATGTGAAATAGGGGATTTTAAAAATGGTAAACTTTACAAAGACAGGAAATGATATGAATATCATTCCCCATGTAAAATGTCGGCACTATAAAAATACCCAATCATAATACACTTCTGCAGCAAGCTTTTCTTTAACCCAAGAGGCCCTCTGGAGTTCCAGCATTGATCATTTTTTGTTAGGCTCAAGCAGTGAAAGAGTTAACACTCAACATGGAGCAGCATCAGTTATTTAAAACAGATACGTTTCAGAGCACCAGGGACTGTTAGCCCTCAGGCTCCAACTGGGAGAACACTGCCGGTTTTGTTCAACAAGACAATACATTTTTTTTTTTTTTACAGATTCCAAGGACTGGTAGCATTTCAAGCAAAAGGTTCCAGGGTTAAGGAAGAGAAAACGTGTTTATTTGCAGAGCCAGTAACAGGAGCCTACAATTCATGACATGTTACCCAATAAAAACAGACAAGCATGCGATCAGCAGAAAAATAATGCTGAAAAACAAATGTGTGAGCGAGCTGGACGTTGATGAAGTCACATCTGGAAATGGTATCAAAACACAGCTCATTGCTCCTCTATATGGCCTAGATTAATGGTAGGCATCCCAGGCCACAGGGGGTAGATTTCGGGGAGACACAATGTCTGTACTATAGCTGGACAGTCAGGAGCGGAATTTGGAGCCTTCAATTACAGCAACATGAAAATATTTGGTCTGTTTATCTCCAATTTCTCAGTTTAAGGCCCCTTTCATACTTGCACGACCTCAAAGCTGCGCGACTTTGACACGACTTGAAGCAAAAACAATGCCTATGTACTCTTGAGATCTATGGACCTCAAGTCCCATCAAAGTCAGACCAAAGTACTGCAGGGACTATTTTGCAGTTGAACAGATATGAACGGTACTCATTGGAAATTATGGGGTATGACTTGTCATGCGACTTTGTAGTCCAAAGTCGCACAAGCGTGAAAGGGGCCTAACACCTTTATCACATACAATATATTACCGAAAATATTGGTATGCCTGCCTTTACACACACATGAACTTTAATGCCATCCCAAACTTAGTCCGTAGGGTTCAATATTGAGTTGGCCCACCCTTTGCAGCTATAACAGCTTACATTTTTCTGGGAAGGCTGTCCACAAGGTTTAGGAGTGTGTCCATGGGAATGTTTGACCATTCTTCCAGAAAAGCATTTGTTAGGTTAGGCACGAATGTTGGACGAGAAGGCCTGGCTCGCAGTCTCCACTCCAATTCCTCCCAAAGGTGTTCTATCAGGTTGAGGTCAGGACTCTGTGCAGGTCAGTCAAGTTCCTCCACCCAAACTCGCTCATCCATGTCTTTATGGACCTTTCTTTGTGCACTGGTCCAAATCATTTGGTGGAGGGGGGATTATGGTGTGGGGTTGTTTTTCAGGGGTTGGGCTTGGCCTCTTAGTTTTAGTGAAGAGAAATCTGAAGGTGTCAGCATACCAAGACACTTTGGACAATTTCATGCCCCCAACTTTGTGGGAACAGTTTGGGGATGGCCCCCTACTGTGCCAACAGGACTGCGCACCAGTGCACAAAGCAAGGTCCATACAGACATGGGTGAGGGAGTTTGTGGTGGAGGAACTTGACTGGCCTACACAGAGTCCTGACCTCAACGCAATAGAACACCTTTAGGATATATTAGAACAGAGACTGCGAGCCAGGCATTCCCGTCCACATCAATGCCTGACCTCACAAATGCGCTTTTGGAAGAGTGGTCGGACATTCCCATAGACACACTCCTGAACCTAGTGGACAGCCTTACCATAAGAGTTGAAGCGGTTATAGCTGCAAAGGGTGGGACAACTCAATATTGAACCCTACGGACCAAGACCGGGATGCCATTAAAGTTCATGTGTTTGTAAAGGCAGGTGTCCCAATACTTTTGGTAATATAGTATATATGATCTTTACTAGTATAGTAAAATATCATAATGTGACCTGACACACCCTGTTTGTAGCAGTGGCAAACCTCCATTCCTGGTATATACTAGACAGCGAAAAAGGAGAAAATGGGACGTTGAATGAAGCCTGGCACTGAATTAGTACCTATAAAGTGGGCTATCAAACATACACAACCTACATATGGTCGTGATATGGTCACCTGGCTGCTTTCTCCGGTCTGGATGGGATTCCTCTTCTCAGCTCCAGGAAAGATCATTATTCCTGTCCCCTGTCCTCCCCTGGACACAGGTCAGGCATCACTGTTGGGCTGTCTTAGCATTTTACTCCATGAAAACGCGTCGAGTATACATTGAACAGATGCCCAGATAAGTTTGGCTCACAACACAAAGCGCATTTGCTTATATTTATTCATTTGGTATTTTATGGATGAGTGATTTAGGAGTCTGTATTGCTAATCATGTTGTATTCTACTTTGTATAATAATTGTATCTTTATAAGTGAACTGTTATGCATAATATATTATGCCTTTTACTAAAGATTGATACTTTTTAAACTTGATTTGTAATCAATAAATAATTTAATGATCAAAGTACAAATTCAGTGACGGGCTTCATAGAAAGTCTTATTTTCTCCTCCTTTTCGCTGTCTAGTATAGTAAAATAATCTAGAGTGGGTGACTGGGGACAAAGAGAAGGCTAATTTATTAAATAATTTCTTCAGCTCTGTGTATACAAAGGAGCATGGGGGAGCTCATGTCCATAATGGGGGTGGTAGTGACACCGCCCCAAATCCACAATGGCTCAAAAGTGATATGGTCCAGAAATATTTAGACAGAATAAAGGTGGATAAAGCACCTGGACCAGATGGTATACACCCACAGATCCTAAAAGAATTTAGCTCTGCCATTTCAAAGCCATTATTTCAAATTTTTAGGGACTCGTGAATGACGGGAATAGTATCACTGGATTGGCGCAGGAGAGAAAGAGAAAAGAGAAAAGAGAAAAGAGAAAGAGGAGAGAGGAGAGAGGAGAGAGGAGAGAGAGAGAAAAAGAGGAGAGAGAATTTTGCCCCTCTACAAATTATTAGCAAGACCTCATCTGGAATATGTAGTTCAGTTTTGGGCACCAGTTCATAAAAAGGATATCGGGGACCCTGAGGAAGGACAGAGAAGGGAAACCAAGCTAATAAGAGACATGGGAGGAGCTCAGCTATGAGGAAAGATTGGAGGAACTGAATCTATTCTCTCTTGAGAAGAGGAGATTAAAGGGGGGGGGGGTAGATCAACATGTAAAAATACACAAGTGGTCCATATAGTGAACTGTTGAGTTATTCACTTTAAAAAGGGTCATCACAGAGGACTCTACGTCTAGAGGAAATGAGATTTCATCTCCAAATCCGGAAAGGCTTCTTTACAGTAAGAGTTGTGAAAATGTGGAATAGACTCCCTGCAGAGGTGGTTCTGGCCAGCTCAGTAGATTGCTATAAGAACGGCCTGGATTCTTTCCTAAATGTACATAATATAACTGAGTACTGACACTTATAGGTAAAATTGATCCAGAGAAAATCCGATTGCCTCTCGGGGATCAGGAAGATTTTTTTTCCCTGATGTAGCAAATTGGATCATGCTCTGCTGGGGTTTTTTGCCTTCTTCTGGATCAACTGTGGGTGAAGATTTGTGTATATGAGATTGCATTTATTTCTTTTTGGTTGAACTGATGGTCTTTTTTTCCCAACCTAACTATACAACTATAGCACTTTATCTCCATCGAATTTCTACAGCTAGTCAAAAATGAACTCCAAGCAGATATAAAGACATTACGTGATTAGATTTTATTTATGTTAACCTATCATAAGCATGGACACTCTAGTTGGCATTACAGCAACATCAAACTAGAAGTTGAAAGGTCAGCACTTGGGGTGAATCAGGGCACTACTGCTTTTCAATGCATAACAGGGTGGATTTGATTTAAAAATCATGATTTTTAAAGAGCAACTGTCATCTCCTCTGACCCGCTGTTGACTCGCCGACAGTCCTATTCACTTTAATGGGACGGCTGGTGGTGCAGCAGTGGCACAACAAGGTGAGGGACGTGGCTGCAGCAGGTGAGGGGATGCCCGCTAACGGGCACTGCCATGATGGATCTGAAATGACAGGTGATCTTTAAAATGTACGGACTCATTCTTGCTGGTAGTTAGAATCCGTAAAGAGGAAGTAACAGTATCATACTTACCAGAGTCCTCACTCGATCCAGCATTGTGCCCATCTGTGGCGACTCTTCCTGCTCTCACAGGACATTGGCTTCTGCCGCTGTCTGTCAAATCATGTGACAAGGGAAAGGGGGGCAAGGTCGAGCCACACAGTCTGTGTCCATTGATGCAGGCAGTGCATCTTGGGATCGAGCCCTTAGGTGGTACCTCATTGGAAGCGGCTTCCTATGGGGTACCACAGAGAAGAGGAGGAGCTAGGAGTGCCAGCAGGGGACCCAAAGAGAGGAGGTTTGGGTCCACTCTGTGTAAAACCATTGAGCAGAAAAGGCAAGTATAACACGATTGGTATTTAAAAAAAGGAATTTGGCAATCACTTTGTTTGCTATACACTGAGCAAATTTTAGGCCGATTTCTGATGAACAGGCAAAAAATGTAATCAGTGTGTGGCTTTGTTGCCACAACACAACATTTTGATTAGAAAATGAAAAAGGAGAGGGGGGGAAAATTGTCGACTGGACAGTGCCTAGATCAAATGCAAGCACTGTTCGAGTATTCGGAGTCAGGAGTGCAGCACAACATCTCTCTGATGTTTTAATGTGGATGGAGAAATCCATCAGTGTATATCCAGCGCCTTAATCTGCACTACAACCCCAACTACAAGATCATGTTCGTATACTGCCAGGCATGCCCTGGTTTGAAAGATACTTGACTAGAGCACAAGGACTGCATTTTTGTATTTTTTTTTACCGTTGCTGAAAATTATGACATATTTGGAATTTAATAATGTATAGTTGTAAAGTTACCGAAAAGTCCACCTTCAGCTGGCCATAAGCCGCTCAATACAAATAAAAAAAAAAAAAAATAAAAAAAATAAAATAGAACTGCTTATGATCATCCGGCATTGCAGAACTAGCGTGGATAATAATGAGCAAGTCAGACTATGAGAGTGCGCCTCTTCTTCACCTCTTCTATGGATAAGACATGTTGCCAAAGAAAAAGGCCATGACGGGTCCCAGCATTTCGAGGAATCGCTCAAAGACGAGTAGATATCTCCTCGCCTGTCATTCTCAGGGACATACTGTATGTGGCCTTCAACAGCAAGCATTACTGAAAGCATCCAATATTGTATATTCCCTTACTCCGGAAACAGGAATTGTACGTGTTCATAGCTGGATAAGGCATTCAGCATTCAGATTTAATAGCCTACTTACAACCACCAATGAGATCTTATGCCTCGTACACACGAACGGTTTTTCCGTCGGGATAAAACTCCAACGGGTTTTTCAGACGGAATTCCGCTCAAGCTGTCTTGCATACACACGGTCACATTAAAATCCGACCGCCAAGAACGCATGACATAAAACACTACGACGAGCCGAGAAAATAAAGGGCTATGCTTCCGAGCACGCGTGGTTTTTAGGCCGTCGGAATTGCATCCAGACGAACGGAAATTCTGATAGAACATGTTTTCTTTTTTTTTCCCCCGATGAAAAAAAAAAAATTCTATCTAATTCCGTCTGAATTTCCGACGGAAAAAGTCCAATGGGGCATACACACGGTCGGAATATCAGATGAGAAAATTCTGTCTGACTTTTTCCATCGGAAATTCCAAGCGCATGTATGCGCCATTAGTTTACTGTGGTCAGATCAGTACTTGCTCTTAACTGCCTCATTAGTTAGGCCCAGCAGAATCTTAGTTACAAATGCAATACCCGGCATTTACGTATTTATTTACTATCTATTTAAACCACCATCCAGCGCATGTTATGTAAGAAGCACGATACAAGGCTGCAATTTTCTCTGTCGAACATGACTGAAATCTGCTTTGTACGTAACAGATGGCCGCACCAGCTGTGAGCAGCAATTCTGGTGGAGAGGAGATCTATACACAGAACATTACAGAGACAGTGATAACAACCAGAGTAGGGCAGGATTAACCCACGCACGTGTGTGAGGTGGGGAAGGGGCGCTGCTTGAAGTATGGAAGAGAGAACACACGAGAACCAAGTTGTTCTGTGAAAACAATGGCAAGGTCACAAAGCGCTTGGCCTTATTCTTGGAAGTTTCAATACGCATTCCTGATTTTAAAACCGGAAATTAGGAAAGGGAACTCTGGACAGAGAATTCTGTCAAGGACATTTATGGCCTCATTCGCATGGACAAGGAATTTTATTCATGATCTTACTGCGAGAAAGGTGGCAACAAAGTCCTGCTTAGAAAGTGGTCCATTGTACTTAGGACATACATTATATATATATATATTTTTATTACACATATACATATACACACACACACACACACACACACACACACACACACACACACACGTGTATGTTGATACTAGTTGAAACATACAAATTCTTTTAGAATTACTGAATGTCAAGGTTATTCTGCACTTACAGTGGGTACGGAAAGTATTCAGACCCCCTTAAATTTTTCACTCTGTTATATTGCAGCCATTTGCTAAAATCATTTAAGTTCATTTTTTTCCTCATTAATGTACACACAGCACCCCATATTGACAGAAAAACACAGAATTGTTGAAATTTTTGCAGATATATTAAAAAAGAAAAAACTGAACTATCACATGGTCCTAAGTATTTAGACCCTTTGCTCAGTATTTAGTAGAAGCACCCTTTTGATCTAATACAGCCATGAGCCTTTTTGGGAAAGATGCAACAAGTTTTTCACACCTGGATTTGGGGATCCTCTGACATTCCTCCTTGCAGATCCTCTCCAGTTCTGTCAGGTTGGATGGTAAACGTTGGTGGACGGCCATTTTTAGGTCTCTCCAGAGATGCTCAATTGGGTTTAAGTCAGGGCTCTGGCTGGGCCATTCAAGAACAGTCACGGAGTTGTTGTGAAGCCACTCCTTCGTTATTTTAGCTGTGTGCTTAGGGTCATTGTCTTGTTGGAAGGTAAACCTTCAGCCCAGTCTGAGGTCCTGAGCACTCTGGAGAAGGTTTTCGTCCAGGATATCCCTGTACTTGGCCACATTCATCTTTCCCTCGATTGCAACCAGTCGTCCTGTCCCTGCAGCTAAAAAACACCCCCACAGCATGATGCTACCACCACCATGCTTCACTGTTGGAACTGTATTGGACAGGTGATAAGCAGTGCCTGGTTTTCTCCACACATACCACTTAGAATTAAGGCCAAAAAGTTCTATCTTGGTCTCATCAGACCAGAGAATCTTATTTCTCACCATTTTGGAGTCCTTCAGGTGCTTTTTAGCAAACTCCATGCGGGCTTTCATGTGTCTTGTACTGAGGAGAGGCTTCCGTTGGGCCACTCTGCCATAAAGCCCCGACTGATGGAGGGCTGCAGTGATGGTTGACTTTCTACAACTTTCTCCCATCTCACGACTGCATCTCTGGAGCTCAGCCACAGTGATCTTTGGGTTCTTCTTTACCTCTCTCACCAAGGCTCTTCTCTCCCGATAGCTCAGTTTGGCCGGACAGCCAGCTCTAGGAAGGGTTTTGGTCGTCCCAAACGTCTTCCATTTAAAGGATTATGGAGGCCAGTGTGCTCTTAGGAACCTTAAGTGCAGCAGAAATTTTTTGTAACCTTGGCCAGATCTGTGCCTTGCCACAATTCTGTCTCTGAGCTCTTCAGGCAGTTCCTTTGACCTCATGATTCTCATTTGCTCTGACATGCACTGTGAGCTGTAAGGTCTTATATAGACAGGTGTGTGGCTTTCCTAATCAAGTCCAATCAGTATAATCAAACACATCTGGACTCAAATGAAGGTGTAGAACCATCTCAAGGATGATCAGAAGAAATGGACAGCACCTGAGTTAAATATATGAGTGTCACAGCAAAGGGTCTGAATACTTAGGACCATGTGATATTTCAGTTTTTCTTTTTTAATAAATCTGCAAAAATGTCAACAATTCTGTGTTTTTCTGTCAATATGGGGTGCTGTGTGTACATTGGAGGAAAAAAAAATTACTTAAATGATTTTAGCAAATGGCTGCAATATAACAAAGAGTGAAAAATTTAAGGGGGTCTGAATACTTTCCGTACCCACTGTATACATTGTTGATGTTTACACCTCCCTCCTGCCCGAAAAAGTAATTCCTTAAAGTGGGAGTACACTCCCTTGTAGGATTGTTACATATAGGTAAGCCTATAATAAGGCTTACCTATAGGTACAGTAAATATCTCCTAAACGTGCATAATTTACGAGAGAATTACTTTAGATGCAGCTGGTGACGTATCGCAGCTCTGGTGCTGTGATTGGCCGAAGCCACAATGACGTCACTCCCGCGCAGGAGCCGCCAGTCACGGCATGACCTCCTTTAGAACCGGCACGATCGCCGTTTCTAAAGTGACGGCGCATGCGCCGTAGACATCGGCGCCCGTCATTCTTGTAAATATCTCCTAAACCTTGGAGGTTTAGGAGATATTTCGAGCACCTACAGGTAAGCCTTAATCTAGGCTTACCTGTAGGTAAAAGTGGTTGTACAGGATGTACAACCACTTTAATACACCTGGGATTTCTTTCAATAGCAGGTCTGGATGAATTTTATGGGTTTACAAATGAAATTAGTGGACTCAATGATAGCAAGAAAGAATGTTCTGAGGAATGACTTTTCTATGAATGAAATCTGTGTATGGTTTAAACCTTCCCCACTCAAAAAAATCTTCAATATGCTGAGCAAACACAAGCAATTAGATGGCGTGCTTGAAATTGGCAAAAGCAATAAAAAAAATAAAAAAAAAAGGAGAAATCAGATACTACAAGGACCCATCACATCCTCACAACAGAATCCATATCATTTGGCTCAATTTAAGACACAAAATAAAACCACAACCTTCCTGTTTTTAAAATCCACATGGTGTAAAATAAAAGGGTCAAGAGGCTGGATTTGACATCAGTGAAAACATGCAGAAGGTGTCAGATAACAAAAACCTATCACTACTATGGAATGCTGGGAAAAAGTGTAGCAAGGAATACTAGCCATCAAGGGTTGCCCATCACTACCACTTACTTGAAAATCTTTTGCTGCATTGCACCCTGCGAATCCCTGAATTTTGAGTATTGTCAGTATGCAAATTCTGACTTTTTGAAAATCTTACCCTCGGCTTATCCCACAACACGATTCTCAAAATCTCACTATATTGTGCGAGACACTGGGGTTGACTTACTAAAGGCAAATGGACATTGCTCCGGACCTTAGTAAATAAGTTCTGCGGACTTCAGCCATCCAATCATGTGCAAGCATAAATGCTGGTTTTCTTTTCCCCTTGCACCTCATTCACCAAGCTCTGGAGCAACTTCACATGCAAAGTGTATTATTATACAGGATTTATAGAGCGCCAACAGTTTGCGCAGCGCTTTACAACATGGGGGCAGACAGTACAGTTACAATACAATTCAATACAGGAGGGATCAGAGGGCCCTGCTCGTTAGAGCTTACAATCTAGAAGGGAGGGTCAAGTGAAACAAAAAGGTAATAGCTATGGGGGATACAGTTGTTAGGTGTGGATAGGATAGGCTTCTCTGAAGAGGAGGGTTTTCAGGGATCATCTAAAAGCTAATAGAGTAGGAGATAATCAGACAGATTGGGGTAAGGAGTTTCATAGGATTGGAGAGGCTCTGGAAAAGTCCTGGAGGCAAGCATGGGAGGAGGTGATGAGGGATTCTTGAGAAGAACAAAGAGAACGTGTATTTGCCTTTAGTAAATCAGCCCCACTATAAAGCACCCCCCTGCATCACCTTCTTACATCCAGGAAGAAAGATTTCATGGCAACCCACTGTGACAAATATTCTGATTGCACCTAGCTTTGCCTAGTCGTAAATTCAAAGTGTAGTAAAGTAGTTAAAACAGAACACCAGTAATTATCTATTTTTCATACCTAAAGTGGTTGTAAAGGCTGAAGTTTTTTTACCTTCATGCATTCTATGCATGAAGGTAAAAAACCTTCAATGTGCAGCTCCCCCATCAGCCCCCGTAATACTTACCCAACCCTGATCTCAATTCAGCGACATGCACGAGACCGGAGGCTCTCCCAGGTCTCCTCCCTCCTCAGCCATTGGCTCCCGCTGCTGTCAATCACAGCCAGTGAGGCAGGAGTGGGGGGCAGGGCTGAGTCACGCTCTCTGTTCCTTATGGACACAGCCATCTCAGGAGGAAGCAGGCACGAGTGCCCCCACAGCAAGCGGCATGCTATGGGGCCACTCAGCAAGGGGGAGGAGCCCAGAGCGCCAAGGGGACTCGAGAACAGGAGGATCGTGCCTGCTCTGTGCAAAACCACTGCAGGGAGCAGGTAAGTATAACATGTTTATTATTTATTTTAAGAAATTTTTTTTCTTTACAAATCACTTTAAAGCTTGGCTCAGTTTATAGCTGATGTTTAGTATAATTTTTTTCTTTTAGGATACAGCACCGTGCACACACTAGTTAGGCCTTGTTCACACTGACAAACTTAAGCGTATGCCCATGCGAGGTATGCGTTTGCCTGCATTGGGTTGCATGGGTATTCCGTGCATCCCCATACAGGCAGTCGGACAAAGCCGATTCTCCCAAAATGACAGCCGTATGGATATGGGCCCCAAACACATTGTGTGGTAGGGGACCCTGCCACAAGTTTTCCCCTCAGTATTTTAGCAGCTGCCTTCCAGTGCTGAAAGAGTTAACTGCTCCCTCCCCTACAGAGACTTTACATGGAGTTGGTTTGCGTAGCGCCGAGTGCTCCAAACCGCGCCTGGAACGGTTTAAGCGTACCACAACCAGAACCATTTGGAACAGGTGCTCCCAGGTGTGGTTCACTTGTAATCCAGTACAGTTTGCTGTAGTGAGTGCAAACCATTCCAAAGCACAGGTCTCTTCATAGAGGAACAGGAATGGCTGGTCTGGTTAGTAGGGGAAGATTTCCTTACAATCCAGTGTGAGTATAGACCAGCAGGGGAGTGAGAATCCAACTCCGACACGGTTCAGGTAATCCGGCCCGAGGCAGGAGCGCCACCTTCGTTTTCTGAGTCACCCTGGCAAAAAAGTCAACTTCTTTTTGTTCTATTCAGTCAGAAGCACAGTATCCTACAGAGGAGCAGATCGTATTTAGCACAGTGTTTCGTTAATCTTCTGAAGATATAACCACGCTCTATAAATAACGCAGTGTCTGGCTTCCTTCAAGCCCGGGCCTCAGGTGATCCAGGAAATGGTGAACAATAGGAGTTGGTTGAAAATCTAGGTCATAAAAATAGACAAATTATACAAACAGGAGCTGATCTACTGCTGTTTGCTTCACATTCTCATGGGAAGAGCGACAAGCTGCACCAATCTTCTTTATTGATAATAAATGCCCCCATGTTTATCTAGCTACAAACAAAACTAATACAGCAATAGATCAGAATGCCCATTCTGATTATTTAAAGTGACTGGCACTTAAATATTTTTTCACCTGCAAAGACGACTGTTAATACTTAGCACTCCTGCCCTACACCTAGGAGATCAAAACTGTAATGAAGAGCTCCTGTGGCTGAAGAATCTTCAGTATTCCACACATCTGTGCACTCTGTGATTTGATCCACCAGCCGGTACTTCACCACGGTGTCCTGTAGTGATGCCGGCGCCTGTTGGAGGCAGGGCTGGTGCAAGGATTTTTGACACCCTAGGCAAAACCTCATTTTGCCACCCACCTTTTTAATGAAGTGCCCACCAAATGCAGCCTCACCTGCGCCCATCAAATGGAGCCTCACCAGCGCCCATCAAATGCAGCCTACCAGTGCCCATCAAGGAATGTTTGCTTGCTTCCATTCATTCTGGAGTTGGGACACAGACACAGTCCTCCGCTGCGCCTTATGTGGGAACGGAGCGGCGGCTGCCTGCTGATGCCGAGACTTAGTTGCTTGCTGCAGATAGGAGCACCAGTGGCCGGGCGCCCTATGCGGCTGCCTAGTGGTAGCACCGGCCCTGGTTGGAGGAACCACAGTGTGCAGTGGGGGGCTAGGCATTTCACACTGTAGGAAGTGTTGGATTCTGAAGACTTTTCGGGCAGCTGACTCTCTCTAATACAGTTAAGATTGCTGGCAGGGGATCTAATGGTTTCCCAAAACGGTTACACCCTGGCATGCCATGAAAAAAACTGTCATAATTGCTTGTGCTCTCTGTCAACTGTCAAACTGCAAACTGTCAAGCCATCAAATGGTGTCATAACTGATCACATGTGCAGCACCGTGGCACCTGCAGATTAAGCAGAGGCCAAGATGGCAGCTTTCTTAAGGCTAAGGTGGTTTAGTTCCGCTTTAAAAAAGGATAAGTTCACCTATTAAAAAAGCTAAAAATAAAACCAAAGTTTTTACAGGTAAAAAAAAAGAAAAAAAAAAGTGCATATATTTAATTATTTTCTCAGGAGCCTGCAGAGGATTGCACCCATGAACAGTGGATCGTAGGTACAATGTCAGGCCCCTGCACACACTTCCTCCAGCTTGTGCCCATACCTTTGTGCGAGACATCAGTTACAAAGCCGGAGGATGAGTGAAGTAACTACGAGGGCGCTCATTTGCACAATCACAGTCCATTTAGAACTACAAGCCATCTGCTGCAGTGGAAACAGGACTTGTAGTTTATTTATTCACAGATTTCTGTAAATCAATGACACAGCTGTCCGGTCGGAGCCCCACACAGCTACGCCGTTTTTAAAAAGTGACACAGGCTTCAGGTGTAACATGTTTACTAAAAGTTGAATTTAGCCCTTATGGCCCCTTGCACACAGGTGTCATAATTTACTTGTGAGGCCTGTGTGCAAGAGACCAAAAAATAAGAACCAGAGTAATGAGTATTGGCAAGTAAAAGGTGTCCAAGCGTATAGAGGAGTATAGACAAGTAAAATTCTTCTTCATTGCCAGTTTTGTAATATACTCACGCAAACATTAAATGCAGGTGTCCATTAGGGGCGCCTGGCGCCTCCCCCTTTCTCCAGCCACCCCCCTATATGCAGTAGATAGATTCAGGCATAGCCCCTTTCGGGTCATCGGCATATGAATTACAACGGGCAGTTTTTTTTTTAAGTACCTGATTCGAGCCAGAGGCTCCAATAGGCTTCAAGATACGCAGAGCGTTGCGCCTGGAGCCCACCCAGGTGTGTTGCAACAGCAAATGAAAAATTGCCTGTGTGCAACAGGCCTAATGGACAAATCCCCATGGGGTAAAGCAACATGATTTGGGGAGAAACTGTTAAAAGGTGCTTTCATGTTGTCCTGTTCCAATACTGCTGCTAGTTCTCCAATCCCTCCACAGGCTTCTGGTTCTCAAGCCGCCAAGTAGTTGTCCTCATATAGGTCTGTTGGGTTAACTACGTATGTTCAAAATAATGCTGAACAGGAAGCCTCCGGGCAGCGTGTGAGCGGCAGGGAGTAGAGAGGTTTATCTGTTGCCTTTCTAGCAAAGGCAGCATGGAGGCAAGTGTAAAACTTTTTAACATTTTAATAAGCTATATGGCCAGTTAAACATGAAGGTCTGTCATATAGACATGGTGGGGAACAGTTTTAGCCTTCCTTCACAGTGCCTTTTAAGTGTAGATCAAGCCAAAATGTTTACTACTACTTATCGATAAAACGTCCCTGGTTTATCTATGCTCCCCGCTAAGACCACCGCCTGTGGAAGGGAATTCCACATCCTAGCCGCTCTTACATTTCTTGCATCGTTTCGGTTTGTCTGTTAAATTTATGGTAGAAAGCTGGAGAATATTCTGTAAACTTCAAAACAAGGCTGAATTTTCTGCTGGAATTGTTCAAGAAACAAGGCACTGCTTCCTCTGAATTGGATTGGTAAAAATACATTGCTAATGAAATGTAAATGAAATTTATATGCAAATTGGGAATTGTTTGCACATTTGCAGTAAAATAAAATATTCAGTGAAGGAAACATCTCACAAAATGAAAATGTTCATCTATATAAATAAACGCCATAACATTGGAAAGGTAATTGAGGCGTATTTGTCATTTTCAAAGGAAAATTTGTAATTATGTGCAGTTTAATGTAGCCAGCGGGAAGCCTTTAAAATGTGGAGATGTGTGCTTTGTATTTGTTTTTTTTTATTCTTTATATATATATATATATATATATATATATATATTTTTTTTTTTTTTTTTATTCTTATGCATACTGATCATCTGTTTAAAATGGCAAAGCGTAGTTTAAACCTCACCTACTATGCAACCATGTAAAACGTTTGGCCATCTTTGACAGGGACCTCATCACCACCAGGATCCATCTATGTTGGCTATGCTATGTTTTTACGGCTACGAAATTTCCCAAAATGTTAGCATGTTTGTTGCCAAAAAATATGCTTATAGGTCAAATAATCCACATGATACAAAGATCCCACACCATAAAATCACATACTGTACGTCTAAAGCAATGATATATTCTTTAAAGTGATTGTAAAGTCTCTTTTTTTTTTTTTCCAAGTTAAACATAGCATGTTATACTTGGCTGCTCGGTGTAATGCTTTTGCACAGAGCAGCCCAGATCCTCCTCTTCTCGGGTCCCTCTTCATTGCTCCTGGCCCTTCTCTCCTGTCATGTGCCCCCACAGCAAGCAGCTTTCTATGGGGGCACCCGAGCTGAGCCACTGCTCCGTGTCCATTCAGACACAAGCCGTGGCCCGGCCCCCTCTCTCTCCTCATTGGCTGACTGACTTTGACAGCAGTGGGAGCCAATGGCGCCGTGCTGCTGTCTAAGCTAATGAGGAGGGGAGTCCCGGGGAGACGTGACACTCCTGCAACATTGCTGGATCTAGATGGGCTCAGGTAAATATTGGGGGGGGGCTTTTTTTTTTTTTTTTTATAATTTTGTTCCCACAAATAGAGCTTTCTTTTGGGGGTATTTGATCACCTCTGCGGTTTTTCTTTTTTGATAAACGAATATAAAAAAAGACCAAAAAGTTTCTGTTAAAAAAATTTGCAAATAAGCAAGTTTCCTGCTTCACTGATGGGCACTGATATGGCAGCACCAATGAGATGGCACCAATGAGGTGGTTCTGATAGGCGGCACTGGGGGGTGACACTGATATGCAGCACTGATGGGCAACGATAGGTGGCACTGATGGGCAACGATAGTATACACTGATGGGTACTTATGGGTGGCTCTGATAGACGGCACTGCTGGGCACTGAAAGAAGGCACTAATGGCTGGCACTGACTTCACTGATAGGCATCACTGGTGGCACTGTCTAGGGTGGCATACCTGGTGGTCCAGTGTGGTGGCATACCTGGTGGTCCTGGGCAGCCATCCGAGGGAGGGGGGGCTGCGCTGATAAACAATCAGCACAGACTCCCCCCCTGTCAGGAGAGCAGCCGATCGTCTCTTCTCTACTCGCGTCTGACAGACGCGAGTGAGGAAAATTCGATCAACGGCTCTTCCCGTTTACATCGCGATTAGCCGCGAATGGACACGGCTGATCACCTGGTAAAGAGCCTCCGTCAGAGGCTCTTTACCGAGATCGGGGTAGCACTGTGTCAGACTGACACGCCGCAACAACGATCGACGCAATGCGAACCCCCACAGGCATGCGGCGGCTGTTATCCTGCTGGACATCATATGACGCCCAGTCAGGATAACTGAACCACCGCCCAGCCGTCATTCTGCTATAGGCTGGGCGGGAAATGGTTAAGGTTGCCTACCCCTGTTCTAAAGAGAGTTAGAAATCTACCTCAACATGGGAGACATCAAAGATCACTGGACACAGTGTCGCCTCCTCAGACCTGACTTAAACCTCTAATTGCTGTACTACCATGTCGCAATCGCAATCATGGGTTTAAAATCAGGTGGTGTGGAGGCAACATATCGCCTCCTCACCACCTGCCAAACACACTCGGATCGCTTTTCAGAGAAGCAGAAGCACCTGCTGCACTTGTAAATTAGCCTTTAGTTGCATGCAGCACCCTTAGTTGCATGCGCCCTCGGTGCATGAGCTGCCTGCAGCTTACGCGTGGCGCACTCTGATCACCGGCCCCATACCAGGTGATCAGCTGTCAGCCAATGACAGCTGATCACGTGATGTAAACAGAAGATCTGTAATCTTTTTTTTTTTTTTTTCTCACTGTCAGCGTGAGGGGAAAAAAAAGCCGATCATCAGTTTCTGTCAGAAGGACATCGGTCCCTCACACAGAGCCACGGCTGCCTCATCTGCGCCCATAGTGCCACCCACCAGTGCTGCCAATCAGTGCCACCGATCAGCGCTGCTAATCAGTGTCACCTACCAGTGCCCATCAATGCCAACTATCAGTGCAGCCTCACCAGCGCACATCAATGAAGGAGAAAAAATTATCTGTTTTCAAAATTTTATAAAAAACTATGAAAACAGTTTTTAGTTTTTTTTCAAAATGTTTGGTCTTTTTATTTTTATTTTTTTAGCAAAAAAAAAAAAACTCAGTAGTGATTAAATACCGCCATAAGAAAGCTCTATTTGTGTAAAAAAAAAATTTTTTATAAAAATTTAAAATTTGGGTACAGTGTTGCATGAATTGTCATTCAAAGTGTGACGGCGCTGAAAACTTGTCTGGGCAGGAAGGGGGTTTAAGTGCCCAGTAGGCAAGTGGTTAATATTCCATGAAAATTTAAATAACCAACCATACAAAAAGGCTTCTTCTTGTGAACAAAATGGTCATCAGTATGACAAAACAGTCACGGTTGTATATGCCTCTGCATCATAGTATTAACTACTCGTCTGAGATTATCAAACTCATCCTTGCCTAGCTCATGCTTCAATCTGTTCATGTCAGACATAGGATAAGCTGTTTAAGTCAAGGTCCACCATCCTCAGAAACAGCCAAGGTCCACTCAAGCATGCCTTTAATTCTAATCACTCATTAGAAGGCACTTGACAAAAGAATCAGAATATATAACAACCCATCATGGTGGATAAAGTTCATCTATATAGAAAATTAGGTAAGGAAAACGTTGCCAATTAGGGTAGATGAGACATGTGGAGGGCCACAGTACATGACTGATTCTAAAGTGGGCAAACAAAATCAATCATGGATCCCGAAAACATGGTTATGTGTAGTCATGAATAGCCATGGTCATTTGAATCCGATTGCAAAATATGCAATAGTTCAGGGATAATGGTTGCTACATGCAAATATCTTCCTCAGCATAGCGAACATAAGCTCTAGCTACTGGGTGATTCTTAGCACTCGTGCAGCATAATTTTATATCCTTCCTTCTAAATCTTTTTTGGTGCAAAGGATTGCTCAGTTGCATATGAGAAATGTGTAACATTTGCAACATGATGGTGGGACATGTTTTATGTGGTCAACACTAGACAATAGTCCAAATTTAGGTATACAAGAAATACCACAGTGGTACCCAAAAAAATTAGAAGGGGGAGGGACAATTGTTACTGGAGATGCACCGAAATTTTGGCGGCCGAAACACATCAGCCGAAAATTGTGTGTTTCTGCATCTTGCAATAGAGAAAAAGGCACCGAAAACGCACAAGATTTTGCCACAATTTTACTATGCTTACGGTGTGTTTTTCATAAGTCATGTGACTCAAAAACCACATCAAAAACATAGCACGGCTGCTACTTTACTAAAAGATGCAGCAAGCAAGATTTTTTAACACCACAATGGAAACACAACGGACCAGTGTGCAGAGTCAGACATACATAGAATTTAAAGGGATACATTTTTCTTCAACTTTTCTGCCGCTAAAGACACCGGTAATGGCCGACAAATTCATATTCATTTAAATTCATGATATTAATTAGTCAAATGTAATACAATTATATACAAAAATATAGTGAGTACACCCGTAAGTGAAAATGTCCAAATTGGACCCATTAGCCATTTTCCCACCCCGGTGTCATGTGACTCGTTCGTGTTACAAGGTCTCAGGTGTAAACGGGGAGCAGGTGTGTTAAATGTGGTGTTGTTATCACTCTCACTCTCTCATCTTGGTTACTTCAAGTTCAACATGGCACCTTAAAAGCGGAGCTCCACCCTAAAGTGGAACTTCCGCTCATCGGATCCCCCCCCCTCCGGTGCCACAATTGGCACCTTTCAGGGGGGAGGGGGTGCAGATACCCGTCTAAGACCCACTTCGTTCCAGAAGGAAGCCTCTTCTAAAGATGATGCACAAGAAAGCTCGCAAACAGTTTGCTGAAGACAAGCAGACTAAGGACATGGATTACTGGAACCATGTCCTGTGGTCTGATGAAACCAAGATAAAACTTATTTGGTTCAGATGGTGTCAAGCGTGTGTGGCGGCAACCAGGTGAGGAGTACAAAAAGACAAGTGTGTCTTGCCTACAGTCAAGCATGGTGGTGGGAGTGTCATGTCTGGGGCTGCATGAGTGCTGCCGGCACTGGGGAGCTACAGTTCATTGAGGGAACCATGAATGCCAACATGTACTGTGACATACTGAAGCAGAGCATGATCCCCTCCCTTCGGAGACTGGGCCGCAGGGCAGTATTCCAACATGATAACGACCCCAAACACACCTCCAAGATGACCACTGCCTTGCTAAAGAAGCTGAGGGTAAAGGTGATGGACTGGCCAAGCATGTCTCCAGACCTAAACCCTATTGAGCATCTGTGGGGCATCTTCAAACGGAAGGTGGAGGAGCACAAGGTCTCTAACATCCACCAGCTCTGTGATGTCATCGTGGAAGAGGACTCCAGTGGCAACCTGTGAAGCTCTGGTGAAATCCATGCTCAAGAGGGTTAAGGAAGTGCTGGAAAATAATGGTGGCCACAAAATATTGACAATTTGGACATTTTCACTTAGGGGTGTATTCAATTTTGTTGCCAGCGGTTTAGTCATTAACCTCCCTGGCGATATGATTCTGTCAGATTTTAGGTGCTGAAAGCGGTACCATTATTCTGCATGGAAATTTGGCGTTTTATATTGCAGGCCTGTAATTCTTAGGAATAACTCACTTAAATCTGTCCAAACCAGAGTCTAGTAGACATCCCGGGTATGATAAAGTTCAAAAAACAAAAATTATACATTATAATAAAATAAATAACTATAAAATAATTATAACAAATAATAATATAATAATAATAATAATAAAAGTGTTTTTCAGTGTTTGATGAGGAATTTCCCCACAAAATCGCTATCGCTTAATTCTGCGGGTGATTCTAATTTATTATCGCTGTTTTTTAGCTGGTCTAAAACCACTTTTGACATAAAGGGACACTTTTTGGTTGCTATGGACAATCTCCAGTTTCTAGGCAGAAAGAAAAGTTTTTATTATATAAAAGTGCATGCAGGACACTGGGCAGACCACTAGGGACAATGGGGGTGTGTAATTATTACATACAGTACTGTAATCTGTAAGATTACAGTATACTGTATGTATACTGTGTTTTAACTTTTTTGAATTTGGCGCCGATCTCCGTCCCCGTGCGTCGTAACGTCGCAGGGAACGGAGCGCGGCGGCACTCGGCACTGTGTGAATCGAGCGAGGAGACAGCTCGATCACACAGCGGGGAGGCATCGCAGGATCCAGGGGACAAGGTAAGTAACTCTGCCTGGATCACTGCGACGCAGCCCGAGTCTGGCTCGGGGTTACCGCTTTTGGTGCTGAAATTTAACCCCGAGCCAGACTCGGGAATACCGCCAGGGAGGTTAATGGCTGTGTGTTGAATTATTTTGGAGGGGACAGCAGATTTACACTGTTCTACAAGCTGTACACTCACTACTTTACATTGTAGAAAAGTGTCACTTCTTTAGTGTTGTTACATGAAAAGATATAAAAATATTTACAAACATGTGAGGGGTGTACTCACTTTTGTGAGTTACTGTATACACACACACACACACACCTCTCACATATATTTTTATAAACTGTCATTCAGTTTTGGCCAAGTGCATCCTGAATTTCGGGTACCACAATTTCCATTCGGTGCACCTCTAACTGTTATATATACACAGTATATATAAAAAATAAAGACGCTGACTCTAGAATTGGTGTCAAGTATAAAATTATTAATATGCAGAACATTACTTTTTTTTTTTTTTTTTAAAACAGGTGGTGGTGACCTATCATCCTTCATTTTATGCAAAAATAAATAAAAGTACTAATTGGTTTTCATGGAAAACTGCAGAAGTTGATTAAACTATAACTAAAAGGCAAAGCTTTTTTCTTTTTAGTTTTGGACAGAGTGGAGATGGATTAGGACACCTATTAGGTTTTCACGGCTGTCTACACCCCTGTTGGGGAGATTCACCCTCTCAATTTGTCCTGTTTACCATTATCATCGAAAGTGAAAAGTAAGAGAAAAAAAATCCCAAATTTTGGGTTGTCCCTAGAAAAGTTAGAAGGGAAATTTTCCAAGGAATTCTCAGAAATTGCGAGGATTATCTTTCACTTCCTGTTTTGACTATGGGGCAGGAAGCGAAGGTAAATCTCCCCAATGGGACACAGATGGTGAAAAAGAAAAGGACAGGGGTTATAACCCTCCCATATGCCTGGTACACACGGTGAGATAGTCAGACGAATGATTGTCTGTTTTTGCATGCTAGTCTCACATTAAAAATAAAAGGAGGTTACTAAAGTTCAAGTACGACAGAATAAAAATTCAGAAGTGATGCAACGTATTGTATTGTTATTTTTAGTCAACTGTATGGATTGAAAATTGTATGATATGGTATCATACGAGAAAACATTTTGTGCTTGTCCCATCGGATAATAAATCGGATGAACTGTCATGATTGGCTCTTGAAAGCTGTGTGCTATCAGATTATTGTAGGATTGCTTCGAAAGCGATATTTTTTGTACTATTTTCTGATCGTGTGTACGGTCCTCAACTATCCAAAATGTAAAACAATTGCCTATTTTCTTTTCCCTAATTTTAATTAAAGAACAACACTCGTGAACAATTTCTAGGATTTTCTATGCCAATTGTAACCAGCACCCGCCCTTGTACTATATACACACGATTCTATAAACAAGGCCAACGTCAACAGGTCAAGTCAAGACAGGTACTCCTTAGTAAGGGAAGTGACTGCTGTGTGAACAAGCAACTCATTAATGAGAGCTTTTCCACCTTCACACGTCTTGCCATCTCATGCCTTTGTACTACTGACGTGTGAGAAACTCTGGAAGGATGCTGCAGGTCATTAATCTCCAAGCTACACACCGTTTCTCCTATGACTATAAATGACGATCCTGTTCATTCATTAAAACCACAAAAATTCTACGTACTATAAGGGCTTCATCACACGAATGCTCTTCTGTGCCACTTGGGAAACACTTGACGTATTCTGCAGAACCACATTCAACTGATATTAATGGAGAAAACCACGACAATGGAATAAGAGCCTGTATATGCAGGTTTCAACACATCTGGCACTTCGTCTCAAAGTCGTGTTCACCGCTTGGATAACTAAAAGCAGGGCTTTTTTTGAGCTGGAACTTGGTGGAACTCAGTTCCACCACCTCTGGCTCAGGCCCTCTGCTCCCTGCTAACCACTATTACTTGAAAACACAAAAGTCCGGCTTCTATGCTAACAAGTGACAGCTTGTTCCCCCCAACAGCTCCCACAGATCAGATCTCTCGAGTGGCTCCCACTGAGTGAAGGATGGGGACAAGGGAGATTCAGGTACACGGGGTGCAGTGCAAATGCCAACATCACCACTGGATGATCTCCCCGCAAGCGAGAGAGGTGGAGCCAACTACGGAATGCGGGGAGGTACTAGAGCTGGCTGGGTGCTTCAGCATAATACAGCAACAAAAATAAGACATGTGGAAGATGGTGGAGCTTTTAAGGAGATGGGGAGAAGATGGGGCAGTAGAGGTCAGAGCTGAAGAGGGGTAAACAGGAGACGTTGATGGGGATGCAGAGGTGAGCAGCTGTGGAAGAAGGCTGAATTCTTCACACTGTGTGTTTATAGCGCACACCTGAACTCTGCACTCTGTATGAAGCGCACCCTGGAACTCGGCACTATTTACGTAGTACACCCTGAACTCTGTAGTCTGTGTGCAACCCCCTCCCTGAACTCTGTACACAATGCACTCCTGATATTTAATGACCCTGTTAAGACCCTCCCACTGTTAGTGAAATTTGATCACACCCACTATCTGATGCGGTTTGGAGGGTGATTGAGTTCCTGTACCTATTTTCTGAGAGAAAAAAAAAAGAGCTGACTAAAAACAAACGTGGACTGGAAATGGGGTCCTACTGAACTCTATAACGTCTGCCTGTAAACATGACTTATGAAGAAAGGGAACTAAGACAATGGGGCAATGTCAAGCTTTAGGCCCCTTTCACACGGACGGATAGAATGGTGCTTTTAGCTGCGGATTTTCTAGTTTTCTACCGCAGCTAAAAAGCACACAATGCTTTCCTATAGCCCCATTCACACACAGCGTTTAGCTGCGATTTTGTTCCATGCGGTTCGGTGCGAATAGAAAAAATAGAATTGAATGCGTCCAGGTGCGATGTAGCGCAGCTATCTGCACATAACTGCAGGTAATCGCAGTGCACTGTGTCAGCTGCGGATAGCAGCGTGAACAAAAGAAAAAAAAACAGGAAACACATCAAAATAAAAAATGGTTGCTATGGGGATGACAATAATGGCCAACCACAGCTAAACGCAACCGCATCTAAACGCACGTAAACGCAGTGTACAAATGCAGCTGATCGCTGTGCCTGGGGTCTTGAATTTCAAAAGAAAGAAACATGCTTTTAACTGCGGCAGAACAGCCGCCTGTGTGAAAGGGGCCTAGACCTCTCGGGTTCTGTTAAAGATTATGTCAAGGCAAAGGCTAAACAAACCTTTTTCACACATTAAGCTATACAAGAATGGCAAACACCCCAATTTATAATTAACATTTGAAGTAAGCTTAGCAATGCATAATACAAACCTACAGAAAATTTCCCAGCACATTTACCAACCAGCAAACTGGACACTAACAATTTACATTAAAAAACATTTTAGTTGCACACATTTGCAAATATTCATGAAAGTCGCACTGCCACAGCAAGCCTCCTCTTTAAAGTATGGTGCCAACTCTTACATTTAGAGTCTACATGTTGGACCATATAGAGCAGTGGATAAATTGAGGGCAGGTATGCCTAGAGCGAGGGTCAGCAACCTGTCAATCGTGATCTCTCTGTAGACCTCTGACAGGTGACCGGTAGATCGCAAACCTTCCTTGCGGACCCCTGGACATGAGTGGGGGCGCCCTTTCCTCCAGCAGCAGCTATAAGCCTGCTTCTCCACCTCTCCTGCCAGCATTTAACTGCTACCGGAGCAAAGGGAATCAGTTCCAGTAAATGCTGCTCCTGCAGCCCCTCATGTTCCCTACCTCCCTGCCTGCTCAGTCTTATTTGAAATGTACACTCGCATTACAGCACAGCGCCTGTGTGCTGGGATGACCGCGCTCCCGAGCATGCACAGGAGTGATGTCACCCCATGCCAGCCAATGAAAATGGCTGCAAGCCAGCAGAAGGTGCCAGCACCAGTGAGGGATTTCAGGCCATTTACAGATAGGCAAGTATCGTGGAGTTTTGCTGAACAAGCTGAAACTAGATGGCGATTGGTTACTAGTAAAGTCCCCTAGTAAATATTTTGCTCAGGTTTTCTAAGCACGTGTTGTCAGCCCTATCTACATTTCTGAGTAGAAGGAATGTATACCTCTCCTCATCCCCCTTCCCCACTCGTTCATCTTGATAAATCCCTCTTTGTCCACGGTAATTGAGAAACGAATGTTATCAGCTCACAAAATTTCTGGCAAAATCAACAGGTATTTTTTGCACCATTCTCCATACAGGAAAAAGAGGGTGACTGATGCAAAATTATAAGGGGATACTGTGGACGGAGGAGATCTGATATGCTAGGAATTTGGCAGGCGGGAGAACAGCAATAAAGCCATGTACACACGATTGACTGTTTTCATTGGACAAACCGATCGTGTATGGGCCCCATCGGTCTTTTTTCCCATCAGTGTTTAAAAATAGAACATGTTTTAAATTTATCCGATGGTTAAAAAACCCATAGCAAATTAATATCGTCTGTGGGGAACTCCATTGGATAAAAAACCTACGCATGCTCAGAATCAAGTCGACGCATGCTCAGAAGCATTGAACTTCATTTTTCTCGGCTCATCGGAGTGTTTTACGTCACCGCGTTTGAAACGGACGGATTTTTGACTGATGGTGTGTAGGCAAGACTGATGGAAGACAGTTTCATCGGATTTCCGATGGAAAAAAACAAACATCAGATTAGAATCCATAGGATATCCGATCGTGTGTACAGGGCTTTAGACCAACTTCCATGTGGTCATCCACTTCTGGTAAGTGCAGAGTGTTCGTGGTGGAAAAGGATAACAGTTGTAGAACAGAATGAGTAAGGTGGTGAACTTGTTTGCTTTTAAAGCCACGTTCCACCCAAAAGTGGAAGTTCCGCTTGAAAGACTCCTGACCCCCTGACATGCCACATTTGGCAAGTAATTTTTTTTGGGGGGGTACCTAGCTCCCACTTCTGCTTGGGCCGCCTAGGTGACTCAAGCAGAAGTTCTCCTCTCCCCCTCCCTCCCTGCAATCTTCTGGAACACATCACAGGTCCCAGAAGATTGCCCGGCCAGTGGGGAGGTGCAGTGCGACTCATGCATTCACAATACGCACCTGGCTGTGAAGCCGCAAGCTGTCACAGCCAGGTGCCCACACTTTTGATGCCGAGGAGCGGCAAGGGAGAGAATGAGGGTTCGGGTGGTTGCATCGCTGGATCGTGGAACAGGGGAGTGTGCGTTTATTAATAGTTAGCAGCTACACTTTTTGACTGGAACTTTAAAAATTTCCTGAGAGCTGCAGCTGAAAACTAAGAGAGATATGGTCCAGGGGATTAACTAAGCCTCATGCAACAATTATAATGGCGCAGGAAAATGTCAAAAGTGGCATGTGCCACATTAAAGGCCAAGTTCACTTTTGCAGAACAATTTATAAATGCACATATTTTTAAAGAAAAGTTTGCATTTATAATTTTTTCCTGCAGGAGCCTGAAAAGCATTGCACCGATATGTTCCCGAAGCTGTTCCAAGGGTGAACTTAGCCTTTAACAAAGCAGATAGACCTGTTACAGGTCTATCTGTGCCAGTTTCCATTTCAGGGTGAAATAAAAAAAGTAACTCAAGTCTGCAACTAATTAACAGAGAAAATGCTGCAGTATTCCATATAGAAAACTGCAGCAGCTTCCTGCTAGGTGCAAATTTTTCATGGGGATGTCAGCAAACTGCTCAGATTCCTCTTTATGCTCATGCAGGGTTTACACTACATGAGCAGAGCCTGCAGAACAACCCTTCCTCTCCTCTCTCCCACTTGGGGTGGGCTGGTGGCTATGTTTTTTAGGGGGGGAGGGGGCGCAAACATCAGAGAGAGGAGAGCATGCAGCTCCAGCTCTCAGTACCGCCTGCCAAGCTTGTGTTCCTTATGACACAGGCGCAGCTTCTGGTGCCTCTAATTTCAGAGACACGTTATCTATCTTGGCCCGCGAGTTTGTCCTCCCCATAACTTGGCTTCATTTTATAAAAACAAATAATTTGAAGCATTAAATGTAACATTTTACAGAATATTTGGGTAATCAAGAGAGCACTGCACACTGACCTTTACCCAGAGAACAGAATGGCTTTTTTGTATAAAAGGACAATATGTGATCTCCAGATGTTCTCAGAGAAACAAAGAGAAATCACTTTAATCCGATAGCACTGACATTTTCTTTGAGCTGTTCGTTTTTATCTTGTCTCTGCAATTTTTAAATGTACTATGAAAGCAAAATAATGTTCTTTGTAATGGTATTTTTACTGTATTGGGAAAATAAAACTAAAAAGGGAAATGTTTGTGTATTCAAAGTGATTATTTTCAATTATAACTATAGCTGAATCTGAATGTCATTTGTTATACATTCCACCTTTGTTACTGCAATGCAGTTTAATTTTCATTTGAGAAATATATATGAAAAAGGTGCTTCATCTTGTTTTTAGATATACAAACAGAATCAAGTTTTTTTTAAAACGCAGACACACATCATTGACATTATACAATACAAAAAAAAAGGCTCCTCTATGGACTCTGAACCACTAGGACGTATGCAGAATCTCAGTAAAGGGCAGACTGAAAGCTTACTAAGCCGCCTTTCTTGGTCACTAGGAACCCAACATGGTAGCACCAATCTCAAGATTTTGAAAATGTATCCCGCATTCACTAGGGAATACCCAGGTATCAGTGTTAAAGGAGACGTACAGCCAAAGCTTGTTTGGCTGTACTTCTCCTGTGGATCACAGAAGTGCAGTCCATTCTGCACTTCTGTGCCCCCCCCCCTTTTTTTTTTAGCAGACAGTTGAAGCCCGTTGTCAGGTGACGTCACAAAGCCGTTCCAGGTTCGGGAAGGATTACGACTATATGGTCGGGATCCGCCCACATGCCTGGACCGACACCGGGCTCAGCCTCTTAGCGAGCTGCTGAGAGCCTGAGCTGGCCGCTCCCACCCCCTCCACAGCTCAGCGCTCCAGTGAGCGGGCGAGGGGGGGGGGCAGAGCACAGAGCTGTGAGTGACAGTCACGGAGCTCTGAGAACTGGTGGTTGATCACACGGTTCTCAGTGTTAGAGCCAGCGAAGGGGGGGGGGGGGGGGGGGTGCTGCTGCATCCAGCTAGACAAGTGTGATTAAACATAAAGCAAACCCCATACTTCTTTAAATCATCCGTTAGGCAATTTAGTGCAGGAATGCTTTTAAAAGAAAAAGTATGCTTCTAATTTTTGCCAATTCGCCCCGATTTAACCTACGCAACCCTCCCCCCTCCACAGATGCATACTTACCTTGATACAATGTCCCCCACCTCTTGTGGCTATTTACATCTTGGCCATGGCTGTCTATTACAGCCCCCATCTCCCCTCGTCTGGGGTCTCAGGACACAGCCCTTTAGAAGTCTATGGGGTTGGAAAGTGAAGGAGCGGCCAGATATAAACAAATACTGGAGGCCACGGTCATTGGACTGAGGTCAGTATGCATCTATGGAGGGGGAGAATAAGTTAGGATAAGGGCAAAGTAACAAAAGGGATAAGTGCACCTAATTTTAAAGTGTCTTTAAAAAGTCTGTTTGATATTCCTCTCTTCCCATCTTTGTTGGAAGGCCAGAGGAAGTCCTTTGGGTCAATATATGGCACAATTACAGATTTCCATATGCCAACAAGGAGTCCTGTGAAAACATGCCCAGGGCAACACATATTACAAAAAGGCATCCTGGTATTTAACCAGTGGCGGCTGGTGCTCAAAATTGTTGGGGCGCAAACAAACTGAAAAAGTCTGAAAAATACTGAAACAAAAACATCAATTGCAGCCACTGTGCCCACCATATGCAGCCAACTGTGCCCCAACATATGCAGCCAACTGTGCCCCACCATATGCCGCCAACTGTGCGCCCAGCACTTACCCCATCGTGGTGGTGGGTCAGGTGGCGAGCTGTGGGACATGTAGCGCGGCGATGGATGCAGGACTCCCCTGTGCGTGTCTTCTTCCTGTTCTGTACGGCGGTCAATGGGATCACATCTAGCTTCAGCCAATCAGGTACCCGGTATTACATCCAGGCCTCCTGATTGGCTGCGAGGTGGTTCCGTGTTAGCAAAGCAAATATTCATTTGCTTTGCTAACACACCTGGGTGCACTGCGAGCGCAATGGTTTCCGCTCGCAGTGCACCTTTTCTGAAGCCTATTAGAGCCTATGGCTCTAATCAGGTGCTTCAAACACACCCCCTTGCTGCAGTAATGCAGACGCCCGAAAAGGGGCCGGATGCCTTACAGCGGCCGTGGATAGATTCATGCAATGCATGAATCTAGCCATAGTACACAGAGGGGGTGAGGGGGGTCAGCACCCGAGCGCCCCTAATGAATGCACCGCCACTGTGTATAACTGATCATATATGTCTAGTGGTTGACCCCATTGCAGAAGGCAGAAGTCCCCTTTAAGTTGTTGGCAATTCTCTGAAAAGGCCACGAATATAAAATTACATTCTTATCTTAATCTAGCAAAAAGGTAGTCCCATTTATGTGAGAATCTTTAACAGTCTGGTTAATACTGTAATTTAGTTGTATATGGCATCTTGCCAATATTCCTATAGGGTACTGGCATTTACATGAGTATACCATATGCCATGCAAGCAGCACAGATTGGTTTGCAGACACATATTTATATTACACTATGTAGGAAAAACCATCGGGTGGAGTTGCTCTGGCATGGAATCTAAATCAGACCCAGGAAAGTGATATCTTATCAGAAGTTGTATAATCATATTGATACCTATATCAGTACCAGACAATGCCAGTGATTGATTCAAGCCAGGGGCTGTTTAATTGGAACACACACGGAAACAAGTGGAGGAAATAAAATTAAACCATTATCAGAATACATACATACTTTACACTGGTCTTTTGACTCTTATACACAAGGACTTAAATGACCCCAATTATAAAGCACTTATGCTCCAACAACATGTCCGGCCATCAAGGTTTTCTGGCCAGCATTATTGCTCTTATACACAGCTGTACATTAGAGTGTATGTACTGTAAAGAGTAAAATCTGCCTGTTGTTGTGCCCAGGAACCACAATTGCAGCACAATTTAACCCACTGATGTGTATTGCAGAATAGGTTACGTGCAGCTATATGTGCGGAACCGGCAGCACGTGCATTCTCAATGCGTATGCCGTATGGGTGTATTTGAAAAAAACTTTAAAATTTTCCTCTGCATGTCCTGTTGAAGAGCAATAAAGCTCGAACATGCCGCAACCAGCATTTTATAAAAGAAACACAAATTCAGGCTGCAAAACGGATACAATCTAACTTTGTGAGGTTCTTTTCACTATAAATAGCGTGCATGTAAAGTCGAATGATAAACTTGTCTTACTGTTTCTCCATTTTGCTCCGTTAAATATACCATTGAAAGCATTTTGTTAGATCTGTTCAACAAGTGCAAAAGATCCCCGTTGATCCTGCCAGAGATCAAGTGAGGGAATAACTTCATGTGCTCTCTTCCTGTGCAACACCATTGTTACATTGTCCACAGCTCTCTCTCTCTATTTAGCTTGCCAAAATAATAAAAAAAAAAAAACTAAAATAAACCTTGTTTTCTAATTTAAACAGTGTTCATAAAGGGGTTGTAAACTCAGACCAAAAAAAGAAAAAAACCCTGCAAGACAAAGGCATAATGAGGTAGTATACTTACCATAGATCGAAGCTGTTGCAGCGGTCCCCGTACACCACTGTGACCGGCTACATATCTCCCAAAGTTATTTCCGGGTTTGTGGGCTCCGGCGCTGTGATTGGCCGGCGCCGTGATGAAGTCACTCCTGCGCAAGGGCTGAGGAGCCACCAGTCACAGCACAGGCCCTTTAGAAACGTCACGATCGAGCTGTTACTTCAGTGCGCCTTCGCCGATGATGTGGGCGCAAGCGTAAATGGTAAATATCTCCTAAACCATGCAGGTTTAGGAGATATTTACAGTACTTACAGGTAAGCCTCATTATAGGCTTACCTGTAGGTACAAGTGGTGTAACAGGGTTTACAACCACTGTAAAGGGATGTTGATACATGTGGCTCCAAACTTTCTAAAAAATGAAAGCCGTACATTTACCAAAAACTGCCATCGGGCCTATGATTTCAGAGAGCCAAAGTGGGACTCTCAATACCTTAGAAGTATTTGAAAGCAAAACACATTCCAAAAAACAACAAGAGACTAATGTCTACATTGAACACTCCCTTCTCAACTATTCTATATAGGGATGCAGCGAATGGGTTTTTTGTGCCGAAACCGATACCGAAAATAAATCTTCCTTCATCCCGAAACCGATACTGAAACAGCACCGAAACCGAAATAGACTGTTTTTAAAAAATATTTTTATACAGGAGATGGTCAGAGACTGGGGACATGGTACAGGAGGTGGTCAGAGACTGCAGACATGGTACAGGAGATGGTCAGAGACTGTGGAACATGGTACAGAAGATGGTCAGAGACTGGGGGACATGATACAGGAGATGGTCAGAGACTGGGGGACATGGTACCAGTGCCCGCCAGATGCAGCCAGCCTGTGTCCCCAGTGCAGCCCCAGCCTACCTGTGTCCCCAGTTCAGCAGCCTGTGCAGGGGAAGAGAGAGGAGAGCCACCGTTGTCTGGGGATTAGAGTGCCGGGAACATAACAGCTTTCATTTCAATAGCTGTGTGTTCCCCGCGGTGCGCCATTACATACAGCCCCTCCCCCTTGTCTGGGGAACTTTGATAGACAGATCACCCGTCCTAGGATTGGACGGGTGATCGGTCTATAAAAGTGCCCGGACAAAGAGGAGGGGCTGTATGTGATGGCACGCCGCGGGGAACACACAGCTATTGAAATGAAAGCTGTTATGTTCCTGGCGCTCTAATCCCCAGGCAGCAGCGGCTCTCCTATCCCACAATGATACCCCCGTAAGGGTCGACACCAGGGCCAGGGGGGCGGAGCCCCGCCCTCGCTCCATCCCATTTTCGGCCTATTTTCTCTTCCGATATGTTTCGGTGGCCGAAATTTCAGGGCATCCCTAATTCTATATCAGCATTTTTCAACCAGTGTGCCCAGGCACCCTGGGTTGCCTTCAGGCGTCTTTAGGAGTGCCTTGGCAAAACGCCCAGAAATTGTATACAAGCCAGGTTGTGGATGAGGCCTGCCTTTTATAGTTACACCAAGTCTCAGGTTTTTCATTGTGCACCATTACAACCTTCTAGCCGCTGGCGTTGCAACAACCAATGATGTAATTGTTTGATGAGGATGCTGGGCGCCTACACAGCATCCTTAAATGCACCTCTCCATCAGCACTGGGGGTCACATTAGCTGACTGATGGAGATAAACTGAAGGAGAAGAGAGACACTGAAACACTAGTCAGTACCAGTGTACAAAGGTGTATTCGCTTTGGAAGAATAAATCACCCCTAATGTTGGGTGTCCTACAAGTGTGGATGTTGTTATTTTATGTAAAACTAGTAGTTGAAGTCGATCGATGGACGGTACAACCAGCTTGCCCATAGATGGATCAAATCTTGGCCGGTCCCTGCTGAACAGGCCAAGATTCGATCCATCTATGGCCGGCTTTATAATGCTTACCTTTGTTGTAGAAACCCATGCCTAGTGCTCCCTTCCAGTGCCAGTCATGTGACCAAAGGCCAGAACACTGGTCATGTGATCACTGGTCAACGATAGGATCAGCGTTCAGGCAGTGCTGCGGATAACAAAAAAAACGTTGCCAGAATAGCCGTTCCATAAGACAGAACATTTGGCCAGCCACACTGCAGGGAGCTTGCGACATTGATTGAGCGCTGACAGCAGCTGCATTTTTTTAGTAATGGAAATAGTTTAATTGGGCTAGCTTGGTCCAAGCAAACTATTTAAAAAGGCAAGTTCACTGTCACCCAAAAAAATGCCAATGCGGGCAAGGGGCACCTGTCGATAAAAACGAACTATGCAGCTTTAGCTGAAGTTGAATAATGCCCCTGCTAAAGGTGTATCCCATTTACATACCTCCCAAAGCCTGCCCAATAAACTCCCAGAGATGGCATCATCCAGTCCTGCCTTATTGTTTGGAGGCTGCCAAGACACTCCCAGCTATTGCTGCTCACCCTCATCACGGAACTGAGCTCTCAAAAACACATGTGGTCCACTATCTCCTCTGTCACAGCATCATTGAGTTTAGAGCTACTGCGACAGGGGAGAGGGCGTGGACGTGAGGGGGGTATGAATTGTCTTAGAAACAAGGCAAGATGGGATGAAGCCATCTCTGGGAGTTTTTCAGCCAAGCTTCCAGAGGTAGGTAAAATACTTAAGGACAGAGGAGCGCTCCAATGTCCAAAATAAGGAAACCCTTGATGAAGAATATAATAGTTTGAGGTAAAACATGTAGCCAACGTGTTTCGGGAGAATCGCCTCCCCCTTTCTTCAGGGCTGTTGGCACATTCTAAAAAAGATGGGTATGTTCCATGCTTGTACCCAAGTTTCCTATTAAAGCTGATGACTGCCTGTGAGAGATGCAGAGGCAGCAAATGGACGTAAAAGGTCTACACTTATGACAAGGGCGTTATTCAACATTGGTCAAAGCTACGCAGTTTGTTTTTATCAACAGGCGCCCCTTTCCCTGCATTCTGGGGAGTTTATTGAGCAGGCTTTGGAAGGTATGTAAATGGCCTACACCTATAACATGGGGCATTATTCAACTTTGGTCAAAGCTACACACTTTGATTTTATCAAAAGGCGCCCCTTACCTGCATAGGTAGTTTTTCAGTAAAAGGTGAACTAACCCTTTAAAAGTAAAACAAAATTTGGAGTTAGGCTTTACACACAGTTCTTTTAACATTTTAAGGTGAGGGTTATAGGGCTGCCCAAAAACACATTGTCTTGGAAAATGGCTGTATGTGAATATTTGCTAGAAGCAAGACTTCGGCTTTTCTTACTGCACTTTTCTTTAAAAATTAAGTGTATGATTTCTAATGCAAGTTCTTTTAGGTGCAACATTGTGGCTTGCATCTAATCAGTAGGTTTACACACATTTTAACAGGCAAGCTATTTTAGAAGCAATCAGTAGTGAGACACAAAAGTCAGAAAAAGAGCTTTTTATTTTCAGGGTCCCTCTGGAAGACTAAGGTTGCCGATTCCCCGCTGTAAAAAGTGTAAAGAATTGCCTACAGCCACATGCCTGTGGTCATGAACACTTCAGAGCATTCTTACGTACTTAAGGGAGTTGCATTAACGCACACTGTATATAACCCACAGCATATGTCAAAACATTCTGTAGTGCAAATATTTCCTGGTTTAGCTTTTAGTTAGCGGTGAGCACATTGATTACTTTAACAGGAATAGATCACTCTCAGGTGCCAGGAGAAGAAGATCAAGAATTTTGACACCAGAAAGCAAATCGGAAGGAACCGACGGAACGTTTTACACGATAACCACCACCAATGTTTCACTAATAAGCTTTTCAAGGACAGAGTCAGCTGGGCCTGTCAATCTGATTTCCTGTTGAATCCCAAGCCCAGTTTCTTCTATGAATAGAATTCTATGGCTCCTTTAATAAGCTTTCATGGAAAAAAAAAAAAAAAAAGGCATGTGATAAGCATTATTGCCTGACATGGGTGAATTCAAGACACAATATAATTGGGTTTGCCATTAGTGCCACCAATCTGTATCACAAGTTTAACCCTCTTTGAAGTGAGCAGAAAGTAAAAGTAAAAACACGAGTCTTATTATTGTGTTGGAGAATCTGTGAGATATTCTGAACTCAGATACTTCTGTGAAGTGCGGAAACACATAATGACCAATCAGCAACAACCTCTCACTGATCCTGCTCTAGTGAAAATCTAGTTGGCATAGGTCGATGCTCAAAATCCTTGCCAATGGCACCATCTAATTAAAAAGGCCCATATTTGTATCTCGGGTGATAGTCCAGCCTACATGCCTATCCACTCTTAACCGATTATCGACCACCTAAAAATATGTACAGCAGTAGAGAGGGTTAGGCTTAAAGTGGTTGTAAAGTCAAATAAATATTACTGCCAGCCCCACTTCTACTAAGCGATACTGTACATGTTTTTAGAAATTTTTCCCTATAAATTCCTCTTTCCAGATAGTTTCTAGGCGGTCACGTGACCTCTGGCTGCTCTCCTCCCCCGATCTAAGGGCAACAGCAGGAGGGGCCGAGATCCCCTTCTGACGTTAGTCGGAAGGTCACATGACTGCCGTGCTCTCCGCTCAGCTCCTCCCGCTGTAGCCCTTAGATCAGAGGAGAGCGTCCGGAGGTCACGTGACCGGCCAGAAACGATCTGAAGAGAGGTATTTACAGGGGAAAATGTCTAAAAACCATGTACACAGTGTAGGATCGCTTAGTAGAACAGAGGGACCAGCAGCAACGTTTAACTGTACTGCCAGCTACTAACAGCGGCTGGGGGGG
The DNA here is from genome assembly GCA_029206835.1 of Rana muscosa. NCBI lineage: Eukaryota > Metazoa > Chordata > Amphibia > Anura > Ranidae > Rana > Rana muscosa. Next base: position 101,798,509 of record JARGYO010005626.1, on the reverse strand, counting down.
GGGAGGGTGAGCAGGATGACGGAGGCATGTAACCTGACCACGGTGATCATGGATCAGCATCCATAATTACCATGGTCAGCACACCAAGGGGGGACAGGAGAACAGGCAGGATCAACCAGGTTTTTTACAGCATAGAGAGGACCAGATAAGACAGCACAAGCACTGTGCTGCTTAGCCTGCTATAAGAGAACTGTAATCATTAGTTCCGATCATGCATAGACTTGGTCTTATGATTTTTTTTGGATGAATACTGTACTGATTAAAAAAACTAAAAAAATTGTTCGTTCTGGTATCGTACGAGAAAAATTTCCATGTTTGTCCCTTTAGATAATTTTGCATGAACTGTCGTGATCGACTTTCAAAAGCTGTGTACTAGCAATCAGATTATCGTACCATCGCTTCGAAAGCTGTATTTTTTGTTCTGAAACCAAACTAACACCTACCCAACATTCCTCAGGCACTGGACTCTACACATTGCCCTCACTCTATATTTAGGGGCACATGATCTGCAGCGGCTTCTCTCTGGATTGGGAGAGCCAAGTATCAGCTATTAGGTACACCTAGCACTTTTGTCTACATGACAAATACAAACTAAGGTAATATATTATATATATATATATATATATATATATATATATATATATATATATATATATATATATATATATATATATATATATATATAGATAGAGTATGTACTGTATATATTCATAATTATTCAGAATATGCTTGCTTTTAGCCTAAAAAAGGACAAAGCATATGTACACATTTATGGATATTCATAGATCAGGAATATTAACCTTAGCAAAAGAAATTCTGAATGCATCTGTGGTGTGGCTGATACTTACAACCATAAGGAGGAGTACATGCCAAGTAGTTCTAAGTCTCACTAAACACGTAGCTCTGAATTCTGTGGTCACAACAACTAAAAAGGTGTCAAAGCCTAGAACTGCTGGCCTAGGACACCATCAAGTGCCTTTTCCACAAATCAAATTACACATCAGAGTCTAGCAGGTGGAATAATAGTTGCTAGCAAGGGGAAAACTACCATTGCAAGGATGCAGAGCTCAGAGTGGCCTGCCACTGGTGGTTGACAAATTCTATTGCTGTAGGAGTGCAGATTCCATGGTTTGGCTTGCCATTGGTGGTTGACCAATTCAATTGCTGCAGGAGTGCGAAGCCCATGGTTTGGGCTACCTATGGTGGTTGACGGAGCACAGAGCTGCACGATTCTGGCTAAAATGAGAATCACGATTTTTTTGCTTAGAAGATAGATCACGATTCTCTCGGCGTAACCATCTTTCACATTAAAACAAAAAAAATTGGGCTAACTTTACTGTTTCTTTTTTTTATTCATTAAAGTGTGTTTTTTCCCCAAAAAAATTGCATTTAAAAGACCGCTGGGCAAATACAGTGCGACATAAAATATTGCAGCAATTGCCATTTTATTCCCTAGGGTGCTAAAAAAAAATTATATATATATATATATATATATATATATATATATATATATATGTATGTGTTTGGGGGTTCCAAGTAATTTTCTAGCAAAAATATTGATTTTAAACTTAACAAAACAAGTGTCAGAAACAGATCTAGACTAAGTGGTTCAACTTCCTGCATTTACACACAGACGTTTGCTCTAAGAAGGAAGTTAGTTACAATGTTTCATGTTGTTACAAACTTGGCAGACTGCCCGGATTTTTTCTTTACACACACACACAGAAGTTTATCCCTTTGATCTAAGAACGAAGCATTAGGCTCCATGTACACAGAAGCTGATAAACTGCAGTTAATGGGCGTTTTGCCGTTTTTTTTAAAAGCCCATTAACTGCACTCTGTGTTCATGTACATGTAGCGGACAGGGTCGCCTGACCCCACCACACTCCCAATCCCCTCTATTAAAGTTCTCGCTCGCAATGTCTCTGGTCTAGGGGTGTGATAGGAAAGGGAGTGCGGCCGCTACGCCAGGCCTCCACCACAGATGTATAAGTGGTATTAGCAGAAGTTTGTTTTACCTTCGGGCCTGCATTGTGTATCGGGTCCTCCCTTCAAGAGTCATCTGCCAGGAAACGAGCCTCACACCGTTGCAAGTCCAACACTCCTTTATTTGAACATAGCATGGACTTACTTGCTTTACACAACAGAACAGGAGGTGTGAATGTGTATGTAGGCCCAGACACAAGTTCTTTCCTCCACTCTCCTCCAAAGAGTGGGCAATGGTCTCCGCACGAGGGAATTTACCTTCCGGACGGTCTCCGACAAGAGGCTCACCCGTCACCGGCAGTATGCTGCACCGGGTCTTCAGATGAGGAGCTCTCCCCGGTCCATTACGCCCACCTCGGATTCAGGCGTCCATCTCCGGAGCACCCTAGGATCCTTCCCTCGCGGAACTCAGTGTTGGGCACTGAGCTCCGGACTGCCATCCGAGTACCTCATCTCAGGCTAAAGGTGCCTGAGGTGGAACACGACCTCCGGTGGTCCTCTAGGCCCAGTCCGCCTAGAGGACAAACACGAACTCCGTCCGCAGGCTGAAGGTGCCAGGGACAACGAACCCCGTGACAAAATGGCCAGCCCCCTTTATACCTTCCCCCGGCATGCGCAGCGGGTTCCCCGCCCCACCACACGGCTGCCGAGAAAAGACAAAAAAAGATTCGACCCAGCAATGACTCGTCCGTCGGCCCAAAGTGACAGCGCCACCCGGTGGACCGCCGGAGATACACCACTGGTGTCACCGCAAAAATTCAAAATTACTGGCGGGAAAGTAAACACCCGCTACATACACAACGTTTTTTTAGCTTTAATGAGCAGTGGAGTTAATGGGCTTTTTTCTGAACGCAAGAAATTTGCGTTCAAAGTGCCGTTTTTCAGCAGAAAAAAAACGCTCGTAAAAGCTAAAAAAAGCTACACTGAAAAACGCTAATAAAAGCTAGTAAAAAAACGCTGATAAAAGCTAGCTTTTTCTGCTGCTTTAAAAACGACCGTTTTTGAGCTTCTGTGTACATGGAGCCTTAGTTACAATGTTTCCCGTTAAAAACTTGGCAGACTGCCCGGATATTTTCTTTAGCCCAGGTTCACACTGGACTGCGGGAGTGAAGCCGTGCAAGTTCAGCTGAACTCACACGATTTCACTCCCGCTGGCAGTCCCGATTTCAGCCACGATTACAAAGACATCTGACACATATGTTAATGTAAATCGCGGCTGAAATCGCAAAAAGTAGTACAGAAACTACTTTTTGAAATCGGTGCAGTGCCGCAGATGCGGCGTCGCACCGATTAGGACGGTGCCATTGCCCGCAATTTGCGGCAAATATCGCCGATTTGACATGCGATTTGACATGTCAAATCGCACCAGTGTGAACCAGGGCTTAGGCCCGGTTCACATTGCTGCGAATTCTATTGTGAATTTGAGCCGTTGCGATTTCTCAAATTCGCAAGTCATTTAAATTACATAGTTTAACATTAGTGCCGTTCACATCAATGCATTACGAATATAAGCTGCGGGAAAAAAGGGTCCTGTGCGAGTTTGATCAATGTGCGATGCAAATTCAGCTCTATAGACTGGCATGCCCTGAAATCGTGGCCGCGAATCGCGGCAAAATGGCTCAATTTTTTATTTGCCGTGTGAACCTAGCCTTAGACAGCTGAGTGAGCAGATAAAGTCTCTCCACATGTTATATGAAAGAATCGGCAAACTCTGCATTGGAGATCGTCAGGGGGGTTGAATCGAGATCACGATTTTTTAACAATTAATTGTGCAGCTCTAACGGAGCCCCTGGTTTGGCCTACCACTATTGGTGTTTCATTCTATAGCTGTAGGAGTGCAGAGTCCATGGTTTGGCCTTTCACTGGTGGTTGACCAATTCTATTGCTGTAGGAGTGCAGAGACCATGGTTTGGCCTACCTCTGGTGGTTGACCAATTATATTGCTGTAGGAGTGCAGAGACCATGGTTTGTCCTACCTCTGGTGGTTGACCAATTATATTGCTGTAGGAGTGAGGAGACCATGGCTTGGCCTACCTCTGGTGGTTGACCAATTATATTGCTGTAGGAGTGGGGAGACCGTGGCTTGGCCTACCTCTGGTGGTTGACCAATTGCTGCCGGAATGAAGAGCTTAGGTTGTGCCCTGCGACTGGTGGTTGAAAGATTCAAATTCTGCAGGGATGTGAAGCCCATGGTGTGGCCTGTTACTTTGGGTTAACAAAATTCTCTTGCTGCGGGGATGCTAAGCCCATATTGTGGCTTTCCAATGATTGTTGACAAATGCTCCTCCAGGTCAGTGTCCCTTCTCTCCAATAAAAGAGCATTTCAAAGATTATGTACAGTGAGATGTAATTTATCATCATGACATCTGCTGCCATGAGAGTGTATACTGGGACTTCACAATAGATCCGGGATCAACAAACACCAGACCCAGCAACACAATGGTGAGCTCTAGGCAGGCTAACCAATGAGCACTCAAACATGTGATAAAACTACCATATGTGACACGGAGCCTGTAAACATTGAAATCCCTCGCACCCATGTGGTCCTCCACAAAATCTTTCTATGCGTGTGAAGAGATTAGGAGACTATGCTAAACAACGATGACAGAATGAGACACCCGGTACTTAATACTGAGGCTCCATATCTATCGGTCTTCTTTTACACCCACAATAATGTCATTTTTTATGAAAGCCTCATGAAGGGAGGGTACACTTTTCATACCAAGCAGTCATTTTCCTTGGATAGAACTCAGATATAGGGCACATGATGCAAATCTTTGGATTGAAGTGGTTTGAATGCTACTTTATGACATAACTTGCCAATTATTATTCCCAGAAACAAAACCCACACATGCACATTTCACAGCTTGTTTTTCCTCAGAAGGCGGGGGGGTATTTAAGATATTGTGCTGCACTTATCCCACCACAAGATGTTATCTTCTCGCTCTCTTAGACGTCCCTCTGGAACCACATAATCCATGTATCATCAGAGTGCCGTGTGTGAAGTCACATGGACTGCCTTCTCGTTTTCATAGCACTCCGGATGTCAGCAGCAAAAGGCATTTACATTACTCTTCGCACTGCCAGTGGGATACAATGACATCTCCTGCTTCATCATTTAACACTTCACTGTGAAGAGCCTATAATGTGGCAGCCATGTGCTAAAAAGTTCCATAAAAAGCATTCTATAGCAGCTCTCACTGCATTAAACCAGGAGAGAATAACCTACAGTGTCAAAAAACGCAGGCCAAGGTCATCTGTACTGAAAACGTTTTGGTTGATTTTCTTTTTTGAGACGTTTTAAAGTATGCAAATTAAAAGCGGGTCATAAAGTGGACTTCCCATGAAATGTTACACTTGATATGAATCAAATTGAAAAAGTAGGATTTTTAAAACAGCTTACCTGTAAAATCCTTTTCTTGGAGTACATCACGGGACACAGAGCGGCATAGTCATTACTATGTGGGTTATATAGAATTACCTTCAGGTGCTGGCACTGGCAACTTCCAAAACAGGAAGTACCCTCCCCTATATAAGCCCCTCCCATCCGGGAGCACCTCAGTTTTGTAGCAAAGCAATACGTGTCCCCAAAAGAGGGGTGGGAGCTCTGTGTCCCATGATGTACTCCAAGAAAAGGATTTTACAGGTAAGCTGTTTTAAAAATCCTACTTTCTTGTTCATACATCACGGGACACAGAGCGGCATAGTCATTACTATGTGGGACGTCCCAAAGCAATGCCAAATGAGGGGGGGGGGATATACCATACATAAGCTGGGCGCCATCAGGCATGAGGATCTTTTGCGGCCTGCAACACACTGCGCCCAAAGGCGACATCCTCCTGACTTCTAACGTCCACCTGGTAGAACCTAGTAAACGTGTGTACTGAAGACCATGTTGCGGCCTTACAAATTTGAGCCAGGGAGGCCTGGTGATGCACTGCCCATGAAGTTCCAACTGCTCTCGTGGAGTGCGCCCTAACTTTGAACGGAGGCGGTCTACTTCTCAAGCCATAGGCTTGTATTATGAACTGTCGAATCCACTTGGCTAAAGTAGATTTTGATGCTGCCTGACCCTTTCTGGGGCCTTCCGGCAGAACAAACAAAGAATCCGTTCTACGAATCTGAGCAGTGGCTTTTAGATAAGCTTTAACTGCTCTTACTACATTCAAAGAATGCAATAACTTTTCCTCTACCGAGCTCGGTTTGGGGAAAAGAAGGAAGAACCACATCCTGGTTCAAGTGAAACCTCGATACCACCTTAGGAAGAAAGGCTGGGTGAGGACGTAATACTACTCTGTCCTCATGAATAACCAGATATGGCTCTTTACAGGACATGAGGGCTACTTCCGACACTCTTCTAGCCGAGCATATGGCTACTAAAAATATCAATTTTCTGGTGAGTAGAACCAAGGAAATGTGCCGCAAAGGTTCAAATGGCTGCTTCTGCAGAACCGACAGAACCAAATTTAGATCCCATGGACATATGGGAGCTTTAATCGGTGGAATAATACGAGTCACCCCTTGCATAAAGGATTTGACAAGTGAATGCATAGCCAGGGGCCTTTGAAATAGTATTGATAAGGCCGAAACCTGACCCCTGATAGTACTTAAGGCAAACTTCCTGTCTACAGCCCACTGTAGGAAGTCCAGAATTCTGCCTATAACGTACTTACGTGGATGCCACTTTCTGGCCTCGCACCAAGTGATGTACGCCTTCCAAACTCTATAGTAGATCTGCCTGGATACAGGCTTCCTGGCATTGATTATAGTTGATACCACAGAGTTAGAGAGACCTCTCTTCTTTAGGATGTGGGATTCAATAGCCAGGCCGTTAAACTTAGAGTTAGTAAGGAAGGGTGGTATATCGGCCCTTGCGAAAGCAGGTCCGGACGACGTGGAAGGGTCCAAGGACTCCCCACAGACATTTTGATGATCTCCGCGTACCAGGCCCTTCGGGGCCACGCTGGAGCCACCAAGATCACCGGCTTCTTTTCCAACCTGACTCTGCGAAGGAGTCGAGGCAACAATTGTAGCGGAGGGAATGCATATATCAGTCTGAACTGATTCCAAGGGAACACCAGAGCATCCGAGCCGCAAGCGAGGGGATCCCTTGTCCGGGAGACAAATCTGTCCACCTTTGCGTTGAATCTGGATGCTAGCAGATCTACATCCGGTGTTCCCCACCGCCGACCTATTGCTCGGAAGACCTCGGGATGAAGGGACCATTCCCCTGGGCATAACTGTTGGCGACTTAGGAAGTCCGCCTTCCAATTCTCCACCCCTGGAATGAAGACAGCTGACATACATGGGACATGCTTTTCTGCCCATTCCAGGATGTGACTTACTTCCCTCTGGACTGCACGACTCCTGGTGCCTCCCTGATGATTGATATATGCCACTGCTGTGGCATTGTCTGATTGAATTCTGACAGGGGACCCTTGGAGTCTGGATGCCCAGGCTACTAGGGCATACCGGGCTGCTCGTATCTCTAAGAGATTGATGGGCAGGGTTTTTACTACATTTGACCATCTGCCCTGGAGAGACCATTGCCCCAGTACTGCCCCCAGCCTATAAGGCTGGCATCTGTAATGACCACCTTCCAGGATATCGGACTGAAGGGTTTTCCCTTCTGGAGATTCTGGGGGATCAACCACCAGCAGAGACTCTTCCGAACGGAAGGGGACAAAGCCATCGGGAAGTCTAGAGCCTGAATTTTTCCGTTCCAGGCTGACAATATGGCCCTCTGTAAATTCCTTGAGTGGAATTGGGCGTATGGCACAGCTTCGAATGATGCTACCATCTTTCCTAGCAGCCTCATGCACAGGCGTATGGACGGCTGTCTTTTTGCACAAAGCAGACGGACCAAGCCCCTCAAAGAGGATACCTTGTCTAGAGGTAAGAAAATCTTCCTTTGGTCTGAATCCAGCCGTAGCCCTAGATATACCAGGTTTTTCACTGGCTGTAGGGCTGACTTGTCCAGGTTGATGACCCAACCGTGAGATTCTAGATACTTGATTGTATTGACAATTACCACTTCTAGCTTGGCAACTGAGTGGTCCATCAACAACAGGTCATGTAGGTATGCCATTATCGTTACACCGTGTTCTTAGATCGGCCAACAGTGGGGCCAGAATTTTTGTGAACACTCGTGGTGCTGTGGCCAGACCGAATGGTAAGGCTCTGAACTGAAAATGGCGCCCTTCTACTGCAAAGCGTAGAAATTTGATGACCTGGAAAGATGGGAACATGCAAGTAAGCATCTTTGATGTCGATCGAGGCTAACCATTCCTCCCCCTGTAGGGCAGCGGTGACCGATCGGATCGACTCCATCCGGAAGGACCGGACGTTTAGAAATTTGTTTAGACTCTTTAGGTCCAATATGGGTCTTATGTCCCCGTTTGGTTTCGGGACTGTGAAAAGGTTTGAGTAGAAACTCAACCCCCACTCTTCCATAGGAACCTCCATAATTACTCCTTGGAGCAATAGTTGTTCTAACGCCACTAGGAGACACCTTCTTTTCAGAGGGTCTTTTGGCATGCCTGACCACATAAAATGGGAAGGAGGAGACTCTTTTAACTCCAACTTGTATCCCCGAGTTACTGCGGAGAGCACCCATCTGTCTTTGATCGTCTCCCGCCAGGTCTCTGTGAACAACTGAAGTCTTCCCCCCACCCGTTTGAGTGGGGGCAGCCCTTCATAGGCTTGACTTGGAGGCTGGTTTAGTACCTCTTCGGATCCAGGGCTTTTTATTACCCTGTGACTGTCCCTGATTTTTACCTCCTGAGTTTGACCGAGGAGGCCGTCGGAACTGCTTAGTAGCAGACGTCCCAGGGATAGGAGAGGTAGTCCTCTTAAAAGACAGACCCCTAGACCTCTTTTTAATTGGTAAGAGAGTACTTTTACCACTGGAAATCTTCTGGATATATTTATCCAGGTCTTCGCCAAAAAGGCGTTCTCCATGAAATGGGAAGCTAACTAAGAGCTTCTTACAGGGAGCCTCAGCAGACCAGTTCTTGAGCCACAGAAGCCTACGCATATGTACCAAAGACAGCGTGAGGCGGGAGGCCTGATGGATAGAATCCTTGATGGCGTCAACCGCAAAGCATAATGCTCTAGGCAGATCAGCCAGAGCCTGGGCCTGCTGGTCTGGCAAATCCCTCAGGACCATTTTCATTTGATCCTTTAAAGCTTGGCAGACCCCAATAGCTGCCACTGCTGGCTGTGTAACAGCCCCTGCTGTGGAAAAAGCAGATTTTAATAAAGATTCCAATTTTTTATCTACTGGATCTTTGAACATTTGAACATTATCTACTGGACATGTCAGTGATTTGTTCACAGAAGAAATGGCTGCGTCCACCGTAGGAACATTCCATCTCTGGGTGAATTTTTCCTCCATGGGATAGATCACCTGAAATTTCTTAGGTGGAACAAATAGTTTATCAGGATGTTCCCAGTCCTGGTATATAAGTCCTTCCAATAATGGATGAATTGGAAAGGAGCAATTAATCTGGGGAGCTTTTAGCGACCCCAACGAGGAGACAGCAGTAGTTGATGGTTCAACAAGAGGCATTTTAAATGCAGATCGAACCATGTCAGTTAGGGTCTGGACCCACAATCTTTCAGTCTGTGATGCTGAAAATGGTTCATCTACTGTCGATTCCTCAAAAACAGAGTTAACCTCCTCCTGATCCCCTTCAGGAAGGTCAGTCCCTTCCTGGGACTGTTGCTCTGCCAACAGGCACTCTAATGGAGGGGATGGAGATCTGGCGCGCTTTCTTTCCTGTAGAGAAGAAGCGATCAATGCTGCCAATCTCTGCTCCAATCCCTCCAGAGTTGAGGCAAAAACCTCCTCTGTTATATATGCAGGAGCAGGTGGACTGAGGACAGCCGCAGTACCTGGCACTCCCGGGGGTTCCTTATGGGTATTAACCTCTGATTTCTCAGGGGAGGAAGGTGCAGATGACTGCTCCAGATCCCCAGAGCCCGATGGAGACCCCCTACACTTCCTGAGAGGTATATCTCTGACTTTTTTAGGCGGCATATTCCTTAGTTCAAAGCTGAGGTATTCCAGCCGCAATACACCCCTTTACTGAAATAGTCTAATGCAATTTGCTGCTATGTACATCAGTGGGTGTCTACTAATGCGTCTTTCTGGGGATGCCTGTATCAACCGCCCGCTGTAAGCCCCTATACCATGCTACCAGCTCCTTTTCATGCTCTGTGTCCATAGCAAGCAGCGTGGACTGAGTCCTTTTATCTTGCTGGGACGCCCGCACATGCGCAGAAGCGCTGGGCGCACAGAGCGCGTCATCCGCCAGGCTCCGCCCCCTTTTTTGAAGCTAAATCTTATAAAAAGAAAGCGTGTGTGCGCGCGCGCACGTGTGCGCTCTTGGCGCCATGTAGGGAGAGGAGCCAGGGTCCCTGTTTCACCAGGACTCGGGGATGGAAGGAAACTACTTGGCAGCATGACAGAGGAATGCAGCTTCCCTGATAGAGAGCTCACTCATCTGCCTGGACTTTCACCATGGAAGGAATAGTCCCAAGAAAAAAAAGACGTTCCACAGCGGCCTCTAGTGGACAAACACAGGTACCGCACTTTTGTCTTTTTTTTTATTTATTTTTTTAAAACCTCCTTTATGAAAAACATTTCTAGGTTTACAGTTTTTAAAACTTCCTTATGAAAAGACATTTCTAGGATTTCTTAGGCATATACAGCTATTAGCGGGAATACCTTTAGGTAACAGGCAGAAAGACATATTAGGCTTGGGGGTCCCCTCAATAGAACCAAGTTCCTGAGGGGCCCCCACTTACCTTTTCCCCGCCGCAGGACTTTGTTTGGTCCACAGAAGCCCAAACTTCACCTCTCACGGCAGGCATTGTACTAGACCTTCAGGGACCGGGTTCCCAAGGATTCCACTCCCCTGGACCTGTATAGCACCCTGCACAGATAGCCTCTTGGTTTTGGGTATGACCAGAGCTCTGGATCCCAGGGTCCAGCCCTCCTAAGAGAGGCATTACAGGCAAAACCCTGCTCTTCTCTGCAAGGCCCGGGTACCGACCGTTTAGCTATGAAGCTTTTTTGGTCGGATCCGGAATAGCTTGCTAAGGCCCAGAGAACCTGTACACAAGCCCAGATGAATACATGTTAACCTTGGCCAACACCTTAGACACTGGCAAAAAACTGAGGTGCTCCCGGATGGGAGGGGCTTATATAGGGGAGGGTACTTCCTGTTTTGGAAGTTGCCAGTGCCAGCACCTGAAGGTAATTCTATATAACCCACATAGTAATGACTATGCCGCTCTGTGTCCCGTGATGTATGAACAAGAAATAAAATCACTATCAAATCTAATTATTTTTTTATTTTTTTATTAGCGCAAAATGTAAAGTGTTTTTGGTTGCAATGATTAAATACTGTATATACTCGAGTATAATCCGACCCGAATATAAGCCGAGGCACCTAATTTTACCACAAAAAAACTGGGAAACGTATTGACTCGAGTATAAGCCTAGGGTGTCCATCTGCGTGCCCATGTGCATGCCTCACTGTGCCCATGCCCCACTGTGTCCATGACTAGACTGACGTTTAACATCAGAGTCTATGGAAGGGGTGCTCAGCTTTGGAAAAAAAAAAACAAAAAAAAAAAAAACGGTGCTCCCCGGCCGTAGGTCCCCCAGACAAAAAACTTTGCACAATTGTAGAGGAGAAATTGGGCTACATGTGTGCCAAGTTTCGGGTCCAGGGGCCCTAAGATGGGCCGGTACTGGGTCCCCAAAATCACAGGAGAAATTACTGTTTAAACATGGGAGTCTATGGAAGGAGTGCCCGGCTTTGAAAAATCGGTGCTCCCCGGCCGTAGGTCCTGCAGACAAACTTTGCAGACTTGTAGAGTTGGTACCAGGTCCGCAAAATCCGGGAGATTAGGCACAAAAAAGGTAACTCGAGTATAAGCCGAGGGGGCATTTTCAATACAAAAAAAAATGTGCTGAAAAACTCGGCTTATACTCAAGTATATATGGTAACTGCAGCTTCCAAGCTTGGATTGCCAGATGTGATTTATATCAATAAAGATTACAGAGTCTATCATTTTCAATCGCATATAACAATGGTGCTACACCTACAGTGAGATGACAATCAGTAAGGCCTTATTCACATTGGATGTAAAAAACACCGCGTACACGTGTGCATGGTCTAGTTCTGCATGCATCTGTATGCAGCATAAAATTCAAATTTACCGGGCCATTTACACACAGGTAGCATTGCATTTAGCATCATAAAAAATAAAATAAAGGAGCAGAGATGCATCCGTGGTCGCAAAGAATGTGAAAGAGGTCATAGGCGCACTCACTGTAAAGCAATACAGTACTAAGCTAAAAATGCTTTAAGAGCCGTTCAGGGCCATCTCATTTTTATTTCTTAATTCACCAACAGAAAGAGAATGTTTTGAGCTTTTAAACAAAGTCCAATAGTCTTAAATGAGCAATGTGATGCTTTAAAATACCCCAGTAACTGGATTATAAAGCAGGATACTGTTTATGCTTCAAGTGGTTGTAAACCCTTACATATACCAGGTGAAGTGACTAGCCTCAGGTGATACACAGAGATGAAACAAATACTCCTACATAAGTTGTGCCTGTCTATCTGAAGTCTTCTCTACATCAGTTCAAAGTGCTGAATTATAAAGCTTGTCTGAGCATTCACTCTGCAGAGCTCAGTAAGGAGAGCTCTGAGAGCTGATTGGAGGGAAGAAACACCCCCCCCCCCACAAACAGAAACAGAGCTGGGGCTGTCAATCAGCTGGAGATCCCTCCCCCCCGTCACTTACAATTAGTGCTCTGGATTTGGACAAGTACATACTATAGCGTGATATGCTTTGTTCATATTTCATGTCTGGGGTTTACAACCACCTTAAGGCCCCATTTACACCTATGTGTAGCAGGTAGGGTGTGTTCCTGCTTGCAGCTTTTTGTGTCTTTTTCATGCATTAGTGCATGTCACACCTATTTAAATAAAAAATAAAAAAGGGGAGAGATTATATCACACACACACACACACACACACACACACACACATCCAAATTATTGTGAGGCTTGCCTTTACACACACACACACAAACTTTAATGACATCCCAGTCTTAGTCCGTAGGGTTCAATATTGTCTTGGCCCACCTTTTGAAGCCATAACTCTTCTGGGAACACTGTCCACAAGGTTTAGGAGTGTCTATGGGAATGTTTGACCATTCTTCCAGAAGAGAATTTGTGAGGTCAGGCACTGATGTTGGAGGAGAAGGCCTGGCTCCCAGGCTCCACTCTAATTCATCCCAAAGGTGTTCTATAGGGTTGAGGTCAGGACTCTGGGCAGGCCAGTCAAGTTCCTCCTCCCAAAACTCACTCATCCATGTCTTTATGGACTTTGCTTTGTGCACTGGTCCAAATCATTTGGTGGAGGGAGGGGAGGGGGGGTGGTTATGATGTGGGGTCGTTTTTCAGGGGTTGGGCTTGGCCCCTTATTTCCAGTGAAGGGAACTCTTAAAGGGGTTGTAAAGGTTCATTTTTTATTTTCTAAATAGGTTCCTTTAAGCTAGTGCATTGTTGGTTCACTTACCTTTTCCTTAGATTTCCCTTCTAAATATATTTTTTTCTTTGTTTTCTTTGTCTGAATTTCTCACTTCCTGTTTCTCCTCAGTAAGCTGTTCAGTAAGCTGTTTTGGCTGACTCCACACCACTCGGATGATGGTGTGAAGTTTACTGAGGAGAAACAGGAAGTGAGAAATTCAGACAAAGAAAAAAAACATTTAGAAGGTAAATCAAAAAGGAAAAAGGTAAGTGAACCAACAATGCACTAGCTTAAAAGGAACCTATTTATTTATTAAATAAAAAACGAACCTTTACAACCCCTTTAAGGCACCAGCATACCTAAACATTTTCATGCTCCCAACTTTGTGGGAACAGTTTGGGGATGGCCCCTTCCTGTTGCAACATGACTGTGCACCAGAGCACAAAGCAAGGTCCATAAAGACAGGGATGAGTGAGTTTGGGGTTGAGGAACTTGACTGGCCTGTGCAGAGTCCTGACCTCAACCCAATAAAACACCTTTGGGATGAATTGAAGTGGACACACACACACACACACACACACACACACACACACACACAATTAGATAGAAAGCAGAGATTTTTCTTTAAAACAGTGTGACAAGAGTGGCGTATTTCTTGGGTGACAAATTAATCTTTAACTGGAAACTGTATCCCACTTTATGACAGATGTCGGTATCTCTGAGCTCTGCTATAAACACATGCTTGAACCCAGGGATTATTCATCTGCGAAGCACCACAGAGATCTTGAATCATTTCTGGTAACTTTATATTTGATTGGGAAATCTCGTCATTCCATCCAGCTAACCTCTGCAATAAAGATTTGTTTCAGTGGCCTGAACAGTCATGAATATCCCGTTTCATTACACGGGGCACTACAGAGCCGAAGAGAAGAAATAGGCAATAAGACAGCAGACACAAGGAGGAAGAGTAAGGCTGTGGCAGTGATGCATTAAGCAATATGTTCTCACAAAGAAACCAGCAGCCCATTACACCTAGGAGCGACTGAATCGTGGTCATTTATAAGGCTAAGACACGGCTGATCCACAGCTTTAATAAATCAAAGTACAACCTCATCTCAAGGCCAGAAAAATTCATGGGCCAGAAACTCAAAACTGGACTCTTAACCACAAAAGCCTATAACTTGCAGGACATTTTAACAATCTGAAGTTAACAGCAATTGTACGCAGTCACCCAGAGTGACCAATCACAAATCAGTATCAGAGTTAGTGGATGCATAGTCAACACTTTTAAGCAAGGAAGAGGTAAAAAAGCCTCCGTTAAATTTGTTGCAGTCTATTGTTCTTCCCTTAAGAAACATTGGAAAAAATCTATACAAAGTGTGGGAAATACCTGTTCTGGTGGCACCTAAGAGAGGCATTTCTATTAGATGATTTACCTTTACGTTTTGTATTGGCGACAACTCTACAACTTTGGAATTCTCATCACTTTGTGTCAGTAACAATGGTCACCAGAAAAAAAAAAAACCTGAGGTTGAATCTACCTTGCGGGGACACAGCAATAAAAAAAATGACAGAGGTTCTTATCCATCTCTATGCTACTCAAAACGTAAGGTTTTGGCTAGACATAAAAACAACATTAGATAGAATACATTTGTGTTTATATGGGCTAATTGGCACCAGCTTGAAATGCAGGAAAAGTTCCAAAGAAGACTGCCAGGTCGCTGCTAGGATGGGGGGTGATGGGCAGAGAATGATTTGAACAACTTTAGTGCTTCTGTTGTGGACTTTAGGGATGAATTGTTCCACAAAGCCTGCAGCTACAGATATCAATGAAGGACTGCTTTAAAGCGTGAATGTGATGTGAATAACTCCCCCCCCCCCCACCAATGTTCTTAATTTTACCTGTCCATGATCTTAAATGGTGTGTCCGATTGGTGTAGGCATTGAATGTCTAGGTCAGGGGTCTCCAGACTGGTGTCCCATCATTGGTGTCAGTTGATGGAGAAGTACCCCGAGGGCCAGATAAAGGCAAGCAAAGGGCCACAATCTGTTGACCACTAGTCTAGGTTGTGAAGCAATAAAATTCAATTAACCAATCAGAATCTTTTACTGGCTTCAGAGAAGTGAATTGTACATGCTTAGTGACCTTTTGTCCTTGCACAGCTTACAGAATAACAGATAGTGTTTAGGAGGTACTTATACCTCCTACTTCAATAAGTTTTCCCAGGAGTTTAACGCACTTCTCGATCGGAGGGGTCTAGGTAAATGATTTATGAAGTGTTGGATTTGGGTATATCTCCAGCTATCTCCCCTCTCTAATCCATATTTCTCTCGAAATTCCCGAATTGGACATAGAGTGTTCCCCTTCAGTACATCCTTCAAAAGCAATGTGTCCCCCGTTGCCCAACGCAAGAACGCTCCACCTTCTTTCCCCGGAGGGAAGTAGTCTGTTCCCGTGAGGGGCATCAACGGGCCATTATATTGCCATTTCTTTACTTTACACGCTCTATCCCAAATTCTAAAAGTTTCTTTAGTTATTGAAGGTAATTCTTGGGTAAAGCCTCTAAATTGATTTGGTATCCATATCAACCTTCCTAGTTTTTTCCTACACAGACTCTCCTCAACTTCTACCCACTTTTTCTCCTGTTTGGTTCCTTGGACCCAGTCTAATATCCTCCTTAAAACAGTTGCCACATAATATCTTTTCATGTCAGGGAAGTTTAATCCTCCATCCTGTCTAGAACTAGTCAAGATTTCGGTAGATATGCGGGGTCTCTTTTCCTTCCAGATAAACTTCCCTATTATTTTCCTTAATATTTTAAAGTACCGTATTTATCGGCGTATAACACGCACAGGCGTATAACACGCACCCCAAGTTTAAGAGGGAAGTTTCAGGAAAAAAACTTTCCACTGCCCCCTGCGTATAACACGCAGGCACAGTTTACTCTCTATTTCCAGGGTTAAAAAGTGAGTGTTATACGCCAATAAATACAGTATGTATCAGGGATTTTAATCGGGAGAGTTTGAAATATATACAGAGCTTTAGGTAGTATCATTTTTACTGTGTTGATTCTGCCCCACCACAAAAGTTTTTCTATTGGATATCTCTTCAATTTTATGTTATTTAATAGCGGGATATAATTATCTTCATATAAGTCTCTTTCCCTGTTTGATAGGACTATTCCTAGATATTTCATTCCCCTCTGTTTCCAGTTGAATGGGTAAAGGTCCACTAAGGTCTCTCCGCTCCGATGCACTTAAGGATACACCCATAATCTCAGTCTTCTCTTTATTGATTTTTAAATTTGAGATCTCCTCATAGGTCTCATATTCCTTTATTATCTTGGGTAGTGATTGACTTGGGTTTGTTATATACAGCATCATGTCATCAGCGAACGCAGAGACCTTATGTTCCCTCCCTTCCACCTTGACCCCCTCTATCTCCTGATTGGCTCGTATCGTTATCATAAATGCTTCTAAAGATAGAACAAAAAGAAGGGGTGATAACGGGCATCCCTGTCGGGTCCCGTTAAACAAAGGGAACCTCTCCGAAAGAGCTCCATTAACCCGTACCCGGGCTGAGGGTTTAGAGTACAGTGCTGCTATCCAGCTGACTATCCTTGGCCCCAAACCAATATGCCCTCAGAGTAGATATCATAAAATCCCAGTCAAGCCTATCGAATGCCTTTTCGGCATCGACTGACAGAAACAATGTTGGTGTCCTATGTTTTTTAACTTTTTGAATCAGGACGACAGTTCTAAGTATGCAATCTCTTGTTTCTCTCCCTGGAACAAACCCCGCCTGATCTTTCTCTACTAATCCCGACATTAGAGGTTTCAATCTCTCCGCTAGTATTTTTGCAAAGTTAGAAAGTGTTGATTAAAATAGATATGATATATTGTATCGCAGTGGTCATCAACCCTGTCCTCAGGGCCCACTAACAGGTCAGATTTTATGTATTACCTTGGGGAGATGCAGACTAGAATACTGCAATCACTGAGCAGCAAATGATATCACCTGTCATGTATTTCAGTTATCTTGCAAACCTGGCCTGTTAGTGGGCCCTGAGGACAGGGTTGATGACCACTGTTGTATAGGATGTGCCATAGGCAATAATTGGGTGGGGTTTTAAAGGCAATTATCTCTGCACTCGATTGCCCTGCCGCTTCTTTATGAATCTTAAACAACCTGACACAGATGTCTTATTAGAAATGACTCAATGATTACATTCAGGGAATGCATTAAGCTAGCTGCTCACAGATAGGCTAGGGAAGAGTGAAAGGAACATCAAAGATATGCAAGCAAATATGTCTTTATATTAGTAATTTTAGTAATTGAACCAGGAGAGAAAAGAGGTCATACAATTATTTAGATCTCAGTTCTCGTGATGAACAGAAGACAAAAAGATATCCGGTCTCCTTATACGACCCGTCAATGTATATGCAAAAGTGTACCGGAAGAGGGAGAAGTTCTACTGACTGGTAATAGGAAGCAAACGTGTCCCTATTTCCAGGTGCCCACATATAGCAGTTTTCTTCAAGATCTCCCGAACAGCCCAAAAACCATAGGTGTTGGAAGCTTGGCCCCCATGCTTGCCAGCCCACACATTGGCCAATGGCTGAGAGCGCTGACCAGAGTGTTCTGGTGGGAAGGCTGTCCTCCGGTCAGAACAATAGCTCAGCAGGGGAGATCGCTGTACTAACGTGTTCAACTGGCTGGGTGTACTAGGCTTAACAGGAGTACCAATAGCAGTAAACGGGTCGTTTTTAATTATACTCTGCTTATTCTTCGCCAGGGATGTAGCGGGTCTTTCCTCACTATAGTGAAAGAGTCTCTCCAAATGCGGCCCACTACAAGATTTTATCCGGCCCACAGCTGATGGCTCAAGTGTTTTGGGGATTTCTTGACTTTGTTTTACTGAAGTTATTTCCAGTGGTAGTGCGTCCCTACTGGGCGCAGGAGCATTGCCCCCTCTCTCCCCTGCAACAATACATACATTCATGCATTGAATGAATGAATGAATGTCGCCGGCGCCGCTGCCACCCACTACTCAGATGGCCGGCCCCCTGGCGAGCGCCAGCCATCTGAATAACAGCGGCTGGTTGTTTTTTGGAAGTGCCTATCAGAGCCAGCGGCTGATAGGCTTCCCGATTACAGCCTGTGGGCTGTAATCGGCTTCCGAATAGTTAACCAAGGAATGCACAGGCTGTGGAAGACAAGTGCAGGGCTGGAGGGAAACAGGCTGCATTTGGGGGGGGCAAACTTGCTGCATTTGGGGGGGGGGGCAAACTGGCTGCATTTGGGCAAAGTGACTGCGTTTAATGGGCACAGTGGCGGCAATTGATGATTTTTTTTTTTTCAGTTTGTTTGCACCCCCCCCAAAAAAATTTGGAGCACCAGCCGCCACTGGTTATTTCCCTGTTCTAAATCATATGCCAATTACAAAAAAGCTCCACTTATTTATTCAATTTATTTTTTTCAGGCCGCGAGCATTTGTAAAATATATTCTGTGCCTTCTGTACTGACAAGTTTGGAAATCCCTGCTTTAGTACATTAAAGACTAAACAGCAGGTTGCATTAGGAACCTGCACATATTATCTGTAGAAGAGAGATAAAAATGGAATTGGCTGGCCTTGTGTGGAATATTTGCATCTCAAACATGACCTGCTTTGAAAAGAAACATCACCGTAGTTTAAAATAGAACCAAACACTTCATATGGAAAGTCACGTTGGGGAGATCTCTGGACATGTGAAAAGCTCAAGTTAATGTTTGGAGCTTCCCTTTGTTGCCCTGTGCTTTATAGGCTCACTATAGATAACATGTTCCATAACTGATAAAACAAATAAGTCAGCTTTAAAAAGACTTTGCAATGGCATTACCATCCTTCACGACGACTTTTTTCATAAAGTGAGAACATAAAAAAGAAAATAAACAAATTGCAAAATTTTGTAATTCCATTAGATAATATTTTGCACACACTGGGTAGTAAGAGATTGCTGTGCCAGCTGTAGCCGGCATATAGGACAGATACCTCCCCAAGAACAATGAGCAGTCATGTGTCCTTAAAATGGTTTACAGCCTCAAATTTAACTCAGCTAGTAATGAGTGTATGTGCTAAAGTTATAGTAAGGCCTCATGCCCACTGGCGTTTTTACAGCTGCGTTTTTGAGCGTTTTTTACAGCTTAAAAACGCCTGTCCATGTTATTGTAAATATTTTATTTTTTTTTTTTTTTTTTTTTTTGAAAAAAAAAAAAAAAAAAAAAAAAACACGTCGGAGCTAAAAACGCGACCGCGCGTTAGTGCGCGTTTTTTGCGCGTTAGTGCGCGTTAGTGCGCGTTTTTTGACGCTCGCGTTTTTTCCTGCCTAGTTCTGACGCTGAGGAACGCACTGGCCCTGGTTTTTTTTTACAGCTTACAAACGCCTATGCTCTTTACAGCTCAAAAACGCCTAGGTGGGCATGAAGCTATAGACTAACATGGACAGGCGTTTTTAAGCTGTAAAAAACGCTCAAAAACGCGGCTGAAAAAACGCCCGTGGGCATGAGGCCTTAAAGCTGTATTTCAATTTATTTATTTTGCGAAGAGGTATACAGCACCAAACACATTAGTTATGTGTTGAATGTGTGTATCCCAAGATCTGCAGGTGGCTGCTTCTGGTAAAACGGTCTCCCCTACAGTCCTCCATCATAGCCACTGGATACTGCCCTGAGCGGATGTCTTCCTTAGGCTCCTTTCACACAGGCTTGTCCATTTTGACGGACTCTGCTTGCTCAGCAGGGAATCGATCCGCTGATCCCCGCTAAGCAGGCGGATGACAGGTCCGTCTCCACTCACTGTGCCGAGACAGACCTGTCAGAGCCCCGCTCTCCTCTATGGGGAGATCTGATGAAAATGGACCGCCTGTCCGTTTTTATCTGATCAGATAGATGGATGGAAAATAGGGTCACCATCTGTCTGGATTTGAACCACTTTCCCCATCCACACATTCGATGTGGAAGTAGTAATACCTCCCGCTGAGCTAAAATCGATAGATCGCCTTGTGTACAACCAGCTAGGCCATACATGGAACGCAATTCAACAGGTCTCTGCTGAACTGGCCATATTTTGATCCATGTATGGACGGCATTAGTAGCTTTGAACGTTAACAGCAGCTGCTGCTACTAAGAAAAGTTGAGCGGATTTCCGCCCCCTCCCCATTCATATTACTCGTATTTCTACTCTCATAAAAATGCACAAACTGCCTTCAATGAATGGAGGAGAAGCAGTTGAATTATGGGATCTTCAGCGCTCATTCACAAAACGCAAACCAATTGCGTAAGAAGTAATGCAAGCAATATAACGCTGAAGGAGGCGGGCAAGTGGCGCAACTTTTCTCAGTAACAGCAGCTGCCGTTAACCTTCATTGCACTGGAAGACAGAAACTCAGGGCAGTATCCAGTGGCTATGATAGGAGAGTGGAGAAAATTCTTTACTAGAAGCAGCCACCTGCATTTATTGGAATACACACCATTACACATAAAAAGCTACGTCTGCAAACATGACCTGAGAAGCAAGTAATGTCCATGGCTCATACTGTCAAAACTATCATTACACAAGAGAAAAATGTCACAAGAGTTATGTGAGGATATAAAATCACAGAGCTGCAGACCAGTTACACTATATTACACCACAAGCCACAGAAGATGACCTTGAAGAACTTCTTTATTCTGTTGTGGAGTAAAACTGCATGGATGTAGTCAAGACTTTCTGTAGACCTTTTGTTTGATCATAATTTTGTTTTCCTTTTTCCTTTAACATAAAAAAAAAAAAAACACACCACTACAAAACGAATCCCCCTCATCTACACTGATCAGTTTTCCAGCATGGCTGAACAGGAAAGGCCAAACACAGATTGAAATTTGGCCAGTCCCTGTTGAATTGGCCACGTTTTGTTCCTTCTCTATCCACCCTAAGGGTACGTTCACACTGGGGGGGGTGTTTTAGCGACGCTTTACCGATGTTATAGCCTTGCCCATTGAAATGCATGAGCAGCACTGCAGAAAAAGGCTAAAGGCGCCCGTGTTGCGGCGCTGCTGCCTCGGCAGGCCGGAGCGTTTTGGGAGCGGTGTATGCACCGCCCCAATGATGCTGCTTGCTGGACTTTTTTTCACCCCATCCTGCAAGCGCACTGCCCCAGTGTGAAAGCACTCGGTCTTTCACACTGGGGTGGTTTGAGAGGCGATTTACAGGCGCTATTTTTAGAGCTAAAAGGCCTGAAAAGCGCCCCAGTGTGAAAGGGGTCTAAAGCCCGGTACGCACCAAATCGCTTTTTACCGTTCAACCCAGAGGCTGAACAAAATAAAAGATCTATCATCAGTACAGCGAAATCCCCCCACTGAGTTGCTGTGTTTTGACCCCCCGGCAGAGCACTCTGCTTGTCCAATGGCCAAAATGGTCAGCTTCTGTTTGACCGGCTGACATGCACACGGGCCGAATATTGGCCAGTTTTTATTGAATCGGCTGAGGTCTCCCGACATTCTGCCCATGTGTACTAGGCATTAAGCCAAGCCAGAGGGCTGATCAAGGGGGAAAAAAAGAGGAACCAGATTCTCCCATCTACACAAGCGAGGTGGATGGAGGAATCCTCCCTGCTGTGTTATCGTATTCTGACAGCATGGACTCTGTGTGTCCCCCAGAAGACAGCGGGGGAAGGACAGAGTAGGTTCCGGAAGTGGCATAGGTCGCCGCGATCGCCGAGGCGACCTATGCCCGGAAGTGGGAGCAAATACCTGTATTACACAGGTATCTGCTCCCTCCTCCCCCCTGAAAGGTGCCAAATGTGACTCTGGAGGGGAGGAGGATTCCAAAAAGTGGAAGTTACATTTTTGGGTGGAACTCCACTTTAGCATGACCTCAACCACAGAAAATCTGTACAAAATTGAGTCCAAACGCAAAATTACAACTACAAAAATATATATATATATATATATATATATATATATACATATATATATATATATATACATATATATATATATATATATATTATATATATATACACACACACACACACACACACACACACACACACACACATACATACATACACACACACATACATACATATATCTGTAGCGCAAGATGTTTGCAGAGATACTAATGTGGCATCACTACTCTGCAAACGTAAGGTTATATGCTTGTATATTAATATATAGGTAGCAGAAAAAAAAAAAAAGGAAGGTGTGTGAAGTTTCTAAATTAGAGTTTCCATCGTTTTTAAACTGTTCCAGCTCAGCTTTTACCAACCACAGTGTCTTTTTTTTATTTATTTGAAAAAGGTGCCTAGTAAGTGGTCTGGCTTCTTTAAATAGCTGGGTTATTTTTAGAATATTAAAATGTACTGAGATCACATGAAAGTGACCCTAGAGAAGAGTCAGGCGTGTGGGGTAGCCATGGAGTAAGTGCAATTATCTTTTATTCTACAGAACACCTATCCAGCACAGCAAACATGCTTCTTTATTCTCTGGCGGAAGCATGAAAAACATTTTATCTCGAGCTGTTAAATTAACATATCCAATGAAGAATGTGATGCTTTTTGCTGCTCAGCTTGAGACGAGCACAATGTGACAAGCCGAGAGACCTTGAGATGGAACAGCAGGTGGGAGATGTCTCTCAATGATGCACGATAATCCTCGAATAGATACCCTCTCACCCAGAAAGTTTCCAAAAGAAGCTTTATTGCCCTTACTGAAGGAGTCTGTTCACTTACTTTGGGAAAATAGAGGAAAAAAAAAAAAAAGTGTTATGTCTAACTTGTTGAAAAAGAATCTGCAAGCCAATAGTCGATTGTAATTTATAACTTTACCCCGTGGATCATGATGAGGCCTTTATTGGTGGCCACACACACACACACATTTCGATTTTTTTTTTTATCTGCTCGATCAAAACAATCAAATTTGCAAACAACCAAATAACCATAATTTCCCTTTTAATCACTTTAGACTTGATTTGAGCAAATGGGGTCGATCAGCCAGGGGGGAATGTAATTGTTTGGTTTGTATGAAAATCGTCAACACTGAGATACCGGGTTTGTGAATGATTGTATTTCGATCAACTGGATTATGAAATTACATGGTGGAGATGCGTGCAATAATTTAGGGTCAAATCTCAGCTATTGATCGAAATCCACATCCCTATGTGTGGCATATTGATCGAATGGGTCATTGATTATAGATCAATTATTCCTGTTTTGAAGAGAATGATGGGAAAATAGGTCAATCATTTTTTGAAGAGTGTGTGGCCACCACTTAAGCCCTGTACGCACGATCGGATTTCCTATGGATTTTAAACCGATGGATTTTTCCAATCGGAAATCCGATGAAGCCGACTTCCATCAGTCTTGCCTACACACCATCAGTCAAAAATCCGATCGTCCCAAACGCCGTGACGTAAAACACTCCGACGAGCCAAGAAAAATGAAGTTCTATGCTTCTGAGCATGCGTCGACTTGATTCTGAGCGTGCGTGGGTTTTTTATCCGATGGAGTTCCCCACAGACGATAGTAATTTGCCATAGTTTCCCCCCCCCCCCCCATCGGATACATTTAAAACAACATGTTCTATTTTTTAACACCGATGGAAAAAAGACCGATAGGGCCCATACACGAAAAGTCCATCGGACTGTTTTTATCTGTAAAACCGAATGTGTGTACAGGGCTTTACTCTTTTAAGCCTCATGCACAATGGATGTTACAAAAATGGCTAGTAACGTTAGAATACGTTTTTGCAGCATTTTTTTAGCTGTAGAATTCGTTTTTGCAGCATGTTTTCGCTTTTTTTTTTTTTTAACCAAAACTATACTCCCACATAAGCTTGTGGCTCAAAAGCGCCCATAAAATGCAGAATAGCTGCAAATCATACAAAAAGTAGATCATGTCCAGATACAACTAAAGATCACATCAAAGCATAATTTAGGCGTAAATCTTATTAATACTTCTTGCCTAGAGAATAAAGCAAAACTCCAGACCAAACTTTTGCTTTAGTTATCTATGCAGTTGCACCTTATATCATACAGAACTATAAAAAACAAAAAGTTATGACCTTGTCCATATCCCCATTGGGATTTTTTCCCCCCTCTTCCTGTCCTGATGACACCAGGACAGGAAGTGAGTGGATACCTCTATGATGTGGACAGATGCAGCAATAAAAGCATGTTTATTAGTAGAGTGGGGAGGTCAGAACATCCGTTTTCCTGTTTAGAAGATGGCTATACACCTTCTCTGTGTTCTTGTGGCACCAGAAAAAAAAAAAGCGAGGGGATACCTACCCAATGAGGACACAGTCACCAAGGAAACATGGCAGAAGTTCGGAATCTTACCCAAGCTAAATTGAGAATAAAAAGTCTGGCCGAAGTTTATTAAAAAAAATGTATATTAATATATTTATAATTTTTTTTTTTATTAAAAAAGGGTATAAAAAAATAAAATAATAATAATAATATTAAATGCAAACATTAAGCGCCCATTCACACAGGGCCGGCACGACTTTGGGGGTGACTCGGCAAGGCGATCTGAAGAAGACTTCAGAGACGACTTGAAAAATGACTTCTGTATAGAAGTCAATGCAAGTCGCCCCGAATGGCCCCCAAAGTAGTACAAGAACCTTTTTCTAAGTCGGAGCGACTTGCGCCGCTCCTATTAGAACTGTTCTATTGAACAGAACGCGACTTGTCAGGTGGCTGAGTCGCCTGACGAGTCGCCCCTGTGTGAATGGGCTCTTAGAAGTTTTGGTATAAAATTTCAAAAGTGTATTCTTTGCATCAAAAATGTGAAAAAGTTTGAAATAGCTTTCAGAACTTGTCTGGTGAAAAAAAAAAATTTTCAAAATCTGCCAAAAAAGTTTACAAATCTATCTACCCTCCAATGTTAATGTTACCTGGCCCAAAATAAATAAAGTATGTTCCATTTCCAATGCAAATTTTCACTTTACAAACAAAAAAAAAAAGTATTTTTTGTTTAGCGAATGAGGAAGTTGTGTTGACTGAATCCTGTGCAAGCAAAAATCCTGTTCTTGAAAAAAATAAATAAATAAATAAATCAACCCAACTGTATTTTACACACAATACGCAGGTGTATCACATCTAGCAACCAAACAAGGATTTCAAGAAGCCAAAACATGGCTAAAAATGAGGTGATAGTAGACACACAATTTTTGTCTTGCAATGCCTTACTAAATAAGCCAGTTTGTCTATAGGTCTACCCAACACCTACTGTTACCTGTGAAATCAATTATCATAATTTATAACCAGCTACGATCGAAGCTTTAAAACCTGCAATCTCATCTTGGTTCTCAAATTCATTTTGTCAGCCATCGTAAAAATATTCGCACTTTAACCTCCCAGGAGCAGATTTTGAATTTGGGAATAGAGACAAGTGTAAATGAGCACAAACTAAATTTTGGAAGTGTGAATATTTATTGCTGGTTGCCACTGCAAATGGTCACAATTTATCATAAGGCCTCATGCCCACGGGCGTTTTTTCAGCCGCGTTTTTGAGCGTTTTTTACAGCTTAAAAACGCCTGTCCATGTTAGTCTATAGCTTCATGTCCACCTAGGCGTTTTTGAGCTGTAAAGAGCATAGGCGTTTTTGAGCTGTAAAAAAAACCCAGGGCCGTGCGTTCCTCAGCGTCAGAATTAGGCAGAAAAAAACGCGAGCGTCAAAAAACGCGCAAAAACGCGCACTAACGCGCAAAAAACGCGCACTAACGCGCGGTCGCGTTTTTAGCTCCGACGTTTTTTTTTGTTTTTTTTTCAAAAAAAAAAAAAAAAAATATTTACAATAACATGGACAGGCGTTTTTAAGCTGCAAAAAACGCAGCTGCAAAAACGCCAGTGGGCATGAGGCCTAAAACTACAGTTAAACAGATTACGGGATTTTTCAGAACACAAGTTTTCCTTGCCAGATTAGATTGTTCTTCACACCTACAGTAGGAATCTGATACAAATTTAAGAAGGAAACCCAAAATTCATTGCTTACGGTATGTGAATATATATATATATATATATATATATATATATATACACACACACACACACACACACACACATATACATACACACACATACACATAGACAGACATACACACACACACAAAGTTACCAAAATATCGTATATACTCGAGTATAAGACGAGTTTTTCAGCACTTTTTTTGTACTGAAAATGCCCCCCTCGGCTTATACTCGAGTCAGTGTCCATCGTCAACTTTGTTCGCCTGATCCCAGTCTCCTGGACCCCAAATGTAGTCCCACTCTTCCTCTACAAGTGTGCAAAGTTTGTTGTCTGGGGGACCTACAGCCGGGGAGCACCGATTTTTCAAACCGGGCAGCCCTTCCATAGACTCCCATGTTAAACAGTAATTTCTCTGGTTGGGGACCCGGTACTGGCCGGCCCTAGGTCCCCCGGACCCCAAACTTGGCAAACTTGTAGCCCCACTCTTCCTCTACAAGTGTGCAAAGATTGTTGACCAGGGGACCTACGGCCGGGGAGCACCGATTTTTCAAATCCAGGCTCCCCCCCCTTCCATAGACTCCCATGTTAAACGTCAGTCTAGTCACACAGCGCCGGAGATCAGGTAGGGAGATTGGGCACAGTGAGGCATAGTGAGGCATGCAGATGGACACCCTAGGCTTATACTCGAGTCAATAAATTTTCCCAGTTTTTTGTGGTAAAATTAGGTGCCTCGGCTTATATTCGGGTCGGCTTATACTCGAGTATATTACAGTAAATCTTTTAAATTCCCTGACATTGCTCTTTCAAAAATTTGATATGAGGAGTTTACCTAAACACACCAAACGCTTAAATTCTTATATAATCTTAGCTGCTAGAATATCCATTGCACGTTGTTGGAATCAACCTGGCATAACAGTTGAATGTTACACAAAAAGGTAAACTGGGTTATGATCAACGATAAAATTACCGTATATACTCGAGTATAAGCCGAGTTTTTAAGCACAATTTTTTGTGCTGAAAATGCCCCCCTCGGCTTATACTCGAGTCACCTTTTTGCGCCTGATCTCCTGAACTTTGGGGAGCAGTAACCGGCCGGCCGTAGGTCCCCTGGACCCCAAACTTGGCACACATGTAGCTCCACTCTTCCTCTATAAGTGTGCAAAGTTTCTTGTCCGGGGGACATACGGCCGGGGAGCACCGATTTTTCAAATCCGGGCACCCCTGCCATAGACTCCTATGTTAAACGGTAATTTCTCTGGTGACTTTGGGGACCCAGTACAGGCCGGTCGTAGGTCCTCTGGACCCCAAACCTGGCACACACGCAGCCCCACTCTTCCTCTACAGGTTTGCAAAGTTTCTTGTCCGGGGGACCTATGGCCGGGAAGCACCGATTTTTTAAAGCCGGGCACCCCTTCCATAAACTCCCATGTTAAACGTCAGTCTAGTCATGGACACAGTGAGGCATGGGCACAGTGAGGCAAAGTGAGGCACACCCTAGGCTTATACTCGAGTCAATAAGTTTTCCCAGTTTTTGTGGTAAAATTAGGTGCCTCGGCTTATATTCGGTCGGCTTATACTCGAGTATATACGGTAAATTGCATTTTGAATAAACACCCAACTACTTTTGAAAATGCATGGCAACCTTGGTTACATTACTCATCTTTGCCTGCTAACGATTCGTGAAATATATCCCTTAAACTGTCCTTATCTTACCCACATTCTTCTTCTGTACTCCTCTTTTTTTATTACCGTATATACTCGAGTATAAGCCGAGTTTTTCAGCACATTTTTTGTGTGCTGAAAATGCCCCCTCAGCTTATACTCGAGTCACCTTTTTGCGGCCGATCTCCCGGACTTTGGGGACCCGGTAAACTTGGCACACATGTAGGCCCACTCTCTCTACAAGTGTGCAAAGTTTGTTGTCCGGGGGACCTACGGCCGGGGAGCACAGATTTTTCAAATCCGGGCACCCCTTCCATAGACTCCCATGTTAAATGGTCATTTCTCTGGTGATTTTGGGGACCAGGTACCGGCCGGTCCTAGGTCCCCTGGACGCAAAACTTGCCACACATGTAGCCCCATTGCTCCTCTATAAGTGTGCAAAGTTTGTTGTCTGGGGGACCTACGGCCGGGGAGCACCGATTTTTCAAACCAGGCACCCCTTCCATAGACTCCCATGTTAAACGTCAGTCTAGTCATGGACACAGTGAGGCATGCAGATGGACACCCTAGGCTTATACTCGAGTCAATACGTTTTCCCATTTTTTGTGGTAAAATTAGGTGCCTCGGCTTATATTCGGGTCGGCTTATACTCGAGTATATACAGTATATTTCTTTTGACTTGAACAACTTGGGGGGGGGGGGAATACTTTAATTAGTGATTCATAACAATAATACTTATAACAATTCATTATTAAATATAAATATTGTTAAAAATCGTATTTATTTATATCTTATTTGTCTGATATATCCCTACTTTTTTTTTTTACTAGGGATAATCTCTCTCTCTCTCTCTCTCTCTAATTTCTCAATATCATTCTTTATCTGATGTCACAATGTATTTATTACACTGTTAAGACAAGCCAATAAAATTCTTGAACTGAAAAATTTAATAAAAAAAAAATAAAATAAGCCACAAGCAAGTTATGACAGAGCTGGATATTCCCCTGTGCCCCATCTACTACATTATTGATCTGAAAATTATTGATGTGAAATGTCTCTTTAATGTGTACATTTTGTGTCTTCTGCGGAAATGACTGATCATTAAAAAATAAATGAAAAAAAAATAAAAGCAATTTACACAAATGGTTTTTCTTTGTTCATTTACTCAAAATTTAGCAATTACAATGTGAAAATGAACAGTAGCTTATTAGTGTTAACACTGACTGCACCTCCCAATGCGGGGAGGCGACACACATCCAAAGGAAAGAAAGTCACAAAAGGGCACACGCATAGTGACAATATAAAGGAGCGACATTTTACTTTTGATGGATCCATCATTAGTAGTACTCCGCAAATGTGAACCATAAGGCCCCTTTCACACTGGGGCGGGCAGGAGCGGTGGCGGTATAGCAGTGCGATTTTCAGTGCTGCTATACCGTCGTTCTTACCGCGGTATGCGGTTGCTAGGGGGGTGAATTTAACCCCCGCTAGCGGCCGAAAAAGGGTTAATACCGCCCGCAAACCGCGGCTATTGCCGCGGTTTGCGGGCGGTATTACCGAGCTGTCCCATTGATTTCAATAGGAGACCGCGGTAAAGGAGCGGTGAACACACCGCTCCTTTACCGCTGTAAAGAAGCGGCTAGCAGGACTTTTGGAGTGGTCCTGCTAGAGCACCGCTTCAGTGTGAAAGCCTTCGGGCTTTCACATTGAAGGCTAAAGGGCATGATTTTTTCATGCGAAATAATAGCGCTAATATTAGCGCTAAACCACATGAAAAACGCCCCAGTGTGAAAGGGGCCTAAAGGTTTTCCATTATTGTTCACAATTTTTTTTTAACAGAAGGAATATTGTTCACATAGGCCTCTTTCACACGAGTGGCTGTTCTGCCGCTGGTAAAAGCACGTTTTGTTATTTTGAAATTCCAAGGCACAGCGATCACTTGCAGTTGTACTTTGTGATTACGTGCGTTTACATGCGGCTGCGTTTTGCTGCGGTGGAACAATCTTGCCATTTCTGATGTGCTTCCTGTTTGTCTTTCCTCTTTGCCACCGCTATCAGTAAGAGAAATAGTACACTGCGATTACCTGCAGTTATGTACATAGACAGCTGCGATAAATCGTTCCTGGACGCAGTAAAAAAAATTCTAACCGCACAGAACCCCATGCAACGAAATCGGTGCTAAACGCAGTGTGAGAATGGGGCTATAGGAAAGCATTGTCTGAGTTTAGGCGTGGTAGATGAAGTTATCTGCAACTAAAAGCTGAATTCTTTCCGCCCGTGTGAAAGGGGCCTTATACTGTCTAGGTCTGTAATTACACATAAAATTGTTATTTTCGCGAACACAAAAGGGGTTGTATTGTAACTGTACTGTCTGCCCCCATGTTGTAAAGCGTTGCGCAAACTGTTGGTGCTATATAAATCCTGTATTATAATAATAATAATAATAATAATGTTTTCAAAATTCTCTCCAGCTCAGGTAATATAAAACCATCTTCCTTTTTCCCTACTGAATAATCCTGAGAGCCTCTACGATTCTAGTGCTGGATTTACACACCAATGATTAAAAAGGTGACCAATGTGGCTTTGTAAGGTATCTTCTAACCCAACTGTTCTAGGTTCTCTAACTGCATTATGGTATTGGTACCTATGGCTGACATACAGTATATGCCAACCACAAAGCCAACATAGGTCCCTTTGGAGGGGGATGATGGACAAGCTGACAGGTTACTATAGAACAGGGGGTCAAACTTTCTAAACAAAAAAGGGCCAATTTACTGTTCTTCAGACTTTAGGGTGGCCACACTATAGCCAGTGAGAGTAGAAAATGCCCCAGCATCAGTGGGAGTAGACTAAGTCTCAGGCTTGATGGACAGTGGGAGTAAAATTTCATAGCACCTGTGGTCAGTAGGAGGAGGAATAGTGCCCCATCATTGGTATTACTGGGAGGAATAAGGCCTCATCATTGGTGTCAGTGGAAGAAATAGTGCCCCAATGTGGGCGTCAGTGGGAGGAATGGTGCCTCATTGATAGTGATAGTGAAGGATTAGTGCCTCATGTTGGTAGGAGGAACAGTGCGCAAAAGGCTGATAAAAAGGTAAGCAAAGGGCCACATCCGTCCAAAGGACCGCAATTTGGAGACCACTGCTATAGAAAATTCAAATCTATTTATTAGGCTGATTTTGTATGTGGTTATACCAAAATAGGACTAGGACTAGAACGTCCCCACACAGACTCTTCACATTGCCAGTTTCGCCGTGTACGCAATGAGGTCTCCTTACAGAAATGAGACAAAGAGCTATTGCATATTGCCATTCCAGATGCCTTTTCCAAGGTGAATCAGTCATTCTTTTTTCAGAAATGCAAAGCATGTATTGGCAATAAAAACAGGAAATGAAAAGGAACGTAAACCAAACAAAATGCTGGGAACAGATGTACATCTTCGTTATGCATTCTTAAAAACTGAGGCCAAGTTTGCGTGCATAGCAGGCATTTAGAATACCACACCAATTGTCCCGGTGAACTTAAAGTAAAAAAAAAAAAAACACCCCCACAAAACACATGGTAAGAAGGGGTACATCAAGTCATTAATTGGCAGAGTTTCAACCGGGTCACCACAGCATGCGATATCACCAGTTCACATCACAATATAAGTGCATGCAACTAAAACGTTAGCAAGTATTCCATATGGCACTGACCTGACCAGGACCATGCTGTATATACAGCTCTCTCAATGCAGAGCGCACACGAACACAGCCCCCTCTCCTCTATGGGGTGGTCGGATGGAAATGGACTGCATGTCCGTTTTCATCTAATCGTAATACGTCTGTGGATGAGAAACGTATTGCCATACGTCCGTTTTTAGCAGATTTTTATCAGGATCGGATGCCCAGTGGATCAGAATACACTACTCAGCGCTGCAACTGCTTATCAAATGAAAATTTGCCAACACTTCCTTTCGACAGAAGATGATCATTAGATGGACTTCTGTTGAGCAGAAAAATGGCGATAGATGAATAGAAAAATTTTGACCTATGACCAGCTTCATTCATAAATCGAGTATTTCAGCTGCCAGAAGATTTAGAGGCTTTTTGGGTGCGTTTTGTACACCAACTTGTAGTATATGAACAGAATTGCAAGTTTTTTGGCCCCGTAGATGTTTAAATGGGATCGCTTGAAGTGTCCATTTACATGTTAAAGTCTATGGGGCCAAAAACATTCTATTCTGCTGCAAAGAAACTCATGTACTTTTTCTAGCTTTGCAGGACAGGTGACAAGCAACACAAGACTCAGGTGTAAACAGGCCCATTGCGAATAGGATTCTTTGACGGCTTCGGGAATTGTACAACCCAATGGGGGGCTAAATGTCTGCTGTCAATGCTGTTCATGTGTTCCGCATAGGATCTTGGCAACTGCAAAGCTAGAAAGATGGCTCTGTCCTTAGTGGACAGGAGGGTTTAATTTTGCCTAAAACCATGTTGAACTATTCTGAAAAAGTATAAATCCCTGTGACCCCGTAATTCAGCTAAATAAATAAATATATATATATATATATATATATATATATATATATATATATATATATATATATATATATATATATATGATGGGCACCAAAAAATGGGGTAATAGCCTCAATAAAAATATCTACATTGACCACACATACACATAGCTAAAAGTAGTTTTATTTTCTTGCAACAGTTTCTCTGCAGTGTTCAATTATTATAGCTTTTTATAGAGAATAGGAAACACTGCAGATTTTCAATTAAATTGTCAATCTAATTTCTGTATTAGCAGCATGGCCCCTGCCCAGAATCCAAAATACCATCCACGGTGTAATTGGTCATTGTTGACCAACTCGCAGCTTTGCACATAATACTCTCCCGAAAAGACTCTTCTGCTTCTGAGAATTAGAAACCAGAATAAAAGGCTTAAGGAGGAAACAATACAACTCAAAAACTTCCCCTCCTCGTGTACAGACAAATCTGGTCACACCGACACATGTTCCAGCCTGTCTCAAACTAAAAACGCTTCGCCTTTAGAAATGGAGGGTAACAAAACAAATAACAGTTTCAGAATATACCTACATAGAGGAGGCCCACTAAGGCTGAATGTTTCATATTACACAGACCAATGTGCGAAAAATGAATCCAGATGTAAAGCTCTACCCACTTATCGAAGTAGAAGTTCTAATTGCAACAGCCATTGCAATAGATTGCATTTCACAGCTAGTTTTCATCTATAAATGCTGAGAAATTTCTGCTGTGCCTAGGCAAAGCCCTAAGAAGCAACATTACCCATTCTTTCGAACCTGCTAGGCACATCTGAAATGTTCCCAATGATGGTGTGAACGTGGGACATAAAAAAAAAAAAAGAAAAAAAAAAAAGAAGTTTAGTGAGTTATTTTGAGTAATTTTTTATTGCACCCTGCCAGTATAAGTTCTCCAGCAATTTCACCCAGGGATGTGCTTGGCTGCTGAAGACAACAGGCTTTAGTACCAACCACCAGACCACCCACTTACAAAAGTGCATATGACATGCAAGCTGGACACAATTTCATAAAGTGCACCTGAAGTTCCTGCACCAGCCAGAAGTAGAGCAGAAAGCTGGAGCACCGTGTTTAATGCATTTTTATGAGTTTTGGCTCAACTTTAATCAACTGCGAATTATTTAATATCTTGCCTACACCACATTAAAAGTGAAAGGGTCATATTTTGCCATGATTTACCACAGCTGCAGCAATTTCCAATATGTTTAGAGCCCACCAGTGGACTTGTTGACCATTAGGAATTTATGGACAGTCTGGTAAAGAGAATGACTAGAACCGGTCATACGTTGCTTTATTTTCAAGCTGTGGTGGCCTTAGTAGCATCCAGCTTGACAAACGTAAATTTTTTCAATTGACTTGTCTAAGGAGCCAAGTGGAAAATCATATAGCCAAACAGGGATTGCACCCAATCAGATGTAGTCACTCTTCCAGTATGCAGCAGACACGAGTCGCACTGACTGTGGATTACAGCAGTCATCAGGAGAGATTCCTTCAACCACGTGGTTTAGCATGGATGGGGCTAAATAAGAAAAATCTAAAAAAGGTGTAGCCTAAGATTGTCTCCAAAACCTGTAAAAATATATTTTATATCTATATAACCCCCCCCCCCCCCCAAGCATTAGTATCAGTTACGTGGTTTATCCCAATACAATCTAGTGTGAAGAATTATTGCCTTGGCATTGCCCAGTCACAAATTGGCACATAACCTAACAAGGTGGTTAGTTAAAAGGTTACCAGTAACATACCATGGAGAATCCGAGACCCATAACAGCACTCTGGGATGTTTAGCGTTATAGTGATGCGTCTGTAAAGCCGTTCATAAAAAAAGAAGACAATGGGTAGGCGGCCTTAAAAAAAAAATATGGTAGGGCTGTTCTGGGCGAATCCCTCAGTGCACTAAAAAGCTGGCCGTACACTAGTAGATTTTTGAACAAACATTCATATGAAAATGTCATTTAAAAATTCAAAACATACTTTCCTCCGTCCCCCCCAAAAAAATAAAAAAAAGAAATGAAATTTGCTTTGAACATTCAATCTTGGAGCATGTTATTAACTATTAAAGAAATATTTTTTTTCCATCCTGCTACTTTGAATTTTCACATCACCGCCGTTGCAAACCAATGATGATTTCACCCCACTAATGATTAGCATATCAAACTAATATTTATATAACCAAACAAACAAACTGCAATACGAAATCCTGCTAGTGTATGGCCATCTTAAAGTGTTACTAAACCCAGGAGCCTCCCATTCACTATATCTGGTCTTCCACAGTACACAAAAACAAAACAAAAAAAAAACAACAACTTTGAAATTGCAATTATTTTAGTAAATATAAACTGCTAAATACCTTTTCTCATCAGCAGTATAGAGTTAGTTAGGTCCATATATGTTTGGACACAGGCACAATTTGTTTTCTCATGTATTTACCAAAGCTTATTCAAGTTATATAATGGATATGGGCTGAAAGTGTACACTCACAGGTTTAATTTGAGGGTGTGTACATCCAAAAATCAGAGGAAGGGTTTAGGAATTACAGCTCTTAAGAATAGCCACCCCCCTTTTCAAGGTCCAGGTGTGGGCTACTCTATTATTTCTTCAGCAATTAAGCATGTAAAAGGTCTGGAGTTGATTCTAAGTGTGGTATTTGCATTTGGAATCTATTGCTGGGAACCTACATCATGCGTTCAGAGGAGCTGTCCATGCAAATGAAACATGCCATTGGAAGACTTAAAAAAACTAAACAAATCCATCAGACAGATAGCAGCAACATTAGGAGTGGCCAAATCAACAGTTTGGTACATTCTGAGGAAAGAAGAACGCACTGATGAGCTCAGCAACATAAAAAGGCCTGGACGTCCATTAAAGACAACAGTGGTGGATGATCGCAAGATCCTCTCTATGGTAAAGAGAACCCCATTCACAACATCCAGACAAGTGAAGGACACTCTCCAGGAGTAAGGCGTATCATTGTCAAAGTCTACAATCAAGAGAAGACTTCACAAGAGCAAATACAGAGGGTTCACCACAAGATGCAAACCATTCACAAGCCTAAAGAATTGAAAAGACAGATTAGACTTTGCCAAAAAACATTTAAAAAAGCCAGACTCATTCTGGAAAAGCATTCTTTGGACGGATGAAACTAATTGATCTGTACCAGAATGATGGGAAGAAAAAGGTGTGGAGAAGGCTTGGAACATCTCATGATCCAAAACCCACAACGTCATCTGTAAAACATGGTGGAGGCAATGTGTTGACATGGGCATGCATGGCTTCCAGTGGCACTGGGTCATTGGTGTTTATTGATGATGTGACAGAAGACAGAAGCAGCCGGATGAATTCTGTAGTGTTTGGAGATATATTGTCAAACAAGATTCGGCCAAATGCAGCAAAGTTGATTGGACAGCGCTTCACAGTACAGATGGACAAGGACTCAAAACACACTGCAAAAGCAACCCAGGAGCTTTTAAAGGAAAAGAAGAAGTGGAAAATTCTGCAATGGCCAAGTTAATCACCTAATCTCATTTTTATTTGTTCCGGTTATACCATTTTGCAAATACCGTATATACTCGAGTATAAGCCGAGATTTTCAGCCCCTTTTTTTGGGGCTGAAAGTCCCCCCCTCGGCTTATACTCAAGTCAGTGTACCTTGGGCGTCCATTTTTTTAAATTTGCGCTCCCTCCTGGTCCCGTGATATGCGATTTACACTGTGTTTAGTGATCCGCCAATCACGGACCTTCTCTTGTTCGAGGATGAAAGAATGTCCGTGATTGGCGGATCACTAAACACAGTGTCTGCTGGGAAAGTCCGAGGATGAGAAGATGGCCGTGATAGGCGGAATACTGAATACACTGTCAATCGCCTATAACGGAACCGCACGGGACCAGGAGGAAGCCGCAAATTTTAAAAAATGGACGCCCGCAGCGTGATGGACACGGGAGGTGATATTTCCTTCTGTAGCAAGCAGAAGGTGAGTGTGGATAATGGGCACAGTGAGGTAATGGGCACAGTGAGGCGTGCAAATGGGCACAGTGTGGATATGGGCACAGTGACGCTGCAAATGGGCATTGTTGACCCTCTTTTCCGCTTACAGCAGCTGCTGCATTTTTACCCTCGGCTTATACTCGAGTCAATACGTTTTCCCAGTTTTTTGTGGTAAAATTAGAGCCTCGGCTTATATTCGAGTATATACGGTATATAATTTTTCTTCATAAAAATTTTGACCAAAATTGATGCCGCTACATTTCTTTGGTAGAAATAACCCAAATCAGTGTATAAATAAATTTGGTCTGTGTGAAAGTTAGAATCCACAAGCTATGGACTCTAATCATTGAAAATTGATCACACCTGATGTACTACTGGGGGCCAATCTCATTTCTTGAGGCCCCAACATGTCAAGACAGTACAAATATTCCCCAAATGGCCCCTTTTGGAAAGTAGACAGTCCAAGGTATTTAGTAAGAAGCATGACAACGTTTTTTGAAGTTTAAATTTTTTCCCACACAATTCTTTGCAAAATTAAGAAATGATTTAGTTTGTTTTTTTCACAAAAAATTTCATATTAAGTTATTTCTCACACACAGAATATGCATACTTTCAACTACACCCCAAAACACATCCTGCTTCTTTCAATATATCAAAAAACAAAATCTAGTGTAGCGCAACCAAAAACAAAAAATAAACTCCAAATATAACAAAATTCCACTGTAACAGTTCATAGATTTCCAGTGATCACCACCTCTAGCTGGAATGCCTGCTCACCGCCAAAAAGTTGACACCACTACAAAGTCACACAAGCCTGTGATTGTATCTCTCAGGATACCTCGGAAAAACAACTCCTTCTCCGGGCCAATTTTTTGTAGAGGCTCTTGGCAGCATTTTGGGCATCATACCATGACATCACCATCTTCACTGGCAATACTGTTATGTTACCACTGGTCCTGCTGCACCAGAAAGCATTCTACTTCAAATAGGCATCGTAAATACCAACTACCTTTCCTGGAGCTATCACAAGTTACAATATAGCTAGGAAGAGAAGGAATCGCATTCTTTAGGAGGTGATAACAACTGAGAATTGGTACAGTATATTACCCAAGCATTCTGGCACTAAATTTACATATACTATAATATCAAAACATCTAGAAGAAGCTGCAGGCACGAAGAATTACAGATACACTGCATTAATGGGACATCATAACATGCTGCTGTGAGACGTAGAGCAGAAAATATCACAGGCTGCACTGGTGATAAATTAAAAGCCTTCAGCAACATTTTATCTTCACTGTGAATTTCAATACCAAAAAAAAACACACACCACACACATCTTAGAAAGAACAAATGCAGCCAGAGAAATTTCCAAGCACAATATCACACTATACATGCCCATACAAGAATTGGACCCATTTTCTAGAAGCCTCGAGATGACCGTATCATATCCAAAACTCAGTAAGGATTCACATACAGTTGGTATGTCCTATGCAGCTAAGAATGTAGACTTCCTGGTATAAGTAACGACAAGGAAACTTGTCGTGTGTTGTTGCCATATAAAACAGTTTACTATAAAAACAGCAAAATCCCATCTTCAATTTCTTTATCATTCATCTACTGTACATAAGACTACATTCATATATCAGTCCCTACCCTCAAGGAGCTTACAATTTAAAGCGGAGCTCCGCCGAATTTTTTTTATTAAAAGCCAGCAGCTGCTGACTTTTAATATTAGGACACTTACCTGTCCTGGAGTCCAGCGACATCCGCAGCAGAGGACGAGCAACCGCTTGTCACTCTGCTGCCCCCACCGCCATCCTCAGTGAGGGAACCAGGCAGTGAAGCCTTGCGGCTTCACTGCCTGGTTCCCTATGGCGCATGCGCGAGTCGCGCTACGCCGTTCTGACTGGCCCCCCTGTGTTCTGGGAGCCGAGTGTCTCCCAGAACACAACGGGTATTCTGCGGGAAGGGAAGTACTTCCCGCAGAGAGGACTCCCGGAAGTGGGTGCAAATACCTGTCTTAGACAGGTATCTGCACCCCCTCCCCCCTGAAAAGGGGTCAATTGTGACACCGGAGGGGGGGGAGGGTTCCGATGAGCGGAAGTTCCACTTTAGGGTGGAGCTCCGCTTTAAGGTCCCCAACTCACATTCGTACATACACATACTACAGCCAATTTAGACAGGAGCCTAAAACCAGTAGGTTTTTAGAGTGTGGGGGGAAACCGGAGGACCCGGAGGAAACCCACACAGGCACAGGGAGAACATGCAAACTCCAGGCAGGTAGTGCTGTGGTTGGGATGCGAACCGGCGACCCTAGTGCTGCCAGGTGGAAGTGCTAACCACTTGGGCCTATGCATTTTTTAGCGCGTTTTCAGTTTTGCAAAAACACACTACAGTCCATGTAACATGGTTTCCTATGGGTCACGTTCACATCTGTGCATTTTATGGAAAGGGCCAGGGACTTTTTTTCTGGTTTTTGGTTCCATAGACTTTAATGAATGAAAAGCATGTATTAAAAAAAAAAAAAAAAATGCACCTGCAATATGCAAACTGCAACCTGCAGAAGTGTGAACCAGGCCTTAGTCACTGTGCTGCCAGCTAGCTCAAATATGGTGACAATTCTCACTTCATAACATTTCTATTTACTATAAAAACCCTACATACAAATACAGATCACTGGCATAGCGACTGCATCTTCTGACTTGTCTAAATTTTACTACATTATATTTAGGGAGGCTCTTTTTTTTTTCTTTTTTTTTTTTAAACACCACACCACGCCAATACACTCCCTTGCAATAGAACAGGCATTATATGTTCACCTCAGAGCATATGGCGGGGGATACTGGCACCCAACACTCCTAAAAGTGTTGAGTGTGACAAAGGCAGAAACACTGAAAGGGAGGGAGGAGGAGGAGATGCAATGAGTATATTACTGCTTCCATTACAAGTGTCATTAAATCCACAACATTAAAAAAAAAAAAAAAAAAACACACACACACACACAATCAATAAATGGTGCATTACCTGCAGTTCATACTCAACTCAGTCACTATTCACTATCCAATATTCCAAAAAAGGGCAGAGACAAATCCCTGGAAACTACAGGCCAGTCAGCCCAACATTAATTATTGGAGGGGATAAAGGGACTATATCCCAAAATTTACTGAAGAAAAAAATAAATAAGTATCATTAGTAGCAATCAGCATAGGTTTACAAAAGGTCGTTCCTGCCAGACCAATCTGCCAATGTTCTAAGAGGAAGTGAGCTGCCATCTAGATAGGGGGAGGCCTGTGGATGTGGTGTATCTGGATTTTGCAAAAGCATTTGATACAGTTCCCCATAAACACTTAATTTACAAGCTGAGGTCTGCAGGCATGGACCATATGGTTTGTCCTTGGGTAAAAAATGGTTACAGGGGCATGTCCAAAGGGTGGTGATAAATAACATGTACTCAGACTGGTCTGGAGTGGCAAGTGGGGTACCCCAAGGTTCTGCCTTGGGACTAATTATTTTCAATTTATAGCACATGCCCAGTTTCCAGTGAGTTTCTATGCTGAGCATTTCCTCCCTATCACACCTGAGCAGCCCATGTGATTATAGAGTCACACGTGTGGGCATATACACAGTGGTAAATGACAGCCCACTCCCTCCCTCCTTCTCCTCCTCCATGCCCACTAACCAGCTAAACAAAATGGGGGTTTGATATTACATGCATTATTGATGGAGGCTTCACCTCCCTCTTATTCTAAGACACAGGCTGGATGGGGCGTGACACAGCCTGTGACAGTCAGACCTCCACCCACACCATGTTATTGCCAAAAAATAAAGATTTGATTTCAAATATATACTTGAATGACAGTTTAAAACAATTAATTTTTTATTCTGCATCCCCAAGGCAGTATTTTTTTTGAACATGTGACTAGCAGCAGAGCACTAGAAGTTTCTCCTGCTTATGCTTCCCTGCAGATAGGCTGGGAAAGAGCTGGGTCATGTGACAGCTGTATATCGCTTAGGAAAAAGGTACCGTATATACTCGAGTATAAGCCGAGTTTTTGAGCACATTTTTTTGTGCTGAAAATGCCCCCCTCGGCTTATACTCGAGTCACCTTTTTGCGCCTGATCTCCCGGACTTTGCAGACCCGGTACCGGCCGGCCATAGGTCCCCTGGACCCCAAACTTGGCACACATGTAGCCCCACTCTTCTTCTACAAGTGTGCAATGTTTGTTGTTCGGGAGACCTACGGCCAGGGAGCACCGATTTTTCAAAGCCGGGCACCCCGTCCATAGACTCCCATGTTAAACGGTCATTTCTCTGGTG
The DNA here is from genome assembly GCA_029206835.1 of Rana muscosa. Classification (NCBI taxonomy): domain Eukaryota; kingdom Metazoa; phylum Chordata; class Amphibia; order Anura; family Ranidae; genus Rana; species Rana muscosa. The sequence continues at coordinate 101,757,465 of JARGYO010005626.1, read as the reverse complement.
AATTTGGGGACCCAGTACCGGCCGGTCGTAGGTCGCCTGGACCCGGAACTTGGCACACATGTAGCCCCATTTCTCTTCTACAAGTGTGCAACGTTTTTTGTCTGGGGGACCTACGGCCGGGGAGCACCGATTTTTCAAAGCCGGGCACCCCTTCCATAGACTCCCATGTTAAATGTCAGTCTAGTCATGGGCACAGTGAGGCAAAGCGAGGCATGCAGATGGACACCCTAGGCTTATACTCGAGTCAATACGTTTTCCCAGTTTTTTGTGGTAAAATTAGGTGCCTCGGCTTATATTTTGGTTGGCTTATACTCGAGTATATACGGTACTTAGATGATCCTTCTATTATTATTATACAGGATTTATATAGAGCCAACAGTTTACGCAGCGCTTTACAATATAAAAGTGAGACAATACAGTTACAATACAATTAAATACAAGAGGATTAAGAGGGCCCTGCTCAGAAGAGCTTACAATCTAATAGGGTGGGGCAGGTGGTACAAAAGGTTGTAACTGTGGGGAATGAGCTGATGGAAGTGGTAAAAGATTAGTTGGAGACGTGATAGGCTTTCCTAAAGAGGTGAGTTTTCAGGGATCGCCTGAAGCAAGAGTAGGGGATAGCCAGACAGGTTGAGGTAGCAAGTTCCAGAGGATGGGAGAGGCTCTGGAGAAATCCTGGAGACGAGCATGGGAGGAGGAGACGAGAGAGCTTGACAGTAGGAGGTCTTGAGAAGAGCGGAGAGGGCGGTTTGGGATATGTTTGGAGACAAGATTGGTGATGTAGCTCGGGGCAGTGTTGTGGATGGCTTTGTAGGTTGTGGTTAGTATTTTGAATTTAATTTGCTGGGTGATCGGGAGCCAGTGTAGTGATTGGAGGAGAGGGTTGGCAGACACTGAGCGGTTGGTAAGGTGGACAAGTCTGGCAAAAGCATTCATGATAGACTGAAGAGGGGATAACCTATGGAGAGGCAGGCCAATAAGAAGGGAGTTGCAATAGTCAAGGCGAGAGATAAAAAGGGAGTGAGTGAGGAGCTTGGTGGTTTCATTTGTTCTATTCAAATAATTACAGTGCCACAATCCATATACAGAAAAAGAGGGGGAAAGTAAATTAACCACTTCCCTAATGGGCACTTATACCCCCCTCCTGCCCAGACCAATTTTCAGCTTTCAGCGCGGACACACTTTGAATGACAATTGCGCAGTCATACAACGCTGTGCCCAAATTAAATTTTTATCATTTTTTTTTCACACAAATAGAGATTTCTTTTGGTGGTATTTAATCACAGCTGGGGTTTTTATTTTTTGCTAAACAAAAAAAAAAAACATGGAAAATTTTGAAAAAAAATGAAAAATAAATCCTGTTTCATAGTTTGTTTCATAGTTGGTTATAAAATTTTGCAAACAGGAAATTTTTCTCCTTCATTGATGTTCGCTGGTGAGGCGGCACAGATAAGGCGGCACTGATGGGGAGCACTGTGGGCACTGATGGGTGGCACTGGCAGGTGGCACAGATGAGCAGGCGGCTGCTCTCCTTGATCGGGACCGATGTCCCTCTGACAGCCGCCGGTGATCGGCTTTTTTTTTCTCCTCTTTCGGCTATAGTGCGGATCTGAAGTAGTAAAACAGTGTGTGTTAAGTATCACGTTGAATTTTTTTTTTTAGTGCAGGAGTTGATAGTGTCTCTAGAATAATACAGGCTGCCTTAAGAATATAATTAATACACAATATGAACAGGATTATTACGATTTCCACACTTTCCTGGTTTATTGAAGGCCATATACAAGTTCATGATTTGGCCCCCCACACGCAGCTCAAATTTCGGGCACTTGCTGCAGAAATAGGACCGAATTCAAGCATTGGGAAGCCCTTCAAGCTTGACAAAAGTAAAAAAAAAAAAAAAATCAACTAAACGGAGTGGAAAATTATTGGCCGAACCAGGTCTGTATCCCATTAGCCCACAGACCGAATGAATAAAAAAACAAAAAAATAAAATAAATAAATAAATTGCGCCATGTGTTGCGACATACAGTATACACAGATATGCCACAATAGAAGGATGGACTGGACTCCATCTAAACATGGACAATGAAATGCTGCTGCTTTGATTTATCTCTGCTGCAGGACCTGCGAGTGCCTCTTTCTTTGTGGGCGAGCATCCTGGCATTTACCATACACACAAATATTATTATGTAGAGAGAGAGAGAGAAGAGAAAAAAGGAGGAAAGTAAAAGCAATATGAAGGCTCTTGTATCAATTGGCACATCTAAACTCTGTCAGCAGGACTGCCAAGGAGACATGCCTACACTTCCCGTAATGTAGGTTGTGGTTGGAGGTCTTCCAGAAATTGTTTAGTGTTTCAAGGAGTCATGACTTTGGCACATCTATCAATGTCCCCAAAAATTACACATCTGCTTATACATTTAGCAAAGCAAAGACAGAGTTAAGTATTTTGGGACACCTCCTTTTGTCTACAACCTGCAGGCTCCCGACGTAACCTCTTGATCACAAGACCCGCCACTTCCATACAAAGCGGAATGTACTCAGCTATCATAGATAATTAGTAGGAGGATGACAAAACTGATAAATGCCTAATAACCTGAATACCTCCAAGGCATAAAGTGTTGTATTTGACAAAATGCCAGCTTAAAATAGTACTGTAGAAGCTTCTCTCATAAACAGGAACTCAAAAAGTACAGATTTCCTTAGTTATAAAGGCAGGGGTAGGCAACCAGTAGCCCTGCAGCTGTTGTGGAACTACATATCCCATGGGGCATTGCAAGGCTGGCAGTTACAATTACTCCCAGAGGCATGATGGGACTTGTAGTTCTGCAACAGCTGGAGGGCCCCAGGTTGTCTACCCCTGTTAATATAATAAATATTAAGATATACTACTTGTACCTAATCAGAACTCTGGAATGCATCGCTGTGTAGACTTCCTTCTAAAAATAGCAGTGAACTTCTTGACATGCGACTATGTTTAGGCATTCCTGTTCTGTAGCCTCATAGCTATACATCTGCAGTGGGTGATCATCTAAAGCACTGCTGTCCCCAACTGCTAGTCTCATTTGGTGATGTGACTACTGTGCTACTGACTGTTCACCTTGCTGGAGAGAACATGTCCCTGAGGACCTGCACTGCAAGGATCTCCCTGCTTCTACTTTATTCATTATGTAAATCTGTGCTTCCTCTAAACCCGATTCCTGTCTGCACATATCCAACACATTATCTTCCCCTTAAAAGTACATTTAAAGAGGAAGTAAACCCTGATGGGGTTTTACTTCCTCTTTTGTTCCCTGCAACAAAAATGCATAATGGGCTAGTATGTGCCACTTACCTGCAATTGAAGGTCCTTGCATCCATCTTCACCCCTATTCCTTCCGGGGCCATGGACTCTAGCTCTGTGACTGGCCGGAGTCACGGGAGCCAACGGTGATGGAACAGGCCCTTTAGAAACGGCACCATCGTGCCCTTTCTTCAGTGTGCATGCGCCGATGACGTCAGCAGCAGAGTATATGGTAAATATCTCCTAAACCGTGCAGTTTTAGGAGATATTTCCAGTACCTACAGGTAAGCCGTATTTTTTTTTTTTTTTTTTAACCTTAATGCTGTAATATTTATGCAAGTATAAACGCGCATCCTTTAGTACTAAACTAGCATTTAACGTATAAAAAAAATAAAAATAAAAAAATAAAAAATAAAACCCACACCTTTTTTTTTTTGTTCTATAGAGAGTGGAGAGAAATTAGAACCCCCGTCAGTTTGTTTTGTAGTCCGTATGCCTGTTAGAGAGATTGCCCCCATTTGTCCCATTCTCCGTTATCAAAAGTAAAAAAAAGAAGAGTTATATATACACACGCACTTTATTTTTTTTGGGTGGTCCCCAGAACAGTAATAGAGGGGAAATCTTCCAAATGGGACATCAGTTCTGGTGACAGGCTCAGCCAGGGTTTCCCTCACTTTGGAGGGATTTACTCTCACTTCCTTCTTTTGGCTATGGACAGGAAGTGAAATGAAATCTCCCCAATGGGACATGGATGGCAAAAACAGGGGGTTATAACCGTCCCTTACTATCCAAAATTGAAATGCTCCTTTTTCCTAAAAGGAGATTTAATAAAATAAAAAATCTATGCATACAAATCTGGTACCAAGTTAAAGCCCAATGTGGAGTACCCTCACCCCACACAAATATCTCACACCACGCAAAGGTCAGACTACAAAAGTGAAATGTTATTTGGCACAAAACCACCAACTCAAAAAAACTGCATCCCATTGGAGGAAAAGGTCTGTAGCCCTGAAGTAGGTAAGAAGAAAAAAAACGTTATTGGAACGTTATGACTGGCTGCCAACAAAAATACAAAATGAAAAAAAAACCAAAAAAAACCACAGTAATTGTCACCGTTTCTTTTTGGAGGCAGGAATAGAATAGCGCAATGCCGTAATCAGAAGAAGTCGTCTGAGGCTAAAGAATCCTGAAATCAGAATGATTGTACCACAGCAGGAGCAAGGTTAATTAGCAAAGTAAAAATTAACAATGAGTCATTTTCAGAGCAAATGCCGTTTTGAGCATATAAAAAAAAAGGTGTATTGCAATAGATTAAATCTATCTCACTTATCCAGCTATCCCAGTTGTCTATTACATTCACCAGAGACCTGGGGTTTGACATACACTGCTGTTGGATCATCAATAATCAGGATCATCAATAATCAAAACACACAAATCAATACAACCCTGTATTCATAAATAGATCATTATGTGTGTCTTTTTAATTTGCAAGCCATTTAAAAGAGGAACTTCACTCCCCCTTGCATCTTTTATTTTTAACCCCCTTTCACCCGTTACACAGAACGGTCCTCAGATCACATCTCTCCTGGCCTGTGGATCTGATGTGACCTTACTTGAACTTACTGCTTGGGTGTAACAGGCTGGGTCTCACACGGTCATCATGGTCCTTCCTCAGTGATCTTGAGCCAGCGGACTCTTATGGGTTCAAGCAGCCAGACCACGATGACGTATGTCAGCTCCGCCCATGATCGCTGTGTGTCCATACTCCTGCAGCCTCCTGGGATATGTGGCGGGGTAATCCCAGGAGGCTGTGGGAGCAGCGATACGTCATTCTTGCTTAGGTCAAAATGGTGGTAGGGGGCAGGGTAGGCAAAATAAATAATAAAAATTATTAAAATTGTGGTTTTCGATTGCAAGAAGCAAGAGAGAGGGGCAGGGACCTTAAATCATACAGAAGAATAAAAGGGTCGCTTTTAAACACCTGAATTTGACTTGTATCAATCCCTGTACAGCAGAGCGTAGAGGGAGTGATTGAGAAGCAGTACAAGGAGCCGATCAGTTGTGCAACCGCATAGTTGCCAACAGTCCCGAATTTAGGACCCTTGTCCCGGATTGTGCTTGTCCCGTTTTTTTTTCGGGAATGTTTTAGGCAAAAAAACGGCTGTGGCTACACCAAAATGGCCTCCGCCGCCGCCACTGTGTTGTTTTCTATTGTATTCTTGTGTTCAGTGCAGAGGAGAGGGGCAGCCAATCGGCTTCTCTTTTGGCGGCCCCTCCCCGCTAGCCACTGAACATGTGGATGGGATGCGATCTTCCTCCACCCGCCGCTGCCTTCCTAGTTCATGGGTCTGCAAAGTTCATGGGTCCCCGAGGCACGATTGATTGATCATCCGGCCCGCTATGTGCTTTTGTCCGGCCCGCAGAGTCAGGACAGGTACGGACTCTGGTCGAGTTGCGGAACTTCTAACTTGGCCGGTAAGCTATTCACACAGATCTATAGCATGCGATGATGGGGAAAGGAATGTGCGGGGGGGGGGGGGGGACTCTGATGGGGGGACACAAGTGTGGAGGGGACTTTGATGGGGGGGGGGACACAAGTGTGTGGCAGGAGTTCTGATGGGGACACAAATTTTTGGGGGGTGGCTGTGATGGGAATAGAAATGTGCAAGAGGGGGTGTTAATGGGGACACAAGCATGTAGGGAGAGTCTGATGAGGATACAATTGTGTGGGGAGATTCTGCTGGGGACACAAATGGGCAGGGAGGCTCTGACAGGAACACTGATGTAAGGCCTCATGCACACTTAATGTTTAGCCCTGGTTCACGAGGCTCTGGCATTTAGGTGCAGGTGGAGGATAAAGGTGCACCATCCAGCCCCGCTGATGGCAGACTTTTTTTTTTAATTCTATTGTCTTTCATGGCTGGGGATTTATAAATAACTTTTTTTTTTCGGCCCACGAATATCTGTAAAAAATTTACAATGTGGCCCTTGAAGTAAAAAGTTTGGAGACCCCTGGTGTAGTGTATTAATCAGTGTAGTGAACAGTGTAGTGTTGCACCGGATGCAAGGACGGACTCTGCTGGGGAGGCACCGGATGCAAGGACGAACTGTGCTGGGGAGGCACCGGATGCAAGGACGAACTGTGCTGGGGAGGCATCTGGTGGCAGGCGACACGCTTCTACTGATTCTGCATTATGGCGAGATGAATGATTTAATTTTATATTACAATGTAATAATGCGCTTCAATCACCCTGACACCATAACAACCATGGTGCCGGGATGATTTAAGCGCTAACCCCAGGTGGTTGGAGTATCTTTATCTGCTGATTGTTAAACGTTCTGGAATACACATATTTCTATTGTAGGATCTGGCTTTTCTTTCTTTCTCCTTCCCTCATTCATCTCAGACTCTAACCACACCCCTTCTGAGCCACGCCTATTTAAGCCACGCCCACGATCGCACGTAAAACCACGCCCATGTTTCGCTTTGCGCGCCACATTTTCTATTCGGGTGTGATACGCCTACAAAAAGAAAGCCACGCCCCATAGAGTAAGGCTCCGCCTACATGCAAAAAAGCGTCCCTTTTTTTTTTTGCAATGTTGGCAACTATGCAACCGTGTTCACATGCAAACAAGGATCATGCTGTCAGCAGGGGAGAGCAGAGTGAAGAGATCAGCTCTTCATTCTCCTCCTCTTTCGCTTCTCTCCTTCCACTGTCTAGCCACAGGCTAGACAAGACCTGTAAGTGTTACTCAACCACTTAAGGACCGAGCCTCGTTTTGGAGATTTGGCGTTTACAAGTTTAAAAAAAAAAAATAAATGGGGCGTGGCCTGGACGGAGACCGAGATGGATGCCTAAACTGAGAGCTCCTGTGTGACCGGGGTGTTTTTTCTACTTAAACGGGAGCCTACCGTTTTTTTTTTCTGCTATGCACAGGAACACAAGAAGCTCTTCCACATCCCGCACCCCCAAGGATCTCCAGTCTCACTTGGGGAGGAACATACCAGACTTATTCCGATCACAAAAACTTCATGCCTCCGCGCCATCACAGGCCCAAGCCGCGGCCTCGCCTGACGGGCGGCCGTGCACCATCATGCCAGGAGCAACAACGCCGAGCCCCAGTGGGGCGCTCCCTCCCAGCCTATTCAACTTGGAGAAGGTGGCCTCGGATATAAAAAACGCAGTGACGGCAGCCATAGCAGATTTGAAGACCGAGCTGCTCGCGGTCGTCCACCGGATCGACGACGTGGAGCTGACGACCCTGACACACGCGGCGGCCATTCGCCAGGTACAGTCTACATATGACTCCCAATTGGCCCAAGTCTTTGAGCTCCATAGGCACGTGGAAGATTTGGATAACAGGGGATGGAGGCACAACATTAGGGTACGAGGGATCCCCGAAACGGTAGACCCTAATGCTGTGCAACAAGCCATTACCGCGATCTTCAATGACCTGATGGAGCGCCCGGCGGATTCCCCCATTGACATGGAAAGAGCCCACCGCGCTCTCCGTCCCCTACCCCGAGACAACAAGCCCCCCAGAGACATCATTTGCTGTATTGTCAATTTTCCCCTTAAGGAAGAGATTCTGCGTAAGGCGAGGGAAAGGGGACGCAATCTCTTTAATGGCACGGAGGTTAAACTGGTCCAAGATCTCTCACAGATCACTCTCCGGAATAGGAGAGCACTACGACCATTGCTGGAGGCGTTACGAGCAAGAAACATTCAGTATCGCTGGAAGTTCCCGTTCGCTCTGTCCGCATCCGCAAGGGGGCGCTCGGCCCTACTCCGCACCCCGGAAGACCTTCTGGCGTTCTGTGAACAACTCGACTTGCCTAACGTATAATTACCTGAATGGTACGCGCTCTACTTTCCGACGGAACCTTGGCTCCCTGTCTCCCTCAACCCCTCAACGAAAGCCTCGCGCCAGAGACCGCGCCATCGTAGACTCGGACCGATGTCTCCGAATGCCCGCTCCTCACGCCGGGAACTACGCCAACGTAGCCCTTCACCGCCACGTGTGTAGGGAGAGGTACTGACTGTTTGTCTGGATGGCTTGATATGGATGGAGACCGGCAACCTGTGAGTGTTCCTCCCCCCCGCTTTACTACAGACACCCGGTACCCTTGTACCTCACGGATGATGCTCCCCCTCCCCGGCTCCCCTCCAGTGACCTACGGGAGCCACCCGAGTTCTCGGAGACCAGCCCATAGCAGCGCCCGTGGACTCTACCTCAGCCCCTCCTGCACCGCTATCCACAGCTGGACTTTCCTCGATTTGACCACGTCTTGCCCCACCCTGGGGACTGAACCGAGATGTGACTCTCCCCAGAGAACCACTTTATTGTCTTCCCCTCTCACAGCCCCGGAACCCCATCACATGTTTGGATATTTCATAGCTTGCCCTGAGGCCAAGCGCCGGTTGGCGAAAAGTCCCGACACCCGGAAGACCCCCCCCCCTTTTTTTTTTCTCTCCCATAGGCCGACTACGTCTGGCGGGAGGCCCTGCTTGAGTGCTGGTGGCCAGACCTGGGACTCGTGTGTGGCCTCACGTTCATGCAGCACCGTAGACTATCCTGAAAGGCCGACAGACCGCTCTACAGGTGATGTTTGATCTGAACTGTCACTCGTCTCCTGAAACGGGTAGGCGGAACTTTCCATGGCCCTATACTTCGGCCTTCATTCCGGGCGCAACATCTTCTCCAGGGACGCTTACTTGAACGGGGACAGTATTCACGTCCCCGCAGGCAACGTATATATGCTACCTATTTTTTATTTTTTTTATTTGCCTTTATGTTAATTTATTCAGCATTTTTATCACCCTTTGCCAGTGTCTCCCTGTAGTCCCTGTTCACACTTGCTCCCCCCCAGCCCTCTCCCTCGTCGAATTTGAGCCGGGGGAGTGGGCTGACGGAGCTCCCATAGATGGCTGCCGCTCAGGTCGGGGCCCGAGGGTCCCCCCCAACTCTGACACGCGGATAAGGCGCGGGGCATCATCCCCCAACCCATTTTGGGTGTCCTCCCACCCTTAGCACCCTCCCCTCTCCCTCCTTACCCCCCGGCTTATACCCCCTTCGCCCCCCCTCCTTCCACCTCCTCCCCACCCCCTCTCCTTCCCCCCTCCTCTGTCCCCCCCCCCCTTCCTTCCCCCCCTTCCTTCCCCCCACTTTACCTACTACCTCCCTCTTCCCCCCCCATCCCCTCCCCCCCCACCCTCCACCTCCTCCTCTCATCCCATCCCTTCACATATCCCAGTGCTTACTCCTTTCCTCTCTCCCTCCCCCTCCCGGTCCCCACCTTCCACCCACCATATTCCCCCGCCCTCGCCCCCCCCATCCCCTACCTTAGACCGCCATGCCAAGATTAGCTTGGAAAGGTTGTCATCCACCCCGATTACCCCACAGGTTGTCGTCGGCTCTTGAGTTCTCCCCAGAGTCCTACTTGACAATAGCACGGCTGGCCTTTGCTGGCCCTAAATTCGAGTATTGGAAATTGCTATGTTATGTTTTGTTAGGTTGATTAAGGTATTGTTACTATGCACTTAACCCCCGTTTCATCTGCTGCTTCTCCTTTACGGTAGGCTCCCCACTACACTTTATGGGGCCCCGCGGTAGGCGGGTTCTCCCACGTGCTTCTTTTAGACCCCCGGTTCACTGTTAGGCTGTGGTTGTCGTTCACCCTACTACCCCCACACAGCGGTCTCGTAGAGACGCGGCTGACATCCCAGATCTTACCCCTGACCCATACAGGTGGATAGCCTAGCGACTCCCACCTCTGGTACTTCTCTTTCCTTTTATCTATACTTCCCCCCCCTTTTAGACTTGTATATCTTTATTTTTCCTATTCCTATCTCTTCCTGACCTCCCCCTCCGCTTATCTCCCCCCCCATTAATCCATCCTTCTCCCTGTGTGTTACCTCCCCTCCCCCCCCCCCCCCCGGGGGAGTGACCCTCGCACCCACTCTGAGTAAGTCCCTATCATATTCGATAGGAAGATGCTGGAGAGATAATCTGGCTAACGCCCCACAATGCAGACCCCTCCTAGAACAATTGTCCCTCTGACCCTGAAATGTGTCTCGTTGAACACGAAAGGCCTTAATGTGCCAGAAAAAAGGTCGCAGGTCCTATCTTCGCTTACCAAACATAAGGCTCACTTTATTTATTTTTTACAGGAGACTCACTTTCGATCTGATGCCATCCCTAAACTTTCTAACCACATATACCGCTCTGTCCTTCATGCCACCAACCCGGTGTCCAAATCCAAGGGGGTATCGATTCTTATATCGAGACACGCCAATTTTCTTCTGACGGACTCCCTGGTGGATCCAGAAGGAAGATTTATCTTTATTAAGGGAACATACGCATCGAAGCCAATTACTCTGGCTAACATCTATTGCCCTAACGAACATCAGGTCTCCTTCCTCCGCAAGATTTGTGCCCTCCTGGCCACATTCAAGAGCGGTCTAGTCCTCTTGGGTGGCGACTTCAATGTACCTTTAAACCCCATCCTAGATACCTCTACAGGTTCGTCAATACTTACATATAAGGCATTACGTCACATCAAAGCCCAATTACAATCCCTGAACCTTCATGACGCATGGCGCACCCTTTACCCCTCAACCAAAGACTACACATTTTTCTCGGCCCCGCACCAGAAATACTCAAGAATCGACCTGTTCTTCCTTTCCCAGTCTGACCTCCCCGCCCTTCATCACTCTTCCATCGAGCCGATGTTCCTCTCAGACCACCACCCCATTACTGTCACACTATCGTTTCCAGAAACCTACCCCAAGACCAAAGTCTGCTTGAAAGACCCAATTATCTTGGAACGCATCCGCACACGTATTAAGCTATACTTCCAGGAAAATGCTAGTCCTGACATCTCTCCACTGTCCCTATGGGAAGCCCACAAGTGTGTGATTAGGGGGGAACTGCTGACCCTTAATTCTCAGGCCAAAAAACTTCATCAGGAAAGAATACACTCCCTCCTCACAAGGCTTAGATCATTGGAATTATCCCATAAACAATCACAAGCCCAGATCACCCTACAGGATCTAATTCAGACCCGCTTGCTTCTCGCTGAGGAACTGGGTAAACGCACAAAGAGACGATACATCCTAGGCCAGAGGGTGTTTTATGAACAGGGCAACAAGAGCGGCCGCCTTTTAGCTCGATCAGTTCAGACGGCCAAACCCTCGTCCACCATACACGCCTTACGCGATCCCAGGGGGTACTCTCCTGGCCAAGAGCGAGGACATCGCAAAAGAATTTGAATCTTTTTACAGTAAGCTCTACAACCTTCACCCCAGGCAGCCGCTCCGAATCTCGGGTGATACACGCCAAGCACTCATTACGGATTTTCTCTCTCAGTATGGCCCCACACCTCTGTCTTCCCAGCAGGCACAGTCCCTAGAGGGGCAATTCTCGCTAGGGGAGCTAGGGACAGTCCTGAAACAAATGAAGCTAGGCAAAAGTCCGGGCCCCGATGGGTACACTCTCCAGTATTACAAATCTTTTTTGACGTCCTGTCTCCCAACCTCCTACAGATGTTTAATGCCCTGGCCAACCCGCGAGACCGACCAACCAGACTGCTAGAGGCACACATCACCGTAATCCCCAAGGAAGGGAAGGATCCCCTTCAGGTAGCCAATTATAGGCCAATCTCACTCCTTAATGTGGACATAAAAATCTATTCCAAAATACTTGCCAACAGGTTGACGCCTCTGATCCCTGGTCTTATATCCAGGGACCAAGTGGGCTTTGTTCCGGGTCGAGAGGCCCGTGACAACACCATACGAACCCTTAACCTACATCATTGGCTCACCTCAACTAAAACCCCGGGATTCCTACTTTCGCTGGATGCAGAGAAGGCGTTTGACAGGGTGGCCTGGGACTATATGCGAGAAGTCCTAAAAGGCATAGGCCTGGAAGACCGCATGCTCCCCTCCATAATGGCATTATACGCTGGTCCCACGGCGGCGGTGAGCGTTAACGGCCACCTGTCGAACGCCTTCCCCATCAACAATGGCACTCGCCAAGGCTGCCCCCTCTCCCCCCTGATCTACATCCTCTCCCTAGAACCCCTTTTAAACAAACTTAGAGAAAACGCGGATGTTAAGGGACTGATGGTTAAGGGCAGGGAATTTAAAGTAGCCGCCTTCGCGGACGACATCCTGCTCGCTCTCGCTTCGCCGCGTACCTCCCTCCCATCGCTCTTGGAAGATTTGGAAGCCTTTGGGGTAATCTCAAACCTGAAAATTAACTACACAAAGTCCCAGGCCCTGAATGTCACCCTTCCATTACAGGAGGTCGCCCACTGTCAGGAGTCCTTCCCATTTCATTGGGAAAAGACCGCAATTTCCTACCTTGGAATCCGAATCCCGCCCTGTCTTAAGGATCTTTATGCCCTTAACTTCCTCCCAGCTCTGAGCAAGGCCCAAGAACACCTTAGGGAATGGTCGACACTTAATGTCTCGTGGTTTGGCCGGGCCGCCCTGATTAAAATGATCAGACTCCCACGTCTGCTGTATCTGTTCCAAACCATCCCATTGTCTATCCCCGCAGGATTTTTCTCTTCCTATCGAAAGGCCTGCTCCACATTTTTGTGGAAAGCCTCCCCCCCTAGAATCAAATACGCTAGACTCACCTGGCCCAAGTCTAAAGGGGGCATTGCTCTCCCAGATCTGTACAAATATTTTGTGGCCTGCCATCTCACGAGAATCGCGGATTGGTGTATTCACTCCTATGAAAAGATTTGGACCACGTTGGAAGACTCCTTTTCGCCCATTCCAATACGACTCCTCCCTTGGCTATCCCCGAAACAATGGCCACAATCCGTAGTTTCACACCCTTTCATTCACACCTCCTTGGCGCTCCTCCAGTCATCCCCCACCACCAGATCCCTTGCACCCACCCCGGGCCCGTTAACTACGCTGAGAGGAAATTCTGAATTCCTCCCGGGTGAGTCACCTAATTTCCTCAAACAGGAATGGCCATTTCAGGACATTATTGCTTCGCAACTGTACATCGACGGCAAGCTTGCCTCGATCGAAGACCTCAAGCGCATTTCCAACACTTCGTCCTTTCCTTTCTGGACTTACAAATACATCACTTTCTCTCCACTCATGCAGCTCATGACAGCTGGACAAGACCACTCACGCCATTCGAAACCCTTTGTCATCGTAAAACCTCCCAAAGACACCTGATCTCCCTCCTATACCTCCTACTTATAGAGCCTAAAGTCTCGGCCTCCTCACCGTCGCAAATCTCGTGGAATAGGGAACTTCCTACCCCCCTGACACCAGTTGAGTGGATGAGAGTCCATGAATACGCACATAGGGGGTCACTGAATGTCGCTATTCAGGAGAATGGGTATAAAGTTCTCACTAGGTGGTATAGAACCCCATCCCTCCTTCACAAATTTGCCCCTTCAACCTCCAACACATGCTGGAGGTGTAATGCGGAAGTGGGAACCATGTTACATATCTGGTGGGATTGCACACACATCCAACCTTTCTGGAGGGAAGTTCACAGGCTCATCACATCGGTCACCACATACTCCCTAGACTTCACACCAGCACAATTCCTCCTGCACCACACCTCCCTATCTAGAAAAGTCTACTTAAAATCCCTAGCCATGCACATGATTAACGCGGCTAGACTGTGCATCCCCAAACACTGGCGCTCCGGTCATATACCGTCACTTAAGGAATGGTTTACGACTATTTCAAGAATTTGTGACATGGAAGAGCTGATCCACATTTCCCAGGAAAGAATGGAGAAGTTCTCGACTACCTGGTCCTGCTGGTCACACTTCACAACAACAGCAGAATACAAACAGCATATCCCCCCAGATTAGAGAACGATCCTTTAGGGCGACACCGCCTCGTTAAAGCTCACAGACAACTAAACGAGTGGTCACTCCCCTCACCCCTACCCCCATCTTGCCCCCTCCCCGTCACTTTATCAGCTCCCCTACGCCTTCCGGCCCCCTAGGCTATATCTTCTCCTATCCCCTTCATCGTTATCTCAAATATACCCCTACCCCCATCTGTGTGTGAGAAATGAACCCCGCCTTGGTAGTTGCCCCCCAGCCCCCCTCCCCATTCCCATTTCCCCCCCCCTTTTCTCTCGTCTCCACTCTGTAGGTCGGATCTCTCCCTCCCTCCCTCTCCCTCCCTCTTTTTCCCTCACCTCATCTCCTTCCTTCTATCCCATAGACACCACCCTCCTTTTTCTTTTTCTCTCTCTCGCTTTCGATGCCAGAAGCAATACGACAAGTAGCAAACTTAGTAGACAGTCGGAATACGAGTTAAAGCATTAAGGGCTTCGGTCCGACTACACGTTCCTTACCTCTTTCACAAGAGTTCTGTATGTCCCCATACATGCTTGTATTGTTACTATATGATGTTCCTAAAGCTGGTTCTTTGACTGTACTTGTTCTGTCTTGTACCTTGTAATACGATGTTTGTGATTTTTGCTCAATAAAAACTTTATGGAAAAAAATAAATAAATATTTATTTTTTTTTGCTAGAAAATTACTTAGAACTAGTGGTGCACTGAAATTTCAACCACCAAAACATATCGGCCAAAAATGGGAAAGAAAAAAAAAAGGTGCAGATAATGCAGAGCCTAAAAAAGGGCGGGGCTGTCCTGCCAGGTGCCGCACATGTATCATCCTGGCGCGCCCCCCATCAGTCTCCCCTCCCTCCTCCTCTTCTCACAAGTGTCACGAGATGCAGCCTCCCCAGTGCCTGGTAGCACAATCTCACGTTGAGTGTCAGAGCTCTGAATCACCATGCAGCCACTGTAAGGATGTCCCTCCTCCTAGACGGTCTCTTGTGATAGACGGTACACTGATCCAATGCCAGGAATCGTTGTGCCGTGCGGTGTCATAGGAGGCGGGACATCGCTACAGCGGCAGCACGGCAATTCAAATCCAGCTCTGACACACAGCGCAAGGTCGCGCTACCAGGCACTGGTGGGCTGCATGTCATGGGCACTGGCGGGCAATTTACTTTTCTTCTGTGTTAATTTCAAATAATCCAATTAAAACACATTTCTCTTTCTATTCTCTGAATATTTAAAAAGTGTGGAAAAATAATTCCCCGTACATACGAGCTTTAGTATGTGAAACAACAATGACTTCTGCTCGAACCTCCCCAAGTGAAGCTGAATGGCTCTTTAATGGCGTCAATAAACATGCCTGACGCTTAGAGCTTTGCGTGTGCTTTGTAAAATCTTGCGGTACACAATGCCTCTCATACAAGCGGATACACGAAAAAAAGAAACCGATTAATGCAACACAATGTCAATCAGTAACAAAGCACAGAACATTAAATACAAAAGATACAGGTTGCCATCAGGAGTCTATTCCTATTTATACAGCAATTTATTCAAATTCCCCATAACAACTTCAATGTACAGGGAAAAGAAAAAAATAATAAGGGGAAGAGGACATGCATGGCAAATCTCCCAATGAAGACATACAATGGGAGCAAATAATCATTATCCAATCAGCAAATCTGAAGACAAGACTACAGTGATCTAATATTTATAGCAACAAATCCCAACTCGTTTCCTCAATAATTGCCTTTCAACGCAATAAAACATTAATTAGAAATTGTCTTTCGACAGAAAGAAAAATATTTACTCACTGCCAGGGCTGAAATAAAACATTTATAAAAACACAGGCTGCAGAGATAAAACTTTCAGGATTTTAAAGTCCATTTTCATAATTTCAATGAATTAATAAAAATTATCTTATAGCACAGCTATGGTGTCTGACTGATAGATTAGGAATGGAAAAGTAGTGTACTGAACAGTTTGTGCACAACAGAAGTTTCAAATGTTGAAATAAAAAAAGATAGCAATTTTTCTAAATGAACAAATTTGTTATTCCACCGTTATTAAAGTTTGCTTTTTCAGTTTTAATATTAACAACATTATAGAAGAGCAGAGAAGGGGAGGGAAGGAAGAAAGAGGAGCAGAGGTAAGAGAATGGAAATAAGAAAGAGGAAAGGAGGTAAAAAGGAGAGGAAGAAAGAGGAGCAGAGATAAGAGAAGGGGATGAAGGAAAAGAGGAGGAGGCGGTAAAAAAAGAAAGGTGCAAAGATGATAAAAAATAAATTAAAAAAAAGAGAGAGAGGAGCAGAGCAGAGCAGAGGAGTGGAGAAGAGAAGAGCAGAGGAGTGGAGAAGAGAAGAGAAGAGCAGAGGAGTGGAGAAGAGAAGAGAAGAGCAGAGGAGTGGAGAAGAGAAGAGAAGAGCAGAGGAGTGGAGAAGAGAAGAGAAGAGCAGAGAAGAGAAGAGAAGAGAAGAGCAGAGGAGTGGAGAAGAGAAGAGAAGAGAAGAGAAGAGCAGAGCAGTGGAGAAGAGCAGAGCAGTGGAGAAGAGCAGAGCAGTGGAGAAGAGCAGAGCAGTGGAGAAGAGCAGAGCAGTGGAGAAGAGAAGAGCAGTGGAGAAGAGCAGAGCAGTGGAGAAGAGCAGAGCAGTGGAGAAGAGCAGAGCAGTGGAGAAGAGCAGAGGAGTGGAGAAGAGAAGAGCAGAGCAGTGGAGAAGAGAAGAGCAGAGCAGTGGAGAAGAGAAGAGCAGAGCAGTGGAGAAAGCAGAGCAGTGGAGAAGAGCAGAGCAGTGGAGAAGAGCAGAGGAGTGGAGAAGAGAAGAGCAGAGCAGTGGAGAAGAGAAGAGCAGAGCAGTGGAGAAGAGAAGAGCAGAGCAGTGGAGAAGAGCAGAGCAGTGGAGAAGAGCAGAGCAGTGGAGAAGAGCAGAGCAGTGGAGAAGAGCAGAGCAGTGGAGAAGAGCAGAGCAGTGGAGAAGAGAAGAGCAGTGGAGAGGAGAAGAGAAGAGGAGTGGAGAAGAGCAGAGGAGAAGAGAAGAGCAGAGGAGAAGAGAAGAGCAGAGGAGAAGAGAAGAGCAGAGGAGAAGAGAAGAGCAGAGGAGAAGAGAAGAGCAGAGGAGAAGAGAAGAGCAGAGGAGTGGAGAAGAGAAGGGAAGAGAAGAGCAGAGGAGTGGAGAAGAGAAGGGAAGAGAAGAGCAGAGGAGTGGAGAAGAGAAGGGAAGAGAAGAGCAGAGGAGTGGAGAAGAGAAGGGAAGAGAAGAGCAGAGGAGTGGAGAAGAGAAGGGAAGAGAAGAGCAGAGGAGTGGAGAAGAGAAGGGAAGAGAAGAGCAGAGGAAGAGAAGAGCAGAGGAGTGGAGAAGAGCAGAGGAGTGGAGAAGAGCAGAGCAGAGGAGTGGAGAAGAGCAGAGCAGAGGAGTGGAGAAGAGCAGAGCAGAGGAGTGGAGAAGAGCAGAGCAGAGGAGTGGAGAAGAGCAGAGCAGAGGAGTGGAGAAGAGCAGAGCAGAGGAGTGGAGAAGAGCAGAGCAGAGGAGTGGAGAAGAGCAGAGCAGAGGAGTGGAGAAGAGCAGAGCAGAGGAGTGGAGAAGAGCAGAGCAGAGGAGTGGAGAAGAGCAGAGCAGAGGAGTGGAGAAGAGCAGAGCAGAGGAGTGGAGAAGAGCAGAGCAGAGGAGTGGAGAAGAGCAGAGCAGAGGAGTGGAGAAGAGCAGAGCAGAGGAGTGGAGAAGAGCAGAGCAGAGGAGTGGAGAAGAGCAGAGCAGAGGAGTGGAGAAGAGCAGAGCAGAGGAGTGGAGAAGAGCAGAGCAGAGGAGTGGAGAAGAGCAGAGCAGAGGAGTGGAGAAGAGCAGAGCAGAGGAGTGGAGAAGAGCAGAGCAGAGGAGTGGAGAAGAGCAGAGCAGAGGAGTGGAGAAGAGCAGAGCAGAGGAGTGGAGAAGAGAGCAGAGGCGAGAGAAGAGCAGAGGAGTGGAGAAGAGCAGAGCAGAGGAGAGAAGAGAAGAGCAGAGGAGTGGAGAGAGAGCAAGGAGAGAGCAGAGGAGAAGGAGAGAAGAGCAGAGGAGTGGAGAAGAGAGAAGAGAGAGAGAGAGAGAGGAGAGGAGAAGAGAAGAGAAGAGGAGTGGAGAAGGGAAGAGAAGAGCAGAGGAGTGGAGAAGAGAAGAGAAGAGCAGAGGAGTGGAGAAGAGAAGAGAAGAGCAGAGGAGTGGAGAAGAGAAGAGAAGAGCAGAGGAGTGGAGAAGGGAAGAGAAGAGCAGAGGAGTGGAGAAGAGAAGGGAAGAGAAGAGCAGAGAAGAGGAGAAAAGAGAAGAGGAGAGGAGAAAAGAGGAGAGGAGAAAAGAGAAGAGGAGAAAAAAGAGAAGAGGAGAAAAAAAAGGAGAAAAAAAGAGAAGAGGAGAAAAAAAAGGAGAAAAAAAGAGAAGAGGAGAAAAAAGAAGAGGAGAAAAAAGAGAAGAGGAGAAAAAAGAGAAGAGGAGAAAAAAGAGAAGAGGAGAAAAAAGAGAAGAGGAGAAAAAAGAGAAGAGGAGAAAAAAGAGAAGAAGAGGAGAAAAGAGAATAAAAAGAATAAAAAAAAGGAGGAGCGGAGATAAGAGAAGGGAAAGTCAGTTTGAAAAGTGCAGGCCTTGTGTATGAACTCCGAGAGCATTCATTAACACCCTCACAGTCCATTCAGAACTACAAGCCGTTGGACGAGGTGGATGACAGTACATGTAGTTCATTCAAAGAAACTGAATGAATGATGCGGCTGCATGGGCTCTATTGAAAAAAGTGACAAGGGGTGCAGGAACCATTGGAAATGCAAATATTGATACCTTTCGTTCTGCTTTAATGGCACCACTGTGCACCTGCTAAAAGGGCAGCACGTTTATATGCGTGTCCGAAAGTTGGGCAATTTTGCGTACGTTACCAACACGCACAAAGTGTGAACTGTAAATTTACATTTCAGTGCTCTCACTTCTGGCTTTGTGAAGGACATGAAACTCTTCTTGAGAAGGGGTGGGAAAAATAGGGTCCCCATAAATGCCCTCTGCAGAATTGCAGAGAAGAACCTTTAAATTGTGTGTAAATTTGGATAGAGAAGGGAAGGGGTTATACCCTCCCATTTGTTCTGGTGACCGTTGTAAATTAGGGGAAAAATTAGAGTTGTCTCCAAAACAAGAAGTGGGGTAAAATCTTTTAATGAGGGCACCTGTTCCTGTGACAACTTTGGAGAGATATCTTTTTTTCCCAGTTGGGTCTGCAGGACAGGAAGTAAAAGAAGGATGATCGCCCCAGCAGAAAAAATAAATAAAAACACACATCTGTCAAAATTTGTTGAATCAGTCCAGTTGGCACCACCCAGCTTGACTCATTTTATTCTAAAATACCAAAGGAGAAAACTGTCAGTTGATAAGTAACTGCAGCCAAGCAATCAGATACAGTTACTGTCCAGCAGGGTGGATGTAAAATCAATGATAAAAAAAGAAGATTTTTTTAAATAAAATGCTTTAGGAGTAAAAATCTATCCAACGATAGTTTTATATTTAAGATACATTTATAATTTTCATTTGCAAATATTAACTACTACTACTACTTTTTTTTTTTTTACCTGCAAAAAGTGCATTTACTTTTTTTGGGGAGCCTGGAAAGCATTGCAGCAGTGATCAGCAGATCGCCAACGCTTTGCTGGTCCGCAAAGTGCACACGGGCAGGCAGTTTCACACCGACAGATATAAGCAATGAACTACCATAGTGCTCAGAGCCAGTAAATACCTTATACAGCTCACTTCCTGTTTCTTGTCTGCAAAAAAGCCTAGGCTTGTGACATCATGCACAGCTCTGCTCTCACTCTCTCCCGTGCGAGTTTGCCAGGAGGGGTGGGGGGAGTCATAAGAGGACCAATGAGAGCTGCAGGTGTGTCTCTGTAAATCCAGGAAGTGAACAGGCAGCAGTTTCATCTGCCCACAGTTAAAAATGGTTGCAGCCAGACTCAGTGGAGGGAGATTTCTGAAGCATATTTGGCAAGTACAGATTCACAGTATATATAAAATAATATGCAAAAGTGGTTGGAGAGAAACTTCAGAATGGCAGCGATATTTTTATTACAAATTATGTGAGAAGACCGCTGATCCTCTTTAACTTATCCTTTAATGTACACAGCTAGACTTGGGTATTGCTGCTGACTAGTGATCTATGGTGGTTCCCATAGACAGAAGCAGTTGGCCTATGGTTAGCAGGCGATCAGGAGGCAATATGCCCCGTCCCGCACACCTATTAGAATGGAGTTGTAGCGTGGTTCCATTCACTTCTACGTGATGAATTGGCAGGCGATATCGGCTAAACAGATGAAACGTACATTTTTTGGACGCGCCATGAGGCAAAGTGCAGGTATCCACAACCGCCCGACTTTACGATACTGTCATGCCCATGTGAAAGTGGCCTTAGAAAGACAAAACCTGAGGGTCATTTTTTGAATTCCTCCACAGAGGAAATATTTTTCTCTCTAGATTGCAGAAAAAGTTCCTCCACCCAGGAGATACCTAAACAACCCCTACCACCTGTAGGATTTTCTGACTATTCATGATGGTTTTATATCCAACTTGAATGCTCCACAACCCCCCCTTTGCCACTAGCCAGACACCTAAAAAAAAAATAAGAAGACATGTTTTCTCTGGCCTGACCACGTGACTTAACCCGCACACGCTGCAGACGTAGCATCACCCCTCCCCGGTGAGATCACTGACATCTGGATTACATGGAGGCCGGGATAAAGGGAACCTTTGAAGCAGAACGCATAGAGCAGGGAGTGATTGACAGACATAGATTGCCCAAATCTCAGAGGTAAACACTGTGTGAAAATGACAGACTAACAGCGTGAAAGTAATTATTGGGTGCGAAGAAATGAGAAACAATATACGGAAGTTAAGCTCCACACTGCCTGCGTACACAAGCAGGCACTACCTGAGCCAAGCCATTGTTAGCCAATACGTTCACAATACCAATTACAAAGAAATATGCTACATGAACGACTTTCCCTGCATGATGCAACTTTAAAAGGGGTTGTAAAGGCAGAAGGGTTTTTATCTTTACATTCTATGCATTAAAGTGGAGTTCCACCCAAAAATTGAACTTCTGCTTTTCTGAATCCTCCCCCCCTCCGGTGTCACATTTGGCACCTTTCAGGGGGGAGCAGATATCTGTCCAATACAGGGCATATCTCCCACTTCCGGGCATAGATCGCCGAGCCACCCGCGAATATCTACACCACTTCCGGCGTCTCCTTTTGCTACACTGATATCAGTTATCCTTGCTTCTGGTTATCTTCTGTAACCGCACATCTCTTCCCCTTCCTAGGTTATGGTTATGAAAATTGGAGGCGTTTTGTACTCCTAAAGTGATATTAAAGCTAAAAACTTATATTTTACCTGAATGCATTCCTTGCATTAAGATATAAAAAAAAAAAAAGAAGTTTTATATTGCTCTGTCCTCCCCCTTCCCTGTGTGAAGGGGAGGGGAAGAGGAAGAGGAGGTTGAGAAGAAGAGGCGGGGAGAAGAGATCCAGCGCTATGCACGGCTGCATCTCTTCTCCCCTCTTCCTCTTCACATGGGGACTCGAACAGCAGCAGGAGCCATTGGCTCCTGATGCTGTCTGTCAATCAAAAGCAGTGAGGCAGTTGGGGGCGGGGCTAAGCTCCACTGTGTGTCCTCATGGCCTGCACAGCCTCCTGGACTTTGACTGCCATGCGTTTCCCTTGGATGCATCAGTTTAGGAACTTGTGCCAGATGTCCACACCTAAGAGTGGTCAAAACTTTCACCCTTCAGGCCACGTCAATAGATCACAATAAACCTGCCCATGTCTGGAACTTGATAGACACCAACTTCAAGAGCAGATGTTTTTACTCAGTAATCCCATTTTCACTCAATTGCTTCCAGACGGTTTGTTGAAAAAAAAAAAAAAAGTGGTATTTATTTCGGTCACAGCGATGGGTAGGGCACAACACCCCCTCCTCTTCGCTCTGGAATGTGGAGATTGTATCAGTTTGATTTTCCATATAGCCTGTTTTTTGTTACAAGAGACTTATTTGGATTTGAGGGAATAAAATATAAGTCAATGCAAGCCACATTCTTTTCAAATCGTAACTGAAGTCAGAATTTTCTGCTGCAAACACAAGCTCTGAAAAATGTTAAAGCGGACCTATTATAAAAAACACAAAAGGTCCGCTTTACTGGCGTTCCTTCGCCCCCTGAATAAAAACACCAAGTCAAAGCCTTGTGAACTCCGGGAAATGGGCAGAAACCACAACCAAGGTAAGAATTTCTTTAACAAAAGTTTTTTTTGGAAGCTTTGGCTAAGTTTCTTTTTTTTTTTTTTAGGTGGGGGGGGGGGGTCTTTTAGCAAAGCGGACCTTGTATTTTCATGCAATGTCCAATTTAGAGAAGCCCGTTAGGATCTACTTGACCCGTCAAGAGAATGCTACTACCTAGAATGGTGGTTGGTATGGTGACCACTATCACCCAATCACGAATGAACTTTTCGCACCATCGGGAAATAGACACACAAACAGATTTCTGGAGGCTCAGTTCACACTGGTGCGATGCGGAAACCCTGCGAATCCAGTGCGGATTACCGCATCGCACCTTCACAGCCGGCAGTCCACACTGCCCAATGCCAACTGCTGCAGGTGCCAATAGAAAGTCAATGACACCCCCAGATCGGTTCGCAGAGCGAACTGTCAGGTCAGACAGGAATTGGATTGCATGGGTTTGAACACCCATGCGATCTGATTCTGGTGCTGACAAAAAAAAAGGGTCCAGCACAAGTTTGGTCTGACTGCGATGCAAATTTATCTAATCTGTATGGCTGAATTTGCATCGCACAGACATTGCATGTGATCTGCACAATTATGCAGGTGGGAAATCACATGCAATGTCTGGCATCGCACCAGTATGGACTGACTGGCTCTGAGTTTTTTAACCTAAGAATCTGCCTATTCTTAGCCCACCCATACTACGTGAAGCATTAAGGATTACATTGTTGTGTATTGAGGTCTGCTTTTTAAATAGGCTGGAGGCACATTATATATATATATATATATATATATACACACACACACACACACACACACACACACACATATATACACACACACCAACTTCCATAAACAATTTCTCAACTCTGTACATTGCTGTGGTTTATATAAAAAAATAAAAAAAACGAACACCACTGCAACGCACCACCCTAATTTGCCTGCGTCATTGCAGCATATTTAAAAGCACTGGAGTGCATTACATGACACAATCTACTTAGGAAATCACACATAAAACTATGCAAACAAAAACAGCCCTCACACATATAGTGGGACCATTGAGACTGAACATAGATTCTCTGATAACACATATTGGATCAAAGGGTGGCTACACTCCCATGTATAGTGGGGACTCTGGAGACCAAATGTAGCCACCCTCATAATAGAAGTTGGATCAGAGGCTGGCGACATTCCCACATACAGTAAGAACATGGACACCAAACACAGCAACCCTCATAGTAGACATTGGATCAGAGGGTGGCTACAGTCCTTCATACAGCGACATGGACAACAAAATGCAGCCACCTCCATAATGGACCAGAGCAAATTTATAAAACATATTTCTGGATGTATTATTACAAGGTAAACAGTAGGCACCAGATGCAGGTAAGCAATAATATGGTCTCTGTTTTGGGTTTAGTGGCACTTCGACCATCACCCCGCAGTAAGCTGAACTATCGAGTGCCATTCAACAGAGCAGGACCCAAATGCAAGTGGGAACACAGAGGCCGAACACAACAACCCTCATAATAGAAGCTGGATCAGAGGGTGGCTACACTCCTGCATGCAGCGGGACCATGGGGACAGAATGCAGCCACCCCCATAATAGAAGCTGGATCAGAGGGTGGCTACATTCCTGCATGCAACAGGACCATGGGGACAGAACGCAGCCACCCCCATAATAGAAGCTGGATCAGAGGGTGGCTACACTCCTGCATGCAGCGGGACCATATGCAGCCACCCCCATAATAGAAGCTGGATCAGAGGGTGGCTACACTCCTGCATGCAACGGGACCATGGGGACAGAATGCAGCCACCCCCATAATAGAAGCTGGATCAGAGGGTGGCTACATTCCTGCATGCAACAGGACCATGGGGACAGAACGCAGCCACCCCCATAATAGAAGCTGGATCAGAGGGTGGCTTCCTTCCTGCATGCAGCAGGACCATATGCAGCCACCCCCATAATAGAAGCTGGATCACAGGGTGGCTACATTCCCACATACAGTAAGAACATGGAGACCAACCAAAGCCACCCTCATAGTAAGGAGTTGGATCACTCCTTCATACAATGGGTACATGAAGACCAAAACACTGTCACCTTCATAATGGAAGTTGGATTAGAAGGTGGTTACACTCCCCCATGCAGTGGGACCATGGAGACCGAACACAGCCACCCTCGTAGTAGAAAAAGGATCATGGAGACGAAAACAGTCACCTTTTTGATGGAAGTTGGATCAGAGGAATTTAAATAAAAAGTATATTTCTGGATGTACTATTACAAGGTAAAGCAGAAGACATCAGATGCAGGTATGGGATAACATCTCCCCCCCATTTTGGGTTTAGTGACACTTTGACCCTCTGTAAGCTAAACTACCAGCCCCCATTAAACAGAGCAGGATCCAAATGCAAGCAATGCTACAGACTGGATGCTAAAACAGATGCAACCAATCAGTAACACTGCCTGCACACATCGCGCCCAACAGCTTAGCACCAGATGTGCAAGTTGGAGCGGAGACAGAGGGAACTCAGAGCTGCTGACAAGTAAATATAACGGAGTTACAGGCAGCTTCGATTACAGAGGAAGTAGTGGGAGTTGAAAATAGATGAATATCAAAAGCACATTAAGATAAATCTGGATTCTTGAAAAATACTGTATGGGCACAGTAGTTCAGTGGTTAGTACTTCTGTCTTAAAGCACTGAGGTCCTCAGTTAAAATTCCAGATTAATATCTGAACAGAGTTTGCATGTTCTCCCTGTGCCTGGGTGGGTTTCCTCCGGGTGCTCCGGTTTCCTCCCACACTCCAAAGACATGCTAGTGGGTTAACTGTCTCCTGTCTAAAATTGTCCCTAGTATGTGAATGTATGAATGGGAAGTAGGGACCTTGGATTGTAAGCTCCTTGAAGGCATCGGGGACGTATATGAATGTACAATGCTGCATAAATGTTTGGTGCTCTATAAATACATGTCAGCACACCCCCTGTGATTGACAAGTGTGGTCTATGTGACACATGCCCGGAGGGGGAGTACTGGAGATATTACCACACTCAGAGCCGCTTCGATTCTACTTGCAGCAAAGCAGCCTAGCCTTGGAACATCAAAGCAGAAATAAGCAGCTTTCAATGGTGGGGGCCCCCCTTTATCTACAGTACCCAACAACTTTGCTCAAACAAATGATCAGCAAGATTTAGCATGGGGGTGCAAACAGGCTTGGTCCACTAACAAAGTGAAAAACCGTTCAAAGCTTCAGTGAGGAAACAAAAACACCAGTGTGGAAGGCTCCAATGCAAGCTGCAGCTCACCTTCAAATCGAAATATCACCCTCATCATCTACGTCTGATCCTCTGAGTAGTAAGTCAGAAGCTCCAACTACCATCCTTCTAAGCAACACAGGAGCTACTGTACTATTTATCAAAAACCTTCATTCAGGCCTCTCAGCCCTCATCTCAGCTACGTATGGAGCCCATTACTTCTATGGAATGGGGTTTGCCAAACAGGAGAATACAACCAACAATGTTACAGCAACAAAGGAACAGATACTGTGCAGTAATGTTGACGGGCAGTATCCGGTACACTTCCAGTGCACCGATAGGTATCCCTGGCACATAAAAGGAGTTCACTTAAAGCCTAACTGGGAATTACACAAAAAATACACTTAGTGGCACCCCCCACACTACAAGAGATAAATGCTTGTTAAGGGTAGACGAACAAGGTGTAATACTTCCCTTATTCCTCGCTCGCATAAGCTTCCTCCATCTGTGTGACCGATCCACTGAAACTTTTTCACTCAAGCCCTGTTCCTAACAGCCGGGAATCCCGTCAGGGAAAAAACGTTGGTTGCTCGCCGAGTGTACACACGGCACATTCAAAAGAACTACCGTTCTTTTGAATGGCAAGAACGCAGTGACGTCATTGACTAAGACGAGCACGCGTTCGTCACATTCAATGCCGTCGCCGCCATCTTGCTTCACCGTACACTACCCTTGTAAGCTACCGCGCATGCGTCAAAGTCTCATCGAGCACGCGCAGGCTTACCTGGGACAGGTAAGCGTACACACTCATGGTTTTCTCCGCAGAAAACACTCTGCCGAGAATCCCGACGAGAAAAATAGAGAGCAGGTTCTCTATTTTTCTCGTCGACATTCCCGTCAGTTTTCCCGACGAGAAACCATACACACTGCTGGGAGAGCTTTTTGCAGAGAAAACCGGCCGTGTGTACAAGGCTTAAGACTCAGATGCTGAGGTCATCAAGTACAATGCCAGACCAACAGCCTTGCATTGTATGGAAGAATGGCAAGGGACCATTTAGAGCCCAGGATGTTGAGGAGAGTGCTAAAGCAAGGAATAAGATAGCTATTACACCTTATTCCACCTTATTCCTCAACCCCTAGACCAGGGGTCTCCAAACTGCGGCCCTTTGCTGGCATTTATCCAGCCCTTGGGGCACTATACCTCACACTGATACTAGACACTATTCTGCCACTGTTCTGGGGAACCATTTCTCACAATAACGGAACACTGTTCCTCCCCCAATACCAAATGTGATGTTTACGCCTGCTAGCCAGTCTGGCTCCCCCTAAAGTCTAAAGACAAAAATCTGGCCCTTTGTGTATAAAGTTTGGAGACCCCTGCTCTAGACCCAACAAGCATTTAACTCTTGTAGCGCGTGAGCCAACAGTAAGGGTAATTTTTCTATCATTCCTGAAGCCTGGGCTTTAAAATACTGCATGGACTACATTTTTTTTACCTTAGGCACCATCGTTTTTTTTTTAGGGACAATCATGTGTCACGTCCTCAGTACACCATGCCATGTTCCGAAATACCAACTAATGGTAATGTGTACAGAACACCCGAAACAAAGCGATAATAAACCGCATTGCAGTTACGATACATAACTGAAAAATTCTAGGGGCGATTTACATCTATGAGCTGCAGCAATGCACATGGTACAAAGCACTGATGCATTGTGGTGTCATTCATTCTGAAAAGCATCCCAATGCACCAAGACAACACACATGCATTGGAACGCATGGCAATGCGCCATAGTCAATTGCGGGGTGTTGCTGCAAACATTGACACTTGTCTGATAATTGGGAGGTTTTTGTGCCTCAGAAACCCATTCATGTCAACTAACGCAACGCACGTTAACAAGTGACATAACGACATTAACAAGCATGCATCAACGTGTCGCACAAAAAGCAAATGGACCCTTCATGTTACGGGAGGTAGATTATTAGTAGAGATGCACCGAAATTTTGGCTGCCGAAACATATCGGATGAAAAATGGTGTTTTCAGCATTTTGCCAATAAATAAAAAGGCGCCGATAATGGCACAGAAAACACACGCGATTTTACTGTGCTTATGGTGTGTTTTTTATATGTGACTCAAAAAACAAAAAAGTAACACAGGTGAGTTATTGATGCGCTCTTGCTGTGTTTTCAATGCATTTCAACAAGGAGGTACGTTTTTTTGTGCGGTTTTTGTAACTGACCATAAATTAAAAAATTCAGCAAGCAGGATTTTTAATATCACAACGGAAGTGTAACGGACCAGTGTGAAGACATACATAGAATTTAAAAAGGGATGGCATTTTTCTTGTGCTAAAGGTGCAGATAATGGCCGACAAATTCACATTAATTTAAAAAGTCGAATACAATTATATTTTTTTGAACAACTCATTTTCGGTTTCCGGCAAAGTGCATCCTGCATTTTTGGTTTCAGTGCAAATCTTCCAGTCGGTACACCTCTAAAGTAGTAAAAAGGACATTTGCTCAGACTGTACACATTATATAAAATTTCCCCTATAGCTGCCTCTAAAGAAAATGCTTGTGTGAGAAGCCACAGCCAGGGCTGTAGATAAAGGGGTACCACCTGTACGGGGCTCAGGTCCCAGCAGTTCAGCAAGGTGGGGGTCTAGGCAGCAGGAGGAATCACATCATGGACAGGAGGGGCTGGCCAGTGCAGTGGCGGGGTGGGCGATTATAGGAACCAGTCCCCTGTATGGCTCTCCCTGCAGCAGCTGAAAGTCAGCTTCATCTCCTACTACAGGGGATCTGTTCTAGTAAATTCCCCCCACCACACCATATCACCCCTCCTGCCCACCTGTGTGCCCTTCCAGCAGTGCCGTCGTCTGCTTCTCCTCCTGCAGGGTATGGGAGGGACCACTATAGGATGGCGAGCGAGTCAAGTAGGCTGTATGGGGCCCCGTGATTTCTAATAGCAGCCCTGGCCACAGCTGTAAGCTGCTACCCTGTGACTCCTAAGCCAGGTACTAATTCCCAGGCAGTGAAGCTGAGCCTATTCAGTTACACTATGAGTGACACCATTGTCCTGAACCACGTTGGCATCCCAAGAGTCAGAACAGGGCAGCATGTCGCTGAGAATTCTCATACAGGTATGACGCTTTATGACAGATTTTTTTAACCAGGCTTGCATATCTCAGCCGTATCATGTCCCCCTTCATAGAGGTCATGTTGAAGCGAGGATCAAATTGCTCCTCGGATTATCTCAATGGAGAGTACATACTGGACAACGTGCTCCAGAAATGGATTTGCAAGGCTTGCAATCCTACTGTATATGTCAGTAGTGCTCAGGAGATTCTCTGTATACAGAAAATGCTCCATCCGTATTACTCAACCTTGTTTGCGTCATTTGCTTGTTGTACAGTGCCATGGGGGGATGGCGGTTATAAGGAATAATAAAAAAAATAAGTGCATATAATTACTGTCCAATCAGCCTTTAGGGTGTATGAAAATGACAATACATACTTCTGTGTAATGGTGTACAAGAGCAATAAAGATACCAATGTGTCTAACATACAGATGGTAACGGACTGAAGATCTTCCCCAGGCTATGTGGAAGCCTTGATAATAATAATATATAATAAAAAAAAAAAAAAACACACACAAACGAAATTCCCCCTTTATTACATTGTTGTCTAATAGGACTGTTCACTGTTATATGGATCTATATGTAGCATTCCAACATGAAAACATACACAGTACCAATACTTGTTGCTCCCAGGTCTGACCGCAAGCGTTAACAGGAAAAAAAAAAAAAAAAAAATCTGCTTCTATTAGGCTTATCTGCACATGAAGTTTGGCTTATTTCAGCAAGTCTTCCCAGGAGTCTAGACAGTCAGCACTCCGGGGCAGGACCCTGCAACCCACATTCATGTGTCTGAATTCTTTGGGTTTTCTATAAAAAAATAAAAAAAAAAAAAAAAAAAAAACACACAGGACGGGTTAAATAGATTCCACTGAGATTTATGTCGGTCTCCAGGAAATAAATTCCACAACTGCCCTGCAGTCCTGGGTGACATTTATTAAAAACAAAAGCTACAAAAAACCCTACAGTCCTCGGCACACATATATCAAAAGCAAAGTCGTAGATAAAAAAAAGAAAAAAAAAAAAAGAAAAAAGTAAATCAAAATAAAAAGTAAATAAAGAGCAAAAAAAAAAAAAAACACACAAACAACACACAATTTGTTTTTACAAAATTAAGAAAAAAAAAAAAAAAAAAAAAAAAGGGAAGAGTAAATAAAAATAAGATTAGAAAAAATAAATTATTTTATTTATTACAGGTACGTATAATGCTCTGTCAATTTATGCAGCGCTTTACACATATATATTTTGCACATTCACATCGGTCCCTGTCCTCAAGAAGTTTACAGTTTAAGGTCCCTACCCCAACTCACATTTATACATACACATGTATTTTGACAGGAGTCAAGTAACCCACCAACATGTCAGTGTTGGAGGAAACCGGAGTACCCGGAGGAAACCCACACAGGCACAGAGAGCATATGCAAACCCCAGGCAGGTAGTATCAATAATGGGATTCGAAGTAAGGACCCTAGTGCTGCCAGGCAGAAGCACTAATCACTTAGCCACTGTGCTGCCCCCAAAACAAAAAAGTTAATTTTTTTTTTTTTTTTTTTTAAACCTTGGTTTTAAAAAAGTAAAATAAAAAACAAGAAATAAGAAAATTGAAAAAAATAAATAAAATAAAAAAGGAAGAGCAGGAAAATAAAAACGAAAAAGTAAATAAAAAAATAAATAAAAAAAATAAAAAAGGAGTAAAAACATAAAAGCAAAACAAAAAAAATAAAAGAGAAAAAAAAAAAATACTAGCATTAAAAAGCCAGACCAGAAATACCTTTACACACAAAAAAAAAAAAAAAACAGTTGAATGTCTGAAAACAAGTTTCCAGCCTGCCCAGGGCTGGTGGCTCTGTCAACAAAAGGGGGGTATTTGTAGTGGATGAGGCTTAGCAGGAAGTGGGGGAGGGGAACACAATATCATAAACACAGCTGAGGCTTTGGGAGTCTCATTTTTTTTTGCCATCAATAAGTTGAGTGAATTTCTAGCGGCACTGAAAATCGTTCTTTCCACACACCACCTAATAAGTGTGTTTACAATTTCCATCATCGAGACAATCAAACAAATCCACTAACCAAGGCTAACCATCTCCATCCCCTGTACTCATGTGACCCCCTGCATTCCCTGACATCGGGGGGGCCCATAGGGACCCCGGGGCTCTTCCAAAAGGTCTTCAATAATCTCAACTGGCATAAACCCAAAAATGATTTTGAATGGATGAGTAGTTGATGTGCAGTGAGCCCCAGACTTGGCTATACATCACATACGGAGTTCAGACGCAAAAACAAAATCCAGTACTCTGCGACCAAAAACACCACCAATACGGCACACAATCCTCAACGTCATGGCTGCTGAGTCAACTAAAGTACAACATCGAATTAGATAAGATTAGAGCTAATTGGTCATTAAATATTCCCCATTGGTGTGTGTTGGGTATTGAGGAGTAGAATAAGTGAAATGACTCCTATGGTAGAGAAGAGAGGAGAGGAGAGGAGAGGACTCCTATGGTAGAGAAGAGAGGAGAGGAGAGGACTCCTATGGTAGAGAAGAGAGGAGAGGAGAGGACTCCTATGGTAGAGAAGAGAGGAGAGGACTCCTATGGTAGAGAAGAGAGGAGAGGAGAGGAGAGGACTCCTATGGTAGAGAAGAGAGGAGAGGAGAGGAGAGGACTCCTATGGTAGAGAAGAGAGGAGAGGAGAGGAGAGGACTCCTATGGTAGAGAGGAGAGGAGAGGAGAGGAGAGGACTCCTATGGTAGAGAAGAGAGGAGAGGAGAGGAGAGGACTCCTATGGTAGAGAAGAGAGGAGAGGAGAGGAGAGGACTCCTATGGTAGAGAAGAGAGGAGAGGACTCCTATGGTAGAGAAGAGAGGAGAGGAGAGGACTCCTATGGTAGAGAAGAGAGGAGAGGAGAGGAGAGGACTCCTATGGTAGAGAAGAGAGGAGAGGAGAGGAGAGGACTCCTATGGTAGAGAAGAGAGGAGAGGACTCCTATGGTAGAGAAGAGAGGAGAGGTCTCCTATGGAGGAGAGGAGAGGTCTCCTATGGAGGAGAGGAGAGGTCTCCTATGGAGGAGGGGAGAGGTCTCCTATGGAGGAGGGGAGAGGTCTCCTATGGAGGAGGGGAGAGGAGGGGAGAGGTCTCCTATGGAGGAGGGGAGAGGTCTCCTATGGTGGAGAGGTCTCCTATGGTGGAGAGGTCTCCTATGGTGGAGAGGTCTCCTATGGTGGAGAGGTCTCCTATGGTGGAGAGGTCTCCTATGGTGGAGAGGACTCCTATGGTGGAGAGGTCTCCTATGGTGGAGAGGACTCCTATGGTGGAGAGGACTCCTATGGTGGAGAGGAGAGGAGGTCTCCTATGGTGGAGAGGAGGTCTCCTATGGAGGAGGGGAGAGGGTCTCCTATGGAGGAGGGGAGAGGGTCTCCTATGGAGGAGGGGAGAGGGTCTCCTATGGAGGAGGGGACTCCTATGGGAGGAGAGGACTCCTATGGGAGGAGAGGACTCCTATGGAAGAGAGGAGAAGAGAGGAGAGGTCTCCTATGGAGGAGAGGAGGTCTTGAGGAGAGGAGAGGAGGTCTCCTATAGAGGAGGGGAGAGGAGGTCTCCTATGGAGGAGGGAGGAGGTCTCCTATGGAGGAGGGAGGAGGACTCCTATGGAGGAGGGGGGAGGACTCCTATGGAGGAGGGGAGAGGACTCCTATGGAGGAGGGGAGAGGACTCCTATGGAGGAGGGGAGAGGACTCCTATGGGAGGAGAGAGGACTCCTATGGGAGGAGAGAGGACTCCTATGGGAGGAGAGGAGAAGAGAGGAGGTCTCCTATAGAGGAGAGGAGAGGAGGTCTCCTATGGTGGAGAGGAGAGGTCTCCTATGGAGGAGGTCTCCTATAGAGGAGAGGAGAGGAGGTCTCCTATAGAGGAGAGGAGAGGAGGTCTCCTATAGAGGAGAGGAGAGGAGGTCTCCTATAGAGGAGAGGAGAGGAGGTCTCCTATGGTGGAGAGGAGAGGAGGTCTCCTATGGTGGAGAGGAGAGGAGGTCTCCTATGGTGGAGAGGAGAGGAGGTCTCCTATGGTGGAGAGGAGAGGTCTCCTATGGTGGAGAGGAGGAGGTCTCCTATGGTGGAGAGGAGGAGGTGAAGTGGAGTGACCTCCCATGACAGTTACACAAAATCCACCATTCTCATCACATCTTTTCTGGTGGAAGTTTTTCTGTCACATCTATTCCTGCAAACAGGCATCATCATAAGTAACTGGGAGGGGTGGTTGCTATGGGCAACAGCCACACAAGACCCCCACAGTCCGGTAGCACCAGCTGCTGTGCTATGCAGATGGCTGTATCAGATAAAGTTGGTGCAACTGCTTCACTTTCCCTTTTAGCACAATGCAGAAGGAAGGATTAGATGTCAATATAGGAATGAAGTCATGCTGGTTGTCCTGGGCAACAGCTGCACCCCCAATCAGCTTTATTACCATGAAGAAGAGGTTATGATCAAGTAATGCTGGTTGCCAAGGGCAACAGATGTCCTTTCCCCCCTTACCCAGTAGCACCGGCTTGTTTACCATGCAGAAGGCGGCATCAGACAAAATCAGTTTGGTTGCTATGGGCCACTGCTGTACTTTTGCCATCAGCACCAGAACAATGCAGAAGGGGTAGCAGATATCAATGGGGGGGGTTGCCAGGGTGGTTGCTAGGGGCAACAACTGCAATTCCACCCAGTAACATGCAGAAGGGGATATCAGATGACACCAGACTGGTTGCTATGGGCAACAGCACCCCCCAATACAATGCAGTGGGGTGTATCAGAGGACGCCAGAACCAGACAGGTTGTTATGGGCAACAGCAGCACTGCCCCCTCAGTACAATCCAGGAGGGGGCATCAGGTGCAGGCAGAGTGGTTGCTATGGACAACCCCCCCGGTGTGTGTAGAGTGCGGGGTCCCGGTACTCACCGTCTCCCCGGACACCAGGGCCAGCCAGCCGAAGCCCAGCACGATCCAAATATCCCTCATTGTCAGAGACGGCGCGCTGCAAACTTCTCCACTTGTTGCTAAAGAATTCCCACCACAGAGCCAGCCGGTCCCCGAACACTGCCGGTCCCCGAGCACTCCGATCCGGTCCCGTACGAGGTCTGTGCTGCCGGGATCACGTGATCCCCGGAGGAAGCGGCGGAGGTCGGCCGATCAGTCCCGTGTAGCGTGATCGCCGCTCACTGACTGCAGCACCGCTCTGATCGCTTCACTCTGTGTGTGTGTGTGTGTGTGTGTGTCTGAGAGAGAGAGCGAGTCCGTCCTCCCTCCGCATCACCGAACTCCGCTGTGTGTGTGGACTAGTGCGACTCCTACCGTACTACACCCGGGAGGGACAGAGCCAGAGAGAGGCGGGCAGGAAGTGTCTGATCCCGACTACTCCATCCCTCCTCCTTATATTTACTACTCGTCTACTACCCGTGACAACCAACCTACCTTCTACTACACACTCACACAACACAAACTACCCTCATCTCCTACTACAACTACCCTCATCTCCTCCTACTACTACAACTACCCTCATCTCCTCCTCCTACTACTACTACTACGCCCATCTCCTACAACAACTACCCCCATCCTACTACAACTACCCCCATCTCCTATACTACTACCCCCATCTCCTACTACAACTACCCTCATCTCCTACTACAACTACCCTCATCTCTACTACTACTACAACTACCCTCATCTCCTCCTCCTACTACTACTACCCTCATCTCCTCCTCCTCCTACTACTACTACGCCCATCTCCTACAACAACTACCCCCATCCTACTACAACTACCCCCATCTCCTACTACTACTACCCCCATCTCCTACTACAACTACCCCCATCTCCTACTACAACTACCCTCATCTCTACTACTACTACAACTACCCTCATCTCCTCCTACTACTACAACTACCCTCATCTCCTCCTACTACTACAACTACCCTCATCTCCTCCTACTACTACTACTACCCTCATCTCCTCCTACTACTACAACTACCCTCATCTCCTCCTACTACTACTACCCCCATCTCCTACTACAACTACCCCCATCTCCTACTACAACTACCCCCATCTCCTACTACACCTACCCCCATCTCCTACTACAACTACCCCCATCTCCTACTACAACTACCCCCATCCTACTACAACAACCCCCATCTCCTACTACAACTACCCCCATCTCCTACTACAACTACCCCCATCTCCTACTACGCCTACCCCCATCTCCTACTACAACTACCCCCATCTCCTACTACAACTACCCCCATCTCCTACTACAACTACCCCCATCTCCTACTACAACAACCCCCATCTCCTACTACAACTACCCCCATCTCCTACTACAACTACCCCCATCTCCTACTACGCCTACCCCCATCTCCTACTACACCTACCCCCATCTCCTACTACAACTACCCCCATCTCCTACTACGCCTACCCCCATCTCCTACTACAACTACCCCCATCTCCTACTACAACAACCCCCATCTCCTACTACAACTACCTCCATCTCCTACTACAACTACCCCCATCCTACTACAACTACCCCCATCTCCTACTACAACTACCCCCATCCTACTACAACTACCCCCATCTCCTACTACAACTACCCCCATCTCCTACTACAACTACCCCCATCTCCTACTACAACTACCCCCATCTCCTACTACGCCTACCCCCATCTCCTACTACACCTACCCCCATCTCCTACTACAACTACCCCCATCTCCTACTACGCCTACCCCCATCTCCTACTACAACTACCCCCATCTCCTACTACAACAACCCCCATCTCCTACTACAACTACCTCCATCTCCTACTACAACTACCCCCATCCTACTACAACTACCCCCATCTCCTACTACAACTACCCCCATCCTACTACAACTACCCCCATCTCCTACTACAACTACCCCCATCTCCTACTACAACTACCCCCATCTCCTACTACAACTACCCCCATCTCCTACTACGCCTACCCCCATCTCCTACTACAACTACCCCCATCCTACTACAACTACCCCCATCCTACTACAACAACCCCCATCTCCTACTACAACTACCCCCATCTCCTACTACAACTACCCCCATCTCCTACTACAACTACCCCCATCTCCTACTACGCCTACCCCCATCTCCTACTACAACTACCCCCATCTCCTACTAAAACAACCCCCATCTCCTACTACAACTACCTCCATCTCCTACTACAACTACCCCCATCCTACTACAACTACCCCCATCTCCTACTACAACTACCCCCATCTCCTACTACAACTACCCCCATCTCCTACTACAACAACCCCATCTCCTACTACAACAACCTCCATCTCCTACTACAACTACCCCCATCCTACTACAACTACCCTCATCTCCTCCTACTACTACCACCCCCATCTCCTACTACACCTACCCCCATCTCCTACTACAACTACCCCCATCTCCTACTACGCCTACCCCCATCTCCTACTACAACTACCCCCATCTCCTACTACAACAACCCCCATCTCCTACTACGCCTACCCCCATCTCCTACTACAACTACCCCCATCTCCTACTACGCCTACCCCCATCTCCTACTACAACTACCCCCATCTCCTACTACAACAAACTCCATCTCCTACTACAACTACCCCCATCCTACTACAACTACCCCCATCTCCTACTACAACTACCCCCATCTCCTACTACAACAACCCCCATCTCCTACTACAACTACCCCCATCTCCTACTACAACAACCCCCATCTCCTACTACAACTACCCCCATCTCCTACTACAACTACCCCCATCTCCTACTACAACTACCCCCATCTCCTACTGCAACAACCTCCATCTCCTACTACAACTACCCCCATCTCCTACTACAACAACCCCCATCTCCTACTACAACAACCCCCATCTCCTACTACAACAACCCCCATCCTACTACAACTACCCCCATCTCCTACTACAACTACCCCCATCCTACTACAACTACCCCCATCTCCTACTACAACAACCCCCATCTCCTACTACAACAACCTCCATCTCCTACTACAACAACCTCCATCTCCTACTACAACAACCTCCATCTCCTACTACAACAACCCCCATCTCCTACTACAACTACCCCCATCTCCTACTACAACTACCCCCATCTCCTACTACAAGTACCCCCATCCTACTACAACTACCCCCATCTCCTACTACAACAACCCCCATCTCCTACTACAACTACCCTCATCTCCTACTACAACTACCCCCATCTCCTACTACAAGTACCCCCATCTCCTACTACAACTACCCCCATCCTACTACAACTACCCCCATCTACTACAACTACCCTCATCTCCTACTACAACTACCCTCATCTCCTACTACAACTACCCCCATCCTACTACAACTACCCCCATCTCCTACTACAAGTACCCCCATCTCCTACTACAACTACCCTCATCTCCTACTACTACTACTACCCCCATCTCCTACTACAACTACCCCCATCTCCTACTAAAACTACCCCCATCTCCTACTACAACTACCCCCATCCTACTACAACTACCCCCATCTCCTACTACAACTACCCCCATCTCCTACTACAACTACCCCCATCTCCTACTACAACTACCCCCATCTCCTACTACAACTACCCCCATCCTACTACAAGTACCCCCATCTCCTACTACAAGTACCCCCATCTCCTACTACAAGTACCCCCATCTCCTACTACAAGTACCCCCATCTCCTACTACAAGTACCCCCATCTCCTACTACAACTACTACCCCATCTCCTACTACAACTACCCCCATCCTACTACAACTACCCCCATCTCCTACTACAACTACCCCCATCTCCTACTACAACTACCCCCATCTCCTACTACAACTACCCCCATCCTACTACAACTACCCCCATCTCCTACTACAAGTACCCCCATCTCCTACTACAACTACCCTCATCTCCAACTACTACTACTACCCCCATCTCCTACCACAACAACCCCCATCTCCTACTACAACAACCCCTATCTCCTACTACAAGTACCCCCATCTCCTACTACAAGTACCCCCATCTCCTACTACAAGTACCCCCATCTCCTACTACAAGTACCCCCATCTCCTACTACGACTACCCCATCTCCTACTACAACAACCCCCATCTCCTACTACAACTACCCCCATTCTCCTACTACAACAACCCCCATCTCCTACTACAACTACCCCCATCTCCTACTACAACTACCCCCATCTCCTACTACAACAACCCCCATCTCCTACTACAACTACCCCCATCTCCTACAACAACTACCCCCATCTCCTACTACAACTACCCCCATCTCCTACTACAACTACCCTCATCTCCTACTACAACTACCCCCATCTACTACTACCCCCATCTCCTACTACTACAACTACCCCCATCTCCTACTACAACTACCCCCATCTCCTACTACACCTACCCCCATCTCCTACTACAACTACCCTCATCTCCTACTACAACTACCCTCATCTCCTACTACAACTACCCTCATCTCCTACTACAACTACCCCCATCTCCTACCACAACTACCCCCATCCTACTACAACTACCCCCATCTCCTACCACAACTACCCCCCATCCTACTACAACTACCCTCATCTCCTACTACACCCATCTCCTACCACAACTACCCCCATCCTACTACAACTACCCCCATCTCCTACTACAACTACCCCCATCTCCTACAACTACCCCCATCTCCTACTACAACTACCCTCATCTCCTACTACCCCCATCTCCTACCACAACTACCCCCATCCTACTACAACTACCCCCATCTCCTACTACAACTACCCCCATCTCCTACTACAACTACCCCCATCTCCTACTACTACTACCCCCATCTCCTACTACTACTACCCCCATCTCCTACTACAACTACCCCTCTCCTACTACAACTACCCCTCATCCTACCACAACTACCCCCTCTCCTACTACAACAACCCCTATCTTACCATAACTACCCCATCCTACCACAACTACCCCTCTCCTACCACAACTACCCCATCTCCTACTACTACTACCCCCATCTCCTACTACTACTACCCCCATCTCCTACTACATCTACCACCATCCCCTACTACAACTACCCCCATCCCCTACTACAACTACCCCCATCTCCTACTACAACTACCCCCATCTCCTACTACAACTACCCCCATCTCCTACTACAACTACCCCCATCCCCTACTACAACTACCCCTCTCTTACCACAACTACCCCTCTCTTACCACAACTACCCCTCTTTCCTACCACAACTACCCCTCTTTCCTACCACAACTACCCCTCTTTCCTACCACAACTACCCCTCTTTCCTACCACAACTACCCTCTTTCCTACCACAACTACCCCTCTTTCCTACCACAACTACCCCCCTCTGCTACAACAACTACCCCTCTGCTACAACAACTACCCCTCTGCTACAACAACTACCCCTCTGCTACAACAACTACCCCTCTCCTACCACAACTACCCCTCTCCTACCAAAACTACCCCTCACCCCTCTTCTACAGCTACCCCTCTCCTACTGGAACTACCCCTCTCCTACACCTCTCCTACCATATCTACCCCTCTACCCTTCTCTTACCAGGATACCGCAACTACCCCTGTCCTACCAGAACTACCCTTCTACCAGATACCACAAACTACCCCTGTCCTACTAGTATACAACACACCGCAAACAACCCCTGCCCTACCAGGATACC
Source organism: Rana muscosa (assembly GCA_029206835.1). Classification (NCBI taxonomy): domain Eukaryota; kingdom Metazoa; phylum Chordata; class Amphibia; order Anura; family Ranidae; genus Rana; species Rana muscosa. The sequence continues at coordinate 101,717,944 of JARGYO010005626.1, read as the reverse complement.
ACAAACTACCCCTGTCCTACCACAACTACCCTTCTACCAGATACCACAAACTACCCCTATTCTACTAGTATACAACACACCACAAACAATCCCTGCCCTACCAGGATACCACAAACTACCCCTGTCTTACAGGATGCAAAACACCACAACTACCCCTGTCCTACCAAGATACCACACACTGTAACTACACCTGTCCTACAAAATACAATGCACCACATCTACCATTGTCCTACCAAAAACTACCCCTGTTCTACCAGGATACTACAAACTGCAACTACCCCTGTTCAACAGAATACAACGCACCACAACTACCTGTGTCCTACCAGAAACTACCCCTGTCCTACCAGAATACTACAAACTGCTACTACCCCTATCCGACAGATCCGACAGAATACAACACACCACCACGACCCCTATCCTACCAGATACTACCCCTGGCCAACAGAATACAATGCACCACAACTTCCCCTGTCCAACAGAATACAACGCACCACAACTACCCCTGTCAACAGAATACAACGCACCACAACTATCCCTGTCCAACAGAATACAACGCACCACAACTACCCCTGTCCAACAGAATACAACGCACCACAACTACCCCTGACCAACAGAATACAACGCACCACAACTACCCCTGGCCAACAGAATACAACGCACCACAACTACCCCTGTCAACAGAATACAATGCACCACAACTACCCCTGTCCAACAGAATACAACGCACCACAACTACCCCTGTCCAACAGAATACAACGCACCACAATTACCCCTGTCCAACAGAATACAATGCACCACAACTACCCCTTTCCAACAGAATACAACACACCACAACTACCCCTGTCCTACCAGAAACTACCCCTGTTCTATCAGGATACTACAAACTGCTATACCCCTGTCCAACAGTATACAACGCATCACAACTACCCCTGTCCTACCATAAACTATCTTTGTCCTACCAGGATACTACAAACTGCAATTACCCTGTCCAACAGGATACAACGCACCACGGCTACCCCTGTTCTATCAGAAACTACCCTGTCCTATCAGGGTACTACAAACTGCCTCTGTCCTACTAGGATACAACACACCACAACAACCCCTGTCCCACCAGCCACCACAAACTACTCCTGCCCTATTAGGATACAACACACCACAACAGCCCCTGTCCTACCAGGATAAAACACTCTCCAACAACCCCATGTCCTACCAATATACCATACACTGCAAAAAAAAACGTCTTACCAGAAACTACTTCTTTCAACTAGGATACCACACACTGCAACTACCCCTGTCCTACCAGGTCCCAGGATACCATACACCACAACTACCCCTGTCCTACCAGACACTACTCCTGTCCTACCACAAACTACCCATGTCCTACCACAATATCACACACTGCATCTACCCCTGTTCTACCATGGTGCAGCATAGTACAACTACCCCTGTCCTCCACCACACTACCCCTGACTAACCAGAAAACCACACCGCACAAACTACCCTTGTCCTACCAGTATACAATGCACCACAACTACCCCGTCCTATCAAAAACTACCCCTGTCCTACTACAAACTACCCCTGTCCTACCAGAATTAAGCACACCACAATTACCCCGTCTTACCAGGATAGAACACACTACAATAACCCTTGTCCTACCACTATATCACATACTGCAAAAATCCCTTGTCCTACCAGAAACTACCCTTTCCTACTAGGATACTACATACCGCAAATACCTCTGTCCTACCAGGATATAGCACACCACAACTACCCCTGTCCTACCAGGATAGCACACACTGCAACTACACCTATCCTACCAGAAACTACCCCTGTCCTACGAGAATACCACATACTGAAACTACCCCTGTCCTACCAGGATACCACACACTACAACTTCCCCTGTCCTACCAGACACTACTCCTGTCTTACCACAAACTACCCCTGTCCTACCAGGATACCAAACATCACAACTACCTCCTATCCGATTAGGGTACCACGCACCACAACTACCCCTGTCCTACCAGGATAGCACACATCACAACTACCCCTGTCCTACCAGGATACCACACATCACAACTACCCCTGTCCTACCAGGATACCACACATCACAACTACCCCTGTCCTACCAGGATACCACACATCATAACTACCCCTGTCCTACCAGGATACCACACATCACAACTACCCCCGTCCTACCAGGATATCACACATCACAACTACCCCCGTCCTACCAGGATACCACACATCACAACTACCCCTGTCCTACCAGGATACCACACATCACATCTACCCCTGTCCTACCAGGATACCACACATCACAACTACCTCCTGTCCTATTAGGCTACCACGCACCTCAACTACCTCTGTCTTTCCAGGATACCACACCCAGCAACTACTCTGTCCTATCAGGACACTTTGCAATGCTGGTGTGCTGTGCAGATACGAGTCCATACCTGCCTGAGCCATCCCGCTAGGAAGCTGTCACGACAAACTGACAATCACAAGCAGCTAACGCCTTCCCTGCCCCGCAGCAGCATGTATACAAAGAGTGTGTATATGTATGTGTAGGTGCGAGGAGGGGAGTGTCACGACAATTGGTGGTTCACAGTGGTAGCTTCCTGATAGGAGAGCTCAGGCAGTGTCAGACTAGTATCCAGACACTAGGGATGAGCCAAACACCCCCTGTTCGGTTCGCACCAGAACCTGCGAACAGACCTAAAGTTTGCGCAAACTTTAGAACCCTATTAAATACAATGGACTCGAACGTTCAAAATCAAAAGTGCTAATTTTAAAGGCTAATATGCAAGTTATTGTCCTAAAAAGTGTTTGGGGACCCGGGTCCTGCCCCAGGGGACATATATCAATGCAAAAAAAAGTATTAAAAATGGCCGTTTTTTCGGGAGCAGTGATTTTAATAATGCTTGAAGTGAAACAATAAAAGTGAAATATTCCTTTACATTTCGTACCTGGGGGGTGTGTATAGTATGCCTGTAAAGCAGTGCTTGTTTGCCTTGCTTAGAACTGTCCCTGCACAAAGTGTAATTTCTGAAGGGAAAAAAAGTAATTTAAAAGTACTCGCGGCTATAATGAATTGTCGGCTCTCTGCAATACAGAGAAAAGTCATTGATAAAAAAAAAAAAAAAATGCGTGGGGGTCCCCCCAAATTCAAGTACCAGGCTCTTCAGGTCTGGTATGGATAGTAAGGGGAACCCTGCGTTAAATTAAAAAAAATAATTACGTGGGGTTCCCCCCAAATATCCATACCAGACCCTTCAGGTCTGGTATGGATTATAAGGGGAACTCCACGGCAAATAAAAAAAAAATGGCGTGGCGTTCCCCCCAAAAATCCATATCAGACCCTTTATCCAAGCACGCAACCTGGCAGGCCGCAGGAAAAGAGGGGGTACGAGAGAGCGCCCCCCTCCCTCCTGAACCATACCAGGCCACATGCCCTCTAGATGGGGAGGATGCTTTGGGGGTCTGTGACCCCTCAAAGCACCATGTCCCCATGTTGATGGGGACAAGGGCCTCATCCCCACAACCCTTGCCCGGTGGTTGTGGGGGTCTGCGGGCGGGGGGCTTATCGGAATCTGGAAGACCCCTTTAACAAAGGGGAACCCCAGATCCTGCCCCCCCCCTATGTGAATTGGTAAGGGGTACATTGTACCCCTACCATTTCACAAAGAAAGTGATTTAAAAAAAAAAAACACCCATACACCGTCGGGAAAGTCCTTTATTAAAAAAAAAACAAAAAAAACCCATTCCAGCGATGTAATCCTGTGTCCCGCGGTGATCTGATGTCCAGGGCTGCAGTCTCCACTCCACACGAAATGTCATTGGCTGAGCGGACCTGATGGGGAACTTCCTCCGCAGTGTAATAACTGAATAGACCCCGCCCCTTCTCACGTTCCCCATCAGGACCTGATGGGGAACGTGAGAAGGGGCGGGGTCTATTCAGGTATTTCACTGCAGAGGAAGTTCCCCATTAGGTCCGCTCAGCCAATGGCGTAGGCGGGGTCTGACATACGAGGGGGCAGGTCACCCATCAGATCATAGGGGTAAGCCCTGGCTCATTGGCTATTCCCCGCAAGCGGGGAAAGCCGGGGCTTACCCCTATGATCTGACGGGTGACCCGCCCCCTCGTATGTCAGACCCCGCCTACATCATTGGCTGAGCGGACCTGATGGGAACTTCCTCTGCAGTTTAATAACATGGGGTCACAGACCCCCAAAGCATCCTCCCCATGTTGAGGGCATGTGGCCTAGTACGGTTAAGGAGGGGGGCGCTCTCTCGTCCCCCCCTCTTTTCCTGCGGCCTGCGTGCTCGGATAAAGGGTCTGGTATGGATATTTAGGGGGAACCCCACGTAATTTTTTTTTTATTTGACGCAGGGTTCCCCTTATTATCCATACCAGACCTGAAGAGCCTGGTAATTGAATTAGGGGGAAGCCCCATGCATTTTTTTTAATCAATGACTTTTCTTTGTATTGCCGGGAGCCGACAATTCATTACAGCCGCGAGTGCTTTTAAATGACTTTTTTCCCTTCAGAAATGACACTTTGTGCAGGGACAGTTCTAAGCATGGGAAACAAGCGCTGCTTTACAGGCATACTATACACACCCCCCTAAGTACGAAATTTAAAGGAATATTTCACTCTTATTGTTTCACTTTAAGCATTATTAAAATCACTGCTCCCGAAAAAACGGCTGTTTTTAAAACCTTTTTTTGCATTGATACATGTCCCCTGGGGCAGGACCCGGGTCTCCAAACACTTTTTATGACAATAACTTGCATATAAGCCTTTAAAATTAGCACTTTAGATTTCTCCCATAGACTTTTACAGGGTGTTCCGCGGCTTTTCGAATTTGCCGCGAACACCCCAAATTGTTCGCTGTTCGGCGAACTTGTGAACAGGCAATGTTCGAGTCGAACATGAGTTTGACTCGAACTCGAAGCTCATCCCTACCAGACACATCTGACCTCGTCCCTAGCAGACAATGCTGCATTTTACCGTGCCGGCTACTGTGAACCTACCCTAATGCGGCGTACACACGATCGTTTTTCATGCCATTTTTTTAACCAACGTTTTTTTCGGCATTTTTTTTCATGTTTCCTCTCAAGCCTGTCTTGCATCCACACGATCATTAAAAAAAACGCTCAAGCAAACCGCAGTGACGTACAACACGTACGACGGCACTATAAAGGGGAAGTTCCATTCGAATGGCGCCACCCTTCATGTTAGTAAACTTTGTTGAGCGGCGATTTGCGCTTTTCAGCCTCGTGCTTTTCAGTCCGTTACAGCGTGACGTATGTGCTATCTCCATTACGAACGCTAGTTTTACCAGAACGAGCGCTCCCGTCTCATACTTGATTCTGAGCATGCACGTTTTTTTTTCCCCTCGTAAAAGCATACACACTATCGTTTTTCACGTCGTTAAAAAAAACGACAATGAAAAATGTCGTGAAAAAATAGAGCATGTTCGAAATTTTTAATGGACGTTTTTCACGCCGTTAAAAATGCTCTGGAGCATACACACGATCGGTTTTAATGGCCATTTTAAAAAATGGCATTTTTAACGGCATGAAAAACGATCGTGTGTACGCCGCATAAGGGCTCATTCACTCTGTATGTGGTGACTGCTATTATTCCACACTGGATCAAAACCAGTCACTGCAGGGACACATAGAGAACAATTGTTTTCTATGTGTCCTGTTCACATTACATTCACCATATGGAGCGCTTCTCCAAACTCCATTTGTCCATCCAGCCATAAGAGCCCGCCCCTACTCCAACATATCACAATATCCATACCAAGAAGGCAATGCCGTCCATTGCCGTCAATTCTTTAAGATAAATATGTTCAAGCCCACACCTGTAGTTACGCCCACATCTCTCTTTAGAACTAAGCCCAATCAGGGTAAAACGCATCAGAGGGTGTGGCTACAAGCAGGGGCTTTCAATGAACATGACTTGAATAACGTGTAGCTCAACTGCTTGATTTTATTGCCCCTCAGCCACAAGTTTAACCACTTACCCACTGGGCACTTAAACCCAGTGGCGGCTGGTGCTCAAATTTTTTTGGGGGGGCGCAAACAAACTGAAAAAAAATCCATCAATTGCAGCCTCACTGTGCCCATCAAACGCAGCCACTGTGCCAAACGCAACCACTGTACCATCAAACGCAGCCACTGTACCAAACGCAACCACTGTACCATCAAACGCAGCCACTGTACCAAACGCAACCACTGTACCATCTAACGCAGCCACTGTACCAAACGCAACCACTGTACCAAACGCAACCACTGTACTCTTAAACGCAGCCACTGTACCAAACGCAATCACTGTACCATCAAACGCAGCCACTGTACCATATGCAAACCACTGTACCATCAAATGCAGCTACTGTACCAAATGCAAACCACTGTACCATCAAACGCAGCCACTGCTCCAAACGCAATAACTGTACCATCAAACGCAGCCACTGGGCCCTCCAAACGCAGCCACTGGGCCCTCCAAACGCAGCCACTGGGCCCTCCAAACGCAGCCACTGTGCCCATCAAACACTGCCACTGTACCAAACGCAGCCACTGTGCCCATCAAACACTGCCACTGTGCCCCAAATGCTGCCACTGTGCTCCAAATGCTGTCACTGTGCCCATCAAACGCTGCCACTGTGCCCCAAAGGCTTCCACTGTGCCCATTAAATGCTGCCACTGTGCCAATCGAATGTTGCCACTGTGCCCCTGGCCCGCCCGCCATCTGCCCAGCACTTACCCTGTTGCGGTGGGGCTGCGGGTGACGGCGTCGAGCGGTGTCCGGGGTCCTCCATGCTCTTCTTCGATGTCTTCTCCCGCCCGCTCCTCCTGTCCTCTCCTATGATTGGACGCCTTATAGGCGTCCGATCACAGCGCCTGTCGTTTCAGCCAATCAGGTGACAGGTAACAGACCCGAGCACCTGAGGCGGTTCAGTGTTAGGAAAGCGATACACAGCTGAGTGAACTGCGAGCGCCCAGCATGACGCTCGCTGTTCACCTTTTAGACGCCTATTAGAGCCTATGGCTCTAATCAGGTGCTTCAAAAAAATACCCCGCCACTGTAATTCAGGCACCCTAACCAGACCAATTGAAAATTTTTTGTCAATTTTTGTCCTTCTTTCCACACAAATAGAGCTTTCTTTTGGTGGTATTCGATCACCGCTGGGTTTTTTATTTTCTGCGCTATAAAAGAAAAAAGACCAAAAATTCTGTAAAAAAAATGAATTTTTCTTAAGCCCTGTACACACGATCAGTTTGACTGATGAAAACCATCTGATGGATTGTTTTTATCAGACAAACCGATCGTGTATGGGACCCATCAGTCTTTTTTCCATCGGTTTTAAAAAATAGAACATGTTTTAAAATTATCTGATGGATAAAAAACCGATGGCAATTTCCGATCGTCTGTGGGGAAATCCATCAGATAAAAAACCCAAGCATGCTCAGAATCAAGTCGACACATGCTCAGTAGCATTGAATTTCATTTTTCTCAGCTCAACGGAGTGTTTTACGTCACCACGTTTGGAACGGTCGGTTTTTTGACTGATGGTGTGTGGGCAAGACTGATGGAAAACAGTTTCATCGGATTTCTGATAGACAAATCCATCAGACGAAAATCCATAGGATATCTGATCGTGTGTACAGGGCTTTAGTTTCTATTATAAATGTAGCACACCCACGCAGGAGCTGCTGGTTTAAGTTTTGGGCCTGTACTCTGCCTATCAACCCCTGTAATATGGCTCGATTCCCCCTTGGCACAACTGGACAATAATAACAATAATGTGATTGTGGACCCCTAAAGGCTATAGGGGGCCACAATGATATCTCACAACAGTAACTTTAATTAAATATTATTACCTTGTTGTGGTTAGCCTGCCACATAGCTGCAAAAGACAGAGTCCCACACAAGAGGTAGTTCAATCAAGATGTAATATATGTTTACTTGGTAAAGAAATAAAGATTAACATGAGACATTTGACTCAGACAGATCCCTGTGAGAGTTCACGGACATACATATGCACAACAGTTCAAAAGTTTCATTTATAAACCATGAGACCCGAATTTACTCAACTAATGCCGCGTACACACGACCGTTTTTAATATCATTGAAAAAAACGGCGTTTTTCTCGACGTGATTCTTCTCAAGCCTGCCTTGCCTACACACTATCGTGGAAAAAAATGCTTGAGTAAAGCGAGGTGACGTACAACACGTACGACGGCACTATAAAGGGGAAGTTCCATTTGGATGGCGCCACCCTTTGGGCTGCTTTTGCTGATCCTTGTGTTAGTAAAGTTTGTTGAGAGACGATTCGCGCTTTTCAGCCTCGTGCTTTTTAGTCCGTTACAGCGTGACGAATGTGCTATCTCCATTACGAACGCTAGTTTTACCAGAACGAGCGCTCCCGTCTCATACTTGATTCTGAGCATGCGCATTTTTTTTCACGTCGTTAAAGCCTACACACGGCCGCTTTTCATGACGAGAAAAATGACAAGGTGAAAAACTATGAGAAAAATTAGAGCATGTTCCAATTTTTTTATAGCCGTTTTTCACGTCGTGAAAAATGCTCTGAAGTCCACACACGATCATTTTTAATGACCATTTAAAAAAATTGCATTTTTCTCGTTATTAAAAATGGTCGTGTGTACGCGGCATTAGGGTCAGACCTGAAAAAGTGCACGGTGGAGGAATTTCCCACTGCAATAATATCTACAGTGGGATACCTCTCCACCAAGTCCAACCCAGCTCACTAAACAGCACAATGACAGTAAAATAAATGCAAAAGTTGATTTACACCTGCAGATTCAACAAGCTATCTGGCTTCCCCTGGCGGGCAGCTTTACTGGTACGTGTCCCACGGTATCAACCTAGTCAGTGAGCGGAACTGATGATGATTGCTCCCAAAAGTCTCTAGTAATCTTCGCTAGCCTTTGTTGGTGCACTTGAGTATTTGTAATCCAGAGAAAAGGTGAAGAAAGATTAAACAAATAACGTGTGGTGCAAAGGGCAAGTGGAATGCTGATCCTTCCCAAAGCGCTAACTCAATCCTGAATGTAGCGTGTCTCTGCTTGCGGTACTGCAGTTACCAGCAAGCGTAAGTAAAAGTATGGAAGTCACCTTTCTGCGACACAGTTAGTTATGTTGGTGGGCAGGTGCCCTCTCACCACATGAGGTCTCGCCTCGCTGGTATACTCCGACAGGGCCCTCTTGGTTCGCAACCTCCGGACGAGTCACGATCTCTGGTCCTCCGATTACCTGCTCACAAGGCGCCGGTGGATAGGTGACTCTGGATGCTCAGGGGTGTGGAGCTGTCTCTCTCCCGGGTTGTATCAGACAGGCTGTAGCAGGAATGCCTCTGACAGGCGATCCGGCCTACGTCAGTCTAGGCCCAGGCTGCTCCGGCCTAACCACCCTCGCTGCAGGCCTCTTGCCTCTTGCAAGATGGTGTCCCAAGAGACTGAACACAAGCCCCACCGTGTCTTAAATAAGTCCTCCCAGCAGGCAGTGCGCAGCGCCACGCCACTTCGCAGCACAGTGGCGTTGTGGGCCTTGTAGTCTATTTCTGACCCATAGCAATAGGGTCTCTGTCTCTCCGCACCACAAGGTCCATCAGGCATTGTTCTTACCATAGCTGAACCCAACAAATTGCAGCAGAATAAGACAACCGGGCAATGAAAAAGAGTTACGTTTTTATAGGCACAAACTGTAGTCCATAAGCTACATGCAAAAGTAATACCTTGCTACATAAAATTTTGCAAATTAGTAATTTTTCTTCATAAATTTTGCCCAAATTTATACTGCTGCATATTTTTGGTAAAAATAACCCAAATTGGTGTATATTATTTGGTCTTTGTGAAAGGTTATTTCTCACACAGCATATGTACATACCAAAAATTACACCCCAAAATACATTCTCCTACTCCTGAGTATAACAAAACCACTGAGTATGGATGGGATAACTGAGCATGAATGAGCATGGCTGCCGAGTACGGCTGGGTACGACTAAGTACGGCTGGGTACTGCTGAGTATGGCTGGGTACTGCTGAGTATGGCTGGGTACTGCTGAGTACGGCTGGGTACAGCTAAGTACGGCTGGGTACAGCTAAGTACGGCTGGGTACAGCTAAATACGGCTGGGTATTGCTAAGTATGGCTGAGTATGGATGGGGGTGGATGGAATGGCTGAGCATGGATGGATGGATGTGTATTGCTGAGTATGGATGGATGGCTGAGCATGGATAAGTATTGCTGAGTATGGATGGATGCCTGAGCATGAATGGATAGATGAGTATTGCTGAGTATGGATGAATGGCTGAGCATGGATGAGTATTGCTGAGCATGGATGGATGAGTATGGATGGATTGATGAGTATGGATGGATGGCTGAGCATGGATGGTTGGATGGATGAGTATTGCTGAGTATGGATGGATTTCTGAGCATGGATGGATGGATGAGTATGGATGGATGAGTATTTCTGAGTATGGATGGATGGCTAAGTACGCTAAGGTAAATCAGGGTTCTCAGAGCACTCATTACATCAGAGGCCACAGTGCTCCCCCTTACATCAGAGTCCTCACCGTACACCAGAGCATCCCTTACATCAGAGTCCCCAGAGTTCTCCCTTACATCAGAGTCCCCAGAGTGTTCCCTTACATCAGAGTCCCCAGAGTCCCACCTTACAGTAAAGGGGGAACTCTGTGGACTCTGATGTAAGGGGGACTCTTGTGATTAACTTCATATGATTAGAAATGTTATTTAATAGCAACATCTATGCATAGTTCATGCATACTATGAAAAAAATTGCTGTGCGACGCAGACGTTTTTGGGTTTGGCTTGAAGAAATGGGGGCAACCCTAGCTCTAGCAGCCCAGAGATAAAGTGAGGGAGTACCTGGGGGGTAGGTAATGTGCAGACACATTGCTTTGCCTTGAATGGCACACACAGTGACTGTGTTTTATGTAACAAACGCATATGACTTCAGTAATCAGTAGTTATTGTTTTAAGAAATGTTCCTTTACTCTGCGGAGATAAACTTTGTTACACTACATTCTTGGTTGGGTCAGGCCTGACCCATAGACTTGCACTGAGAAGGAGAAAAGACAGTCATTGTGCAGTACTACGGAGCAGATAGTCAGTCCCTCGTATATAAGGAACACGTATGGCTGCTCTCATGTAAAAACCATAGAAACAAGGGTTTGAAAACAATAAATGACGAGCGTACTTTAAACAGCAATGCCTTGTTTATTGTATTCAGGGTCAACTGGCCACTACAAATATAACTTCTAACATCTGCCTTTTCTTTCCTGCTGCTTTGAGAGCTGTCATCACAGGTCCAGATTGGTGCAAACATTTCTTGGCATTCTTTGAGCCTGTCTGTAGTCTGTACTGATATCTTCAGTGGTAGCTACGTTTACATTTGCGGCAGCCATTCGGCAGCTTTTGACAGGCGGTGAGGAGATGTCACCTGGTTTAACCTTGCAAAGCCCGCACCAACTATCCGCAACCATGTTGCTGCATGGCTCCATTCACTTAAATAGGTTGTGTTCTGTGGTGATATTGCCCACTGTACACGACACGCATAGTTGCCCACTGTCCCGAATTTCGCGGGACATTCCCGGGATTTAGACCCTTTTCCCGATTTTATTGTGTCCCGGGACCGCTGTCCCCTATGGCAACAATCTTGTAGCTGTTACTAACACGGTAAAGGTATTCAACTATCTGCAACATGAATAGTTCTCTTTACCCCGCACTCACTCACTGTGGGTCTTCACTCAATGAGCTCCCAGTCTCTCTCACTAGATCTCAGATCCACTAGCCACTGGATCCCCTGAGCTCTTTCATTGTAGCACTCAGTATCTTCCTCAAGCATCACCCTCACTTCCCTGCTGGGTCCCTGGCTTGGCACTCACAGATACTCTTCAAGCTTCACCCCTGGTGGCACGTTAGGTCCCTGACTTGGTACTTGCTGAAGTTTTCCCACTTCTTCACCATCCCCAGCTGGCGAGAAGTCTGCTCTGGTACTGGCTTCAGCTTACTCCCAGTGATCCCTGGTAGCAACAGCTTCCCCTCTACCTCTGACCACAACTGGTTCCCCGGCCTGCGGAACCGTTATTTCTGGTTGGACTACAAGCCCGCAGTCCCAACCCTGCACTGCTTTCCTGCTTCTGGATAAGCCTCAGACAGCCAAGCAGCCAGATGTCCCTCAGACAGCCTAGCAGCCCTGGGCAATCCAACACACGTCCACCCAGACAGCTGTCCAGGTGACACAGAACCCCGATCACCTGACTCCGCCCAAATAAATAGGTTCTCCCAGCAGGCAAAGGGACCCAAGAAAATCCCTGCCCATTGGCTAAGACTCCCCATTTATTCCTAATCTGTCCTTGCAATGCCCTTGTCTTATCTAATGTCACCAGATACCTGGCCATCTAGTGACAAAAGAGAGAAGTGCAGCAATTTCAGAAATAGGGTGGAATCAATTGATATCCTAACAATTGGCCATGGCAACTATCGCTTGGCAAATAAATTTAATAGCAAACCTTGCCTAAACATCAGGGTGCTACAACAGCAATAGCAATTACATTTAAAATATATACATTTTAGAATAGAAACAAAAGGGGACAGGGTCTCTTTTTTTTTTTTAACAAGAGACGGGATAGGGTCTCTTTAGCACTTATTGATTATCTTTACATTAACCTGATCCCACTTACATAAACAGTAGATACAAAAACATAAAAAGACTACCATATTCTGCAAATTTATTTTTATTTTATTTTTTGTTAAATGTCTTGAAACTAAAGCCAGATGGATAACAGAGTCTGCCTGTTTTATTAAAGAAGTGTGACAGTTTATTCACATCTCTTCTTCTGCATTATTTGTCATTACAATTAAGAGTTTTATTTTATCTATTTTTATATGTAAAAGCCGTAACTCCAGCTCCACTGAAGAGGAGAAAATTTTGGCTTGACTTAAAAAGAACCCAGAGATCTGAGATGTCCCAAAATAGTCTGTGGGAAGGATGACAATGTACAGAAAACATGTATATGTTACCCCTAGTAATGCTATTGGAACTCATCCACTGGAAAGAATAACAAATGCAGAGGAGAATTCATCTGTGCTTGCCATGCATCCTATCTTTTAGAACATGTTCTATGAATTAGCAGTCGATAAACAAAAACTCGCCCAACACCTGTGCCACGGAAAGCGCAATAAGGTAACATGATTACACGCTTGATTAAACGCCAAATTCTGCTATCTAAAGGTTAAGTGTACACATAGACGCAACAGAGCTGTCTACACATGAACTGACTTAGAAGATGTGTTGAAAAGCTTTACAGTGAGCTCATCTGAATGGGATTTACTAAATTGCCTGTGAGGGGTTTCAAAATTCTTTACTGGAAATGTACTTGCCCTTTCCATCATCTAAAGCAGTCATCCTAAACTAGTGTCTTGTGAGCCACACCTGGCGCTCAGATATTGCTTGTGACAGCTTTTTAGCAGGCGTTTAGCTCTGAAACACATCTTAACAGACACAACATTCTATATTGCTCTATCTCTATAGGTTGACAATTCAGTCCCTGATGGAAATATAACAGGAATTAATGTTACTGCATTATGCATGACTCTTTTTCTTCCACAAGATGGCAGCAGCAGGTGTGCTTGTTTGGAGTAGACTTAGACAGCAGAATGCTGGGAAATGTAGTTCGAGCGGACAGCAGAGCCTTTTCCACTGCTGGTAAAGGAACTACTGTACCCAAGTGCATCTGAGAGCGGATGGAGCAGAGAGAAAGCCCGGGAAGTAGAGTTGCCACCTTTTCTTCAAGCCACACCCAAACACTTTATCGGCGCACAGCAATTTTTTTTACTTATTTTTTTAAGGGGGAATTCTGTGGATTGGTTTTTACCAAAGTCTTCAGTTACATCAGAATTCCCAGAATTCCCCCTTAAATCATAGTTACCAAAGCTCCCCTTACATCAAAGTCTGCAGAGTACCCCTTACATCTGAGTGTCCCTTACCATAGTGCACTCATTTGCTCAGAGGCAGGAGAGAGAAGGGAGGAAGGGGGCCTAAGCACTTGGCGGTTGGGGTACTTGGTTTGTTGGGGAGCATAGGCATAGGCAGCAGGGGGGAATCTGCACCACACTGGGTGATTAGGGTGTGTCTAGGCATGCCTAAGTTGGGGGGGCACTGTCCATTCAGAATAATGTGTCCGGGTTTCAGGGGGTCTGAAACCTGGACACATGTTTCAAAACCCGAACTGTCCAGGTGAATCCCGGACAGGTGGTAACCCTACCGAGAAGTGAAAAGGAGGAGTTAGAAAGAGCCGCCAACTAGAGAGCTGTTGCTGGGTAGAGGTGCTGTTGGTGACTCGCCGGATACTGTGCTGAGCGCTGCTGTAACCAGATACAGACTGCTGGACTGAGTTGGTCTAAACCTGCACTAGTCTGATTCACCAACAAGTGATCCCAATAGTTGCTACACAGGCCTGCTGCAAGAGCAAGGGAGCAAGAGAGGTTCAGTGTTAAATGAATCCACTCGAGTGGGTTCTGTGTGAAGTACATACAGCGCTTGCTATGTAAAATCCAAACAAATATTAAAAAATAAATGTAATCTATACAATAAAGTGACAAGTGCAAAATGTTAAATATTAAATCATGTGCATTTCATATGTTATAACAAAAAACAGTCCAGGCAAATGCAGGCAATATCCATAATCAGGGGATTATTATTTTTCAGGAGGAAAAAAGTTCTTCCAGGTGTATGAGCCGCCTCAAACCATATGGCTCACTCCAGCTGATATCAGAGAAGACCGCAATATGACAATAAACCAATAGGATATACAGGAAGCGAAATTCCTACTCACTGGACGTTGTTGACCCTCTATGCTATACAGCAAGCGGGGTCAAATTCGCTTAAAGGTCTCCGTGACCGTGGAAGGGGAGAAAAATAGCTGACCCATCCACACTCCTCATTCCAGTGGTAATATCTCCTTAGTGTGTGGAAAGGAAAAAATGAGGGACAAAGATCCTCATAGCGTAAAAAGTTTCCAAATAGGATTTTATTAAAAACTGACAGCAAATAATATTAAAAAGACGTTTGCATCACAAAGCCCGTCTGACAGGGTTGGCGTGCGTTCCACATGTAGCGATACCTTCACCTAAGAAGGCCGCAAGTTTAGTTTGGGCCCTGAAAACAGCTCCGTCAACCCCCAGCAATGTACTCGACCCCCTACTGGCAGAGTTAGTATTGGCAGCAATAAATATTAACTTATACTGTATGAGTAAACCCAGACACCAAGACAGTAATGAAAAGGGTATCAAATTTACTTTGAGTTGTTGGTAATAAAAGTTAACAGTGGTAACGGTTCACAGATAACAAATTGCAGAGCCCTGCAGCAATAACACACTATGCATTAGAATGAACAATAATGGTGCGCCGCGTGGGCGACCGTTAACTAGGCGTCCTGTGACGCAGTAACCAAATGAACTAACTAGCTGGCCAGGCCTGGCTCAGATATCTACAACTCAGTCTATAGGGGATGATGGTTTTCTTCACCGGCAGGTCTTTAAAGGTGGTGCACATTAACAGAATACCATTTGTAATCCAATGAGAGGATAGAGATGAAATAAACACTTTGCTATGTAAACTCTGAGTTCAGCTCTGATAAGGTTCTCTAATGAGAGTATCAGAAATAACTTGTGGGCCACGGCAGTCTATAGGCCCATCAGCAACAATAGTATATGGTCTGGGCATACGCCCTCTCACCCATCCGGACGCGGCCCCAGTCCAGGGAACTTCCACTGACTGTGTCACACACACACACAGTGTCTCCAGCGATCGGGTCCCCGATCCGGTCAAGGCTGTAGACAAGCGAAGTCAGATGCCACCCAGGCTCGCTGTGGGGTGGAAGGCTCTTTGGTGCTGCGCAAGGCCTCAAGCTTCAGGCCTTGCACTCCGGCACATCCGCACAGGAGGATCAGTCACTGAAGTCTCGTGTCCCAAAGAGGCTGAGCCCAGCCTCGCCTCCTCCTTTTATAACCCCTCCCATGAGTCTCTGGGGTGGAAATATGCCGAAAAGGATTCTGGGCAACGTAGTCTCTCTCCTCTGCTTTCACTTCCAGTAAAGTATTTTCTCTACTTCCTCCCGACTCACCTCTCACCCGGAAAGTCCTGTCTCTCTCTCTTAAAGGGGAATACCCCGCTACACACTCCCCCCACTTGAACTCTTTGGTCCCCAAAGACATCTAACACTTTTAGATCTGCAAAACGTTTTAGCTTCAATGCGGTCGCATAGGATTGACAGAGGAGCCTCCTACCAATCATCATGTGATGGGGAGCTGTCCTGTCCACAGGTCGCTTCAGTGGGGCCGACCTGTCTAACTGTGCCAGAGAGTGAGTGGGGGTTGCCCTCTACCAAATGTACAGTGGAGGGGTCCGGATTCTCTCCACTCCTCCTAGCAGTGATCACAGAATCTTCTGAGCTCTTCCCCATTTGTGGGTAGGTCAACTTTCTGGGAGGCCTTATGACTCTACGAGCCCTTTGTTCCCTTGGGGTTTCTGGCTCTGGCGCCACAGGCTCTTCTTCTGTAACAGACTCAGGCAACACGGCAGGCTCTGTAACATCTGCTTCAGGAGCCGAGGAACACATAAAGTCTCTAGGGTCCTGTTCAGGGTAAACATCACGGGCATCTTCCCAGTAATCAACTGAAGGACTATACGGGATAAATTCAACGGCTTCTGCATTCAGTTGGGTATCTGAAGTGTCTTCAGTAGTCGGAAGATCTATAACAGAAGTCCCTTGATTTGGGGAAGACCACAGCCAGTCAAGCTCCCCCTCCTCATCTCCACTGAGTTCAGAAGCTTTATCAATTCTTTATTTTTACGTTTTATTTTACATTCACAAAGATAGTTATACAACATTTCATATAATGCATCTATACACATGATTCTGTTAGTTCACTCATAGCATCTTCCACCTATTTTACGTTTCCTACTTTTTACACATCCTTACAAATCTCAGCTATTAATGGGATGTTAGTAGGGGAAGATCTATCTATATAACAATTAATGAAATACATTCCATTCCACTAGTTCCTCCCTTCTCTCTCTCCTCTTTAGTCACTGTACCCGATACTTTTTTCCTATTCTTCTTTAATATCTTTATCTTTGTTTCGTTTTTATTCCCCTGGGGTCCCCCCCGATTGTCCCCCTTCCCTTGAACAGTTTGCCCTAAGTGTTCGGGCCTAGAACAGGTTTATAGAAAAGTTGGAAATAGTAAGATAAATAGAAAAAGTCAGAAAGAAAAAAAAAAACAACAAGAAAAAAAAAAATTATTGAAGATTATTCACATCCGCCGGTCTCCTCCTCCACCCGACCTCCCTCCATATTCCCCCCCCCCCCCCCACTATCTCAGCCGCTCCTTATATATATCATAGGGGGCCCAGGTTTGTCGGTATTTGTCCTCCTGCTCCCTTATAATCATGGTGAATTTTTCCATTTGTTGGATTTCTGTTATCTTATTAAACCATTGTGCTCTAGTTGGGGGAATGGTACTTTTCCATAAGGCTGGAATACATGCTTTTGCTGTAGTAAGCAGATGTCTCATCAATGATTTTTTAAAGTTTTCGGTCGAGAGGGGAATATCGAATAGCAGAAAAGTAACCGGATTTTCTTCAAGAGACACATCTGTAATTTCTGTAATTGTTTCAGAGACCATTTTCCAAAAATCTCTAACTCCTGAGCATTCCCAAAAAATGTGTAACAATGTGCCCACTGCTCCTTGACATCGCCAGCAAAGGTTTGACACTTGTGGGTATATTCGATTTAATACTGCTGGGGTTCTGTACCACCTGGTTAGTATCTTGTACCCCCCTTCTTGGTATCTAGTTGCTAGTGAGGCCTTATGTGTGAGCCTAAACATCTTATTTTTCTGCGTCTCGGATAGTGTAATCCCTAAGTCTCTTTCCCAAGCCTGTATAAAACCCAATTCTTGCGGGGCTTTTAACTCGGTCAACAAGGCATACAACAGGGACACTGAATGTCCCACTGATTCCCCTTTTAGACATAGCTCCTCAAATTTAGAGAGTGTTGTTCCTTCTGTCATTCGCTTTGATATTGATCGGAGAAAAGCATTCAACTGCATTCTCCTAAATGAGTCCAATTCCCCAGAAAACTCATGCTCAATCTCCTCCCTGGACATCACTCGGTTGTCCTTCATGAAGTGCACGAGTCTACCTTTACCCTGTCGATTTAAATTCCTAAAACCTCGATCTTTTAAGCCTGGTTCAAAGGCCGGACTACCCACAATTGGGGTCATTAGGCTCGGATACATCGTCATTTTGTTTTTTTTTAATACCTTTTTCACATACAAAAGTGTGGCGCCCACCGTCGGATGGTGTTTTACTGTATGCGGTATCAACGGGTCCTGGAGCCATACTAAACCCTCCAAGGGTAGCTCGGACATTGCCTGTTCCAAATGTATCAATGGCTTGTCTTTTTGAAATACACACCAGTCCATAACCCTTGTTAGGTGTAGGGCTTCTTGGTACCCAACCGGATCTGGGAATCGCACCCCTCCTTTCTCTTTAGGTAGAGTCAAGATGTCTCTTCGGACTCTTGCTGGTTTCCCTGCCCATATAAACGTCGCAAACCTAGTTCTCAGATCCCTCAGAAATCCTGGGGGTATCTTAATGGGTAGGGTCTGTAGCAAATATAACAATCTTGGCATTACGTTCATTTTTATGATATTAATTCTGCCGAACCACGTAAAGACCTCCTTATCCCACTTCTGTAGATCTAGTTTAATTTGTCTTGCTAAGGGGGCAAAATTAAGTTCAAATATTCTATTTAGTCGGCTCGGTATTTTTGTTCCCAGATATCCTATATGAGATTCTGTCCATCTAAAAGAGAAAAAGGTGGATAGCTGTTGTTGTGAAGCTATGTCCACCTCCACACCCATTGCTTCTGATTTATTGTAGTTTACCTTAAAGTTGCACAACCTCCCATATTCGCGTATTTCTGACAGTAAAGGTGGGAGGGACAGTGCCGGCGTGGTTACAAAAAACAAGAGGTCGTCCGCAAATGCAGCTAGTTTCTGATCCTTTCCCTTTACTGATATACCCCTGATATCTGAGTTAGCCCTTATTGTTCTTAAGAGTGGTTCCAGTGTCAAAATAAAAATAATAGGCGATAGCGGACATCCCTGCCGTGTTCCATTACAAATATCAAAGGGTTCCGAGAGTATATCGTTTACCTTGACCCTAGCTTTAGGTGTGGAGTATAAGCTCATAATCCAATTTTGTATCCCCTTCCTCAGTCCTATATGTTGTAACGTGGTTTTTAAAAAAGTCCAGTCTACCCTATCAAATGCTTTTTCTGCATCGATAGATAACAACACTAAGGGTTTTTGCTGATTTTGCGCATAGTGTATAGCACTTAAAACCCGTTGTGTATTTTCCTTACCTTCTCTCTTGGGCGTAAACCCCACTTGGTCAGGATGTATTAATGCAGGGATGTACGGTAATAATCTATTTGCAAGTATTTTCGTCAAAATCTTTAAGTCTACGTTTAACAAGGAAATTGGACGATAGCTCGCACATTGAGAAGGATCTTTCCCCTCTTTGGGGATTACTGTTATGTGAGCCATCAATGTCTCATCTGGTATCTTTTGCCCCTCTCGTACCGAGTTAAAAGCCTCCAAGAATCTTTGTGTCAATTTTTCTGCAAAGGTCCTATAATACAACAGTGTATATCCGTCCGGGCCGGGAGCCTTACCTGGTTTTAATATTTTTAGGGCTCCTAAAAATTCTTCTGCCGTAATTGGGCCATCTATCTCTTCTGCTCCCTTTTCCGGTATGCCCGGCATACCCGAAGCCTCTATATACTCCTTTGCCCCCCCTCCGTTAGGCATCCTTGTGGCCCGTTGTTGATCCCCTATCTGATATAAACTTTTATAATAGTCTCTGAATGTCTTAGCGATTTCCTGTGTGGAGTTGACCAATGCGTCTCCCTGAGTTTTAATCCGTTCAATGTGGTTTCGTGCCCTAGTCTCTTTAAGCGCATTAGCTAGCATCTTACTCTGTTTATTTCCGTATTCGTAAAAGGCTTGTTTGCATCGAGTTATTGTAGCTTTGGCTTTTTCCGTTAATAGAACTTTTAATTCCTCACGTAGACCAGCTAACTCTTCCTCCGTCTGTACTGCTTGTGATTTCTTATGTGCCCTTTCCAGTCTACGGATCTCTCCGAGCAGCGTTTCTAACTTGGCCCCCAAACAGCGTTTTCTACGAGTTCCCAGAGCAATAAGGATTCCCCTGATATAGCACTTGTGTGTTTCCCATACACACATTGGGGTTACCTCTCCTGTCTCATTTATTGAAAAAAAAGACTCTAGTTCCTGAGCTATCTGTGTTTCGCATTCTGGTTCTTTCAGAAGAGTCTCATTAATCTTCCAATACCATTCTCGGGGAGCTGGCTCTCCCCATTCCACTATGCAGTTAGTTGGTGCGTGGTCTGATATTGTAAATGAGCCGATGGAGGTCTCCACGATACACTGCAGGGCGTTTTGAGGTATAAAAACGTAGTCTATCCTAGAGTACGTTTTATGTTTTGCAGAAAAAAAAGTATAGTCCCTGTCGTGTATATGGAAGGTTCTCCAACTGTCCATTAATTGCGCTTCCTGAAGAAGTCTTTTTGCTTTGCTCAATTTGGCGTATGATATATGTGAGGTGCCTTTTGATACATCTAAGGTCGGTTCTAATGCCATATTTAGGTCCCCTCCCATTATCAGGATCCCCTCCTTATTCTGTTGTATCAAATTCAAATATCTCTCTAGGGCTGGGACTTGTCCCTCATTGGGCAGGTATACGTTAACCAGGGTAACCTTTTGATCATACAGGAATCCCTTTACTATAAGGAGACGTCCTTCCTCATCTGTTATTGTCTGATATTTCTTCCACCTTATCTGTTTTGAAAGGATAATTGAAACCCCCTTCGCTTTTGATGTCAATGATGCACTATGATACACACTCGGGAATCTGGGGTTACCTAATCTTGGAATTTTGTTTTTCTTAAAGTGTGTCTCTTGAAGGAATATTATGTGTGACTTAAATCTCCCTAGCTCCGCTAACAACATATTTCGTTTCTCCGGGGAGTTTAACCCCTTCACATTATAAGATGTTAAAGTTATCCTAGTCATCTTAATAGTATATCCGCTCGAGGGGACTGGAGGACCGGTAAGGCACCCAGCAAAGAGGTCGGGTAGAGGATGGACACCGAACGTATAGCAAACACAAAAAAAAACAAAAAAAAAAAACAGGAAAACAGGGGGAAAAAGTAGAAGTCTCCTGGGGTCCGGTCTGCCGCCTGTGACCCCTGGAAAAATAGAAAACTTAACGTATGCGGGATCCTGCTAATTGCAGACCTTTTCGCTCTACGCTTGTTTAGAAAAAAGAAAAAAAAGAAAAACACCTCCGACTTTCCTCCCCTTGGAGGAGAGGTGTAACTAGTGGGGAGAGTGGTTGAGCAAGATGGAGAGTGGCGGCCAGTATCCCGGTGCACCCTCTTATTTGAACAAATTTTAACGCGAGATGCGTCTCTTGGCTTCTCTATATGATTGCTCCTTAAATACTGCTAGTCAATCTTCCACCTCTATTTTAGTTCCCTTATCTTTCACCTAGCTATCTAGTTCACAGCATTGCCATGTTAAAGTATTTTCAAACCTTCTCTCACACACATATATAAAGAAAAAAAAAAAAACCCTCCTCAGGAACTAGCCAGTAACAAAACATAATGTATCAAAACTTCACATCTATCTATAAACATCTTATCCCTCCCTCCCACCCCCCTTTTATTCTTCCCCCCCCTCACCCCATCTCCCCTCCCGCATCGGATCTTCAGTAAATGAGCATATACCTATATCATATCATCTGCTATAGCCTAGCCCTCAATGTTCTTTCCTACTATAGGCTACTTCTGACAACCTAATTTAAGGGGTTGCTCTTCGGGAAGTTCTGGGGGTTTGGGGGGTGGCGGACTCTATACTTATGCACTTGTTATTCATATATCTTTAAGATTGCGCTCATCTCCCCACGCAGTTTCCCTCCTTCGCCCCACACCTCCATATGTGTAATGTGTGTTTGTGTATTTGTGCATTGTCCCATATAAATATATATGTGCCTTGTATACTATTGTACCTCTCTTCTCCCCACCCTTGGGGAATCCTCCTACTATATTCCCTACTAATTGTGTATGTGTTTTTAGTATATTTATAAGCCAGTGAGTTGTTAGGTTATTACTTGATATACTACGTAAAAGTGCACTTTTCAAGACCTAATGTGAATCCGAAAAAAGAAAGAAAGAGATAGAAACCCAATTATGTCATTTCCCTTTCTTTCTTTTTTCCCCTTTTTTATTTATTTATTTATTTTTTTAATTTATTCCCCCCCCCCGTTATTAATATCCTCCCTCCCCCCCGCAATCCCCTACTGCGCGGTTACCTCAAGCATGTCTCCTAGCTGTACCCCCTCCCTTCTCCCCTGCCTATTCACCTCTGTACTCCCTCTTATTCCCGCCTTTTTTCCCTACTTTTATATCTTTCTAATCCCCCCTTGTCCTCCTGCACCATTCTTTAAGTTACACTTCCCGAGTTCAGAAGCTTTTATATCTTCAGTCCGAGAGGTCTGGGACCGGGTGTTTGGCCTGGGGGTATCCAGAATAGAAACTGGTTCAGGAGAGTCTCTCACTGAAGGTATCCTGACTGCTTCAGCAAGTGGGAGCAGGTGGTTTCGATGCCACGTCTTCAGTGGGCCTACCTTTCCTTCTGGCTTCAACTTGTAGACAGGTAGGCCCGGCAATTTCCTACAGATGACATAGGGTTCAGATCTCCATCTGTCTGCAAGTTTGTGTTTTCCAGGGACCCCCAGATTGCGTAGCAGTACTCGGTCCCCGGGCTGTAGGTCTTGTACCCGGACCTTCAAGTCGAAGTTTCTCTTGTTTCGAGCTCCCCTTTGATCTGAGGCCGCTTGAGCTTATTCATAGGCTACTTTTAGGCTGTGTCTGAGCCTGTCTACATATCCTTTGTGGGATGTGGCTGAGGAATGGTCCAAAGAGGTGCCAAAGGCCAAGTCTACAGGTAGTCTCGCTTCTCTCCCAAACATAAGTCGATATGGGGAGTAGCCCGTAGCATCACTAGTGGTGCAGTTGTAAGCATGTACTATGGCTGCTATGTGTTTGCTCCAATGTTGTTTCTTCTCACTTTCCAGAGTCCCCAACATGTTGAGCAAGGTTCGGTTAAACCTCTCCGGCTGAGCATCTCCCTGTGGGTTGTAAGGTGTAGTTCGAGTCTTCTTGATTCCCAATGAATCCAGGAGTTTCCGGATCAGCCGACTCTCAAAGTCCCTTCCTTGATCTGAATGGAGTCGCTGTGGCAGCCCATAATGGACAAAATACTTCTCCATGAGTACCTTGGCTACTGTGGAAGCCTTCTGGTCTTTGGTTGGGAAAGCTTGGGCATACCGGGTAAAATGATCGGTTATCACCAGAACATTTCCTAGTCCACTCAGATCGGGTTTGAGGCAGAGGAAATCAATGCATACCAGATCCATTGGGCCTTGACTCTGTAGATGGCCCATTGGGGCAGCTTGATGGGATAAAGTCTTCCTCTGGATGCAGCGTGCACACGAATGGCAGTACTCTTCTACTTCTGCCCTCATACAGGGCCAATAGAACCAACTTCTGACAAGTTGAAAGGTCCTTTCTGCCCCTAAGTGGCCATGATTGTCATGTAGGGCCATCAGAACAGTCTCTCTGTGTTTTTCCGGAAGAAACAATTGCCATTTATCTTCCAGGTCATCAGAGGGGCCCCTTCGGTAGACCACTCCCTGATGCACCTGTAACCTGTCCCACTCTTTCCTCAACAGGCGAGCTTCCTTTGAGGAGTGACTCAGAAGCCTGTTTGGATCCTGATTCTCCAGGGCTTCCAGAACCAATTTCCCCATGGGGTCTTCTAATTGGTCACATCTTAGCTCCTTTTTGGACAGTCTTGGCAGATGGTTTTCCTCCAGTTGAGTTACTCCACAGTATCGTTTGGGGACTCCTACCATGGTAACTCCTATCTCTTCCACCCTTGAGCCCCCTCTAGCTTGCAATTCAGCCCCCTGACATAGGGCCCGCACCCCGTCTGGTGCCACTTGAGTCCAGTCTTCCATGTCATGGGTAGGACCATGAGATCTTCTGGACAAAGCGTCTGCATCTCGATTCCCAATCCCTGGCCTGTACTTTAGGCTGAAATTGAATCCAGACAATGCGGCCAGCCACCTGTGTCCAGTGGCGTCCAGCTTTGCTGTAGTGAATAGATAGGTCAGGGGGTTGTTGTCGGTCTTCACAGTGAACTCTGCCCCATACAGGTAGTCTTTGAGCTTGTCTACTACCGCCCACTTAAGGGCCAGGAACTCCAGCTTGTGAGTGGGGTAGTTTTTCTCAGAGGGGGTCAGGCTCCTGCTCACGTAGGCAACAGGCCATAGTTGCCCTTCGTGCTCTTGATAAAGTACTCCTCCCAGACCGTCATGACTAGCATCTACGTGTAGTTCATAGGGTTTGGTTGGGTCTGCGTAGGCCAAGACAGGAGCAGTGGTTAGGCTCTTCTTCAATGCCTGGAAGGCCTCTTCGCATTTCTGGTTCCACTGATCTTTAACTGACTCTCCCGGCTTCCTGGGTCCTGAGTCGTCCTCTTCTCCCTCAGTCTTGAGCAGTTCATTCAATGGTCTAGCAATTCGGGCGAATCCTTCCACAAACCTCCTGTAATAGGAGCAGAACCCTAACAAGGATCTGAGTTCTGTTACAGTGGTGGGTCGTGGCCAGGAGGTAACTGCCTCCAATTTCTCAGGGTCCGTGGCCACCCCTTCTTCAGACACTATGTGCCCCAGGTAGTTCACAGAAGACTGGTAGAACCGACACTTCTCAGGTGAAAGTTTGAGTCCCTCCTCACTGAGTCTCCTCAAAACTTTTTCCAGCCTCTCCTCGTGTTCCTCCAGGGTTCTTCCAAAGACAATAACATCGTCCAGGTATACAAGGACTTCAATAAGGTTCATGTCTCCTACAGTCTTCTCCATGAGATGTTGGAAAGTAGCTGGGGCTCCAGACAGACCTTGGGGCATCCGGTCGAACTCAAAGAACCCCACTGGGGTTATGAAAGCTGTCTTCTCCTTTTCTTCTGGGTGCATAGGGATCTGATAGTACCTACTCTTGAGATCCATAACACTGAACCACTTGGCTCCAGACAAGCTCTGTAGGGCATCCTCTATCCTCGGAGTGGTGTACTGGTCAGGTATAGGGATGGGCCCGGTGCTCGATTCGAACCCATGTTCGAATCGAGCACCGGGCGTTCGCTCGCTCGTCGAGCCCAGAACTATTTGGGCCGTTCGCATCACATTCGTGTGATGCGAGCGGCCCTGCAATGCATTGCGGCCGGCGCGGCCGGCGCAGTGCATTGCTGGCTGATGATTGGCCAAGCATGCACTGTGACCCCGCATGCTTGGCCAATCACAGCGCCCGAAACTCGGAGAGCAATAATTGGCTACAGGCAGGACGCCTGTAGCCAATTACAGCTCAGGGGCTTTAGTACATGCCCCACCATTTAAAAGGCCGCCACGCCATCGGCCCCGGTCACATGAGTTCCGGCTTTAGGAGAGATCAGTCTGCTGATTCTGTCTTTGCTTGATACTGAAAGATTTGCTCTTCTTTGCTAAACCATTGGCTATTTCTTTGCTAAACCATTGCTACCTAAGTCATTGATCGTTCATTGCTGCTGATTGCACAGTTAGCGTGTTATTAGCTGCTGCTGGGGATTAGTCTGGTGCGTGCTTACTGTTAGTACAGTATTGCAGTAGTACCAACCGCAGTGCTGTTAGCACAGCATTGCACCCCAACAGCACCCATAGGACTTCTAGTGTGTTAGTGGCAGCAAACAGAGCTCCTATATTTTCTTCTCAGCAGCACCCATAGGACTTCTAGTGTGTTGGTGGCATCACACAGAGCTCCTATATTTTCTTCTCAGCAGCACCCATAGGACTTCTAGTGTGTTAGTGGCAGCAAACAGAGCTCCTATATTTTCTTCTCAGCAGCACCCATAGGACTTCTAGTGTGTTAGTGGCAGCAAACAGAGCTCCTATATTTTCTTCTCAGCAGCACCCATAGGACTTCTAGGGTGTTAGTGGCATCACACAGAGCTCCTATATTTTCTTCTCAGCAGCACCCATAGGACTTCTAGTGTGTTAGTGGCAGCAAACAGAGCTCCTATATTTTCTTCTCAGCAGCACCCATAGGACTTCTAATGTGTTAGTGGCATCACACAGAGTTCCTATATTTTCATCTCAGAAGCACCCATAGGACTTCTAGTGTGTTAGTGGCATCACACAGAGCTCCTATATTTTCTTCTCAGAAGCACCCATAGGACTTCTAGTGTGTTAGTGGCAGCAAACAGAGCTCCTATATTTTCTTCTCAGCAGCACCCATAGGACTTCTAGTGTGTTAGTGGCAGCAAACAGAGCTCCTATATTTTCTTCTCAGCAGCACCCATAGGACTTCTAGTGTGTTAGTGGCATCACACAGAGCTCCTATATTTTCTTCTCAGCAGCACCCATAGGACTTCTAGTGTGTTAGTGGCATCACACAGAGCTCCTATATTTTCTTCTCAGCAGCACCCATAGGACTTCTAGTGTGTTAGTGGCAGCAAACAGAGCTCCTATATTTTCTTCTCAGCAGCACCCATAGGACTTCTAATGTGTTAGTGGCATCACACAGAGTTCCTATATTTTCATCTCAGAAGCACCCATAGGACTTCTAGTGTGTTAGTGGCATCACACAGAGCTCCTATATTTTCTTCTCAGAAGCACCCATAGGACTTCTAGTGTGTTAGTGGCAGCAAACAGAGCTCCTATATTTTCTTCTCAGCAGCACCCATAGGACTTCTAGTGTGTTAGTGGCATCACACAGAGCTCCTATATTTTCTTCTCAGCAGCACCCATAGGACTTCTAGTGTGTTAGTGGCAGCAAACAGAGCTCCTATATTTTCTTCTCAGCAGCACCCATAGGACTTCTAGTGTGTTAGTGGCAGCAAACAGAGCTCCTATATTTTCTTCTCAGCAGCACCCATAGGACTTCTAGTGTGTTAGTGGCATCACACAGAGCTCCTATATTTTCTTCTCAGCAGCACCCATAGGACTTCTAGTGTGTTAGTGGCAGCAAACAGAGCTCCTATATTTTCTTCTCAGCAGCACCCATAGGACTTCTAATGTGTTAGTGGCATCACACAGAGTTCCTATATTTTCATCTCAGAAGCACCCATAGGACTTCTAGTGTGTTAGTGGCATCACACAGAGCTCCTATATTTTCTTCTCAGAAGCACCCATAGGACTTCTAGTGTGTTAGTGGCAGCAAACAGAGCTCCTATATTTTCTTCTTAGCAGCACCCATAGGACTTCTAATGTGTTAGTGGCATCACACAGAGTTCCTATATTTTCATCTCAGAAGCACCCATAGGACTTCTAGTGTGTTAGTGGCATCACACAGAGCTCCTATATTTTCTTCTCAGAAGCACCCATAGGACTTCTAGTGTGTTAGTGGCAGCAAACAGAGCTCCTATATTTTCTTCTCAGCAGCACCCATAGGACTTCTAGTGTGTTAGTGGCATCACACAGAGCTCCTATATTTTCTTCTCAGCAGCACCCATAGGACTTCTAGTGTGTTAGTGGCAGCAAACAGAGCTCCTATATTTTCTTCTCAGCAGCACCCATAGGACTTCTAATGTGTTAGTGGCATCACACAGAGCTCCTATATTTTCTTCTCAGCAGCACCCATAGGACTTCTAGTGTGTTAGTGGCAGCAAACAGAGCTCCTATATTTTCTTCTCAGCAGCACCCATAGGACTTCTAATGTGTTAGTGGCATCACACAGAGTTCCTATATTTTCATCTCAGAAGCACCCATAGGACTTCTAGTGTGTTAGTGGCATCACACAGAGCTCCTATATTTTCTTCTCAGAAGCACCCATAGGACTTCTAGTGTGTTAGTGGCAGCAAACAGAGCTCCTATATTTTCTTCTTAGCAGCACCCATAGGACTTCTAATGTGTTAGTGGCATCACACAGAGTTCCTATATTTTCATCTCAGAAGCACCCATAGGACTTCTAGTGTGTTAGTGGCATCACACAGAGCTCCTATATTTTCTTCTCAGAAGCACCCATAGGACTTCTAGTGTGTTAGTGGCAGCAAACAGAGCTCCTATATTTTCTTCTCAGCAGCACCCATAGGACTTCTAGTGTGTTAGTGGCATCACACAGAGCTCCTATATTTTCTTCTCAGCAGCACCCATAGGACTTCTAGTGTGTTAGTGGCAGCAAACAGAGCTCCTATATTTTCTTCTCAGCAGCACCCATAGGACTTCTAATGTGTTAGTGGCATCACACAGAGTTCCTATATTTTCATCTCAGAAGCACCCATAGGACTTCTAGTGTGTTAGTGGCATCACACAGAGCTCCTATATTTTCTTCTCAGAAGCACCCATAGGACTTCTAGTGTGTTAGTGGCAGCAAACAGAGCTCCTATATTTTCTTCTTAGCAGCACCCATAGGACTTCTAATGTGTTAGTGGCATCACACAGAGTTCCTATATTTTCATCTCAGAAGCACCCATAGGACTTCTAGTGTGTTAGTGGCATCACACAGAGCTCCTATATTTTCTTCTCAGAAGCACCCATAGGACTTCTAGTGTGTTAGTGGCAGCAAACAGAGCTCCTATATTTTCTTCTCAGCAGCACCCATAGGACTTCTAGTGTGTTAGTGGCATCACACAGAGCTCCTATATTTTCTTCTCAGCAGCACCCATAGGACTTCTAGTGTGTTAGTGGCAGCAAACAGAGCTCCTATATTTTCTTCTCAGCAGCACCCATAGGACTTCTAATGTGTTAGTGGCATCACACAGAGCTCCTATATTTTCTTCTCAGCAGCACCCATAGGACTTCTAGTGTGTTAGTGGCAGCAAACAGAGCTCCTATATTTTCTTCTCAGCAGCACCCATAGGACTTCTAATGTGTTAGTGGCATCACACAGAGTTCCTATATTTTCATCTCAGAAGCACCCATAGGACTTCTAGTGTGTTAGTGGCATCACACAGAGCTCCTATATTTTCTTCTCAGAAGCACCCATAGGACTTCTAGTGTGTTAGTGGCAGCAAACAGAGCTCCTATATTTTCTTCTTAGCAGCACCCATAGGACTTCTAATGTGTTAGTGGCATCACACAGAGTTCCTATATTTTCATCTCAGAAGCACCCATAGGACTTCTAGTGTGTTAGTGGCATCACACAGAGCTCCTATATTTTCTTCTCAGAAGCACCCATAGGACTTCTAGTGTGTTAGTGGCAGCAAACAGAGCTCCTATATTTTCTTGTCAGCAGCACACATAGTACCTATAGTGTGTTAGTGTCAGCACCCATAGGACCTACAGTGTGTTGTGAGCACACATAGGAGTTCTATTTTTTATACTATATACACTACCGACTACAATGGCTGGAAGACCGCCAAGGAGAGGCAGAGCGTGCCGAGGCAAGAACACAGGGCAGGCAGGCTCTGTTTCTAGAGACAACAGTGCTGGCCGTGGACGTGGTCGTGCATCGTCATCAGCACGTGGCCATGGGACACGCTTGTCTTTGTTTTCGGCAGCTGGACATGTGGAGCCGCATCATGCCGAAGGCTTGGTAGAATGGATGACCAAGCCCTCCTCATCCTCCTCATCCTCTCTCACCCAGGCTCAGGGTACTGGCAGAGCAGCTGCCAACGCGTACTCAATGGCATCATCAGCCACCCCTTCCCTAGACCCACCATGTCCTCCTGAGGAGTCCCCCGAACTGTTTGAGCACAGTGTTGGGTACATGCTCCAGGAGGATGCCCAACGATTCGAAGGCTCGGATGATGATACCCAGCTTGAGGAAGTCAGTAGTGTGCGCGCAGAGAGAGGGGATGCTGAAGGACAGCAATCTGGCAGTAGTGTTCCACCAGCTGCAGCTTACTGCCAGGTTTGCTCTAGTGGTGAAGAGGGAGGGGATGATGAGGTCACTGACTCCACGTGGGTGCCTGAAGGGAGAGAGGAGGATGCAGCGTCACATGTCCAACGAGGCAGGATGCCCCCTGGAGGCCAGCTAGAGGCCAGCACAGCAACTGTACCACACCGCAGAGCTCCGCCTGTGCAGGGCGCTGCCTCTGCACGTTATCACAAAAGTTCTTTGGTGTGGGCCTTTTTTGAGACGAGTGCATCAGATCGCACCACTGCTATTTGCAATATTTGTCTCAAGCGTATCTCGCGTGGCCAAAACATCAGCTGCTTGGGCACCACAAGCATGAGCAGACATATGTCGACCTGCCATGCAGCTCGTTGGCAAGCACACATAAAAGACCCACACCAAAGAACAAAGCGGACCTCTCCTTGCTCCTCATCAGCTGGGATCTCCATCCCCACTATATCTTCAGTCCTCTCTGAAAGCTGCTCTGAGAGGACTGAAGGTGTAGAATTAGGTGTGTCACAACCAAGTACTTGCAGTACACCGACGTCCGATTGTAGCAGGCAAATTTCCCTGCCCCAGCTGCTGGACCGTCGAAAGAAGTATACTCCCAGCCATCCACATGCCCAGCGGTTGAATGCTAGCTTGGCTAAATTGCTAGCACTTCAACTGCTGCCTTTTCAGTTGATAGACTCGGCCCCCTTCCGTGAGTTTGTTCAATGTGCGGTTCCTCAGTGGCAGGTTCCCAAACGCCACTTTTTCTCACGGAAGGCGATTCCGTCTCTCTACTGGCATGTGGAAGGCAATGTCCATGCCTCGCTGGACAGGGCGGTCAGCGGTAAGGTGCATATTACCGCTGACTCATGGTCCAGCAGGCATGGACAGGGACGTTATCTTTCTTTCACGGCCCATTGGGTCCAGAGGCGTATCTAGTGAAAATGGCGCCTATGGCAAACACTGAAACTGCGCCCCTGTCAAAACATTTGAAACCCGTCTTTCAGATAATACTGTCAGTATATACAGGTATATAGTGAGAACAGTAGGTTAGTGGTTGGGACTTGCCTCACTTGGTTTGAATCTGGGCCAGGAAGCTATCTGCATGTAGTTTGCATGTTCTCTTGGTGTGGGCACACTCCAAAGCCATGTTGGTAGGTGATGGTCCCCTGTCTGTATAAAGTGGCAATCTACATGGGTGATCACCCCATGTCCGAAAAATTATCCAAGATGAGCAATGGCCTAAAATCTGCCAAGAGCTGGACAGGACTGAATGGAAGTATACATAGATATGTGTAGAGTCCTCTATGATTGTAGGGTCAGTTTTTAATGTGATCAGCCATGTACACTGCTGGGTACAATTCACCTACCTGCATGTGTTTGGAGTAGGAGAGGAACCACACAGGGAGAACATGCTAACTCCATGTAGATAGTGTCCTGGGCAGGAATGGAGCCCAGTATATATAGGTAGACGTTGGTAGGTGGATACCTGCTTCTCCATGCTCTTCTTGCCCTCACTGCCCACTATGGGTGGGGTGGGATCCTCTCACAGCTGGCACCCTCCAGCATGTAGAGCCTGGAGGGTCAGGTGCTCTGCTCTCCCTCGAAGCAGAAGAGGGAGAACCACTTGTCATGCTAACTGTTGGTCTTGGTGAGTTGCCCCCTCTTGGTGCCCTCTTTGCAGGCCAGGAGAGCTAGGTACAGAGTGTAACCCTCGTTATAGCACACACTCTTCTGCATGATCCCGAGCCACAGGACATAGCGATACTCGAGCAACGGTGCGATCAGTGCCCGGCACCCCGCACCATCTGTCCCCACCGATCACTCCGGGACAGCGCTGTGCCTCCGATTGCTGCACAAGTAGCCCCTGAATCTCCTGTTGCTGCGCTGTCACTCTGTCTTCTGTGCAACAGTGGTATCGCTGGCGTTCATATTTAGGGGGGGCACATGGGAGGGACAGGAACAAAAGTAGGGGGCCCAACTATATATATATATATATATATATACATATACACACACACACACACACACAGTGCCTTGAAAAAGTATTCATAACTCTTGAAATTTTCCACCTTTTGTCATGTTACAACCAAAAATGTATTTTATTGGGATTTTATGTAATAGACCAACACAAAGTGCCAGGTTAGGTGATATACAGTAGTGCCAGGCTAGAGTGGTAGAGTGCCAGGTTAGGATGGTAGTGTTAGGGTGGTATAGTGCCTGATTAGGATGGTAGAGTGCCTGGTTAGGGTGGTAGAGTGCCTGGTTAGGGTGGTAGTGTGCCAGGTTAGGGTGGTAGTGTGCCAGGTTAGGGTGGTAGAGTGCCTGGTTAGGGTGGTAGAGTGCCTGGTTAGGGTGGTAGAGTGCCTGGTTAGGGTGGTAGTGTGCCTGGTTAGGGTGGTAGAGTGCCAGGTTAGGGTGGTAGAGTGCCAGGTTAGGGTGGTAGAGTGTCAAAGTAAATATATGACAACATGCTTAGATAAAAGAATACTGATCCTGATCCCCTCTTCCTCCATCACCTGCATTAAAAGCACAAATCTGCTGCAGAACCTTCTTCTCCCCCTCCCTGAACTTAAGTAAACATAAAGAAAAAAACTCACATGGCTGCTGGCACACTGAGGACTGATTCTGGCTTCTTCCTGGAAGTGAAGTCAAAATGTGGCGGGTGGGAGGGGCTGCAACATGAGCAACGTTTTATTGGCTGATGAGATGAGATGCAAATATCCCCCCTCCCTGTGATGGTCGGGAGTCGGGACACTCAAATATCATCATGTGAGCACTTCACACAGTACAGAGCGATTCTCTGTCTATCCCTCCAGCAGCTGAGAGCTTACAGGAGGGGAAGGGAGACACACACACACACACACAGAGAATCGCTCTGCAATTGCCGTGACTCTCGTTGTAATTGGGGAGTTGGGGAGGGGGGGATGGGCACAGATGTGCAACAACTCCGCTCTTCTCATGTGCAGCAACTTCCTCCCACTGCCCACCCGTATACACGGAGAGTGAGCGCCCACCCTGCAGGGAGAACATTGCTGGGATGTGCCGAGGGGGGGAGTCACCTGACCCACACACTAAACACTTTCCCAGACCTTCATGGAGAGGAGAGCACCGACTGTGTGCTTTGCTTGGGGTCATCTCTGAGCAGTGTGTAGACTGCCAGCCACTCACCAGTGCCCCCTTCATTTAGCGCCCATGGCACTTGCCATGTCTTGCCATACCCTGGATACGCCACTGATTGGGTCACTCTATTGGCAGCTGGGAGGGATGCAGGACAAGGTGCAGTAGTGTTGGAGGTTGTTCCGCCACCACGCCTCCAAAATGCTACTACTGGTTGTGACACACCTCTCTCCTCCACCCCCTCCTCTTCTTCTTCCTCCATGTCCTCTTCGAGTGCTCTGTCCTCGGAACCAGCGGTGCTCCGTAGGCGTACAAGGGGCTACGCGAGTACGCAGGCAAAAAGATGCCATGCCGTGCTTGCGCTGGTGTGTTTGGGGGACAGGAGCCACACTGGGCCAGAGGTTCTGGCAGCTCTGCAGGGGCAGGCCGAGAGGTGGTTGACGCCACGCCAGCTTAAGCCAGGAATGGTCGTTTCTGATAATGGCACCAACCTCCTCTCCGCCCTGCGACAGGGGCAGCTCACCCATGTGCCCTGTATGGCTCACGTCCTCAACCTGGTGGTGCAGCGGTTCTTGGGCAGGTTCCCAGGCTTACAGGATGTCCTGAGGCAGGCCAGGAAAGTCTGTGTGCATTTCCGCCGATCTTATAATGCCAGTGCTCGGCTGACTGAGCTGCAAAAGGAGCTGAACCTGCCCAAGAACCGCCTAATATGTGACATGCCCACCAGGTGGAACTCAACGTTGGCCATGCTGCAGCGACTGCACACGCAGCAGAGGGCCATCAATGAGTACCTTTGCGACTACGGCACCAGGACAGGGTCAGGGGAGCTTGGCTTTTTTTCCCCACGCCAGTGGAGCATGATCAGGGATGCATGCACTGTCCTCTCACCATTTGAGGAGGCCACGAGGATGGTGAGCAGTGACAGTGCATGCATCAGTGACACTGTACCTCTTGTCCACCTGTTGGAGCATACGCTGCGTGGGATAATGGACAGGGCACTTGAGGCAGAACAGAGGCAGGAAGAGGAGGACTTCCTTGTCTCTCAAGGCCCCCTTTATCCAGACAATGTTCCTTCTGTCCCACCCATCACACAGGAAGAGGAGGAGGAGGAGGAGGAGGAGGAGGATTGTGTGAGCATGGAGGTGGAGCCTGGCACTCAGCATCAGCAGCAGCAGTCTTTTAGGGATGATGTACAGTCCCAACAAACCAGTGGACTTGTACGTGGCTGGGAGGAGGTGGCTGGCGATCATGTCATCCTCAGTGACCCAGAAGACTCCGGACCGAATGCCTCAGCTAACCTACGCTGCATGGCCTCCCTGATCCTGCAAAGCCTGCGGAAGGATCCTCGTGTTCTTCGGATCAAGGAGAGTGACCATTACTGGCTGGCCACTCTCCTTGATCCACGGTACAAGGGTAAGGTTGCGGACCTTATCTTGCCGTCGCAGAGGGAGCAGAGGATGAGACATCTCAGGGAGGCCTTGCAGAAAGGTCTGTGCAACGCGTTCCCAGAAACTGGGAGGTTACAAACTCCTGGTCCTGGACGACGAGTTGCTGAGGCTTCGGTCAGTAGCAGAAGGAGCGGTGGGGAAGGTGGACGTCTGACCGATGCGTTCAGACAATTTTTTAGTCCGCAGCCCCAAGGTATGATCGGTTCCAGCAACCATCGCCAGCGTCTGATATACATGGTGCAGGAATACCTAGGGGCAAGGTCAGACTTGGACACCTTTCCCACCGAAAATCCTCTGGCTTACTGGGTCCTGAGGATGGATCACTGGCCAGAGCTTGCACAGTATGCAATTGAGCTACTGGCCTGTCCTGCATCCAGCGTTCTTTCCGAACGCACATTCAGTGCTGCTGGAGGATTTGTCACCGATCATAGGGTGCGCCTGTCCACCGACTCGGTTGATCGACTGACCTTCATAAAAATGAATCAGTCTTGGATCACCACCAGCTACCAGACACCTGAAGCGGATATAACGGAATAATTTATAATGTCACATCCCTTCAAGACTGCCTATGCTGATGCTGAGTGACTGTCCTGTTATGTTCACTGACTATCCTCTTCCTCCTCCTCAATGATCCATGCCACCACACCAGTGCCTAAGGCACAATTTTTCAGCCCCTGTATAACAGGGGCGTGTAATTACAATTTTTTAAAAAGATGCTTCGCAACAGGTGTGACTGCTGTGCTCAGAGTACAGTATCTGTGAGGGGTTGCAGTGTTGTGGCACCAGCACCAGTGCCTAAGGCACAATTTTTCAGCCCCTGTTGGGGCGTGTAATTACAATTTTTAGGCAATGCTTTGCAACAGGTCTCATTGCTGTGCTCAGAGTACAGTATCTGTGAGGGGTTGCAGTGTTGTGGCACCAGCACCAGTGCCTAAGGCACAATTTTTCAGCCCCTGTATAACAGGGGCGTGTAATTACAATTTTTTAAAAAGATGCTTCGCAACAGGTGTGACTGCTGTGCTCCAAGTACAGTATCTGTGAGGGGTTGCAGTGTTGTGGCACCAGCACCAATGCCTAAGGCACAATTTTTCAGCCCCTGTTTAACAGGGGCGTGTAATTACAAATCTTGATCTAATAGTTCACAGCAGG
Source organism: Rana muscosa (assembly GCA_029206835.1). Lineage (NCBI taxonomy): Eukaryota > Metazoa > Chordata > Amphibia > Anura > Ranidae > Rana > Rana muscosa. The sequence goes on along the minus strand of JARGYO010005626.1, from coordinate 101,682,157 downwards.
GCCCATTCCTGCGCCCTCCAAGAGTAACTATGAGGGCCTACAGTCTTGTGGCAACACCGTCCACCACCACCACCACCACCAAAGGCCCAATTTTTCTGCCCTGTTCAACAGGTGCATGCAATTACAAATCTTGATCTAATAACTCACAGCAGGGCCCATTCCTGCACCCACCAAGAGTAACTGTGAGGGCTTACAGTCTTGTGGCAACACCGTCCACCACCACCACCACCACCACCAAAGGCCCAATTTTTCTGCCCGGTTCAACAGGTGCATGCAAGTACAAATCTTGATCTATTAACTCACAGCAGGGCCCATTCCTGTGCCCACCAGTCTTGTGGCTACACCAACATCTAATAGGGCAAATTTCTGCAGAGTATATACGGCAGGCCCCTACTTTCAAACATCCAACTTACAAACGACTCCTACTTGCAAACGGCAAGAGAAAACAGGAAGTGAGAGGAAATCTACCCCTAGGAAGGAAAATTCTATCCTGTTAGATTTAATTTGGGAAAAAGGTATCTCCTCTCTACTGATGCTTTATCACCAATCCTTGTTTCAATTAAAACCCCACTTTTCCAAAAACATTTGTCATTGGGACGGAAAGGTGACATGTTCTGAACAGATGTGCAAAGACAGCAAATGTTACAGGGGTGATAACCCCTCCCTATGTTCTCCAAAAAGCTTAAAAATTGATTTTTTTGGGATGTAGCTACACTTCATAATGTACCTGTTCAGATTCTACTTAAGAACAAACCTACAGTCCATGTCTTGTTTGCACCACCTATATACTGCTGTTCAGAGTATATAGGGTTGTAGGTATAGGGTTTTATTTTGGGTGCGGGGTCCCCCTTAGTATCCATACAAGACCCAAAGGGGCTGGGGTGGGGGGGGGGTGATGGGGTAGCCATGCCATTTTTCTCAAGGATTTTCAGCCATATGGCGGCCAGGACAAGACATGACATTAAAGCCGCAAGTGGTTTTAAATGGCTTCTTTTTTTCCTTTACAAATGTCATTTTGTGCAAGGACAGTTCTAAACACGGGAAACACATGCCACTTCACAGGCATACTTTAGACACCCCCCAGGTACCATATTTAAAGGAAAATTTCACTTTTTTTTTTTTCACTTTATGCATCATTAAAATGACTGCTCCCGAAAAAACTTTAGTTTTTAAAATTTCTTTTTGCATTGATATATGTCCCCTGGGGCAGGACCCGGGTCCCCAAACCTGTTTTATGACATTAACATGCATATTGGCCGTTGTAATTAGCAATTTTGATTTCGAACGTTCGCGTCCATTATAACGAATAGGGTTCGAAAATTCGCGCAAACTTTCGGTCCGTTCGAAGGTTCTGGTGCGAACCGAACCCGGGGGTGTTCGGCTCATCCCTAGTCAGGTATGGTCCTCCTGTTAAGAGTCCTGTTGTCGATACAGAGCCTCAACGATCCATTCTTCTTCCTGACCACCACTATCGGGGATGCATAGGGGCTTCTAGACTCCCGTATCACACCAGTCCTTTTGAGTTCTGCAAGTTGCTCCCTTAGATCCTCCAGATCTGCTAGTGGGACCCGCCTGACCCTCTCTCTGAAGGGCTTATCTTCTTGGAGGCGGATCCGATGGGTGGCACTCCTTGCACATCCCACATCGTACTCATCTTTGGAGAAGATCTTCTCCCATCTGGTCAACTGGGCCTTGGCTCTCTCCTTCCAAGCCCTGGGCAGATTCGGGTTTTCCATGGATAGCTTCTCCCAAGCATCTCCTCCTTCACCCGTCTCCTTGACTTCTGACAGGGTGACCGGGGCAGCAGGGCTCACCTGGCCTAGCAGCATTCTGGCTGGGATTTCCATGGGGCCTCTGGTAGTGTTTCTAACACTCACTGGAACTCTACAATGGGCCTTCTTCAGGGCCTTCAGCGGAATCACTTCTGGTATCACTTCCAGACCGGGGGACTCTTCCCTTGGGTGGGACTCCAACATGACAAAGGGTCCAGGCTGCTCCCAAGTAAGCTTCACAGTGGCTCTGAGACAGGTTACTTCGCCGGGCTGCAACACTATCCCTTCTCTTCCAAGTCTCCACACCTTCCCTATCCCCTCTCCAGGGGTTTTCTGCTCTAGGACCAGCCGTTGGTAAGCCGTCCTCAGCATGGGGTGAATCTTGGTGGCCGCTGACCCCTTCTCTTTCACTAGAGGGGTCAGAAGTCTTCGGACCAGGTCCGTGCTCGTCCCTATTATAAGGGAACTCTTGTTGGCTCCTGGCGGCCGAGGGCACACAACCACCAGGGTATCAAACACTTCGGCCTTCCCAGCCACCGATGGGTCAAAGGTCATCTTAACGGGCAGATAGCCATCGTAGGGGAAGCTCTGGGTTCCGATTCCCCATATTTCTAGTTCCTCTATCTTCTGGATGGGCAGGTGACTCAAATGCTTATCGTAGAAATCCCGGTATAATAGGGTCACTTGTGCCCCAGTATCCAAGATGGCTCTGGTGTAGACTCCCTCCACTTGAATGGGCACTATAGGAGATGGGCCTACCAGCTTCTCCGGATATGGCCTGGCAGGGGTCGCCTTCTTCTGGTCCTTTCCCTTCGGACTCTCTCTCTTCCAACTCCCTTTGGACTTTAGTCTTTCTTGGGTCTGGTATGCATCGATTTCCCTCCTTTCAACGGGCGTACAGATCCGCTGAGGGATATTATTGTTTTTCTTAGGTGTGCATCCCCTCTGGGGAATGCTGTGCCTCTTCTGAGGGGTCTGGCCCTCTCTCTTTGGGGTGTACCCCTGCTGAGGGATACTGTACTTCCTCTGAGGAGTTTTGTCTTTTCTCTTCCTTAGCTTCTCATTCAGTTTGGAGCTTACTGAAGATGATGGGCACCAGGTTGGCTCCTTCACTGGGGCCCTCTGAAGTTTCCCGTCAGCTGTTTGGACTTTTCCTCAACTACCGGGCTTGGGCACACTCGCCTGAGATGTCCTACTCCTCCACATTTGAAGCAGGCTCTCTGTATTGGTTTCATAGAGCGGTTAGTGGTAGGAGTCTCCGGTGCCTTGAGTGGTGAGACTTCTTCTGTCTGGGGTTTCACCAGACGAGTCATCAACATCGTCATCATCTCCAGTATTTCTTTCTGGGTCTGGAACAGCTTCTCCAGTCCAGTCTGACTTGCGGGGAGGTGGTGAATAGGTGAAGACCATGATCCCTGTTCAGTGCTTGCTGCCAGTACACTGAGTTCCCGAGTGTCTGAAGGGACATCTATCTGCTGTACTTTGGCACTTGTGGTGCTAGGAGGTTGAAGTTTCCTCTGTTTTTGGTCCCTCTCAATCTCCATCTTATCTGCTTCATTCACTTTCTCAATGAGGACCTCATCCGGAGTTGAGAGGTCTTCCAAATGCTGCTTCAGCTGTAGCTTGATATAGTCACTCCTCAATCCCGTCACAGATCTCCAGAATTTCTTTTGGACTAGCTCGGCTCCAAAATGCTCCCCAGTTCCTTTATCCTTGGATGTGGACAACAGGCGGTCCTTGAGCTCAATGGCCCGGAATAGGAAGTTCTGAGGAGTCTCTCTACTATCCTGGGTCATATTTATCAGTCGATGAAATAGCTTGGCGGCATCTTCCTCCTCATAATAGCTTTTCAGTATCCTCTTTAGCTGGTTCATGGTCAATCCACTCTTCCTCTCTAACATGCCCCTGACACTTGAACCTGGGCTGATGGCATGGATTACAGCCTCTCTAATTTCAGATTCCTGAAATCATTTCTGTAGCCCCAACTCTATTTGGTGTAGGAGGCTGGTGTAGGACAGTTTGTCCTTCTGCCCTCTTTCTCCTATCTGGCCGTCAATGCGGAAATCCTTCCGGATGGTTACTTCCTGCAGGTGGCCCTGAACTCGTTTCTTTGGTACCTTCCCAGGTTTGGGCGTTATCTGACCATCTTTCTGATCCTCAAAAGCGACACGTAACCCATTAATGCGTTCGGCTATCATACTGGAGGTCTCCTGAAACCTCTCTTGTATGTTACGGTACTGTCGTTTCAGATCAACCAGCTGTTGTTCTGCCTGCGATTTAACAGCAGCCCCTGCTTTCCTGTCCAAGGTTTCTAACTGCTTCTGACTGGGATGTGTCAGGTGGAACTCAGTCTTTTCGGACAATTTTATACTGGCACCGTGGAAGTTTTCAGGGACATCCTGTCCCCACTCTATCAGTGCATAGGTGCAGTTGGTCCTTGGGTCTGGTCTCACTGCGACCACGTAAGCCTTTCTCTCCGGGGACAATGTTTGCACCACCTCTTTAATTAGTTTCTCTCCCCAGTCACTCCCTGGAAGTTCAATGGCCACACTCGCTTCTGAGCGTGTCCCTTCTGCTTCGCACCATTTGACTACTTTGATGGGGTCCATGCTGGTACTTCTGGCGTTCACCTGCTGCATCAGGATCCCGGACGAGAACCCCCACGTGTAGCGATACCTTCAACTAAGAAGGCCGCAAGTTTAGTTTGGGCCCTGAAAACAGCTCCGTCAACCCCCAGCAATGTATTTGACCCCCTACTGGCACAGTTAGTATTGGCAGCAATAAATATTAACTTATACTGTATGAGTAAACCCAGACACCAAGACAGTAATGAAAAGGGTATCAAATTTACTTTGAGTTGTTGGTAATAAAAGTTAACAGTGGTAACGGTTCACAGATAACAAATTGCAGAGCCCTGCAGCAATAACACACTATGCATTAGAATGAACAATAAAGGTGCGCCGCGTGGGCGACCGTTAACTAGGCGTCCTGTGACGCAGTAACCAAATGAACTAACTAGCTGGCCAGGCCTGGCTCAGATATCTACAACTCAGTCTATAGGGGATGATGGTTTTCTTCACTGGCAGGTCTTTAAAGGTGGTGCACATTAACAGAATACCATTTGTAATCCAATGAGAGGATAGAGATGAAATGAACACTTTGCTATGTAAACTCTGAGTTCAGCTCTGATAAGGTTCTCTAATGAGAGTATCAGAAATAACTTGTGGGCCACGGCAGTCTATAGGCCCATCAGCAACAATAGTATATGGTCTGGGCATACGCCCTCTCACCCATCCGGACGCGGCCCCAGTCCGGGGAACTTCCACAGACTGTGTCACACACACACACAGTGTCTCCAGCGATCGGGTCCCCGATCCGGTCAAGGCTGTAGACAAGCGAAGTCAGATGCCACCCAGGCTCGGAGTGGGGTGGAAGGCTCTTTGGTGCTGCGCAAGGCCTCAGGCTTCAGGCCTTGCACTCCGGCACATCTGCACAGGAGGATCAGTCACTGAAGTCTCGTGTCCCAAAGAGGCCGAGCCCAGCCTCGCCTCCTCCTTTTATAACCCCTCCCATGAGTTTCTGGGGTGGAAATATGCCGAAAAGGATTCTGGGCAACGTAGTCTCTCTCCTCTGCTTTCACTTCCAGTAAAGTCTTTTCTCTACTTCCTCCCGACTCACCTCTCACCTAGAAAGTCCTGTCTCTCTCTCTTAAAGGGGAATACCCCGCTACACACACAAGGATCAATGTGGCGCACCGTACGTCTTATGCGCACCGGGAACCAATTGTGATCGTGAGGAGAGAGTGTGAGGACGGGTCGACTGTTTTTCTCCCCTTCCCTGGTCACGGAGGCCATAAAGCTCATTTGACTCTTCTTGCTGTATAGCATATTATTATTATTGGATAAAAAGGATACTACAATCAGCGTGGCTCTACCTGCGCTAAGGATAAACACTCTAATGATCAAGGAGAACAGTGTATAAAACCAATGTGCATGAGGATAGCAGCTGCTTAAAATATAAAATGCATAAACCATAAGACAGTAAAATTCAAACTTTCCAAATAAAAGTCCACAATAACACTGTAGCAGCGCTACGATCAAAATGGAGTTTTGAGCGTCTTCTATATAATAGTTCATATATAGGTGATGAAGATAATGAATGGACGTGTGGTTGGTTGTGATTGGTCACTACTCCTAGACTCAGTGCTCCTTCCACCAAATGCTTTCACACCGCGTGGGGGGTAAAATTCCCCTTTTGCGGATGCACTCACCAGATGTAATTTATAAACTGAGCATTCATATACCATCCACCTCCAGCAATCACTGCCTTTTCTTCTGTGTAATTCAGCTTGTATAGGTACCCAATTGTCATGTGAGAAAACAAACAAATTTCATAGGGTAGTACTGTTTTGGAAAGTTTTATTATACAAAGACCCCCTCAGTACCCCCTTCATACAAAATGGGTACCATAAATAAGTTAAAAATAGGCAAACTTAGAGCATATGCGCTCAAAGCACTTGCCCCTGATGATCATTCAATAGAGTTTCCTCCAGAGTCTCCGGGTTGCAGGCTTCTGAAGCGCAGACGTCACTACCGGCTGTGTGTGTAGAACTGCCCTGACGTTTTGTCTCTTCCGACTTCCTCCGAGGGCGTGGTCTACACACACAGCTTCCGGAATGTAAATAGACGAATCCTCCGCCCAATGGGCGGCAACGAGTCACTCCCTCAGCGCCGTGCGTCATCATGCTGGAGCTTCCGAGTGTCACTGCATTTGCCAGACTGTGGGCGGAAGTACTCGGCTGGTGTGCATGTCGGTAATTGTATGTTTACAGTCCCGACTGCCTGCCAGCTGAGGCGCATGCTGTACATTATAGAGTGCAATTTTCTATGTTAAACTAGTTAATTGTCACCTTATATTCACTTCTAGGCTCAAATTGATAACTGGCCATCGGTGACACATGACGTGGGTAACACATTACTGTTTCATACATTGTTCACATTATGTTGATCATGTAAATATATATTAATAAATCACTCTTGTCATTCCGCATATAATTAGGTTGAGCTTGTTTCACTAAAATATGCATTAATCCAACCTTTACTGATTCATTAAACACTGAGCCTCAATGGCTACTTATAATCACAATATCTCAAGTGATGAATGAACATTGGGTGGTATGCTGACATTTAGAGTGTGATCTTGAGGTTGCATGCATCCACCCCACTACATCCCACTGTTAACCAATGAGCCTAATTATGTAAGTGAGATGATTTGTTTTATCATATCACTGGAATTTTTTAAAACTAGGCAGGCTGGGATAAGCTATGGGCATATATGCAGTGTGTGATAACCAGGTTAAAATGAAATGCCATGAATTCTAATGTGTGAATTGAGTATGTTAAAATATATAAATATGTGAAAAGTTAAAAGAACGGAAAAGAATATGAATATCCAAACTACACTATGGGGCTGATTTACTAATAACAGTGCGCTGCGCTGGTTCTAACCTTAATTGCTGCGCCGGATAACTCCTTCACTGGGCGCAGGAAGCAGCGGCGCACTGTTATAGTAAATAGAAATGCCAGCGGCGCTCTATTGAAAATGAATGGTTCCCTATGGGAGCCCATTGATTTGAATAGAGGTCGCCCGGGAAGTCGGATCCGACTTGCGGGCGACTCGTGTGCCGGCTGACACAGGGACAGCACGACTTTGCGAGGCGATCTGGACACGACCTGAGCGTGAAGCAGCCGCTCAAGTCGTGTCCTAGAGGCGACTAGCCGGCCGAGAATGTGTCCAGCGCGATGTCATCGCGCTGGTCCTCGGCAGCCTCGCTGTCCCATGTTTGGTATGAATCATGAAGGGAAACTCCAGGCCAAATTTTAATTAAAAAACCGGCATGGGTTCCCCTTCAGGAGCATACCAGGCCCTTAGGTTTGGTCTGGATACTAAGGTGAACCCCCTAAGCCGAAAAACAGCGTGGGGGTCCCCCCCAAATCCAAACCAGACCCTTAGGTCTGGTCTGGATTTTAAGGTGAACCCCTCAAGCCGGAAAACGGAGTGGGGGTCCCCCCAAAATCCAAACCAAACCCTTATCCGAGCACGCAACCTGGCAGGCCGCAGGGGAAAAGGGGGGACGAGAGCGGCCCCCCTCCCTCCTGAACCGTACCAGGCCGCATGCCCTCAACATGGGGGGTTTGGTGCTTCGGGACAGGGGGGCGACCTGCGGCCCCCCCACCCCAAAGCACCCTGCCCCCATGTTGATGGGGACAAGGGCCTCTTCCGGACAACCCTGGCCGTTGGTTGTCGGGGTATGCGGGCGGGGGGCTTTTCGGAATCAGGGCACCCCCTTTAAAAAGTATGTGAATGAGTATGGGGTACATCGTACCCCTACCCATTCACCTGGTGGCAAAATAAGTCAATAAAAAAAGACAACACAGGTTTGAAAAGTAATTTATTGGGCAGCTCCGGGGGTCTTTCTGCCGGGCCCCCGCTATCTTCTGCTAGCTCTTTTGCTAGCGGGGGTCCCGGGCTTCCTCGCCGTCTTCTTCCGACTTCGGGGGTCTTTCTGCCGGGCCCCCGCTATCTTCTGCTAGCTCTTTTGCTAGCGGGGGTCCCCGGCTTCCTCGCCGTCTTCTTCCGACTTCGGGGGTCTCTTGTTCTGTTCTCCGGTTCTTCTCCCGCTCTCCGACGCCTTCTCCACGATCTCCGGTTCTTTCTGCCGGGTCCCCGCTATCTTCTCGCAGCTCTTTTGCTAGCGGTGGCCGGTCTTCTATGTCGCCTTCTTCATTCTTCTCTTCGCCCGATGTTGACTCGTCGCTCTCCACCGCCGCAATGATCTGTCCAAGCAGCGGTGCCACTTTTATTGGCATGGGGCGTGGTCACCGGATGATGCCACCGCTGACCCCGCCCCCGTTTCATGTCACAGTCCCATCATTCCCCGGAACTGTGACATCATACGGGGGCGGGGTCAGCGGTGGCATCATCCGGTGACCACGCCCATGCCAATAAAAGTGGCACCGCTGCTTGGACAGATCATTGCGGCGGTGGAGAGCGACGAGTCAACATCGGGCGAAGAGAAGAAGGAAGAAGGCGACGTAGAAGACCGGCCCCCGCTAGCAAAAGAGCTGGCACAAGATAGCGGGGCGTCCGGCAGAAAGAACCGGAGATCGAGGAGAAGGCGTCGGAGAGCGGGAGAAGAACCGGAGAACAGAACAGAACGTTTAAAATCGTTTTTCACAAACCCTCAAAATGCCTTCAGACGCCAAAGATTTCCACGTTTCAGACGCGGTACCAGCGTTAAGCCGCATTTTAGTTTAGAAGCGTTTTTAAAGGTGACCTTTTTTTTTACATTGATAAACTCCAAATTTATGGCAAATGAGGAAAAACCATAATATATATATATATATATATATATATATATATAAAATTGCTTCCATTGCATTGTGGACAATCCACAACTTGTGGCAAGTGATGTGGCAAGTGACACGCTAAATACAACTACACTGCTGCTCTCAGCTGCTCATATCACTCTGGTCTCACTAAATAGCTAAAATCGTAAATAATATTGTTTTTGGAGCTTAGGGCGGCTCCGTATCATATACATGCAAATGTGGTAAAACATGGCATGCAAACGCCACAAAGCGCGCCTTTCTAAATGCCACTTTCAACCTTAGTTCAGAACACTTTGCACCAGCGTCTACATGGGGCCTAAAAACGCCTATGCCATTTACAGCTCCAAAACGCCATGGTGGCCATGAGGCCATAGGCTAACATGGAGAGATGTTTTTAAGCTGCAAAAAACGCTCGAACAAGCGGTTGGAAAAACGTCCGTGTGCATGTAGCCTTATATTAACCACTTGCGCACTGCCCAGACCAAGTTTCACATTTCAGCGCTGATGCACTTTTAATGACAATTGCGCGCTCATCCAACACTGTAACCCAATGAAAATGTTTTATTTGTTGGCACACAAATAGAGCTTGCTTTTGGTGCTATTTGATCATCTTTGTGTTTTATTTTTTATTTTTTTTCTATAAATACAAAAGACCGAGTTTAAAAAAAAAAAAATGGATATTTTACCCACTTCAGCACTGGGCCTATTCTGGCACTTCTCTCCTTCATGTAAAAATCATAAATTTATGGCTATAAAATTACTTCAAAACACGAAACATTATATATTTTTTTGGAGCAGACACCCTAGGGAATAAGATGGCGGTCATTGGAAATTTTTATCTCGCTCGGTATTTGCGCAATAAATTTTCAAACGCCTTTTGTTTGCTAAAAATATTACAAAACAGTAAAGTTACGGCCAATTTTTTGGTATAATGTGAAAGATGTTGTTATGCTGAGTAAATAGATACCTCACACGTCACGCTTTAAAATTGCGCACACACATGGCATGACACCAAACTTCAGTAATTAAAAATCTCCCTAGGCGATGCTTAAATTTTTTTTACACGTTACCATTTTGGCATTACAGAGGAGGTCTAGTGCTAGAATTGCTGCACTCGTCTAACGCACGCAGCAATAACTCACATGTGTGGTTTGAACGGCGTTTACATATGTGGGCGGGACTTACTTGTGTGTTCGCTTCTGAGCGCGAGCTACCGGGGACATGGGCGTTTTTTCTTATTTATTTTTGTTTTTGTTTTTAACTTTTTTGTATTTCTTACTGTTTTTTAATTTTTTAAAATTTTTTGGGATCTCTTTTATTCCTATTACAAGGAATGTAAACATCCCTTGTAATAGGAATGTGTGTGACAGGTCCTCTTTATGGAGAGATGCAGGGTCAATAAGACCCCGCATCTCTCCTCCAGGCTGGAAAGCATGATATTGTTCCAAAAAAATCACCAATCTCATGCTGACAGCCAAGATCACGGCTTGGTTAACATACGGGAACACGGCATGATGTCATAACGTCGTGCCCACGCCTCTGACGGTCATAGAGATGACTGATGACCATCTGGTCACCAGTCATCTCCAAATCGTTCTCCAAACCCCAGATAGCACGGGAGAGCCCGGAGAAGCACCGGATGGCGGCAAGAGAGGGGGGGGGGGACGTCCCCTCCCCCCGCCTATAAGAACGATCAAGCGGCGGAACTGCCACTATGATCGTTTTTATTGTGCACAGAATCGCCGGCTGAAAAGAATGATATCTGAATGATGCCTGCAACTGCAGGCATCATTCAGATGTCACCGCCCAAAGCCAAGGATGTCATTTGACGGTGGGCGGTAGGAAACTGGTTAATATTTTTAAAAAAGGTAATTTTTCTTCTTCATTGATGTACACTGATGAGACTGCACTGATGGGCACCGATAAGGTGGCAAGGGTGGGCACTGAGAGGTGGCATTGCTATTTGGCACTGGTGGACAGTGAGAAGTGGCACTGCTAGGTGGCAATGATAGTTGGCAGTGATGGGCACTGATAGGCACTGGCAGCACTGCTAGGTGCCACTGATTGGCACCAGTGGTGGGCATTGATAGGTGGCACTGGCAGGGGCTACTAATTGTCACAGATGATGCAGAATTGCCTCTTCCTCTTCGGGCCCGATGTCCCTTGCACATAAGCTGGTGATTGCCTTTTTTTTTATGCTCACGCTGTCAGCACAAGGAGAAAACAAAAAACCATTACCCAGCTTTTGTTTACATCACGTGATCAGCTGTCATTTGCTGACAGCTGATCACATGGTAAAGGGCAGGGATCGGCCCCTTACTCGGATCTGTCATCACCCGAGTCTCAGTGACTCTGTGACCACAGCGCGCGCAAAGGGGAGGACGTTTAATGACGGACTCCCGGCAATTGAGGACCATGCTGTGGCCGTCGATCAGTTATAGCGCTGACCTCAAGTGATTAAAGAGGGTCAAAATGGGCCATTGACATGCATCACAATTCAACTTAGGAATGAGTCTTTGAAAAGTTAAACTAAATAATTTGGCCACTTTATCCTTCCAAATAATTCACTTCCTGTCACATAGCCACACAGGAAGTGAGGGAAAATCCCTAACAATGTCTTTCCTTGGGGACACACAGGTCAGTCTAAATACTTTCCCCATTATGCACATTGCACTCGAGCATATTGCGGGGTACACCACAATTTATTAGGTAGTTTGGACTGTGGGGTTTATTTACTAAAGGCAAATCTACTTTGCACTACAAGTGCACTTGCTGTATATCTGAGGGGGACATGCAAGCCAAAAAAAAAACATCTTTGCTTTTACATGATTGCAACATCCAATCACGAGTACTTTCCCTCAGATTTTCAGCAGCTACACTTTTACTGCAGAGTGGATTTGTCTTTACTAAACCCCAAACTACCCAATGATTTGGGGTGTACACAACAAAGTGCTAGAGTGCAATTTGCTTAATGGGGACACTAGTTAGATTGATCTGTGTGTCCCCAAGAAAAGCCATTGGTAGGGTTTTACCTTCACTTCCTGTTTAGCTGTGTGACAGGAAGTGAAGCCAATGTTAAGAAAAGGAGACAAAGGCCAAACTACAAAAAAAAATATCTAAAAAAAAAAAACACACACGCAGGGGTTCTAACACTTACTTTGTTTCCCTCAAAATGCCCACAATTAGAATTGTATGGCCTTGAGCTATTTTTAAGTGCAGTGCTCTAAATCAGTGCTTCTCAAGTACCCCCAACAGGCCATGTTTGCAGGTTTTCCTTCATCTTGCACATGTGCTTTAAATCACAGTCAATGGTTTTGATTTTTGGACAGCAATTCTCGATAAGCTAAATTCACAAAACATGTCCTGTTGGGGGTACTTGAGGACTGAGGCTGAGAACCACTGCAGTAAAAAAGGAAAATTGAATACTTTCCGCTCTGTATTTCATTTCCTGGTGACGCTCCATGGCAACACACAATCCATGCATATACTACCATGAAGGCACCAGATTAGACAAATTACACCTGTTTTGTTTTGACATGCCAATCAGCTGTCACATTTGTTGCAAAGAAAACACAAAACAAACATCAAAACTTTCCATCTAATTTTATTGTTCAACAAAACAAAAAGGGAAGGCAAAATAAAAAACATGGTCAATTTGAAACAGTTACAGACTCAACATCTTGAGCAATTTTTGGCCAAAAAAATGCAGCAGACAATTAAATCAAAGTGAACAAACAACACACATTAACAACTTCAGAATTATTTCAGGGGAACATATCTCCCCCACACCAAAAATATACAATCCACATAAGTTAACCAATCACTTGTTTTGCAAAGACATAACAAATAAAATATATGTGTTACAAACTCGATAAGGACACCAACATGTACATTTTGCCCCACACACACACACTTGCCTCTTCTCAAGGCAAGCGACCGAATGCTCTGTGAGCTTTATATAACATATGTTTGTGTGCTAATGAGGCAATTGAAAACACATGCACAGTCCATGAAACACCCAAAATGCAAGTTCTCCCAATGTAGAGACTGAAATTCAAAGTGGGTACACCTGTTAAGGATGTCCTTCAATTTCTAACCCATAAAAACACTCTCTGAGTGAGCATGCCCAGAAATATCCAGGCGCTGTTCACACACAAAAAGCACGCCCAAAAAAATAACTGTCTGGGCATGTGCAGAACAACACCAATGCAGCTAGCAAAAAATAACCCCCCCGTCCAAAATTAAGCACATCATCCAGCATGCTACAAAATTAGAGATGGGACAATCACCCCTCCCCCCCCCACCAACAAATCCCATTGCAGTCTATGGGAACTGACTTGTTAATTTTGCTAGTCCCCACTTGGCTGGCTTATCTTCTAGTTATTGGCCTTAAAATGGGGGCCCAGGTCCCACCCTAAGGGACATATATCAATGTCACCAATTTGGAAAACACCAAAAACAAAACAAGGAGAAGTGCCTTTATTATGCCAAATTGCTTAAGGGCCATTTCACACCACATGCAGTGCATTGCGTTTTTTATGCATCCAAAATGCATGGAAAGTTGGTTATATGGTTCTAAATGGCAGTGTTTGTTCCAGTGCGTTCCAGTTCCACCAAAAAAGTAGAACATGCTGCATTTTACCTGCACTGGACTGTAATGGAACGCATCAAAACGCATCATAAACGCACTGGAACGCACAGGAACACACCTAAATGCACCAAAAACGCACTGGAACACACTTGTCCTTATCTATGGTTAATAAAAAAGAGGGGTGAAAAAAAAGCACTGGACTGCATCAAAAACTTACCAAAAATGCACTGGAACGCATGAAAAACGTGCATGCAGAAAAGCACCTGGAACGCATCCGGATTGCGTTTCTATGGTGTGAACTGGCCCTAGTTCACACTATAGAAACACAGTCTGGGTGCGTTCCAGGTGCTTTTCTGCATGCGCGTTTTTGACACATTCCAGTGCATTTTTGAGGCGTTTTTGGTGCAGTCCAGTGTTTTTTCCCCCCTCTTTTCACTTAGGACAAGTGTGTTGCTGTGCGTCTTTGGTGCATTTAGGTGCGTTGCGGTGCATTCCAGTGCATTTTTGGTACGTTCCGTTGCGTTTTTGATGTGTTTTACTGGGGTCCAGTACAGTTTTGTACCTAAAAAATGCAGCATGACCAATTATTTTTTGGCTTTCTGAAATGCACTGGAACGGACTGCAGTGGTGTGAACTATGCCATTGGCATTAATGTGATCAACTTTCTTTGCGTTTTTCAGGCATCAAAAAAACGCACTGCACTGCATCCGGTGTGAACTGGCCCTAAATATCATCCCCGGGGGGTGTCTATAGTATGCCTGTAAAGTAGCACATGTTTTCCATGTTTATAACAGTTGGAGAGCAAAATGACATTTCTAAAGTAAAATAATAGTAATTTAAAAGTCCTTGCGGCTGTAATGAATTGCTGGTTCCTGTCAATACAGATAAAAGTCATTGAAAGTCTTTGCTAACCAAAAAAAAAATGTGTGGGGGTTCCCCCAAATTCCATAACCAGGCCCTTCAGGTCTGGAATGGATATTAAGGGGAACCCCGCTGCAAATTTAAAAAAAAATGACGTGGGGTTCCCCCCAAATATCCAAACCAGGCCCTTCAGATCTGGCATGGATTTTAAGGGGAACTCCACCCCAAATTTAAAAAACAAATGGCGTGGAGTCCCCCTAAAAATCCACACCAGACCCTTATCCGAGCACATAACCTGGCCGGCCGCAGGGGAAAAGGGGGGGGGACGAGAGAGCGGCCCCCCCTCCCTCCTGAACCGTACCAGGCCACATGCCCTCAACATGGGTAGGATGTCCCCATGTTGATGGGGACAAGGGCCTCATCCCCACAACCCTTGCCCGGTGGTTGTGGGGGTCTGCGGGCGGGGGGCTTATCGGAATCTGGAAGACCCCTTTAACAAAGGGGACCCCCAGATCCCGGCCCCCCCCCTGTGTGAAATGGTAATGGGGTACAAATGTACCCCTACCATTTCACAAGGAAAGTGTAAAAAATGTAAAAAATGACAAGAGCCGGTTTTTGACAATTCCTTTATTAATGTCTTTTCTTTTCTTCCATCTTCTTCCTTCTTCTTCTTCCATCTTCTTCTTCCATCTTCTTCTTTTCTCCATTCGGGTTTCTTCCTCCATCTTCATCTTCCTCTTCATCTTTATCTTCATCTTCATCTTCCTTCTTCCTTCGGTGTTCTCGTCCAGCATCTTGCTCCGGCGTCTTCCCTTCTTCTTTCTTCTTCGGCCGCTCCGTTTGAATTGGAGGTTCCCACTGTGCGGCGCTTCAGTTCGCCTCTGGGTCCGCTTACACCCGGTGACCCCGCCCCCCTCTGACGCACATGGATTTCACGGGGACTTTCCCCTCCATTTCCATCAAATACCAGCTCCTCCAACCCACCCACCAGCTTGACAAAGGAGCGCGACTGCCACGTCACACGCAGCACGCCGGCTCAGGAAACGCGTCGCATGCCAGTGACGTCATCGGCCCTCGCCTGCCGGAAAAACCATCACCCAGGCCGTGCTCTGCAGTATCTCCACCGCCGCCGGCTATTCCATCCATCTAAAGCGGTGCAGATAGGAAGAACCAGCAACACAGCGCCCCAGCAGGAGAAGGAGGCTGATGACTGACCTGATGATACCCTCTTCTACATATGTAAATCGTACAATGCCTGTTTTTATCCAGTAAAATGTGAGTTGCTTGTACTGCAATCTCTTATTAAATTGTTTTAAACATCTGCACTCAGAGGCGCCTCTCCCCTTGCTTTTCTTTTCAGTACTTTTGGAACACAGTTTCTGTTTCTCCTTGATGGCAGCCCTGAGACTGTATATGTGACTGTTTTTACTACTCCCCGCCCGGCTCCCTCCCCTTCATTCATTTATTCATTTTTTCTCTCTCCCCTCCACATGCCCCGAGAGCCTGGTCTCTATGTTTACCGATTGTACATGCATTGTACATACACTATCCTAAACCCCATACTCTAAGGATAACAGCGATTTGGACTCATGCGCATATTTACTTGTATAATGCTGCTCCATGCCAGAACACCTTCTTTTCATGGACACACGTTCCTCTTCCGATTCTGTATCAGACCCACGGCTTGTAACGGGTTAATAGGCCAAATCCGAATCGGACTGAGACTCAGAGAGCTCCCCGCTGCTCTCATCGGTCATGCATAGATGCTGGTAGGCCTCCTCACTAGTAAAATATTTTTTTGCCATACTGGTGGCTGGTGAGGCTGCACTGCAGAGCACTGTGGTGGCACTGGTGGGCACAGGCGGCACTGGTGGGCACAGGTGGCACTGGTGGGCACAGGCGGCACTGATGGGCACAGGTGGCACTGATGGGCACAGGTGGCACTGGTGTGCACTGTAGTGGCACTGGTGTGGCTCTGGTGGCACTGATTAGCACACATGTGGCACTGGTGGGCACAGGCGGCACTGATTGGCACAGGTGGCACTGGTGTTCACTGTAGTGGCACTGGTGTGGCTCTGGTGGCACTGATTAGCACAAAGGCGGCACTGGTGGGCACAGGCGGCACTGGTGGGCACTGGCGGCACTGATGTGGCACTGCAGTGGCGCAGATGAGCACTGATAGGCACAGGTGGCACTGATGGGCACAGGTGGCACTGATGGGCACTGGTGTGCACTGTAGTGGCACTGGTGTTGCTCTGGTGGCACTGGTGTGGCACTGGTGTGGCACAGAGGTGGCACAGATGGCACAGATGTGGCACAGATGGCACTGTTGGGCACTGTTGGGGCACTTTTGGGCACTGTTGGGGCACTGCTGGGCACTGCTAAATGTAATATAACTCACAGCTTGGGTCACACTAGCTCTCCTCTCACGCTGCATCGGTGTGAGGAGAGGAGAGCGATGAACTTGTGATGACCCTGCTGTCCCTGGTTTGTTTACATTTGTAATCGCTCCATCATTGGACGGAGCGATCACGTGGTAAAGGGCCGCGGTCATTGGCCCTTTACCGCGATCCGTGTTGCTCTGGGTCCCGTGAACCCGGCATGGATGTTCCCGTGTGCGCGCCCCAGGGGGCACGCGGGAACGATTCTCTGGGATGCCATTAATTAACGGCGTCCCAGAGTTAAGCAACCTCCCTGTAGGCTATGGGCCGGTGATTAAGCGGTTAAGCTTTGACAATAAAACCTGGAAGCTGATTGGTTTCTATGCAGAGCTGCACCAGATTTTTCACATTCCAGTTTTAGTAAATCAACCCCATTGCTATACAGAGAGCTATACTGAGCTATACAGTGCCATACTGTGCTATACTGAGCTATACAGTGCCATACTGAGCTATACAGAGCTATACAGTGCAATACTGTTCATATACTGAGCTATAGAGTGCTGTACTGTTCTATAGTGATCTATACATTGCTGTACTGTTCATATACTGAGCTATATATTGCTGTACTGTTCCTATACTGAGCTATACAGTGCTGTACTGTTCCTATACTGAGCTATAGAGTGCTTTACTGTTCATATACTGAGCTATATATTGCTGTACTGTTCATATACTGAGCTATACAGTGCTGTACTGTTCCTAAACTGAGCTATAGAATGATGTACTGTTCTTTTCTGAGCTATACATTGCTGTACTGTTCATTTATTGAGCTATACAGTGCTGTACTGTTCCTATACTGAGCTATACAATGTAATACTGTGCTATACTGAACTATACAGTTCTGTACTGTTCCTATACAGTACTGAGCTACACAATGCCATACCGTATTGTACTTGTTTGTGTTACACAGTGCTTTACAGTGCTATACTGAGCTATACAGTGCCATATTGTTCTATACTGAGCTATACAGTGCAATACTGTGCTATAAAGTGACATACTGTTCTTTACTGTGCTATATAGTGCTGTAATGAGCTATACAGTATTATACATTTCCTTTACATTGCTATACAGTGCTGTACTGTTCTATACTGTGACATACTGTACTATACAGTGCTATACATTTCTATACAGGGCTAAACATTGTCATACTGTTCTATACTGAGTTATACATGTAGCGGGGTGTTCCCCTTTAAGCACCAGAGACTACATTTCCCAGTACATCCTGCAGCACCCAGGGTGCATTGCCACAGAGCAGGGACTGCTGGGGCAGACTTTATAAAGGGGAGGCGGAGTTGATTCTGTCTCTTTGGACACCCCCTCTCCTAGCAAGAGGATCCCTGTGCTAAACTGCTGTGTGCACAAGGCCTGAAGCCTGGGCCTTGTGCATTTCTCCAAAGAGCCCTCTGCCAGCCTAGCGGAACCTCAGAGACATCTTCTCATTCTTGCTGTACTACATCAGAAGGACCGGAGACCTGGATGTCGGTGGATTCCTGTTCCTAGACGAATCGGTGGAGAAAACGGACTTGGACTGTCGGGGTGGTGAGAGAGCACTTGCTCATAGACAGATACTTTATCTTCATTATTCATTTGGATTATAAAAGTTTGTTCAGCAAGTGCACCACCGAAAGATTGCATGCACAGATTGTTTCCTTGAACTTCCATTTAGATCAGTCAGGCCTGACTGTGTAGGTAGATACTATTGAGAGTTAGTCTACCCACGAGGGGAAGTGATTGAAAAGGGGCAGCGATAGAGCCGCATTGCATTATTTGAGTTATCCGATTGTTTGTTCATTTAAATACTGTTTATTCTTAAAATCTGCACTTTGTTATACTGTCAGTTTATTACTTGCCCATTTGCATTAGTAAAATATCTGGGTCAAGTAGAGTTGGTGTCAGCTTCCGTTACTTTTATAGGAGTTTAAAAGTATATTGCTTTGCATGCTTGCTATAAGACTGCGTCACCAACAGTTGCAGTCACGCGGTCTTATCCCACTACTACTAGCTGTGCCACGGGAGGTTAGAGCCGATTGCCAGGGGTTGACAGCGGTGCATTACAGGGCCCAAATCAATACCAGCAGCCCTCTTAACTGAGGGTACCGCTATATACAGTGCCATACTGTGCTCTAAAGTGACATACTGTTCTATACTGTGATATATAGTGCTATACTGAGAGATACAGTATTATATATTGCTATACAGTGCTGTTCTATACTGAGCTAATCAGTGCCATATTGTGCTAGACAGTGACATACTGTGCTGTGTTTTACAGTGCTATACATTTCTATACAGTGCTATACTAGGGTTGCCACCTCATCCCTTTAAACCCAAACACATATTACTTACACAGGTTCTGTGGCTGATTAAGGTGGCAATTAAACTCACTTGGTGCCTTATCTGCATTAAATTAGATTCAGAACCTGTGTAATTCATATGTGTTCGGGTTTAAAGGGATGAGGTGGCAACCCTATGCTATACTGATCTATGCTGTACTATACAGTGCTATACTGAGCAATACAGTGCTATATTGTGCTATACACAGGGTTTTTTTTTTTTTCTGGGGGAACTTGGTGGAACTCAGTTCCACCACCTCTGGCTCAGACCCTTGGGAGGAGGGGCTGCTCACCACAATCACTTGTAAACACAGAAGTCCGGGTTATGTGTATACAAGTGACAGCTCTGCACTCTGTATGTAATGCAATCCTGGTATTTAATGCCCCTTTAAGACCCTCCTACTGTTTGTGAAATCTGACTGACCACACCCACTATTTGATATGATTTGGAGGGTGTGTGTGGGTGGAGGGTCTTTGGGGGGTCGTGATTGAGTTCCAGCACCTATTATTTGAGAAAAAAAGCCCTGGCTATACATAGCTATATTGTGCTTTTCATTGCTACATTGTGCTATACTGTGCTATACAGAGCTATGCAGTGCTTACTGTGTTCTATTGTAGATGACAGTTTGGTGAATTACATACTGTTGTGTACCCTCATCTGTTCACAGTTCCATAGACCTGTCTCGTTTAGAACTTTTGTATATATCACCAGCAAATGTGCTTGCTTGTTAGACTCCGTGTCACCACTTTGCAACTTATTATTCCTTTTGTGATTTATTGGTGTATTTTTCTACTTTTATCAAACGTTTAATGGTATAGTGAGAGAAAGGTCTAAAATGAGAGACAAGACTTTTTGCAAATGGATGAGGTGAATAGATGAGCTGGAGAGTGAGGGGACAACTATCATCTCTTTACTAAAAGTTTTAGTAGCCTCCACATATGGGAGTCTGGGACCCACATCATTAGAGCTCATTTATTGTTACATGGCAAACATAAAAACATTACTAAGCTTTAAATGTACTAAAATGACTGGCGCCCAATTTATTCCACTCAACAAAAAGTCATAGATTCCATCCTGGGAAGTAAAATGCTATCCCACTGAGCCACTTAGAGGTCCTCCTCTTCTGCCCAGGTGAAAGGGGGTGCTACCCTACTTTTTCTTTATATATTGCCAAAAATTATAAATGTGCAATAATGGAATAATCAGAGTTCTATTTGCTGGGGTCTTTTTCATGGTAAGAGAATTAATTCTGGCAGTGCAGTAAGAGCTCAAGATTACCTAAAAATATAATTGCTTGGGAACACAGTATATAGCTCCTTGCTCACCTTTTGCAGCATACTAATTTTATTTGAGGCAGTTGGCATAAAGGAGTTACATATAATGCTCAAAAACAATTACAATCTAAAGTGTAGTTATGCATTAAGTCTTATATGAGAACAGTTAGGTATCTCATTGTGTGCTGTATTTATGACAGCATAAGTGTCTCCAAGGTATTTGGGCTGCATTGTTAGCTTGTTATCCATTATTATAATTGTGTGTGGGTAAATGCTATTCTATCTTTGCTTAATAAGCATTATAATTGTGAGCTATTTGCCCTAAATATGCTGGATATTAATGAAGGCACAAGAAGAAAAATAAAGCTAGAATAAAATAAAATCTCTATTAAAGAGATATAGTCTGAGCCATTTCTTACTGTATTGCTTTTTATTATAACCTTATTACCAAATGTTTTGTTGTTATTGAGGTTGATTTTCTAAAGTCACAGTGAAGTGTGCTGCTAGGAGCAAAGAGTATGAGCGTATGTCTATTAACCACTTAAGCCCCGGACCATTTATGCTGGCTAAAGACCAGGCCCCTTTTGGCGATTCGGCACTGCGTAGTTTTAACTGACAATTGCGCGGTCGTGCGACGTGGCTCCCAAACAAAATTGACATCCTTTTTTTCCCACAAATAGAGCTTTCTTTTGGTGGTATTTGATCACCGCTGCGGTTTTTATTTTTTGCGCTATAAACAAAAATAGAGTGACAATTTTGAAAAAAATGCAATATTTTTTACTTTTTGCTATAATAAATATCCCCCAAAAATATATAAAAAATTTATTTTTCCTCAGTTTAGGCCGATACGTATCCTTCTACATATTTTTGGTAAAAAAAAAGCAAACAGCGTTTATTGATTGGTTTGCGCAAAAGTTATAGCGTTTACAAAATAGGGGATAGTTTTATGGCATTTTTATAATTTTTTTTTTTTTTTACTAGTAATGGCGGCGATCAGTAAATTCTTTCAGAACTGCGACATTATGGCGGACACATCGGACACTTTTGACATATTTTTGGGACCATTGTCATTTTCACAGCGATCAGTGCTATAAAAATGCACTGGTTACTGTGAAAATGACACTGGCAGTGAAGGGGTTACCCACTAGGTGGCGCTGTAGGGGTTAAGTGTTCCCTGCCTTGTGTTTCTAACTGAGGGGGGTTGGGCTCTGTGTCACATGACATTGATCTTCGCTCCGAGTACACAGAGCCGAGATCAGTGTCATTGTCACTAGTCAGAGCGGGGAGATGCTCGTTTACACAAGCATCTCTCCGCTCTATACCTCCGTGAGACGATCGCGGGAATCCCTGCGGCGATCGAGTCCGCGGGACCTGCGGTCCGACTCATGGGGAAGGCGGCAGGGTTGCGAGCGCGCCGCCGCCGGTGCGTGTGCGACCACACGGCAGGCATTTAAAGGGCCATGTACAGGTACGTGATTATGCCTGTCCGTGCCATTCTGCCGACGTATATATACAGTGGGCGGTCGTTAAGCGGTTAAAGTGGATATAAACCCAATTTTTTTTTTTTATTAAGGCTTGCACCTTGTACAGTATCGGATTTCATGTCATCTGTGCCCAGTCTTGCTACAAAGAGTTAATCCAGCTCTGAGCAATCCAATTATTTTTTTTCAGTGAGATAAAAACTGACAGACAGAGACAAAGGAGTCAGCTCTTCCCCCTTGCTGTGAGTGACAGGTGATTTACATATCTCATGCAGGAGCCTGAGAGAGACATTTTGTGTACTTCAGATCCCCTCCTCCTATCTTCTCCAGCTCTCCCAGGATTGGCTGCTCCACACCTCAGCATGATTGGGCATGCTGAAGTCATGTGTGACTTTCTGGGTTGACTGGATGAGCTCACCCTCTCCTGCTTTTATACCACTTCTGTGCTGTTTCTTCTCCCACTCCCATCCCATTTAGATACAGTTTCCAGTTGCAAGCAAATGTTTATTCAAGAAAACATAGCTTACAGAGAAATATAGGAAAACATAATATTTGATTCTTGTTGGAATGGCGATAGATCCTATTACCAAAGATAAGAAGGGTGAGAGTGGGATGGGTTGTGAAGGGGGAAAATGTTTTTGTTAAATTGGAGGATATGTGGATAATAAAAAAATAGCCAGCTATCAGCTAATTCTGGGTCACAGGAGTACATTAGTAATTGATGCCCTGTGACCCAAAAAAGAAATATAGCCAAAAGGTTTGGCCATACTTCTTTTTAAGGGGAAGGGAATGGGTGAAAGGACGAGGGAAGGGACCTCTGGATAAAATATCTGACAGGGGACCCTTGAGAAAATCCAGTTTGGGTGACACCCTAGGATTGGAGAGTCGGCAAGTGGCTTTTCTTGTTTCTCTTGATCTTTTTTTCTTTCCTATTTCCTATTTGTTCATCTCCTCTGATGTGGAACGTTCCTGTACAATATTTGTGGGACATGTACTTTTTCTTTTTAATTGATTTGCAAGGCCTTCCTCCCCCTGTCGAAGGATGTAATGGTCCACGTGTATAGTACGTGAGCCAAAATGTCTAGCGGCCCCCCCCCCCTTTTTTTTGTTTTGGCTCTATAGCTATATTTTGTTACTTCTTGGATGATGAGCCCTTGAGAAATTGTTATCACTCATTCTTCGAAAGAAAAGAGTTCATGTTGTTGTTCATTTGCCTAAGTGGCCACGTGCCATAGCTTTAGAGCCGGTTCACACCAGGGCGACTCGTCAGGCGACTCAGTCGCCTGACAAGTCGCGTCCCACGCTTTTCAATGGAACAGTTCTAAGTAAGAGCGACTCAGGTCGCTCCGACTTAGAAAAAGGTTCCTGTACTACTTTTGGGGGTGACCCAAGGCGACCTGCATTGACTTCTATACAGAAGTCTTATGCAAATCACCTCGGCGGGCGTCTCAAGTCGTCTTGAGATCTCGCCGCCGAGGTCGCCCCCACAAGTCGTGCCGTGTCGCGCCGTCCTGGTGTGAACCGGGTCTTACTATAATTACTTTGTATAAATAGTTACATTCTTTGAGACAATGGTATATGAATGTCTCCTGTTATTTTTGAATGTGACTGCTCTCTGTATGTGGAGGAATTTGGCTTTGTACTTCTTATGCCATATTTAAAAAATGTTGTACTTTTTTTTTACTTCTTTGAAATCTTCAATATAAATTATTGTAAATGAACGGATTAGGGAAGTGGAATGGTGAAGGAAGGAAGGAAGGAAGGAAGGAAGAAAGGAAGGAAGAGGGAAAAAAGAAGAGGGAGAAAAAAAAGAAGGGAGAGAGAGGAAAGAAAAAAAAGGTGAAGGGGGGAATGTGAGGATAGTAACCAAAGAGGTCGCAAATGATTAGGGCCAGGAAGAAGGTCTCAGATTCCGGGTATAATGTTTTTGTATTGCTTAGAGGAGGTTTAATGTAGCCATGATGCCTATAGGTATCATAAAAAAGTCACTTTTTTTTATATATACGTGCAACATTAAATTAAACCTCTCAAAATGCAAACCATTCTAAAACTTCACATCAGGAGCAAAAACAACTGCCAGATAGAGCCGTCTCCCAACAAAAGAAATCCTCCTTTTCTCATTATAAAAGATACATTAATGCATGAAAAGCCAATTGCACATTTTCCTGTGTTTCTCTAGAAGTATTATTATCTCAGGGCACATTTGTAACCTACTGCTGTTTGTATGCTGCCTCTGAAAGATTTCATCCCCGACACACATTGTCTTTCAGCAAGTTAAATGTCAGATGCAGTACAGGGACATATCTATTTCCATTTAATAAGGAAAAAAATGAAAAAGTGCAGCCAAGTGTTTTTCTAACATCTATGGGTAGTACAGTGGCTAAGTGGTTAGTACTTCTGCCTAGCAGAACTAGGATTTTTGGTCTGAATCCCAATAACGGCACTACCTGCCTGGAGTTTGCATGTTCTCCCTGTGCCTGAGTGGGTTCCTCCGCAGTGCCGGGACAAGGTCATCTAGAGCCCAGGGCAGTGTTTCTCAACTCCAGTCCTCAAGGCGCCCCAACAAGTCATGTTTCCAGGCTTTCCATTATTTTGCACAGGTGCCTTAGTAATTATCACAGCCGTTTCATCTGAGGGAAATCATGAAAACATGACCCGTTGGGGCGCCTTGGGGACTGGAGTTGAGAAACACTGGCCCAGGGCGAACTTGCTAAATTGCCCCCCCCCCAAGATGTATGCTTGTGTGTCAGTAAAAATCTCCCCCCCAAGAAAAGATATATCAAACACTAATCTGCATACCACCCCCGAGCATAAATCCCCCCTTCTCCCAGTACAAATCCACCCACCTGCTAAAATCCCCCCTCCTGGCACAAATCTTTGCCTCCCCACCCCCCTTCTTCAATTCAAATCCTTTCTCTCCCCGTATGCCCCCGGCACAAACCCCCCTCAAAAAAACTTCCCCTTTTCTAGCACAAATCCTCTACCCCTCAAATTTCCCCTCTGAGCACAAATCCTCTACCCCTCAAATTTCCCCTCCAAGCACAAATCCTCTACCCCTCAAATTTCCCCTCTGAGCACAAATCCTCTCCCATCCACTCCAAATCCCCACCTCCTGGCACAAATACCCCCCAATCATTCCTACTAGCATCAATTACCCCCCCAAAAAAAAATAATAATCTGATCTTAGCACAAATCCCCCCATATTACCCCCAATCCCCCTCCTAGCACAAATTTTCTTCACCCATCCCCCCTCCCAACACAAATTCTCCCAAATCACAACTCCTAGCACACCTCCCCAAATTTATCCTCCTACAACTATTCTTACCCCCTGCCACCCCACCCCCCAAATTCCCCCTCCCAACACAAATTCTTCCCCTACCCCCACATGATATCATATTGCCAAGGTTTTTAAGCAGACAATAAATAAGATTAACCTTTTTCTGATTTTGCAATGCATATACAGTCTGCAGTTGGTTTTCCATGCCCAGCTGTTGCACATAGAGTTGCCACCTCATCCTTTTAAACCCGAACACATAGTAATTACACAGGTTTTGGGGCTGATCTTATGCAGATAAGGCCCCAAGTGAGTTTAATTACCACCTTAATCAGCCCCTAAACCTGTGTAATTCATATGTGTTCGGGTTTAAAGGGATGAGGTGGCAACCCTAGTTGCACATATGCATCCACCGCCGCCTGTGGTTGTGTGCTGAAAGCATGCTCATTGAGCACTCCTAGCACAAGGCCCAAGCTGTCACCAACAGCTCTGGGTCACAGATTCTGTTCTGGAGCCAATAGAACAGGTTCCTGATCATGTTATCACTGTAAGAGCCAATCACAGTGGTCACATGATAGAGAATCTATGCCTTTTTAAGGGTTTACTGGAAAAATAAAATTAAAAAGCAGCCTTTTGCTTCAATAATTGCCTTTAGTTTTTAGCTGTCACTTGCAGTAAGTTCATTCCACCAGTAGATATCACCAGTCTTTCAGGATGAATGACGGCCAGCATCATTCAACCTGCTTTGCCCATTCTGTCGTGGGCCTGCCCTGAGGGTGCATCATCACGTAGGCTGGGCTCAGAATGCTACTGCACTGAAAGTGGAACTTCAGTAATTTTTTCATCCTTCCATCTATTAAATCTTCTTACCTTGTTGTTTTAACTTCTTGTCCAGGCTTATGACATCATGCACAGCTCTTGTGAGAGTTTGCCAGGAGTCATACGAGGGCCAATGAGAGCTGCAGAGCTGGAGGTGTGTGTCTGTGTAAATCCAGGAAGTGAATAGGCAGCAGCTTCAGCTGCCCACAGTTAAAATGGTTGCAGCCAGAGGGAGATTTCTGCAGCATATTTGGCAAGTACAGAATCACAGTTTATAACAAATAATATGCAAAGTGGTTGGAGGGAAGCTTCAAATAGCAAAGATGTTTTTATTACAGATTATGTGAGCAGACTGCAGTTCCTCTTGAATGGTGTTCACATATCATTACTTTTATGACATTCAATGCAGGAGTAGGGACAGTTTATCAATGGAGTGGAAAGAGGGAGGAACCCGTGACAGGACTGGACCGACCACAAGAACCTTGGAATTTTTTTTTTCAAGAAATATTACATAGTTTCTAAAAGCAGAGCACGCTGTGAATTAATAGATAGCATTATTGTTTTATATGTCCCAAAATGAATTTATAAATGTTTATCATTTGTTGATTTGTAATTGTTGAGCAAACTTTGCTTTTCTGTTCTCCAGTTGGTAACATGGCTAAAATGTATATGACAAATGCAGAAAACGAGTGTAGCGGGTATTTGAATTTGTAAGGACTCTGGTGGTGTGAGGTTCCTTGGGGTCCCTGGGTGGCGCTGTTGCCTTGGGCCCGAGCTGAACATACCATGCGAACCGTGCCTTTTTGTCCTCCCCTGGAGCTGGTA
Source organism: Rana muscosa (assembly GCA_029206835.1). Lineage (NCBI taxonomy): Eukaryota > Metazoa > Chordata > Amphibia > Anura > Ranidae > Rana > Rana muscosa. Next base: position 101,655,100 of record JARGYO010005626.1, on the reverse strand, counting down.
CAGCGGGGCGGGGAACCCGCTGTGATGCAAAGGGAGAGGGCATAAAAGGGGCGGAGGCCCTGATTTTGGGAGAGAGTCGGAGGACATGGCCGCACCCAGGCACCTTCAGCTTGGGTGCTGGCGTTCCGGTGTTCCAGGCCTAGGCGCCCTTGGCCTAGCTGGAACGAAGATGGAGTCCATTCCAGGCACCTTTAGCCTGGGGTGAGGTACTATGGCGGATGCCTGGGGCTCAGTACCTTCGACTGAGTTCCGTGAGGGTGAGGAATCCGAGGGGGCCCTAACGCCTTGGGTGCCCGTGTCTGAGTTCGTGAGGACTGGTGCGCAGTAACTTCTCCGAAGAGTCCGGCGCAGCATCGCTGGTGACGGAGAGGCCTCCATTCCTCCCTTGGACGGATTTCTTCCCCTGACAGGGGCAAAGTGAGAGAAGGTAAATTCACGTTCTAAATTACCTAGTCAGTGGCAGTGACTATCCACCACTGGTGACAGCACAGTGGGCAGCAGCAAGAAGGGAAAGGATTGTGCCTCGATCTGTTCCCCCCATTATTCAAAAGGAGAAAGACTGTTTTATTGCTTGGCAAGAAGAATAAAACTGAGTTGTACCTATTCACTGTGTGGAACTTGGGTTACTAAGCAAAGGAGCCAGGGACGAAGGACTGGACTTGGCTCTAGGACACCTACACAAACGCCCAACCTTTGGCCTTCACCTCCTGGTTACGGGAGGACACGGGCCATGGTGTGTATCATCTCTCTCTCCCAGGTACCCCTAGACAACAGCCATATAACCGATGAAGCAAGGGAGAGAGGTGAGGCCGCTACACGTATCCGGGATATGTGTATGGTGTCTGAATTTGAACTTTGCTGCCCAGAGGAGTTCCGAGTAGGTCGGCCATATTGGCCAACGCGCCACGAGGCAACTCACAACTGCGGAGTTCGTGGGCGGGGCAAGGGAAAAGCCCGCAAACAAGTGCAGAACGTGGGAGGAGTCTGGCCACGTGGAGGTACGCACGTGGAGATTCCGGCGCAGGTGGGTCAGTGCGCAATGGAGCAGCAAAGAGAGAGGATGGCTTCAAGTGCTCCGTGGATTTCTGTTTCTTCCTTCGCAGATATGTCTTCTCTGGCTGCTCCGATCATGGATACGGGGATAAGACTAAGGCCCCGGGGGCGATTGGCTCTCTTTACCTGTAGAGACATGGAGGCCCTCGGTGTAATCTGTCCCGGCTGTTCGGGACTGGTGGTCCAGCTGAAGCCGTTTGGGCGCTGTGAGGTCTGCAAAGAATTCCTCTTCGAGGTGGAACCATTCACAGAAAAGACTCGGGCTTTCCACCTCAACTACCTCACAGGGACTGCCACTCCGGAGGGAGAGATCGATGCTGGTGCGTTCCCCGTGCGCACTGATCCGGGCAAAGTGACTGCCCAAACAGAGGTGAAAAGAGAAAAATCCGAGGATGCTGCCTCGGTCACCAGCAGCTCCCTGCTCCAGCCACCAAAGAGGAAAGTCGGCCTAGTGATGACCTCATGTGGTCGTGGAAGAGCTTCGCCCCACTGCTTGCCTGGCCTGGATGGCTCCGGTAGGAAAAGTCCTGGACATCCCTATTCTTCAAAAGGCCCAGGTGAGCCAGGGGTTGGGACTGTCTGTGTGGTAGAAAGTGGCGGTAGTCCACAGTCGGTAGAGGCCGTCAAGGGGGATAGTTCCGTGACTGGGAATTATCTGCCCGCAGAGTGCTACGACACCTCTGACCTGGATTCATTGTCTGACAATGGCGATGATGGGGAGATAGACGAGATCTTCCAACAGAAGGGATGGGACAGGATGAAGCTACTCTTGGCCTGTGTTACGAGGGACCTGCCTATGTCTACTGGAGATAGTACACCTCGAGAGGAGGCCCAGGCGCTGAGGGAGGAAGCTAGTCCTCTGTCTGGAGTTCCCCTTCTGGATTCAACCTCCATTTCGCCCGCTCCTGTTGTGGGAGTGCAACGTCTCTTTGGCCAGAAGGTTGCTCAGGAATATGGGTGGGAATCTGCCTCGGGAACTGCTCTATGAGGTGAAGGTCTTCCGGCAAAGATGGTATGATGCCTTTGTGTGGGACAAACTGAAGGTACAGAAAGCACGGCGGTACCTATCCTGTTCACCAACGGTCACCAAGAAGTTTCAGGACTGTAAAGCTAAGTGGATGCTGGGAAGACACATTCATGCGGACAAAGTGGTGATCTGCCGCAAAGAAGGAAAGAGTGTTGAGTACCATGTGGAGGCTTTTGATGATCGTTTGAAGCCTATATCATTGCCTCAATCAAGGTTTTACCTGTAAGAGAAAAAGAGAGAAAAAGACTCTTGTTTGTTTCTTTGCATTCCTGGCTGAACTTTCCAGAGTGCCTTTTCCAGAATACGGAGACTGTGCCCTAGTTTTTTTTTGTGTTTGGGCAATCTTACTCTTTGAAGATATGGGAGCTGTTTTTGTTTGTTCTCCCTTTTCTTTTTCTGACACTCACAGGTACTGACTAGGACACTCACAAGAATCAGTGACTTTGGGTTTTAGATAGTGTAGGGTCACAGAGAAAATGTTGAAGCGGAAAGTTCATCTGGAAGTAATGAGTGTCTTGACCGCGGCACTGTCACCAGGTGGCAGTGTTGCGCAACGATTGTTTTTTTTTTTTTACATTATGCAGCACTTATTGGAGTGAATGGGTTTCTCCTAGGATAGACCTATTCATTCCAAGCAAACACACATGTTGATAGGATGTATGTTTCTTTTCTTTCCCTCTGCAGGAGATTCGTCTGTCAAGACTACTGAGAGTGGGTGGTCTTCAAATAGTCAGTGGGAGGAATGTAAATGTGTGAGATATTTAAAGTGTTTTATTGAAAAGTTTTATAGTTGTATTCCTTTCCCATTCAGGTCGTGGCACAATCCAGGGTTAAATTGTGTAGTTTGGTCTCTGGGCTGAACTTATGACACCACCTTTCGTGGGGTGTGAGTTTGTACCAGACACTGGGGACCAGTGTCAAATCACCAGGGGGAGAGTGTAGCGGGTATTTGAATTTGTAAGGACTCTGGTGGTGTGAGGTTCCTTGGGGTCCCTGGGTGGCACTGTTGCCTTGGGCCCGAGCTGAACATACCATGCGATCCGTGCCTTTTTGTCCTCCCCTGGAGCTGGTACAGCGGGGCGGGGAACCCGCTGTGATGCAAAGGGAGAGGGCATAAAAGGGGCGGAGGCCCTGATTTTGGGAGAGAGTTGGAGGACATGGCCGCACCCAGGCACCTTCAGCTTGGGTGCTGGCGTTCCGGTGTTCCAGGCCTAGGCGCCCTTGGCCTAGCTGGAACGAAGATGGAGTCCATTCCAGGCACCTTTAGCCTGGGGTGAGGTACTATGGCGGATGCCTGGGGCTCAGTACCTTCGACTGAGTTCCGCGAGGGTGAGGAATCTGAGGGGGCCCTAACGCCTTGGGTGACCGTGTCTGAGTTCGTGAGGACTGGTGCGCAGTAACTTCTCCGAAGAGTCCGGCGCAGCATCGCTGGTGACGGAGAGGCCTCCATTCCTCCCTTGGACGGATTTCTTCCCCTGACAGGGGCAAAGTGAGAGAAGGTAAATTCACGTTATAAATTACCTAGTCAGTGGCAGTGACTATCCACCACTGGTGACAGCACAGTGGGCAGCAGCAAGAAGGGAAAGGATTGTGCCTCGATCTGTTCCCCCATTATTCAAAAGGAGAAAGACTGTTTTATTGCTTGGCAAGAAGAATAAAACTGAGTTGTACCTATTCACTGTGTGGAACTTGGGTTACTAAGCAAAGGAGCCAGGGACGAAGGACTGGACTTGGCTCTAGGACACCTACACAAACGCCCAACCTTTGGCCTTCACCTCCTGGTTACGGGAGGACACGGGCCGTGGTGTGTATCATCTCTCTCTCCCAGGTACCCCTAGACAACAGCCATATAACCGATGAAGCAAGGGAGAGAGGTGAGGCCGCTACACTATTTTTTTAAGTTATTGTTTTAAATAGATTAATAAAAACATGATAATAAAAAAACTTCCAAAGGAGCATGTGCTCTGCAGCCTCTTCCTTGAACAGTGTGTGTGGCTGAAGCTGCACTGGAACATGAGGCGTTGATAAGTGAGGATAGTGAAAACACAAATCTCCCACAAATACAGTGCTAACTATTAAATAATGCAATCTACCAAACACAAAAAATTTAAATAATGTAATATACCAAACGCAAAAAATAAGCTATGTGCTACAAATAACCAATATTTTAAACCAGACTCTTGTAATAAAAGTGTCATAAGTGAAAAGCAACATGAAGTCCCTTCCACATTGTGTAGTCAAAAGCCTCGTACACACGACCGAGTTTCTCGGCAAGAACCAGCAAGAAACTTGCTGGCAGAGATTTCTTGCCGAGAAATTCGTTTGTGTGTATGGTTTCTCGTCAAGAAAACCGACTAGAATCTCGACGAGAAAATAGAGAACCTGCTCTCTATTTTCTCGTCGAGATTCTTGTCAGCCTGTTTCTCGACGAAAAAATTGTGTGTGTGTACACTTACCTGTCCTCCGGGAAGCTCGCGCATGCTCGAAATGACTTTGACGCATGCGCGGTAGCTTCCTAGGCATAGGATAGGGTGTACAAAGATGGTGGCGATGGCATCGAATGTGACGAGCGCATGCTCGTCGTATTCAATTACGTCACCGCGTTCGCTCCATTCAAAGAACCGCGGGTTCTTTGAAATGAGCGTGTGTACACTCGGCCAGGACAAGTTACTTGTCCAAGGATCTCGTCGAAAAAAAGACGTGTTTTTTACGACGAGATTCTCGGCCGTGTGTACGAGGCTTCAGGCTTGAAAAACTGCAGAACACAAAGTTCAAGTGCAATCAGACAGTTAGTGGCTGACCCAAGCTGGGGGGGGCGTTAGGCCTCATGAACTCTGGACGTTATAAAAAAAAGCCAGTAATGGTAGCTGTAGAAAGCTGTAGCTGTAGAGTGAGTTTTTCAGCGTTTTTGCACTAGCGTTTTTCAGTGTTAGCTGTAGCGTTTTTTAGCTTTTTTTTTAGCAAAACTATACTCCCATTAAAGCTTATGGCTCAAAAACGCTGATATACGCAGAATAGCCGCATTTTTAGGCATTTTTTGGGGCGTTTTTAAGCTGTTTTCAGTATTTTTCAGAGTTAGAGCTGTTTTACAGCTGAAAAACTCCTCTCAAAACCCACTAGTTTTTTTTTTTTTCCAAGACAGAAAACGCCCCTGTCAAAAACTGCTGATAACAGCCTATGTGTGCATGGACACATAGGATAACATGCTGGGGAGTTTATTGGCTGCAGAAAAAAAAGTCTGAAGCCAAAAACAGCAGCTGTAAAAACGTCCAGTGTGCATGAGGCCTTAAAGAGGAAGTAAACCCCAAATTTTTTTCCTTGGAAAAAAAAACCCTGCAAGAGAAAGGCATAATGAGCCAGTATGCATAGCATACTAGCTCATTATGTGGCACTTACCTGAGATCGAAGCCCCCAAAGCGCTCCTCGTTCCCCTCCGCCACCATGTCCACTCCGAGCGTCTTCCGTGTATCGCCGCTCTGGCGCTGTGACTGGCCGGAGCGGCGATAACGTCACTCCCGCGCATGCACGTGGGACCGGCAGATCCCCACGCATGTGCGCAGGACCAGCATTTTCCCAATTAGAAAACCGGCACGCTCAGTGCACCTGCACCGTTGTGCTCGGATAAGGGTCTGGTTTGGATTTTGAGGGGGACCCCCACGCTGTTTTTCGGCTTAGGGGGTTCCCCTTAAAATACATACCAGACCGAAGGGCCTGGTATGCACTTGGAGGGGAACCCATGCCGTTTTTTGATTTAAAATTTGGCGTGGAGTTCCCCCTCAAGATCAGCAGAGCACAAGTCGCATGCCAAAGTCGGATCATGCAAGACCGCGGTCCGACTTTGATCCGACTTCAATGATAGTCAATGGGCTGAAGTAGGATCAAAGTCAGACCAAAGTAGTACAGGGAGCATCTTCAAAGTCGGACCGACATGTGTCGTACCAGTTAAGACGGCTCCCATAGGGGAACATTGATTTTCACACGTCACGCGACATGATCTCCCAATGTCGGAGCGTTTGTTGTACCAGTGTGAACCCGGCCTCATACTTCAACAAATAGCATTAATCCTCCTTAACTTGTTTCCTTCAGTGGATAGATGGATCGTCGGGTTATAAAAAGAGAAACTCACGTCATGTAATACTGTCTCCACAAAATTTATTAAATGAAACAAAGTTATACTCACATACTAAAATAAAATGACAGGCTCAACTTTTAATGAGACCCCAGCTACAGTTTGGGAGAGATTTACTAAAACTGGTGCACACAGAATCTGGTGCAGCTGTGAATAGTAACCGATCAGCTTCTAACATCTGCTTATTCAAATAAGCTTTGGCAATAAAACCAGTATCTGTATCTGTGACACCAAAAACGAGAAAGTTGCTGTGTTACTCCAGCCAGAGTAATACAGCAACGTTCTAGTTTTTAGTGTCACAGATTCACCAGTTGGGTTACATCCTCCCTCACCATTAACATACAGCAGCAGAGGACTGACGTTACCCCGTGGCCTGTCTGGAACTGCTTCTAGTTGTCTTCCATATGTGACCAATGCTAGAGGAGACATTATAGCTTGTGGGACCTTCCGTAATAGGAGGTCCCTGCTCTATGGTAAGAGTACATCCTTACATGTGGTGGTGGTGAACATGGTAGAGGGATTCTACTTTGATTTTGGAACGCAAGATTTTCTTTTACCTATTATTATTCATTTGGGATTCATTGTTTATGAATGGACTTTTGTTTAATTAGATTTATAGTGCAACACATTTATGTACATATTATTTTATTGTAAAAATTATTTCACGTTAGTGGTGCAGCTTTCAATAAACTTGTGGTATATAACGAGCGCAATATTCTGTGGTTGTTGTTTATTTAGCTGGGATGCCTTTATTGCTTCTGGTAGATTTCCTGACTGAAGCCTCTTTTGGCCTGGTTTCTTCTTTTTCATCATTTAGATTGTCTGCTTTAATTTCTATATTTGTGTTACTTTGCTGCTTATCTTCATGTGACACTGATGTGGGATTTCCCTCAGTTTGAAGTGTTTGTGTAGTTCATGAAATTTTGAACACACTGAAGTATTATTATTTTTTTGGGCCAGGAAAACTGGCCGAAAATGGTAAATAAAAACAAGTTTTACAAAATGTAGCTTATATTTCTTGCTACTACCATAACCTACCACCAGGGCCGCTGATAGGGCAGTACAACAAGCCCTGTTGTACCGGGCCCGCCCCCCATCAGCTACACAGCGGGGTCCGGGCAACATTACAGTAGCGTTATTGCATTAAAAAACAATAGCTTTCTAAACGCCTCCCCTGCTCCTACTTGCTTATAGAGGGGGGTTATATAATTTTCCCAGGCCCCATCAGGTCAACAGAGGGGCCCAGGTGGCGAGCGCAGTGGAGAGACTATTTCTTTATTTTCGGGGCGCATGTACAGCATGCTGCCCCACTATTCTATTAGTCCGGACCGGCAGAGTGATACTGTGATTCTACGTCCGGCTCCCCGCTTCAGTCCTCATGAGATGTTGAGCAGCTGACAGGGAAGAGCAGGAGGAGAGTGTGGCTGCGATGGACACAGTGAGTGAATAATAGAGCATTGAATCTTCACTGTCCTTGTATATACAGTGCCTAGCAAAAATATTCATTGAAATTCTCCACATCTTGTCATGTTACAACCAAAAATGTAAATGTATTTTATTGGGATCTTATGTGGTAGACCAACACAAACTGGCACATACTGTATTTTTCGGACCATAAGATGCACTTTTTCCCCCAAAAATATGGGGGAAAATGTCTCTGCGTCTTATGGAGCAAATATACATTAGGCCCCACCCCCACGCCGCTGCCGGCCCCGCCCCCGCCACCGCCATGCTTGTACCGCAAGAGAGGCAGGAGAGGGGAGTTCCTCTCCTCCCTCCTCGGATGGCCGCTCCGTCCTCTGCTCTTGGTCACTGCGTGCGGAAAGTGCAGGTGACGGCTCGGGAAGTGTAGCTATCCTACGTGGAGAGGATCCATTCCTCACACTGCTCCATCCAACTCCACCTCCAGCATGCCTGTAGCCTGTCCTGACCGAGCAGCTTCACACATCCCTTCTCTCGCCCCTTTCTCCCTGCTCGTGTGTTCGTCTGTGAAGGAGAGGTGGGCGGGAAGATTAAAAAGAAGCAGCCGACAAACACGGATATACTACTGAATGAACAAGAGAGCCCCCAGGAGTATTCCAAGTGAGTGTGTGCACTTCTCACTGACCCCCTCTGACCTCTCTCTCTTCCTAACCCCAGCTCAGCATAAAGAACATCTTTTAGAAAATCGGTACAAAGTTGGCTCTCATTTCCAGGAGCACATATTCAGGGACAATCTCTCCTTCCTTCTTTTTGCATGTTTCCAACCATTTCTTCCATTCTTCATCACTGAGGAGGTGTTGCACAGTTTTACCTTGAAATCATTTGAAACAATGCATTTTCCCCAGCTGTGCAGAGCTGTACAGAGTACACTGATTAATGATATATAATTTCTCTTCCTGCAGGCAGCCAGTGACTATCTTTGCAGCAAAGTGGACTGTGTTTTTAATTCAATAAAATTTTATTGCTTTTCAGTATTTGTATCACTTTTCATAAAAAATAAAAAAATAAAAAATTTGGGGTTCATTTTGTGTGTTGGTCACAGCATCATATAGGTGCAATTTTATGTACGGTATTTTGATAAAATGTTATTGATCTAAAAATGTTTTTAGATAATCTTTATGCACAGTAAGAGTCCTTTCACACTCACAGCGCTGGACATCGGCGGTAAAGCGCTGCTATTTTTAGCGGCATTTACCTGTCGTTTTTGCAGCATTTTTAGCGATTATCGGGGCGCTTTTAACTCCCGCTAGTGGCCGAAAAAGGGTTAAAAGCACCGCTGCAGCGGCACTTTGCCGACACTTCGGCGACGCTGCCCATTTATTTCATTGGGGAAGGTGCGCTTTAGGAGCGGTGTATACATCACTCCTAGGGCGCCTCAAAGTAGCTGCTTGCAGGAATATTATTAGCGTCCTGCCAGCGCACTGCTCCAGTGTGAAAGCCCTCAGGCTTTCACACTGGAGAGATAGGAGAGGCGCTTTGCAGGTGCTATTTTTAGCGCTATAGCGCCTATAAAGCGCCTCAGTGTGAAAGGGGTCTAAGTGTGTTGTATACACATATCTTTTGAGCACTTCACATTGCAACAAATTTTTTACAAGTAGAAGTGTGTTACAGAAACCACATTTTCATAAGCATTTTTTGGAAGGATTCAATGTTCAGGCTGCATTAATGGCAATGGTCAGGCTGCATTTCTTTGGCACAGGTCAGGCTGCATTTCATGGGCACTGGTAAATATTTTAGTACACCATTTGGTTCAGAATATTTTTTTTTCTTGTTTTCCTCCTAAAAAACCTAGGTGCGTCTTATGGTCAGGTGCGTCTTATGGAGCGAAAAATACGGTAATTGTGAAGTGGAAAGAAAATGATAAATGGTTTTCAATTTTTTTTTATAAAAATATATCTGAAAAGTGCTGCATGCATTTGTATTCAGCCCCCTTAAAGTGGATGTAAACCCGAAATCTTTTTATTTATTTTTTGCTGTCACAATGTAGAGTATAAGATTTCCTATCATCTGTGCCCAGTCTTGCCACAAAGAGTTAATACATCTCTGAGCAATCCTATTTTATTGTTCAGTGAGATAAAATGGACAAACAGAGAAAAACCTTTGTCCGTTCCGCCCCCTTGCTTTGAATGACAGGTTATTTACATATCTTGTGCACTACCTCCTTTTCTGAAGTCATGTGGTTACTTTTCTGGATTTTGACTGGATGTTAGTGATCATAGCAGAAGGAATACACAGGAGAAAATGCATGTTGAGAAGGGGAGTGTAGAGGTGGGTGGGGAGTCTACTGACATCACGACTCCACCCACCGAGCTCCAGACAACAGATCCACCCACACAATCTGCAGTTTTTCAGTTCTTATAACAGACAGAGGGGAGTCATTTCACAGGTAAGGATACATGCAGGAGGCATGTATATCCTTATAGATCAGCACTATGGCAGTAGTTTAGAAAGGATGAGAGTGGGTTTACATCCACTTCAACTCTTATACCCCTAACTAAAATCTAGTGGAACCAATTGCCTTCAGAAGTCACCTAATTAGTAAATAGAGTACACCTGGGTGTAATTTAATCTCGGTATAAATACAGCTGTTCTGTGAAGGCCAAGGAACACACCAGACAGTAGGGTGACCAGACATCCCCAGTTTCTGGGGACAGTCCTCGGATCGAGGACACTGTCCCCGGACCAAGTCTGTCCCCGGTTTTGTCCCCTGATTGGATTTGACTTAGCAGACAGGTCAGTGATAAAGTTGTGGAGAAGATTAAAGCAGGGTTGAGTTACAAAAAAGTATCCCAAGCTTTGAACATCTCACAGAGCTCTGTTCAATCCATAATCCGAAAATGGAAAGAGTATGGCACAACTGCAAACCTACCAAGACATGGCTGACCACCTAAACTGACAGGCCAGGCAAGAAGAGTATTAATCAGAGAAGCAACCAAGAGGCCCATGGTAACTCTGGAGGAGCTGCAGAGATCCACAGCTCAGATGGGAGAATCTGTTCACAGGACAACTATTAGTTGTCTACACCACAAATCTGGCCTTTATGGAAGAGTGACAAGAAGAAAGCCATTGTTGAAAGAAAGCCATAATAAGTCCCGTTTGCAGTTTGTGAGAAGCCATGTGGGGGACACAACAAACATGTGGAAGAAGATGTTACAAAGAGAATGGAGCGGGCATGAGATGGGTGGAGGTGATACTCAGTCCCCAATAGTATGCACACAACAAAAAACAAAATTGCCCATGGGACTTTTTAAAGAGCACACCTCAAGTAAAATGTATAAATGATTGATTTAACACACATTTAAAAACAAAATATAATACAGAAAAAATAAAACATAATAAATATCAACATATTAGTAAATTTTGCATTCATATAATAGTCCTTTCCATAGGACCTGGATATGTCATACAGATGACTGTCAGTAGTCTAGGATGGCTGTGCTAGGTCTCGACGCATTTCACGAGAGGAGTCTCGCTTCTTCGGGAGAAGCACAGATGGCTGCCTGGAGATCAAGAGCACAAGTATGTAAATGGGGATAAAATAAAAATATATATTTATTTTTAATTTATGCCAAGCATATGCATGTAAGTTTAATACGTTCCACTTACGATTGATAGAGGACTCCTGGCCTACTAGCCGGTATAGATGAGTCTTTCTGAAGTAATCAAAAGATGAGTGTATATAAATGGGTATATTACCCTTAATTTGTAAAAGAAACTTCAAAACTCCAAAGTGGAACATCCATAAAAATGGATGTATAAATGCATACAAATGCCAACCATGTCACCAAGCTTCCCCCCTGAGTATGAGGGGGCTCGTGACAGAGCGGATCTGTGTGTGTAAACACACAGATCCTGGTTCTCTCAGGGGAGAGGAGACTGATCGTGTGTTCATACTGATTATGAACACGGATCTGTCATCTCTCCTAGTCAGTCCCATCCTATCCACAGTTAGAACACACAGTGAGGGAACACATTTAACCCCTTGATCGCCCCCTAGTGTTAACCCCTTCCCTGCCAGTGACATTTATACAGTAATCAGTGCATTTTTATAACACTGATCACTGTATAATTGTCACTGGTCCCAAAAATGTGTCAAAAGTGTCTGATCTGTCTGCTACAATATCGCAGTCCCAATAAAATTCGCAGATCGCCAACATTACTAGTAAAAAAATAATAATAATAAAACTGCCATAAATCTATCCCCTATATTGTAGACGCTATAACTTTTGCGTAAACCAATCAATATACCCTTATTGCGATTTTCTTTACCAAAAATATGTAGAAGAGTATATATCAGCCTAAACTGAGGGAAGAAATCGTTTTTTGAAAAAAAAATTGGGATATTTATTATAGCAAAAAGGAAAATATATTGTGTTTTTTTCAAAATTTACTCTCTTCTTTTGTTTATAGCGCAAAAAATAAAAACCGGAGAGGTGATCAAATACCACCAAAAGAAGCTTTATTTGTGGGGAAAAAAAGGACGTCAATTTTGTTTAGGTACAGCTTTGCACGATGCGCAATTGTCAGTTAAAGCGTCGCAGTGCCGAATCGCAAAAAATGGCCCGGTCAATGAGTTCTGTGACAAGCTTTTATAACTTTCTGGTGATTCACTGATTAATAGTGCTGCAACATGAAAACCTTTTATTTCTTCTCCTATATCTCTCAGGCGTTCAATCATTTCCAAGGTGTGCCTTATGTAATCCTGCATATACTGGCCTTTCATCAGTTTGGTTTGGTATAGCTTTCTAATCAAATACACTTTATTGCTGAAATTAGCTCTTTATTGCACCTTTTGTAATCCTTCCCACATTTCTTTAGCAGTTTCACATTTACATATATGTATGATTTGGTCATCTTCTATGCTATGAGAGATTGTGCTCTGAGCTTTTTGGTCTTTCTCTATCCACTCATCTGAAGGGTTTTCTAGCCTGACTTCATTTCTACATTTCTACGTACCTTCTCTTATTAGCAGCAATTTCATCTTGAATTTTAAAGACTGGTACTTCTGGTTTGTCAGATTTGCAAATAAAAGCTTTGTTGCAGCTGTGTTACTGGCCATTTTCTTTTATTTTTCTGCAGTCTTTTTTCTGTTGATGTATCTTGCACTTATCTGCTGTAGATAGGTGGGTGCCTGGGCTATAACCTGTTAGACATTCTGTATATAGCCCTACAAAATAAACAGTGCACAGTCCACATGGGCTTTATCTGCTGCTTAACTGCACACAGGAAACAAGAACCTTTATTATACAGAGAAAAGACATAGAGTTTAACCATAGATGCAGCTACTAACTTATTAACACTGCCATCTACTGGCTGATGTAGTTGTTGCACAAAATACATGAACATTGTAATTCCAACAGTTTTTAGCGTCCTGTTTGCATGAGGCCTTACACGATGCGAGTCTCTCTTTTTATGACCCGAACCATCCATCCACCTGGGGTGTTGTTCAGCTGTGAAGAAAACAAGTTGAGGAGGAATACTGTATTTTTGATGGATTACTCTAATCATGAAAGATAAACTCAAGCCTTGTTAGCCTAATTGGAAAAAAGATAGGCTGACATTTTTGGTGAGTGAGATTCCAAATGACTGGCGAAGGGATCAGGAAAAACACTATACAGGTTCAATAGTGTGGGCAGCCTACTACACAAAATGAATGCCAAAATCTAAATTAAATTCTCTCATCTTTACCAGGTAGTTTAGTTTAAATTCAAAATGTTAAACTTCAGTCTGTCTCTAAATAAATCTCAGTTTGTGTAGAATGGACTAACTTACAGTATATATTTTTCTTTATGCAGCTTGTTAGGGGAATTGACCTCTTTAATACAATGTAGAGACATTACATTTTTCTGTTTGGGAGTATCAGAAACACATATTTCATATTTCTGTGATTATTATCCTGCAGCTACATTTTATTATATGAAAACAGTATGACTCCAGTGTAATGAATGCAGAGAAGCTTATTTTTCGGACCCTTTGGCAAATCTTGTTTTTTTTTCTCATTGGGTAGTCAAGATCATTTAGACTGTAACTCTGCAAGCAAGCTGAACTAACAATAAACTCCTTCTGAAATATTGTACTTTTACTGAATCGTTCATGGTTGTGTATTTTTCTGAAATATAGTATTATTGCTCCTAAATAATGCCACCAAACGGCATGAGTTCTACCCAAGCCGTTTCCATGTGAGAATATACTCTTATGCCGCGTACACGCGATCGGAAATTCCAACAAGAAAAACGTGGATTTTTTCTGACGGAATGTTGGCTCAAACTTGTGTTGCATACACACGGTCACACAAATCTTGTATGAAATTCTGACCGTCAAGAACACGGTGACGTACAACACGTACGACGAGCCGAGATCAATGAAGTTCAATAGACAGTTTGGCTCTTCTGCTTGATTCTGAGCATGCATGTTTTTTTGTGCGTCAGAATTGCATACAGACGAGCGGATTTTCCACTAGAAATTTTTTCCATCGGAAAGATAGAGAACCTGCTCTCAATTTTTTGTTGGTGGAAATTCCGACAGAAAAAGTCAGCCTACACACGGTCGGAATTTCCGACAAAAAGCTCACATCGGACTTTTCTTGTCGGAATTTCCAATCGTGTGTACGCGGCATAAGAAGATATCCTTCCTTGTAACACCTATCTCCAGATTCATATACCTCTTTTAGCACCATAATGTCTGCTGATCTGCCAGGTAGGTTCAACATACACATTTAGATTATCAACTTTAGATTTAACAAAGCTATGTATGAGTATCTGCCTAAACTATCCAAGTAATTTGTATCCAACTAGGCATCGCGTGTGGTGAGATTATGGGGTTCTGCATGTGACTTTTAAAAGCTTATGTCTGGGCAAAATTGGAAAAAAGCATAAGCAGTACATCTTTGCCATACATGCACACAGGCCCGGATTTACTCCCTTTGCCGCCCCAAGGCCGGGTCCTTCAATGCCACCCCCCCCCCCCCCCAGCAAGCAAGCAGATGCTTCTCAAAAGGGCAGATATGGGCGGATGCTTTTCTCAACCATATCCGCCCCTATCAAATGCAGCCACTGTGCCCATCAAACGCAGCCACTGTGCATATCAAACGCAGCCACTGTGCCATCAATTGCCACCACTGTGCCCATCAAATTCAGCCACTGTGCATATCAAATGCAGCCACTGTGCCATAAATTACCACCACTGTGCCCATCAAACACAGCCACTGTGCCAATGAAACGCAGCCACTGTGCCCATCAAACGCAGCTACTGTACCAATCAATCACAGCCACTGTGCCATCAATTGCCACCACTGTGCCCATCAAACGCAGCCATTGTGTCCATCAAACACAGCCACTGTGCCATCAATTGCCACCACTGTGCCCATCAAACGCAGCCACTGTATCAATCAAACACAGCCACTGTGCCATCAATTGCCACCACTGTGCCCATCAATTGCCTCCACTGTGCCCATCAAACACAGCCACTGTGCCATTTAAACACAGCCACTGTGCCCATCAAACACAGCTAATGTAATGTCATGTACTACAAAGTTTGCAGTACATGAACTTTCACTGAATGTGGACTGTTTAATGAGCTTGTTGCACAAATCACTTTATTAATGATATCTATGGCTATGCATATTTATAATTTATTTAATCCATATTGAGCACTATATTTGATGCCTGGCACACACGCACAATCGCACATGATGAATGAGTGACTTGTATAGCGCTCACATGTGAACTGAATCGCCTCTAGGCGCTTTTTGCAGCCAGTGTCTGCTTGGCTGGTGCGGTCATTTTACCCTGTAGGATCTTGACGCACTTGGGACACACATATATACTGGGCCAATTTGGACAAGATCCAATTAACCTGCATGTGTTTGGAGTGTGGAAGGAAACCGAAGGAAACCCACGCAGACACAAGGAGAACATGCAAACTCCAGGCAGATGGTGTCGTGGTCGGGATTTGAACCAGTGACCCTTTTGCTGCTAGGTGATAGTGCTAACCACTACACCACTGTGCTGCCTTTTAAGTCATCATCATGGGCAATTGTGCGTGTGTGCCAGGCATCAAATACAGTGCTCAATATGGATTAAATAAATTATAAATATGCATAGCCATAGATATCAATAATAAGGTGTAATAAAGTGATTTGTGCAACAGCTGTTCACAAATCACTTTATTACAGTTTATTTATGCTATGGCTATGAATATTTATTTAATCCACTGAACATTATATTTTGCTGCTTGCTTCTGGTTGGCACATATGAATATGATGACGAGGATCAAGAAGTAGTACCTGGCTCTGCTATTCTTGGTGCTGCTGCTGGGGGATCCCCATCGGGGCAACATGATACATTCCTTCTCCCGTCCTCTCTTCTCCTCTTCACCTCACTTCATATTCCCCGCTCAGGGGGGAGGAGGTGATGGCGTGCAGAGGAGGGTAGGCGGAGCATTAGGCTCCGCTTCCGCCATTCTAGCCAGTCATTGGCCATCATGGGGGTGCCTGTCACTCCCCTCTCCAGGCCAAGTAGGAATATTAGCATTTGCTGTGCAGGCGCCATGCTCCAGCAGGCCGGCCGCGGCGCCGGGAGCTACATTAATGCAGGAGGCGGCCGCGGGAGGATGGGCGGCGCCGCCCCTGCACTCAGTGCCGCCCCGAGGCCTGGCCTCGGTGGCCTTGTGGGAAATCCGGCCCTGCATGCACATTTTCCTATATTTTATCCCTAAAATTCCTGACGTCCTTGCCAGAAATTCAGTTAGTTCCCAAATGCCTCTTATGGACTGACAACGCTTCACCTGTTACACAGAAACTTCAAACAGTGTTAACAGCCGGCCTAGTTCTCCCATGCTGAATTATAGAACTCCACATATTATCAACCTTCTTTGTCACTCTTCAAATTATATAGTTACATATAAGGTTGAAAAAAAGACACAGGTCCATACAGTTCAACTTATCTGTGTGTAATGTTTATTCTCTTATGCCCCGTAAAAAAGTCTGATGTGAGCTTTTGGTCGGAAATTCCGACCGTGTGTAGGCCCCATCGGACTTTTCCTGTTGGAATTTCCGCCAGCAAAAATTTGAGAGCTGGTTCTCAATTTTTCAGACGGAAAAAATTCCGATCAGAAATTTCGATTGTCTGTAGCAATTCCGACGTGCAAAATTCAGACGCATGCTCGGAAACAATTTGACGCATGCTCGGAAGCATTGAACTTAATTTTCTCGGCTCGTCGTAGTGTTGTACGTCACCGCGTTCTTGACGGTCGAAAGTTCAGAGAACTTTTGTGTGACCGTGTGTATGCAAGCCAAGCTTGAGCGGAATTCCGTTGGTAAAACCATCCAAGGTTTTAGGGGTTCAAAAATGCACCCTTCATCAGGGCTAGAAAAAAAAACATAAGAATATCTCCATATCAACAAAATATCCCCTCCACAGGGTTTTAACACTGAGGAGGTGATATTGAATTGATATTATGGAGGCATCCTTATGTTTTTTCTATCCCTGATGAAGTGGAGATTTTTGGACACCCAAAATGCATTGTATGCTTTTTGGATTGTACCCCTGAACTTTAAAGGAAAAAAGTTGTATCTAGATCTCTTAGCAGTGGTGTAATGCTTCAGTTCACATTTTTGTTACATTACATGCCGGTGTCCCCCGCTAGAGAGATTCAAATGCCTATATCTCGTTGGTGTGAAAAGGCCCTAAAGAAAACCATGGACATTTCCAATGCATTTTGCCTGCATTGGAAAATTCATGAAAATGAGAAGGTAATCAGAAAAAAGTTTCCCTATTATCTACCGCATATAGAAAGTGATCTTCAGTGTATAGAGTGCAGTATTCTAGAAGAAGTGTATTATGTTTGTTGGAGCTTGTAATAGAACTTTACAAATGTCTGATGATGTTCCATGAATCAAGCCGCAACATCACTAGAGCCAGAGCATTATGCAGAGCCGGCAAACTCGCAGTGTCTGTACTCTCATTATCTCACTTCCATAATGATTAACACCCCTGTAACTACATTTGTGACATACATCACCATTAATCCACTGAACATTATATTTTGCTGCTTGCTTCTGGTTGGCA
Source organism: Rana muscosa (assembly GCA_029206835.1). NCBI lineage: Eukaryota > Metazoa > Chordata > Amphibia > Anura > Ranidae > Rana > Rana muscosa. Next base: position 101,637,342 of record JARGYO010005626.1, on the reverse strand, counting down.
CATATGAATATGATGACGAGGATCAAGAAGTAGTACCTGGCTCTGCTATTCTTGGTGCTGCTGCTGGGGGATCCCCATCGGGGCAACATGATACATTCCTTCTCCCGTCCTCTCTTCTCCTCTTCACCTCACTTCATATTCCCCGCTCAGGGGGGGAGGAGGTGATGGCGCGCAGAGGAGGGTAGGCGGAGCATTAGGCTCCGCTTCCGCCATTCTAGCCAGTCATTGGCCATCATGGGGGTGCCTGTCACTCCCCTCTCCAGGCCAAGTAGGAATATTAGCATTTGCTGTGCAGGCGCCATGCTCCAGCAGGCCGGCCGCGGCGCCGGGAGCTACATTAATGCAGGAGGCGGCCGCGGGAGGATGGGCGGCGCCGCCCCTGCACTCAGTGCCGCCCCGAGGCCTGGCCTCGGTGGCCTTGTGGGAAATCCGGTCCTGCATGCACATTTTCCTATATTTTATCCCTAAAATTCCTGACGTCCTTGCCAGAAATTCAGTTAGTTCCCAAATGCCTCTTATGGACTGACAACGCTTCACCTGTTACACAGAAACTTCAAACAGTGTTAACAGCCGGCCTAGTTCTCCCATGCTGAATTATAGAACTCCACATATTATCAACCTTCTTTGTCACTCTTCAAATTATATAGTTACATATAAGGTTGAAAAAAAGACACAGGTCCATACAGTTCAACTTATCTGTGTGTAATGTTTATTCTCTTATGCCCCGTAAAAAAGTCTGATGTGAGCTTTTGGTCGGAAATTCCGACCGTGTGTAGGCCCCATCGGACTTTTCCTGTTGGAATTTCCGCCAGCAAAAATTTGAGAGCTGGTTCTCAATTTTTCAGACGGAAAAAATTCCGATCAGAAATTTCGATTGTCTGTAGCAATTCCGACGTGCAAAATTCAGACGCATGCTCGGAAACAATTTGACGCATGCTCGGAAGCATTGAACTTAATTTTCTCGGCTCGTCGTAGTGTTGTACGTCACCGCGTTCTTGACGGTCGAAAGTTCAGAGAACTTTTGTGTGACCGTGTGTATGCAAGCCAAGCTTGAGCGGAATTCCGTCGGTAAAACCATCCAAGGTTTTAGGGGTTCAAAAATGCACCCTTCATCAGGGCTAGAAAAAAAACATAAGAATATCTCCATATCAACAAAATATCCCCTCCACAGGGTTTTAACACTGAGGAGGTGATATTGAATTGATATTATGGAGGCATCCTTATGTTTTTTCTATCCCTGATGAAGTGGAGATTTTTGGACACCCAAAATGCATTGTATGCTTTTTGGATTGTACCCCTGAACTTTAAAGGAAAAAAGTTGTATCTAGATCTCTTAGCAGTGGTGTAATGCTTCAGTTCACATTTTTGTTACATTACATGCCGGTGTCCCCCGCTAGAGAGATTCAAATGCCTATATCTCGTTGGTGTGAAAAGGCCCTAAAGAAAACCATGGACATTTCCAATGCATTTTGCCTGCATTGGAAAATTCATGAAAATGAGAAGGTAATCAGAAAAAAGTTTCCCTATTATCTACCGCATATAGAAAGTGATCTTCAGTGTATAGAGTGCAGTATTCTAGAAGAAGTGTATTATGTTTGTTGGAGCTTGTAATAGAACTTTACAAATGTCTGATGATGTTCCATGAATCATGCCGCAACATCACTAGAGCCAGAGCATTATGCAGAGCCGGCAAACTCGCAGTGTCTGTACTCTCATTATCTCACTTCCATAATGATTAACACCCCTGTAACTACATTTGTGACATACATCACCATTAATCCACTGAACATTATATTTTGCTGCTTGCTTCTGGTTGGCACATATGAATATGATGACGAGGATCAAGAAGTAGTACCTGGCTCTGCTATTCTTGGTGCTGCTGCTGGGGGATCCCCATCGGGGCAACATGATACATTCCTTCTCCCGTCCTCTCTTCTCCTCTTCACCTCACTTCATATTCCCCGCTCAGGGGGGGAGGAGGTGATGGCGCGCAGAGGAGGGTAGGCGGAGCATTAGGCTCCGCTTCCGCCATTCTAGCCAGTCATTGGCCATCATGGGGGTGCCTGTCACTCCCCTCTCCAGGCCAAGTAGGAATATTAGCATTTGCTGTGCAGGCGCCATGCTCCAGCAGGCCGGCCGCGGCGCCGGGAGCTACATTAATGCAGGAGGCGGCCGCGGGAGGATGGGCGGCGCCGCCCCTGCACTCAGTGCCGCCCCGAGGCCTGGCCTCGGTGGCCTTGTGGGAAATCCGGTCCTGCATGCACATTTTCCTATATTTTATCCCTAAAATTCCTGACGTCCTTGCCAGAAATTCAGTTAGTTCCCAAATGCCTCTTATGGACTGACAACGCTTCACCTGTTACACAGAAACTTCAAACAGTGTTAACAGCCGGCCTAGTTCTCCCATGCTGAATTATAGAACTCCACATATTATCAACCTTCTTTGTCACTCTTCAAATTATATAGTTACATATAAGGTTGAAAAAAAGACACAGGTCCATACAGTTCAACTTATCTGTGTGTAATGTTTATTCTCTTATGCCCCGTAAAAAAGTCTGATGTGAGCTTTTGGTCGGAAATTCCGACCGTGTGTAGGCCCCATCGGACTTTTCCTGTTGGAATTTCCGCCAGCAAAAATTTGAGAGCTGGTTCTCAATTTTTCAGACGGAAAAAATTCCGATCAGAAATTTCGATTGTCTGTAGCAATTCCGACGTGCAAAATTCAGACGCATGCTCGGAAACAATTTGACGCATGCTCGGAAGCATTGAACTTAATTTTCTCGGCTCGTCGTAGTGTTGTACGTCACCGCGTTCTTGACGGTCGAAAGTTCAGAGAACTTTTGTGTGACCGTGTGTATGCAAGCCAAGCTTGAGCGGAATTCCGTCGGTAAAACCATCCAAGGTTTTAGGGGTTCAAAAATGCACCCTTCATCAGGGCTAGAAAAAAAACATAAGAATATCTCCATATCAACAAAATATCCCCTCCACAGGGTTTTAACACTGAGGAGGTGATATTGAATTGATATTATGGAGGCATCCTTATGTTTTTTCTATCCCTGATGAAGTGGAGATTTTTGGACACCCAAAATGCATTGTATGCTTTTTGGATTGTACCCCTGAACTTTAAAGGAAAAAAGTTGTATCTAGATCTCTTAGCAGTGGTGTAATGCTTCAGTTCACATTTTTGTTACATTACATGCCGGTGTCCCCCGCTAGAGAGATTCAAATGCCTATATCTCGTTGGTGTGAAAAAGGCCCTAAAGAAAACCATGGACATTTCCAATGCATTTTGCCTGCATTGGAAAATTCATGAAAATGAGAAGGTAATCAGAAAAAAGTTTCCCTATTATCTACCGCATATAGAAAGTGATCTTCAGTGTATAGAGTGCAGTATTCTAGAAGAAGTGTATTATGTTTGTTGGAGCTTGTAATAGAACTTTACAAATGTCTGATGATGTTCCATGAATCAAGCCGCAACATCACTAGAGCCAGAGCATTATGCAGAGCCGGCAAACTCGCAGTGTCTGTACTCTCATTATCTCACTTCCATAATGATTAACACCCCTGTAACTACATTTGTGACATACATCACCATGAGCCACATCTGGATGGCAGAAGTGATGAGCAAATGATTTACAAATGGAAAATGTGTGTATAGAATATCTGACATTGTTCTTTATAGGAGGGGAAAAGAAAACATTGGCTGAAGTTCACAGTACATTGCAAGACAGAGAGGCTCTATAGGGGCTAGGCATTAAAACAAAGCAATAAAAGAACATGTGCTTACATTGTTTTATTTAATTAACAGAGATTCTTTGTTTCACCAACCCCGTGCCTGTGCATACAAGAAATAGAAACAGACATTTAAAGCAAAGAGTTTCGTAAAAAAATACGATAACACATAGGGCATTATTTATACCTATTTTCACCCAAGATTGACCCAATTTTTACACATTGTCCCAACTGAATCTAATTAAAAAAATGTATGCATCTTGGGTAAAGGTTATGTGAAAACATTTATAAATATATTTTACAGTAACTAATATCTAAAAGAGGTAAAACACAAAGGGGTAGATGTATGAACAGTTATTTTTAACAAGAGCAGGTAGGAATCACATGCCATAAATGGATTGAAATATGGCTCGGCCCAATTTCGATCCGTCTGTGGCCAATCCTGCTCATTGGAAATCGATCTAACGATCAGCTTCTGTTTATTGGAAATCTTGGAAAATGCAGCAGTGATCAGTGTTTTCTTACAGCGGAGGAGTCCCCGCTGTCAGAATACAATAACACAACAAAGAGAATTCCTCTATCTACCTTGCTTGTGTGGATGGGGTAATCTGTTAATTTTTTACGACCCATCTATGGGCAGTCATGGATTTAATGCACAAGGGTGCAATACAGCCGACTGTAGTATGATTGATGGTAGTGTTACTAGAGTACAGCCTCTGCTGGAAGGGTGGCAGTATTTTATATAACCACCCTACACTGGCCCACTGAAAGGGATCCTTAGAAATTTCTTCAACACTGGACCCTTAATCTGTCCCTTCTTGCCAGGAACCTTTCCCTGTGCTAAGCACTTTCTCCAACCCCCGGGTTCTTCACCCTAACCTACCACCCACTCAAAGCATGCCCAAATGATTTGGGATTTCTTATTTAAAGGCTCTATATTTAAGATGGCTGCCTGAACTCTAGTGAGAATTTGGCGTCAAATCAGACACTTACCTTCTTCTTAAACAACTAATAGAGTTTCTAAGGGGACAAATTCTCTTAACAAACTCTCCTTCTCCAGCAGCATTGGTGCAGTGCCACCTGCAGGAAAGAAGAATGTCTGCACCTGCCTACATGCATGCACAACTTTATGCAATTAATGCATAGCTGTCTACAGCTGCCTTCACCCATTTATGTCTATGGGCGATTGTACGCAGCACAAGAACATTCAAGGCACAAAACTATACAGCTGGTTTATGTTGTTCCAGTGAATGCAACCATGTGCATGATGCCTTATGCTTGTGTGTATCATGTCAATGCAGTGTTTTGTTCTAGCTGTATATGTATAAAAAGGGAGATACGTACATATGACACTAGTACAACATTGTTCCTGTAAGCCCCCCTCAGACTTAGTATTGTAGTAAAAATGCACGCACAACTAGTCAAACAACAACAAAGAAAAATTCTCAGCTCCACTTACCAGCCAGCCTGCAACAAACCAAATTGTCCTGTCCAATAGTTCACGTTAAAAATAGGGGTTGCATGTACAGATAGCACCTGAAGAATCATTTATTGTTAAAGGGGGCTTCCAGATTCCAATAAGCCCCCTATCCGCAGACCCCCACAACCACAGGGCCAAGGTTGTGGGGAAGAAGCTCTTGTCCTCATCAACATGGGGACAAGATGCTTTGCCGGGGGGGGGGGGGGGTTTAAGTACAGAACGTACCTGAAAGTAGAGCCTGACTTGTAGGAGGAGACCTCTCTTACAGCCCTGGCTCAGGAGTCACTGGAGTGAGGACAGTGAACTCGAGAGCGCAGTGAGGTAGGAGTGCCTGAGCTAGATGTAGTGGTTGGCACAGTGGCAAGGTGATGACCCTCCGGGGACGGCTGGAACTGTAGGCAGCAGAGGAGATGGTTGGAGGTCAGTGACCCGGTAGCTGGCAGGTACAGGAACAGCAGGAAGCTGGACCAGGGTGAGACAAGCCGGGTTAGGTGCACACAGAGCAGCAGACAGTAGCAGGGTCAGACAAGCCGGGTCGGAGCAGGTAATCAGACGGTAAGATTCAGCAGGCTTAAGCATGGTCAGAAGTACAGGCAAGGTCTGGTAGCAGGTAGGCAAATAGAAGACTGGGCAGGGTCAAGGCAAGCCAAGGTCAGGATTGGAGATATCGGATGGTCAAGCAGAGCCGGGTCGGTACAGCTAACAGATAAACAGGTATGCAGATTACTGGTACAGAGCTGCAGATCAGACAGCAATGCTTCGCTGCAATTGCTGACCTGTTAAAGGCATAATGGCGTCAAGTAGCGCTAATGTGTGCGCGCGCAGTCCCGCGCATGCGCGTGCGCACCAGATGCACGTCGGGGAACAGGCACGGATGGATGCTGTTGCCTGGCCTGTGCAGGAGCGCGTACGCGCATGCACATGCACAAAGAGCCTTCCAGCAGGTCCCTGACAGGGGGTTCCACTTTGAGGGGCATGTGGCCTGGTATGGTTCAGAAGGGGAGGCCATACGCTTGCCTTCGCCTTTCTTCGCCTGCCAGGCTGCATACTTGGATAAGGGTCTGGTATGGAGTTTGAGGGACCCCTTGCCAAAAGCAAAAATTGCCATGGGAACCCTGTAAAATCTATAGCAGACCCAAGAAAGGGCCTTCTATTGATTTTGGGGGACACCACGCCTTTTTGTTTTTTTCTATGTGAGGTCCCTGTTAAAATCCATACCAGACATGAAGGGTCTGGATTGAGGGGTGTGGGCACATTGTTTTTTTTTCCCTGGCAGCTAATTTTTTCACATTATGCTGTCAGCTTGGGGATGAGGCATTTCGCCTACCAGAAAAGTGCAGTTTGACAAAAAGAACAAATTGTCAAATCTTATTTATCAACATACAGTATATCCAAGGTATGAAGATTTGGCAAATCAGCTATTTTTCTGAAGTACTGTACAGAGGACAAGAGCAGGGTATGGAGAAAAATTATTCTAGAAAGATTAGGAAGATATTGTTACTATTAGAGTGGACAAGCTATGGAATATTCTTCCGCAGGTTAACTGAAATTTAAAAATGTACAGGATAATATATGAATGTTACTCACAAAACATGAAACTGCTTCTAGGTGCTCGCATGTGCTCATTCCTCAAAGTTTGTTTCTCCCACAGCCAAAGTCGTGGAGCCATACACCACTTCCAATGGGTAAAATATACTTTATTGCTTGGAACATGCACCAACAGAAACACTCCACCCAGTGTCCCCCCTCTAACATGTTTAATTCTACCCTACCTGGTCGATAGACTTTTTTTTTCTGCAAAAATCTTCCTATAAGTGTAGCACAACCCCGTAGGAGCTGCTGGTTTTAATTTGGGCCTTGCACGTTACCTCAGTATTCGTTGTCTAGGGGAAGAAAGTCTGCAGAAACTCCAATGTCCACACAAGATGTAAAACCTTAAGCTGTTAGGTTTTATTTTCCTTTTGCATATAACATATGAAGAATAGTAGAAGGGTGAAGGGAAGGGGTAGGTTCAGGCACACAGTACAGATCACTGGGGAAAACTCCTCAAGTATAAAGTTAGTCACCACTCCTCCCTGAGTGGGGTATTGCTCACCCGGATAGGCCCCTCTCACCTGGCCTAGCAGCCGGAATGATGCACCAACAGTGATCAGGACCACTCTCTGCCACAGACTGGTTATGCACAAAATTGGATAATCCGGGGTCCTCTGCCACAGGACTTAACGCTCGGACTTCCACCAGCCAAGCAGTCAAGAGCCTTTAAGCCAACCGCAGACTGCGAGGTGAACTTTAGCTGCGGTGCACCCTCCAATAGAATTACCCTCCTCAAGACACCAGCCTTTCGCTCGGTCTTTTCCAGGACAGGTCCTCCCCTGGTTTCCTCCATTGAGTGGCTTCCTCCTGCAGGACGGACAGCACAGGATCACCTTCAAAGTGTAGGCCCAGTCAGCATAACTTGGCCTACTTGGTAGAGCTGCAGCCTCGGACCAACATGGTCCCAAGGCCAAGATCACACACACGCTCCTCGCGCCAGGAGGGCTGAGAGGGGAAAAGAGCACCCCTCAAAATGGCATCTGCCCCTTAAGTACCCTTCCCCAGCATGCTCAGCGGGTAGACTACACCCACTGAACTGTTCCCGGGGGAAGGTACCCAATACACTCTGGCCTGTCAGGCTTCCACATTGGCCTGGGGTGGTAACGCCACCTACAGGCAACAGTGGGAAGTCTGCCCAACACAGCCATAGCCAGAACAGAGGCTAATTTAACATAATTATATACAGTCTGAGCCAAACTACTAGCTCAGACACCCACTAGATTTAACATAGCGCCCAGTCATTGGGAGCAGGGCGCTACATAAGATTATACAGTAGAGTGGAACCTTGGATTACGAGCATAATCCATTCCAGGAGAATGCTTGTAATCACTCACATATCAAAGCGAGTTTCCCCATAGAAGTAAATGGAAACAAAGATAATTTGTTCCGCATTGACTTCTATAGCATGCGATACTGCATGTGGCCAGAGGTGGGGGGCGCCAGAGAGCCTCTGAGACAGCTCGGCTGATCTCGGAAACCCTTGAAAAGGTTCAGAAACACTCGGGAATGGAGTATTTCCGGATATTTCCGAGTATTTACGAACGACTCCAAACCTTTCTGAGTGTCACCGGGCGCCCCGCACCTCTGGCCAAATGCGGTACTGAACACCCCATTAGCTTGAATTCTGCTTGTTTTGCCAGACAACACTCGCAAACCGAGTCAGAATTTTTTTTTAAAAGTTGCTCGTCTTTCAAAACGCTCGTTAACCATGTTACTTGTAAACCAAGGTTCCACTGTATGTGTATTTAAAGTGGAAGAAAAGCCTGACTCCAGTCTAGTCATGTGATCCTGCAGCTTCGGCTCAGAGAGTGCTCAACAATGCCTGGATATTCTGGTAACTGTAACCTCACCTATAGAATCCCATGGCCCAGCCGTTATTGCACAGGTGAGCCAGAGCTGCTGGACAATGTGACTCTATGAGAATGGATTGACAATAGGTACACAGATCTTTTTCCTACGGGTTAGGCAGGATCGGTAGAAGGAGAGGGGAGGGAACATTTTTACAAATAGTTAGGCTTAGTCTTTTCTTCCATTTTAATGTATCTTATATCGAAAAGGTCTAAGAATGCTGCTGGACACTGCTGTCTTATGCCGCGTACACACGATCGATTTTCTTGCCATTTTTTTTCTTGCCGTTTTTCACGTCGTTTTTTTTCATGTTTCCTCTCAAGCCTGTCTTGCGTCCACACGATCATTTTAAAAAACGATGAAGCAAAGCGCAGTGACGTACAACACGTACAACGGCACTATAAAGGGGAAGTTCCGTTCTAATGACGCCACCCTTTGGGACGCTTTTGCTAATTCCGTGTTATCGCGTGTTAGTAAAAGTTTGGTGAGAGACGATTCGCGCTTTTCAGTCTTCGTGCTTTGAAGATCGTTTTGTGGAGTTCAGTTTGTGCTTGTGGGTTTGTATCTGTTTGGCAGTGCGTGTAGTCAGTTCGTATCTGTTTATTCAGTGCGGTCTGCTCTGCTCGTTCCTGTTTTTCAGCTTGTTCTTCATTGGCCTTGCTGTTCTTCCGTGCGTTCTTCTAGTTCGTTCTGTTCAACCGACCGTTATCTAGCCATGTTGTGGCTACGTACTCGTCGTAGAGTTCGTGCTGTAGTTGGTGCAGGGGTTCATGCTGTATCCCGACTCCATGCCATGAGCAGGGTCAGGAGGAGTTCATGGACCAAGAATTGGTTGCTCCAGCGGCACCAATTCTGTCACATGCCTTTGTTGCGGGAGATCAGGGAGAATAATCCTGATGATTTCAGGAATTTTCTCAGGATGTCTGACCCCGTATTTCAGCATCTGTTGGCTTTGGTGTCCCCCTATATTACCAGGCAGGACACCGTTATGCGGGAAGCCATCAGTGCTGAGCAGAGGCTCATCGCCACGTTGCGATACCTGGCGACTGGGAGAAGCCTGCAGGACCTTAAGTTCTCCACAGGCATATCACCCCAGGCTCTGGGGATCATTATACCAGAGACTTGTTCTGCCATCCTTCAAGTTTTGCAAGAGGACTATATTTAGGTAAGTGTTCTTCTAAAATAACTTCACATTGTATGTTTTTTGGTTTTGGATACTTTTTATTTTGCTTTATTAGCAGTCCCTAATTCACATGATTCTTAGCTGCAGGGAATGTCCCCTTTCTCCTCATGTTTTAATATTAAAATTTTTGTGTTTGAGGCCTACCTGTAAATTTGGCTTACCTAACCTCTCCAGCATGCTATCCTGGGGCCATACCTACCTTGCCTAGTCATTTCCATGTATTTTATTCTATGTCCCATCATAGTGCTTTGCCCAAAACGCACCCTAAAGATTGCCTAGGAATGTTTCATTTTTTTGTAACTTCATACAGAGTGCTACAGCCTTCATTTGTGATATTCCCAACTCATCTTCAACACCCCCCCCCCCCAATTTTTATTTGATTTTTTAGGTTTGTTGTTGCTTACTAATCTTTTTTTTTATTACAGTTTCTACCAATGTTGGCCATGAATGTTGGTATGAAATAAGCTTTCAATGTTTCTGGCTCAAAGTATTAATTTTTTATTTCTTTAATTCCACAGTTCCCTTCTTCGCCACATGAATGGCAGAATGTGGCTTCCGAGTTTGCCCAGCGATGGAACTTTCCGAACTGTGGAGGAGCCATCGATGGCAAACATGTTCGGGTCGTCCCACCACCCCATTCGGGATCCTTTTATTACAACTATAAGGGGTTCCACAGCATCGTGATGATGGCAGTGGTGTCGGCCACCTACGAGTTCCTCTATGTGGACGTTGGCAAGAATGGCAGGATGTCTGATGGAGGAGTATTTGGCCAGACGGAGTTTGGGGAACGTCTCCTTTTGGATCTGCTGGCCTTGCCACCAGCGGAGCAGAATGTTGAGGGACTACCTTTTGTCTTTGTGGCGGATGAGGCGTTTGGCCTGGGACCCCATTTGATGAGGCCATTCCCGCAACGCACCCTCACCCCTGAGAGGAGGGTGTTCAATTATCGGCTGGCCAGAGCCAGAAGGGTGGCCTTTGGCATCATGGCCAGCCGATTTCGCCTCTTCCTGACCTCCATCCACCTTGCCCCATACAAATGGAACCATGTGGTAATGACTTGCTGTGTGCTTCATAATTTCCTATGGGTGCATTCCACCAGTTATCTAGCTTTGAGTGGGCTGAGGCCTCTTTACTCAATCAAGAAACTTTAGTGGCCCTGGAACCTGGCCGTCCTGGCTTGGCCCCCCCAACCGGACGTGAGGTCCGTAACCAATATCTTGAATATTTTATGGGTAGGGGGGTCATTGAAATGCCAGAAAATCTTTAAAATTTATATTCAAAAAAAATAAATTATTTTATGGAGTAAAGATTGGTTTGGTGTTTTAATTGTATAATGTTTTATGTTTCATGTAGGTTTACCTAGTGCACTTGTATTGCCATGTGTATTTAACATTCTTAATTAGCCTTCATTGTCAGTGTAAACACAAAACATTGATTAGTTCACTCTGCACCACATTTACATAATGAAGCCACAATTATTTTGAATGTAAAAATACCTTTGTTTCTTTTTTCGTTGGGAAACTTCCTTTGAAATGTGGATGTTCCCTTAATTTTTTGGGTATTAAAACGCATGACCAGCCATGCATAAACAAACTATATTCATAAAAATTGTGAAAAAGCTAAACATGTGCTAGTCATTAAAGGGTAAAAAAACAAAAAAACATCCAAAACTCAGCAATTTAAAAGTTCTTTGGTGTAAAAACATTAGACACGCCCAAGCACAGCCATGATATTTTGGAGCCTTTCCTCCACCCGCTTGGTATTTGCCCTGATCTCTAGCAAGTCTCCCTTAATTTTTTCGAGGTCACGACAGCAGACCATGAGGTATTGGATCAGGATCTGGGCACTGTGATGTGTCAACTTTTTGGGGTCTTCGGCCAGAACTGCACCTAAATGTAAAAAGAAATATGTAGGATAGAATATGTAGGCCTACATCTATTTAACATGCATGTGTCTGGTTTCTCTCTGACCTGTGGTGGTGCCACTTTCCACTTCCACAACATCACGTTCCTCTCCATCCTGGTGTTCTGGGGGTATTGTTGTAGGTGTTGCAATTATCGGCTCATCTGAGGTAGCTTTTCGAATCCCTAGGGAGATTGAAATAAAAGGAATAGTTTCATTAGTAGCGACTCAATTTTTCAATTAAACTAAACATGATAAAATACTTTGTAATCATTCTTTTGAAGCCTGCTGCATTTTAAAATGTACCCCCTGTGCCAACCGGGACAAATGATTGGATACATAGCCAAAACCATAGCATCTACTTTAAAAACACAAATTTGACACATTGTAACACCCCAAAGTATCTGCACAGGATCACCTGTGTGTGACACCCTCAAGCTTTTTGGCTTTAGGCCCACACTTGTACTACTGCGTTCAGATGTTTCATCAGCTGCTGAGCATTCACTCCCTTAACATTACCATGCATATCCTTTTTTAAAACAAACAAATGTCCTTTGGATTAGGACCGAAAAAATAAGTGAAGCCAAAATTTACTCCCCCAAATAAAATAAAATACATGGGTGTTCACACTGGATGATCCGAAAACATAGTTTGAGGAACTGTACGGAGAAAGAGGTTTAATACGTCCGTTTACTGTGCGGACGAACCTGAAAGATGGTATCTTTCACTGTACTATATGAAAGTAAAAAATACACGACAGAATACAAGTAAATAATATGTACCATGGAAAATATTCAAAAAGAACTTACTTTTTCCTAAAACTTTCTTGATTCTTTTGTATTGGTCGGCCTCCCGCAACTTCAGATCAGACCATCGTTTTCTGAGCTGTTCCTTCGTTCTGCACACCCCAAATTTTTTGTGAAGACTTTTGACCACTTTGCCCATAATTTTTGACTTGACCAGATTAGGCCTTTTATAAGGCCCATGCTTGGCATCATAATCCTCCTTCGTTAAAATGGCGACCATCTCCACCATTTCATCGAATGACATGTTGGATGCCTTATATCTCCTGGATCTGGATTTGGGCTCCTCTGGAATTTCCTCCTCTGTAGAGGTAATCTCAGCCACCTGTGTCTCCGCCATGTTTTGTTAAGCACTACGACGAGCGAGAAGGGGCGGGGAAAGTGCAATATCGAACGTCAGGGGCGGGGAAAGCGTGCGGAGTGTCACGCATGCGCAGTGTATATCAAGTGAAGATCCATGTCTCGAAAATACGTTCATTTGGTGGGAGAGGGAGTTAGCAACGAACGTCTTGACGAAGGTACCTAACAATTTAAGTATTTGAGGTTCATCAGACGAGAAGATTTGTGCGCTAAAAATATGTCGAAAATGCACATTTGAGGAATGTTGCCTGAAATATATCTATTTTTTGGTTTCTCGCTTTTACAGATATCATGAATACTTTTGTAGCGGGGTCCTCAAATAGATGGGATACACCTGGGCAATAGTGTGACCCAGGTGTATAATTGTGTTAGGATTCAGACCCCTTTTTATCTCGTGGAGGATTGGAGGATGTAATATTCTCCTTTGCCTGTGGGTGGCGGGGTACCCACAGGCTTCAGGTAGAATCATCTTCGCAGTGCTCCCTGTTTTGTCCCTTCCCGGAGATGGTATGGCTGGGGCGGGGAACCCGCCGGGCCGTTGAAGGGAGGAGATAAAAGGGGGAGACGCCCTTACCACGCGGTCGTCGTTGTCGGGCGGAGAAGGAGGTCCTCGGAGGAGGAGGGCTGCGGTCCGCACCCAGGGCCCTTAGGCCTGGGTGCGGGAGATCCAGGAATCTGGTCCAGGTGCCCATGGCCTGGTCCGGAGTCATGTTGGCGTCCATCCCAGGCACCTTTAGCCTGGGGTGAGGTACTATCGAGGAGGCCTGGGGCCCAGTACCTTCGACTGGGTCCCGCTAGGGTGGACTGTCCGAGGGTCCCTGAGCGGAGGGACTCGTACCTGAGGTGAGGAGGCCGGGGAGGTTACCCACTGAAGACCCGGAGCAGCACCAACCCGGTGACGGTGGGCCTCTGGGAACTCTCTTGGGAGGACACATCCCCTGATAGGGGCCACAGCGTATCGAAGAGGGCTCCATTGCTGTTCATAGGGGTTGCTAGAAGAGACCCTATCTTCAGAACTTAAACTTTAGGAAGTGCCTCGATCTGCTCATCCCACCGTTGGAAAGGTTATAGGTCCCAACCAGTCTGCTGCAATAAGAACTGTTTATCGTGCTTTGCTATTGGAGTGTCAAATAAACAAGTGTTGGACCTTTCTTCGGTGTGTGAACTCCAGTTACTGGAAGCAAAGGGGAGGCGGGTGAGCTTGTGGTTACAGACTCAGTGCATTCACAGAACACACCGGCCCGAGGAAACATCAGGAAGTGGCCTTCACCTCCCTACTACAATGGGGAGGACATGGGCCGTGGCGCATCTCACTCTCACAACCCCTAGACATGAGTTGGTGTGTAAGGCCGATAAAGAAGAAGAGAGGGTGAGGCCGCTACACGTGGGGGCTCGTGAGTCCGGGATAGAGTGTGTTCTAAAGATGGACTTGAGAATGTCTACATTTGAACTTTGCTGCCCAGAGGAGTTCCGAGCAGATCGGCCATATTACTGGCCAGGGTGCGTCCCTGCTCGGAGTTGTGGAGGTGACCCTAACACGGGAAAGGCCCATGCGGAGGAGCGGAAAAAGGGAGAGGTCCAGCCGTGTGACGTACTGCACGTGGGGACTGTTAACGCACTGCGCCACGAGGCACCCCATGGCGACATCGTTCGTGGGCGGAGTCAAGAGGAAGCCCGCGAAAATGTACAGCTCATGGGAGGAGTCTGGCCAAGTGTGGGGATACACGTGGAGACTCCGGCGCGGGGTCAGTGCATGATGGAGCAGCAGATAGTCGGGATGACCTCAAGTGCCCCGTGGGTTATGGTTCCTCACCCCACGAGAATGACTTCTTTTGCTGCCCCCATCACAGATACGGGGATAAGACTTAGGCCCCGAGGGCGGTTGGCTCTGTACACTTGCAGAGACACGGAGGCCCTCGGTGTGATCTGTCCCGGCTGCTCGGGACTGGTGGTCACCCTGAAGCCATTCGGGCGATGTGAGGAGTGCAGAGAATTCCTTTTTGAGGTCGAGTCGTCCACAGCAAGGCCCCGGGCCCTTCGCCTCAACCACCTCACGGGTACTGCTACTCCAGAAGGGGAGATCAAGGCCTTTGTCGAGGTTCCTGTGCGCGCTGACCAGGGCGATGGACTGCCCAACAGAGAAAAATCCGAGGATGCTGCCTCGGTCGCCACAAGTTCTCTGCTCCCACCACCGAAGAGGAAAGTTGGCCTGGTACAGGCATCCTGTGGACGTGGTCGAGCTTCACCCCACTGCTTGCCTGGCCTGGATGGCGCCGGTCGAGAAGGAAGTCCCGGACATCCCAGTCTTCTACAAGGGTCAGGTGAGCCAGGGGCTGGGACTGTGGTGGTGGTTGGAGGTGTCGGGGGCCCATTGGAGGTGGAGACCCCCAGGGAGGTAGATTCTGTGTCCACCGGAAGATATCTGCCTGCGGAGATGTATGACACCTCCGACCTAGAGTCGCTGTCTGATTGCGGAGATGATAGCGAGATAGACGAACTGTTCAGCCGCAAGGGCTGGGATAGAGTGCCGCTTCTTGCTTCCCGTGCGGTACGGGATTCACCGATGTGCACAGGAGACAGCACGCCTCGGGTGGAAGACCCGCAGCTTACGAGGGAACCTACGCCTCCACCTGTGTCCTCATCTACTTTGGTTGTGGGGGTACCCCGCGCTTCTCTGAGAGCGCCGAAAGTCAGTTTCAGGGAGCTGGTAAAGGCACCTCGGCATCCGGAAGCTATTGTGCTGCCTGGAACTGGAGAGAAAGCCACTATGCCACCTTTGGCCCGCTTGCAGAGACTGTTTTGCCACAAAGTAGCTCGGGAATATGGGTGGGAGTATCCGTATCTACCCCGGGACTTGCTGTATGAGGTGGAAGTCTGGAGAACAAGATGGTATGACGAGTTTGTGTGGGACAAGTTGAAGGTGCCTCATGCTCGTAGGTACCTGGAATGTGTGCCGGCAGTGTCTAAGAGGTTTGAGGATTGCAAAGCTGAATGGAAATTGGGGCGCCATATCCATGCTGACAAGATAGTCATTTGCAGAAGAGAAGGAGAAGATGTCGAGTATTCGATAGAGGCATTTGACAAACACCTGAAACCCCTGTACCTGCCGGATCCAAAGTTTTACTTATAGGAGAAAAGAACTCCTGTTTATTTCCTTTGTGCACTTGAACTTTCTGGAAGAGCCATTCCCAGACACCCAGGACTGTGCCCTGCTTTTGTTTTTGTTTGGGCTTTTCTTTTTCTCGTTGGAGACTTGGGGACTGTTGTGTTTTCGTGTTTCCCCTTTTCTTCATGTGCCAAAGGCAAGGACATTTGGGAATAGTGGCAGAGTAGGGAAAAGCTGGAAGAACGAAGATTCGTTGAGTGTCATGACCGCGGCGTTGTCACCAGGTGGCAGTGTTGCGCAACAAATGTTTGAAAATGTCTCACACACACATCACCTTGCTTGTTGGAGTGGGTGGCTCTTAGACAGTGTGGGAGAGGGGTTGTGACTATGCAAATGTTTAAAGTGTTTATGACATAAGTTGTTTTGTATGTTCCCCATTCCCTGAGCAGGTCTTGGCACTTGGGAAATTTAGAGGAACTGCTTCAGGGGTTTCACTCCATGCCACCACTTATGGGAGGCATGGGTGTGCACCTGACGCTGGGGACCAGCGTCAAATTACAGGGGGAGTGTGTAGCGGGGTCCTCAAATAGATGGGATACACCTGGGCAATAGTGTGACCCAGGTGTATAATTGTGTTAGGATTCAGACCCCTTTTTATCTCGTGGAGGATTGGAGGATGTAATATTCTCCTTTGCCTGTGGGTGGCGGGGTACCCACAGGCTTCAGGTAGAATCATCTTCGCAGTGCTCCCTGTTTTGTCCCTTCCCGGAGATGGTATGGCTGGGGCGGGGAACCCGCCGGGCCGTTGAAGGGAGGAGATAAAAGGGGGAGACGCCCTTACCACGCGGTCGTCGTCGTCGGGCGGAGAAGGAGGTCCTCGGAGGAGGAGGGCTGCGGTCCGCACCCAGGGCCCTTAGGCCTGGGTGCGGGAGATCCAGGAGTCTGGTCCAGGTGCCCATGGCCTGGTCCGGAGTCATGTTGGCGTCCATCCCAGGCACCTTTAGCCTGGGGTGAGGTACTATCGAGGAGGCCTGGGGCCCAGTACCTTCGACTGGGTCCCGCTAGGGTGGACTGTCCGAGGGTCCCTGAGCGGAGGGACTCGTACCTGAGGTGAGGAGGCCGGGGAGGTTACCCACTGAAGACCCGGAGTAGCACCAACCCGGTGACGGTGGGCCTCTGGGAACTCTCTTGGGAGGACACATCCCCTGATAGGGGCCACAGCGTATCGAAGAGGGCTCCATTGCTGTTCATAGGGGTTGCTAGAAGAGACCCTATCTTCAGAACTTAAACTTTAGGAAGTGCCTCGATCTGCTCATCCCACCGTTGGAAAGGTTATAGGTCCCAACCAGTCTGCTGCAATAAGAACTGTTTATCGTGCTTTGCTATTGGAGTGTCAAATAAACAAGTGTTGGACCTTTCTTCGGTGTGTGAACTCCAGTTACTGGAAGCAAAGGGGAGGCGGGTGAGCTTGTGGTTACAGACTCAGTGCATTCACAGAACACACCGGCCCGAGGAAACATCAGGAAGTGGCCTTCACCTCCCTACTACAATGGGGAGGACATGGGCCGTGGCGCATCTCACTCTCACAACCCCTAGACATGAGTTGGTGTGTAAGGCCGATAAAGAAGAAGAGAGGGTGAGGCCGCTACACTTTTAAAAACCTGGAATTCATGGGGGAGTTCATAGACAAATGGCAAGAGCTACCTATACTATGGCAAACCAAAAGTGGCGCAAATAAAAATAAAGACGCCAGGAAAGCAGCACTGGAGAGCCTGCTTGCATTTGTGCAAACCAAGATACCCACAACAACTCTCCAAGATGTGAAAACCAAAATAGCGACCATCAGAGGGACATACAGGACCCAGAGGACTATGGTCCTGAGGTCCCAGAGGTCAGGTGCTCCAGCAGATAAGGTTTATAAACCCAGTCTGTGGTATTACAGTAAGCTTTCTTTTCTGGATGACCAGCTGGAAGTGCGGGAATCTCTCTCCACCCTTCCCCCCAGAGGTCAATCCAGCCTTCCTTGTAGCCAACCCTCCAGCCTTCCCTGCAGCCAGTCCTCCAGCCTTCCTGGCAACCCTGCTCTGGCTTCCTCTGAGGATCAAGATCAGGTCCTAGAGGAGGCAGAATTGGATATATGGAGCCAGGTAAAGTATTGATATCTATATTTATATCTTACAAAATTGTAGAATTTAAATAGATGTTAGTATTGTTAGGTATGTAAACTTCTACCAATAAAGTTTTTGAAGAGCAAGATACAGTAGTGGCCTAATTTTATGTGGACAAGGCAACAAAACCAGGATGCGGAATCAATGAAAATGACATAACTTTTGGCATTGATTTCAACAATGTCTAGAGGTGAACAATGTCTGTGAATGATGGTGGGCCAAAATAAATAATGTCCCTTTCTTTTTTTACAGCCAGAGCAGAGCCAGGAAGAGGGTGATGTTGGGGATCAGGAGGAGGCAGGGCCCAGTGGCACCCAGGAGGAGGCTGGGCCCAGTGGCACCCAGGAGGAGGCTGGGCCCAGCACAAGAGCCCAGATGCCTCCCCTGGTAGTTAAACCACGAGGGCCAAGGAGAGGTAGGCAGGTGGAGGAGGAAACCAGGGCCTTCATCAGAGAGGCAACAGCGGCCCTCAGAGAGGCACCCTCTGTTGATGAGGGATTTGCCGCAGTCCTCACCAACAAACTAGGGCAAATGGACTTGCGGCAAAAGATATATAGTGAGACCCTGCTTTTAAAAGTCATCAATAAGGGCGTGCTGGGTGAACTCACCATGTACACCGATATAACGGAGGTTGTCCCTACTCCTCCACCTCCTCCTCCTCCTACTACTACTCCTCCTGCCACAACCACTCCTCCTGAACCCCAGCCTCCAAGGAAGAAACCAACCAAGGCTGCAGAGAAGGCTGGAGAGAAGGCTACAAGGAAGAGGAGAAAATAATGCCTGCTGTAGTACCACAAACTGGGGACATATAGGACTTATCTGCTGTGGCTCCTGACCTCTGGGAGCTCAAGACAAGATTGGGCTCCTTTTTTTGGGGGATCTAATCTCTATTTTGGTTTTCACATCTTGGATGGTTGTTGTGGGGTCAAAGGGATGCACAAATGCAAGCAGGCTCTCCAGTGCTGCCTTCCCCTTTTAATTTGTTAATGTTCCGAAATAAACTTTTTTTTTTTGGCCTTAAAAAACTTGACTATGTGATTTGTATTTCAAAAGAGAGCTTGCTAGGGAGCAGGCAGGGACATCTCAAATAATATTATTGTTATTATCAAGGGACACAAACCTCCCTGAGGCCAAATGAGACACTTTTTGAAGGTTGGTGTGGTAACTTTACACAAGAATAATTTAAGGCAAAAAAAAAAAAACAAGGCCCCAAAAATTAAAAAGACAATAGTAAAATAGAATTTCCAAAAAAAAGGATATTTACATTATTTTATTATTATTAGTATTATTTAGGAGGGAGGTGCGGCTTAGAAAAAATATTTTACAATCATTAGAGCAATTTGGAATTACTTTAGAAACAAGTTTGGCATAACTCTCAATGTCATTATCAAACGAAGGTAATTTTTAAGCATTATCAAAAGAAGAACGGAATGCGCAGAATTAAAACGATGCTATTAATTCCACCATGACGAATGTGCCATCTCCATTTCCAACATTAGCTTTCCCAAAACGAGCGCTCCCGTCTCATAGTTGCTTCTGAGCATGCACGTTTTTTTTCACGTCGTGAAAGCATACACACTATCGTTTTTCACTTCGTTAAAAAAAACGACATGAAAAACGACGTGAAAAAAGAGAGCATGTCCGAAATTTTTAATGGCCGTTTTTCACGTCGTTAAAAATGCTCTGGAGCATACACACGATCATTTTTCAGGGCCATTTTTTAAAATGGCAGTTTTAACGGCATGAAAAACGATCGTGTGTATGGGGCATAAGATGTGATGGACACTGCTGTCTTGGATGTGATGGACACTGCTGTCTTGGATGTGATGGACACTGCTGTCTTGGATGTGATGGACACTGCTGTCTTGGATGTGATGTCAGCAGCACCAGAAGTCACGGAGCTGTCACTCGAGTAACATTTTAGGCCCCTATGCACAGAGGCATCAAATTGCATGGGTTCTTGTGTGTTTAGAGACAATTTTAATTTGGTAGCATGTGTAGCGCACCAACCCCAGACTTTACCAGCTTTTCTTCTGCTTGGCTCCTCCGCAGGAAAAGAATGAGGCACACCGCACCACAAGCCCGTACCCTCCTGAATAGGGAGGTTGAGCGGTGTTAGTTTCTTGGGCCTGCTTGCGACTGGTGTAAAAAGGCCTCCAGTGCTGACCTTGTTTCTGCAGTAATCAGAACAAGTCTTTAACTTTCCCACACCAACTGAAAGGTCCAACACTTGTTTATTCCTTCTTGCACAATAAACAGTCTCTTTTAGAGCAGATGGGTTGAGACTAGGGATGAGCTCGGTGTTCGAGTCGAACGCATGTTCGACTCGAACATCGGCTGTTTGCCTGTTCGGTGAAACCAGAACTTTGTGGGCAGTTCGCGCCAAATTCGTGTGACGCGAACGGCCCACAATATACTGCGCCATCACAGTGCATTGCCGGCGCTGTGATTGGCCAAGCATGCACTGTGACCCTGCATGCTTGGCCAATCACAGCGCCGGCAGCGAGTAGAGCCATAATTGCCCACAATTGCCTGTAGCCAATTATAGCTCAGGGGGGTTTAGTACATGCCCCACACTATAAAAGGCCGCCAGCGCGGCGGCCTTGTGTAGTGTGTTGGCGTGCAGGGAGAGAGAAGGATAGGCAGGGACAGTGTCAGTGATATTCTTTGATAAACCTTGTGCATTTACAGTGTGTTGGCGTGCAGGGAGAGAGAAGGATAGGCAGGGACAGTGTCAGTGATATTCTTTGATAAACCTTGTGCATTTACAGTGTGTTGGTGTGCAGGGAGAGAGAAGGATAGGCAGGGACAGTGTCAGTGATATTCTTTGCTAAACCTTGTGCATTTACAGTGTGTTGGCGTGCAGGGAGAGAGAAGGCTAGGCAGGGACAGTGTCAGTGTTATTCTTTGCTAAACCTCCTGCACAGTATACACCTGAAGCTACCCCTTATTGCTCATGGTGTTGTTCTGTTGTGTAACACAGACAGGCATCTGCAAGTAGTTACAGTGGGTGTAGGTGCCTCCTGCACAGTATACACCTGAAGCTACCCCTTATTGCTCGTGGTGTTGTTCTGTTGTGTAACACAAACAGGCATCTGCAAGCAGTTACAGTGGGTGTAGGTGCCTCCTGCACAGTATACGCTACCCCTTATTGCTCGTGGTGTTGTTCTGTTGTGTAACACAGACAGGCATCTGCAAGCAGTTACAGTGGGTGTAGGTGCCTCCTGCACAGTATACACCTGAAGCTACACCTTATTGCTGGTGTATTTCTTTTGTGTAACACTAACAGGCATCTGCAAGCAGTTACAGTGCCCTTATTGCTCGTGGTGTTGTTCTGTTGTGTAACACAGACAGGCATCTGCAAGTAGTTACAGTGGGTGTAGGTGCCTCCTGCACAGTATACACCTGAAGCTACACCTTATTGCTCGTGGTGTTGTTCTGTTGTGTAACACAGACAGGCATCTGCAAGCAGTTACAGTGGGTGTAGGTGCCTCCTGCACAGTATACACCTGAAGCTACCCCGTATTGCTGGTGTATTTCTTTTGTGTAACACTAACAGGCATCTGCAAGCAGTTACAGTGGGTGTAGGTGCCTCCTGCACAGTATACGCTACCCCTTATTGCTCGTGGTGTTGTTCTGTTGTGTAACACAGACAGGCATCTGCAAGTAGTTACAGTGGGTGTAGGTGCCTCATGCACAGTATACACCTGAAGCTACCCCTTATTGCTTGTGGTGTTGTTCTGTTGTGTAACACAGACAGGCATCTGCAAGCAGTTACAGTGGGTGTAGGTGCCTCCTGCACAGTATATGCTATCCCTTATTGCTCATGGTGTTGTTCTGTTGTGTAACACAGACAGGCATCTGCAAGCAGTTACAGTGGGTGTAGGTGCCTCCTGCACAGTATACGCTACCCCTTATTGCTCGTGGTGGTGTTCTGTTGTGTAACACAGACAGGCATCTGCAAGCAGTTACAGTGGGTGTAGGTGCCTCCTGCACAGTATACGCTACCCCTTATTGCTCGTGGTTAGTGATGAGCCGAACACCCCCGGGTTCGGTTCGCACCAGAACCCGCGAACGGACCGAAAGTTCGAACGAACATTAGAACCCTATTAAATACAATGGATGCGAACGTTCGAATTCTAAAGTGCTAATTATAACAACTATTATGCATGTTATTGTCCTAAAAAGGGTTTGGGAACCCGGGTTCTGCACCAGGGGACATGTATCAATGCAAAAATAAGTTTTAAAAACGGTCGTTTTCCGGGAGCAGTCATTTTAATGATGCATAAAGTGAAAAAAAAAAAGTCAAATATTCCTTTAAATATCGTACCTGGGGGGTGTCTAAAGTATGCCTGTGAAGTGCCACGTGTTTCCCGTGTTTAGAACTGTCCCTGCACAAAATGACACTTCTAAAGGAAAAAAAAGCCATTTAAAACTGCTTGCGGCTTTAATGTAATGTCTGGTCCCGGTAATATGGATGAAAATCTTTAAGAAAAATGGCATAGCTACCCCATGACCCCCCCCCCTACCCCAGCCCATTACCAGACCCTTTGGGTCTTGTATGGATATTAAGGGGAACCCCGCACATAAAATAAAAAAGGCCCTATATACTCTGAACAGCCGTATACAGGCGGTGCATACAAGACAGGGACTGTAGGTTTGTTCTTATGTAGAATCTGTTTGTAATTTTGAACAGGTACATTGTTGAAGTGTAGCTCCAGACCAAAAATCTATTTTTAAACTTTTTGGAAAACATAGGTAAGGGTTATCACCCCTGTAACATTTGTTTTGCTGTCTGTGCCCCTGTTCAGAACATTTCACCTCACTTTCCGTCCTAATGACAACTGTTTTTGAAATGTGGTGTTTTTCTTGAAACAAGGATTGCTGATAAAGCATCAGTACAGAGGAGACACCTTTCTCCCATATTTATTCTTACAGGAGAGAATTTTCCTTCCTAGTGGTAGATTTCCTCTCACTTCCTGTTGTCTTCTTGCGTTTGCAAGTAGGAGTCGTTTGTAAGTTGGATGTTTGAAAGTAGGGACCTGCCGTATATACTCTGCAGAAATAGGCCCCTTAGTTGTTGGTGTTGGCACAACACTGTAAGCACTCACAGTTACTCTTGGTTGGTGCTGGAACGCCCTGCTGTCAACTATTATATCAGGAATTTTAATTACATATAATTGTTGAACAGTGGTAGTAAAAATTGGGCCTTTGATGGTGGTGCTGGTGCCACAACACTGTAAGCCCTGACAGTTACTCTTGGTGGGTGCAGCAATGGGCCCTGCTGTGAATTATTAGATCAAGAATTGTAATTACATGCCCCTGTTGAACAGGGGCTGAAAAATTGGGCCTTAGGCACTGGTGGCACAACACTGCAACCCTTCACAGATACTGTACTTGGAGCACAGCAATGAGCCCTGTTGCAAAGTATTGCTTCAAAAATTGTAATGACACGCCCCTGTTAAACAGGGGCTGAAAAATTGGGCCTTAGGCACTGGTGGCACAACACTGCAACTCCTCACAGATACTGTACTTGGAGCACAGCAATGAGCCCTGTTGCAAAGTATTGCTTCAAAAATTGTAATTACACGCCCCTGTTAAACAGGGGCTGAAAAATTGGGCGTTAGGCACTGGTGGCGGCACCCATAAACAAAAATGATCTTCCAAGCTATCATCATCAATCGTATCATTGAGGACTCGGAGGAGGAGGATAGCCAGTCAACATAACAGCACAGGCACTCAGCATCAGCATCAGTCTTGAAGGGATGTGACATTTTAAAATCAATTAGTCTGTTATATCAGCATCAGGTGTGTGGTAGCTGGTGGTGATCCAAGACTGGTTCATCTTGATGAAAGTCAGTCGATCAACCGAGTCGGTGGACAGGCGCACCCTGTGATCCGTGACAAATCCTCCAGCAGCACTGAATGTGCGTTCCGAAAGAACGCTGGATGCAGGACAGGCCAGTAGCTCAATTGCATACTGTGCAAGCTCTGGCCAGTGATCCATCCTCAAGACCCAGTAAGCCAGAGGATTTTCGGTGGGGAAGGTGTCCAAGTCTGACCTTGCCCCTAGATATTCCTGCACCATGTTTATCAGACGCTGGCGATGGTTGCTGGAACCGATCATACTTTGGGGCTGCGGACTAAAGAATTGTCTGAACGCATCGGTCAGACGGCCACCTTCCCCACCGCTCCTTCTTTGACTGGCCGAAGCCTCAGCAACTCGTTGTCCAGGACCAGGAGTTTGCAACCTCCCAGTCTCTGGGAACGCGTTGCACAGACCTTTCTGCAAGGCCTCCCGGAGTTGTCTCATCCTCTGCTCCCTCTGCGACGGTAACATAAGGTCCGCAACCTTACCCTTGTACCGTGGATCAAGGAGAGTGGCCAGCCAGTAATGGTCCCTCTCCTTGATCCGAAGAATACGAGGATCCTTCCGCAGACTTTGCAGGATCAGGGAGGCCATGCAGCGTAGGTTTGCTGAGGCATTCGCTCCGGAGTCCTCTGGGTCACTAAGGACGACATGATCCGCAGCCACCTCCTCCCAGCCACGTACAAGTCCACTGGTTTCTTGGGACTGTAAATCATCCCTAAAAGACTGCTGCTGATGATGCTGAGTGCCAGCCTCCACCTCCATGCTGACACAATCCTCCTCCTCCTCCTCCTCCTCCTCCTCCTCCTCCTCTTCCTGTGCGATGGGTGGGACAGAAGGAACACTGTCTGGGTAAAGGGGGCCTTGAGAGGCAAGGAAGTCCTCCTCTTCCTGCCTCTGTTCTGCCTCAAGTGCCCTGTCCATTATTCCACGCAGCGTGTGCTCCAACAGGTGGACAAGAGGTACAGTGTCACTGATGCATGCACTGTCACTGCTCACCATCCTCGTGGCCTCCTCAAATGGTGCCAGGACAGTGCATGCATCCCTGATCATGCCCCACTGGCGTGGAGAAAAAAAACCAAGCTCCCCTGACCCTGTCCTGGTGCCGTAGTCGCACAGGTACTCATTGATGGCCCTCTGCTGCGTGTGCAGCCGCTGCAGCATGGCCAACGTTGAGTTCCACCTGGTGGGCATGTCACATATAAGGCGGTTCTTGGGCAGGTTCAACTCCTTTTGCAGCTCAGCCAGGCGAGCACTGGCATTATAAGATCTGCGGAAATGCACACAGACTTTCCTGGCCTGCCTCAGGACATCCTGTAAGCCCGGGTACCTGCCCAAGAAGCGCTGCACCACCAGGTTAAGGACGTGAGCCACACAGGGCACATGGGTCAGTTGTCCCTGTCGGAGGGCGGAGAGGAGGTTGGTGCCATTGTCGCAAACCACCATTCCTGGCTTAAGCTGGCGTGGCGTCAACCACCTCTCGGCCTGGCCCTGCAGAGCAGACAGGACCTCTGCCCCAGTGTGGCTTCTGTCCCCCAAACACACCAGCGCAAGCACGGCATGGCATCTTTTTGCCTGCGTACTTGCGTAGCCCCGTGAACGGCTACGGAGCACCGCTGGTTCATAGGACAAACCACAGGAAGAGGCCATGGAGGAAGAAGAAGAGGAGGGGGTGGAGGAGAGAGGTGTGTCACAACCAGTAGTAGCATTTTGGAGGCGTGGCGGTGGGACAACCTCCAACACTACTGCACCTTGTCCTGAATCCTTCCCAGCTGCCAAAAGAGTGACCCAATGGGCCGTGAAAGAAAGGTAACGTCCCTGTCCATGCCTGCTGGACCATGAGTCAGCGGTAATATGCACCTTACCGCTGACCGCCCTGTCCAGCGAGGCCAAGACATTGCCTTCCACATGCCGGTAGAGAGCCGGAATAGCCTTCCGTGAGAAAAAGTGGCGTTTGGGAACCTGCCACTGAGGAACCGCACATTGCACAAACTCACGGAAGGGGGCCGAGTCTACCAACTGAAAAGGCAGCAGTTGAAGCGCTAGCAATTTAGCCAAGCTAGCATTCAACCGCTGGGCATGTGGATGGCTGGGAGTGAACTTCTTTCGACGGTCCAGCAGCTGGGGCAGGGAAATTTGCCTGCTAGAATCGGACGTCGGTGTACTGCTAGCAGAGTGGGCGCAAGTACTTGGCTGTGACACACCTAATTCTACACCTTCATTCCTCTCAGTGCATGTTTCAGAGAGGACTGAAGTTATAGTGGGGTTGGAGATCCCAGCTGATGCGGTGCAAGGAGAGGTCCGCTTTGTTCTTTGGTGTGGGTCTTTGAGGTAGGCTTGCCAACGAGCTGCATGGCAGGTCAACATATGTCTGGTCAGGCATGTGGTACCCAAGCGGCTGATGTTTTGGCCACGCGATATACGCTTGAGACATATGTTGCAAACAGCAGCTGTGCGATCTGATGCACTAGCCTCAAAAAAGGCCCACACCAAAGAACTTTTTGAATGACGGGCAGAGGCAGCGCCCTGCACAGGCGGAGCTCTGCGGTGTGATTCCGTCGGTGTACTGCCCTTACGCTGGCCACCAAAGGGCATCCTGCCTCGTTGGAGATGTGCCTCCTCCTCATCCTCCTCCTCCTCCTCTCTCCTATTAGGCACCCACGTGGAGTCATTGACCTCATCATCCCCTCCCTCCTCATCACTGGAGCCAATCTGGCAGTATGCTGCAGCTGCTGGAACATGACTGCCAGATTGGTGTCCTTCTTGAGCATCCCCTCTGTCTGCTCTCACGCTACTGCCTTCCTCTAGCTGGGTTTCATCATCAGACCCTTCGAAACGCTGGGCATCCTCCTGGAGCATGTACCCAACACTGTGCTGAAACAGTTCGGGGGACTCCTCAGGAGGAGGACATGGTGGGTCTAGGGAAGGAGTGACTGATGATTTGTCTGACATTGATACCAGGGAAGACGACGCTTTGGCAGCTGCTTTTCCAGTACCCTGAGCCTGGGTGAGAGAGGATGAGGAGGAGGAGGAGGGCTTGGTCATCCACTCTACCAAGTCTTCGGCATGATGTGGCTCAACATGTCCAGCTGCCGAAAAGAAGGACAAGCGTGTCCCATGGCCATGTGCTGATGACAATGCACCGCGTCCACGACCAGCACTGTTGCCCCCAGACACAGAGCCTGCTTGCCCTCTTTTATTGCCTCCTGACTGTCTGCCTCTCCTTGTTTGCCTTCCAGACATTCTAATAGATGGCCTGCAGGGAGATGGGAAAAAAGCAATAAGGGCTACCTTCAGGTGTCCTTCTCTGTCCCTTGAAACAAGGACTTTCACAGTGAAAGAAACTGACACTGTCCCTACCTAGAGTTTTCTGTCCCTAGAATAAATGTTTTTTTTAATCACAATATAGCACAAGGACAATTCACTCAATGTCTCTCCAGGTCCCTGGAAACAAGGACTTGCAGAGTGAAAGAAACTGACACTGTCCCTACCTAGAGTTTTCTGTCCCTAGAATAAATGTTTTTTTTAAGCACAATATAGCACAAGGAAAATTAACTCACTGTCCTTACAGGTCCCTGGAAACAAGGACTTGCAGAGTGAAAAAAAAAAAACACTCTCCCTACCTACAGTTTTCTGTCCCTAGAAAAAATGTTTTTTTTAAGCACAATATAGCACAAGGACAATTAACTCACTGTCCTTACAGGTCCCTGGAAACAAGGACTTGCAGAGTGAAAGAAAAAAAACACTCTCCCTACCTACAGTTTTCTGTCCCTAGAAAAAATGTTTTTTTTAATCACAATATAGCACAAGGAAAATTAACTCACTGTCCTTACAGGTCCCTGGAAACAAGGACTTGCAGAGTGAAAGAAAAAAAACACTCTCCCTACCTACAGTTTTCTGTCCCTAGAAAAAATGTTTTTTTTAAATCACAATATAGCACAAGGAAAATTAACTCACTGTCCTTACAGGTCCCTGGAAACAAGGACTTGCAGAGTGAAAGAAACTGACACTGTCCCTACCTAGAGTTTTCTGTCCCTAGAATAAATGTTTTTTTTAAGCACAATATAGCACAAGGACAATTAACTCACTGTCCTTACAGGTCCCTGGAAACAAGGACTTGCAGAGTGAAAGAAACTGACACTGTCCCTACCTAGAGTTTTCTGTCCCTAGAATAAATGTTTTTTTTAAGCACAATATAGCACAAGGAAAATTAACTCACTGTCCTTACAGGTCCCTGGAAACAAGGACTTGCAGAGTGAAAGAAACTGACACTGTCCCTACCTAGAGTTTTCTGTCCCTAGAATAAATGTTTTTTTTAAGCACAATATAGCACAAGGACAATTAACTCACTGTCCTTACAGGTCCCTGGAAACAAGGACTTGCAGAGTGAAAAAAAAAAAAACACTCTCCCTACCTAGAGTTTTCTGTCCCTAGAAAAAATGTTTTTTTTAAGCACAATATAGCACAAGGACAATTAACTCACTGTCCTTACAGGTCCCTGGAAACAAGGACTTGCAGAGTGAAAGAAAAAAAACACTCTCCCTACCTACAGTTTTCTGTCCCTAGAAAAAATGTTTTTTTTAATCACAATATAGCACAAGGAAAATTAACTCACTGTCCTTACAGGTCCCTGGAAACAAGGACTTGCAGAGTGAAAGAAAAAAAACACTCTCCCTACCTACAGTTTTCTGTCCCTAGAAAAAATGTTTTTTTTAATCACAATATAGCACAAGGAAAATTAACTCACTGTCCTTACAGGTCCCTGGAAACAAGGACTTGCAGAGTGAAAGAAACTGACACTGTCCCTACCTAGAGTTTTCTGTCCCTAGAATAAATGTTTTTTTTAAGCACAATATAGCACAAGGACAATTAACTCACTGTCCTTACAGGTCCCTGGAAACAAGGACTTGCAGAGTGAAAGAAAAAAAACACTCTCCCTACCTACAGTTTTCTGTCCCTAGAAAAAATGTTTTTTTTAAGCACAATATAGCACAAGGAAAATTAACTCACTGTCCTTACAGGTCCCTGGAAACAAGGACTTGCAGAGTGAAAGAAAAAAAACACTCTCCCTACCTACAGTTTTCTGTCCCTAGAAAAAATGTTTTTTTTAATCACAATATAGCACAAGGAAAATTAACTCACTGTCCTTACAGGTCCCTGGAAACAAGGACTTGCAGAGTGAAAGAAACTGACACTGTCCCTACCTAGAGTTTTCTGTCCCTAGAATAAATGTTTTTTTTAATCACAATATAGCACAAGGAAAATTAACTCACTGTCCTTACAGGTCCCTGGAAACAAGGACTTGCAGAGTGAAAGAAACTGACACTGTCCCTACCTAGAGTTTTCTGTCCCTAGAATAAATGTTTTTTTTAAGCACAATATAGCACAAGGACAATTAACTCACTGTCCTTACAGGTCCCTGGAAACAAGGACTTGCAGAGTGAAAGAAACTGACACTGTCCCTACCTAGAGTTTTCTGTCCCTAGAATAAATGTTTTTTTTAAGCACAATATAGCACAAGGAAAATTAACTCACTGTCCTTACAGGTCCCTGGAAACAAGGACTTGCAGAGTGAAAGAAACTGACACTGTCCCTACCTAGAGTTTTCTGTCCCTAGAATAAATGTTTTTTTTAAGCACAATATAGCACAAGGACAATTAACTCACTGTCCTTACAGGTCCCTGGAAACAAGGACTTGCAGAGTGAAAAAAAAAAAACACTCTCCCTACCTAGAGTTTTCTGTCCCTAGAAAAAATGTTTTTTTTAAGCACAATATAGCACAAGGACAATTAACTCACTGTCCTTACAGGTCCCTGGAAACAAGGACTTGCAGAGTGAAAGAAAAAAAACACTCTCCCTACCTACAGTTTTCTGTCCCTAGAAAAAATGTTTTTTTTAATCACAATATAGCACAAGGAAAATTAACTCACTGTCCTTACAGGTCCCTGGAAACAAGGACTTGCAGAGTGAAAGAAAAAAAACACTCTCCCTACCTACAGTTTTCTGTCCCTAGAAAAAATGTTTTTTTTAATCACAATATAGCACAAGGAAAATTAACTCACTGTCCTTACAGGTCCCTGGAAACAAGGACTTGCAGAGTGAAAGAAACTGACACTGTCCCTACCTAGAGTTTTCTGTCCCTAGAATAAATGTTTTTTTTAAGCACAATATAGCACAAGGACAATTAACTCACTGTCCTTACAGGTCCCTGGAAACAAGGACTTGCAGAGTGAAAGAAAAAAAACACTCTCCCTACCTACAGTTTTCTGTCCCTAGAAAAAATGTTTTTTTTAAGCACAATATAGCACAAGGAAAATTAACTCACTGTCCTTACAGGTCCCTGGAAACAAGGACTTGCAGAGTGAAAGAAAAAAAACACTCTCCCTACCTACAGTTTTCTGTCCCTAGAAAAAATGTTTTTTTTAATCACAATATAGCACAAGGAAAATTAACTCACTGTCCTTACAGGTCCCTGGAAACAAGGACTTGCAGAGTGAAAGAAACTGACACTGTCCCTACCTAGAGTTTTCTGTCCCTAGAATAAATGTTTTTTTTAATCACAATATAGCACAAGGAAAATTAACTCACTGTCCTTACAGGTCCCTGGAAACAAGGACTTGCAGAGTGAAAGAAACTGACACTGTCCCTACCTAGAGTTTTCTGTCCCTAGAATAAATGTTTTTTTAAGCACAATATAGCACAAGGACAATTAACTCACTGTCCTTACAGGTCCCTGGAAACAAGGACTTGCAGAGTGAAAGAAAAAAAACACTCTCCCTACCTACAGTTTTCTGTCCCTAGAAAAAATGTTTTTTTTAAGCACAATATAGCACAAGGAAAATTAACTCACTGTCCTTACAGGTCCCTGGAAACAAGGACTTGCAGAGTGAAAGAAAAAAAACACTCTCCCTACCTACAGTTTTCTGTCCCTAGAAAAAATGTTTTTTTTAATCACAATATAGCACAAGGAAAATTAACTCACTGTCCTTACAGGTCCCTGGAAACAAGGACTTGCAGAGTGAAAGAAACTGACACTGTCCCTACCTAGAGTTTTCTGTCCCTAGAATAAATGTTTTTTTTAATCACAATATAGCACAAGGAAAATTAACTCACTGTCCTTACAGGTCCCTGGAAACAAGGACTTGCAGAGTGAAAGAAACTGACACTGTCCCTACCTAGAGTTTTCTGTCCCTAGAATAAATGTTTTTTTTAAGCACAATATAGCACAAGGACAATTAACTCACTGTCCTTACAGGTCCCTGGAAACAAGGACTTGCAGAGTGAAAGAAAAAAAACACTCTCCCTACCTACAGTTTTCTGTCCCTAGAAAAAATGTTTTTTTTAATCACAATATAGCACAAGGAAAATTAACTCACTGTCCTTACAGGTCCCTGGAAACAAGGACTTGCAGAGTGAAAGAAACTGACACTGTCCCTACCTAGAGTTTTCTGTCCCTAGAATAAATGTTTTTTTTAATCACAATATAGCACAAGGACAATTAACTCACTGTCCTTACAGGTCCCTGGAAACAAGGACTTGCAGAGTGAAAGAAACTGACACTGTCCCTACCTAGAGTTTTCTGTCCCTAGAATAAATGTTTTTTTTAAGCACAATATAGCACAAGGACAATTAACTCACTGTCCTTACAGGTCCCTGGAAACAAGGACTTGCAGAGTGAAAGAAACTGACACTGTCCCTACCTAGAGTTTTCTGTCCCTAGAATAAATGTTTTTTTTAAGCACACTATAGCAGAAGCACAAAACACACTGACACTCTCCCTACCTATCCTTCTCTTTCCCTAAACTAAAGGAATCCAGGTTAAGCAAGAAAGAAATAACAGTCACTGTCCCTGCCTATGCTACTCTATCCCTGCTCCGGAACACACTACACTAGGCCGCCGTGCTGGCGGCCTTTTATAGTGTGGGGCGTGTACTAAACACCCTCAGCAATAATTGGCCACAGGCATCCTGCCTGTGGCCAATCATTGCTCTCCTCGCTGCCGGCGCTGTGATTGGCCAAGCATGCGGGGTCACAGTGCATGCTTGGCCAATCACAGCGCCTGGATGACACTGCGATGGCGTAGTGCATTGTGGGCCGTTCGCGTCACTCGAATTTGGCGCGAACGGCCCAAATCGTTCGATCTTCGTCGAACGATCGAACAGCCAATGTTCGAGTCGAACGTATGTTCGACTCGAACACGAAGCTCATCCCTACTCGTGGTGTTGTTCTGTTGTGTAACACAGACAGGCATCTGCAAGCAGTTACAGTGGGTGTAGGTGCCTCCTGCACAGTATACACCTGAAGCTACCCAGTATTGCTGGTGTATTTATTTTGTGTAACACTAACAGGCATCTGCAAGCAGTTACAGTGCCCTTATTGCTCGTGGTGTTGTTCTGTTGTGTAACACAGACAGGCATCTGCAAGTAGTTAAAGTGGGTGTAGGTGCCTCCTGCACAGTATACACCTGAAGCTACACCTTATTGCTTGTGGTGTTGTTCTGTTGTGTAACACAGACAGGCATCTGCAAGCAGTTACAGTGGGTGTAGGTGCCTCCTGCACAGTATACACCTGAAGCTACCCCGTATTGCTGGTGTATTTCTTTTGTGTAACACTAACAGGCATCTGCAAGCAGTTACAGTGGGTGTAGGTGCCTCCTGCACAGTAGACGCTACCCCTTATTGCTCGTGGTGTTGTTCTGTTGTGTAACACAGACAGGCATCTGCAAGTAGTTACAGTGGGTGTAGGTGCCTCATGCACAGTATACACCTGAAGCTACCCCGTATTGCTTGTGGTGTTGTTCTGTTGTGTAACACAGACAGGCATCTGCAAGCAGTTACAGTGGGTGTAGGTGCCTCCTGCACAGTATACGCTATCCCTTATTGCTCATGGTGTTGTTCTGTTGTGTAACACAGACAGGCATCTGCAAGCAGTTACAGTGGGTGTAGGTGCCTCCTGCACAGTATACACCTGAAGCTACCCCGTATTGCTGGTGTATTTCTTTTGTGTAACACTAACAGGCATCTGCAAGCAGTTACAGTGGGTGTAGGTGCCTCCTGCACAGTAGACGCTACCCCTTATTGCTCGTGGTGTTGTTCTGTTGTGTAACACAGACAGGCATCTGCAAGTAGTTACAGTGGGTGTAGGTGCCTCATGCACAGTATACACCTGAAGCTACCCCTTATTGCTTGTGGTGTTGTTCTGTTGTGTAACACAGACAGGCATCTGCAAGCAGTTACAGTGGGTGTAGGTGCCTCCTGCACAGTATACGCTATCCCTTATTGCTCATGGTGTTGTTCTGTTGTGTAACACAGACAGGCATCTGCAAGCAGTTACAGTGGGTGTAGGTGCCTCCTGCACAGTATACGCTACCCCTTATTGCTCGTGGTGGTGTTCTGTTGTGTAACACAGACAGGCATCTGCAAGCAGTTACAGTGGGTGTAGGTGCCTCCTGCACAGTATACACCTGAAGCTACCCCGTAATGCTGGTGTATTTCTTTTGTGTAACACTAACAGGCATCTGCAAGCAGTTACAGTGGGTGTAGGTGCCTCCTGCACAGTATACGCTACCCCTTATTGCTCGTGGTGTTGTTCTGTTGTGTAACACAGACAGGCATCTGCAAGTAGTTACAATGGGTGTAGGTGCCTCCTGCACAGTATACACCTGAAGCTACCCCTTATTGCTCATGGTGTTGTTCTGTTGTGTAACACAGACAGGCATCTGCAAGCAGTTACAGTGGGTGTAAGTGCCTCCTGCACAGTATACGCTACCCCTTATTGCTCGTGGTGTTGTTCTGTTGTGTAACACAGACAGGCATCTGCAAGCAGTTACAGTGGGTGTAGGTGCCTCCTGCACAGTGTACACCTGAAGCTACCCCGTATTGCTGGTTTTCCCATCTCCCTGCAGGCTATTAGAATGTCTGGAAGGCCAACAAGGAGAGGCAGACAGTCACAAGCCAATAAAAGAGGGCAAGCAGGCTCTGTGTCTGGGGGCAACAGTGCTGGTCGTGGCTGCGGTGCATTGTCATCAGCACATGGCCATGGGACACGCTTGTCCTTATTTTCGGCAGCTGGACGTGTTGAGCCGCATCATGCAGAAGACTTGGTAGAGTGGATGACCAAGCCCTCCTCATCCTACCCATCCTCTCTCACCCAGGCTCAGGGTACTGGCAAAGCAGCTGCCAATGCGTCCTCTTCCCTCGTATCAATGTCATCATCAGTCACTCCTTCCCTAGACCCACCATGTCCTCCTGAGGAGTCCCCCGAACTGTTTGAGCAAAGTGTTGGGTACATGCTCCAGGAGGATGCCCAGCGTTTTGAAGGGTCTGATGATGATACCCAGACAGAGGAAGGCAGTAGCGTGAGCGCAGAGAGAGGGGATGCTCAAGAAGGACAGCAATCTGGCAGTCATGTTCCAGCAGCTGCAGCATACTGCCAGGTTTGCTCCAGTGATCAAGAGGGAGAGGATGATGAGGTCACTGACTCCACGTGGGTGCCTGATAGGAGAGAGGAGGAGGAGGAGGAGGAGGCACATCTCCAACGAGGCAGGATGCCCTCCGGGGGCCAGCGTAAGGGCAGCACACCGACTGAATCACACCGCAGAGCTCTGCCTGTGCAGGGCGCTGCCTCTGCGCGTTATTCCAAAAGTTCTTTGGTGTGGGCCTTTTTTGAGTCGAGTGCATCAGATCGCATCACTGCTATTTGCAACATATGTCTCAGCGTATCTCGCATGGCCAAAACATCAGCCGTTTGGGCACCACATGCTTGACCAGACATATGTTGACCTGCCATGCATCTCGTTGGCAAGCGTACCTTAAAGACCCACACCAAAGAACAAAGCGGACTTCTCCTTGCTCCTCATCAGCTGGGATCTCCAATCCCACTATACCTTCAGTCCTCTCTGAAACCTGCACTGAGAGGAATGAAGGTGTAGAATTAGGTGTGTCACAGCCAAGTACTTGCGGCCACTCTGCTAGCAGTACACCGACGTCCGATTGTAGCAGGCAAATTTCCCTGCCCCAGCTGCTGGACCGTCGAAAGAAGTTCACTCCCAGCCATCCACATGCCCAGCGGTTGAATGCTAGCTTGGCTAAATTGCTAGCACTTCAACTGCTGCCTTTTCAGTTGGTAGACTCGGCCCCCTTCCGTGAGTTTGTGCAATGTGCGGTTCCTCAGTGGCAGGTTCCCAAACGCCACTTTTTCTCACGGAAGGCGATTCCGGCTCTCTACCGGCATGTGGAAGGCAATGTCCATGCCTCGTTGGACAGGGCGGTCAGCGGTAAGGTGAATATTACCACTGACTCATGGTCCAGCAGGCATGGACAGGGACGTTACCTTTCTTTCACGGCCCATTGGGTCACTCTTTTGGCAGCTGGGAAGGATGCAGGACAAGGTGCAGTAGTGTTGGAGGTTGTTCCACCGCCACGCCTCCAAAATGCTACTACTGGTTGTGACACACCTCTCTCCTCCACCCCCCCCTCTTCTTCTTCCTCCATGGCCTCTTCCTGTGCTTTGTCCACGGAACCAGCAGTGCTCCGTAGGCCCTCAAGGGTCTACGCAAGTACGCAGGCAAAAAGATGCCATGCCGTGCTTGCGCTGGTGTGTTTGGGGGACAGGAGCCACACTGGGGCAGAGGTTCT
Source organism: Rana muscosa (assembly GCA_029206835.1). Lineage (NCBI taxonomy): Eukaryota > Metazoa > Chordata > Amphibia > Anura > Ranidae > Rana > Rana muscosa. The sequence continues at coordinate 101,601,662 of JARGYO010005626.1, read as the reverse complement.
GTCAGCTCTGCAGGGGCAGGCCGAGAGGTGGTTGACGCCACGCCAGCTTAAGCCAGGAATGGTGGTTTGCGACAATGGCACCAACCTCCTCTCCGCCCTCCGACAGGGACAACTGTCCCATGTGCCCTGTGTGGCTCACGTCCTTAACCTGGTGGGGCAGCGGTTCTTGGGCAGGTACCCGGGCTTACAGGATGTCCTGGTTCAGGCCAGGAAAGTCTGTGTGCATTTCCGTAGATCATATAATGCCAGTGCTCGGCTGGCTGAGCTGCAAAAGGAGTTGAACCTGCCCAAGAACCGCCTTATATGTGACATGCCCACCAGGTGGAACTCAACGTTGGCCATGCTGCAGCAGCTGCACACGCAGCAGAGGGCCATCAATGAGTACCTGTGCGACTATGGCACCAGGACAGGGTCAGGGGAGCTCGGGTTTTTTTCACCACGCCAGTGGGGCATGGTCAGGGATGCATGCACTGTCCTGGCACCATTTGAGGAGGCCACGAGGATGGTGAGCAATGACAGTGCATGCATCAGTGACACTGTACCTCTTGTCCACCTGTTGGAGCATACGCTGCATGGAATAATGGACTGGGCACTTGAGGCAGAACAGAGACAGGAAGAGGAGGACTTCCTTGCCTCTTAAGGCCCCCTTTACCCAGACAGTGTTCCTTCTGTCCCACCCATCGCACAGCAAGAGGAGGAGGAGGAGGAGGAGGAGGATTGTGTCAGCATGGAGGTAGAACCTGGCACTCAGCATCAACAGCAGCAGTCTTTTAGGGATGATTTACAGTCCCAAGAAACCCATGGACTTGTACGTGGCTGGGAGGAGGTGGCTGCGGATCATGTCGTCCTTAGTGACCCAGAGGACTCCGGACCGAATGCCTCAGCTAACCTACGCTGCATGGCCTCCCTGATCCTGCAAAGCCTGCGGAAGGATCCTCGTATTCTTCTGATCAAGGAGAGGGACCATTACTGGCTGGCCACTCTCCTTGATCCACGGTACAAGGGTAAGGTTGCGGACCTTATCTTGCCGTTGCAGAGGGAGCAGAGGATGAGACAACTCCGGGAGGCCTTGCAGAAAGGTCTGTGCAACGCGTTCCCAGAGACTGGGAGGTTACAAACTCCTGGTCCTGGACAACGAGTTGCTGAGGCTTCGGTCAGTCAAAGAAGGAGCGGTGAAGAAGGTGGCCGTCTGACCGATGCGTTCAGACAATTTTTTAGTCCGCAGCCCCAAGGTATGATCGGTTCCAGCAACCATCGCCAGCGTCTGATTTACATGGTCCAGGAATACCTAGGGGCAAGGTCAGACTTGGACACCTTTCCCACCAAAAATCCTCTGGCTTACTGGGTCTTGTGGATGGATCACTGGCCAGAGCTTGGACAGTATGCAATTGAGCTACTGGCCTGTCCTGCATCCAGCGTTCTTTCGGAACGCACATTCAGTGCTGCTGGTGGCTTTGTAACCGATCACAGGTTGATCGACTGACCTTCATAAAGATGAACCAGTCTTGGATCACCACCAGCTACCAAGCACCTGAAGCTGATGTAACCGAATAATTTTTTTTGAAATGTCACTCACATCCCTTCAAGACGGCTTATGATGATGCTGATGATTGTCCTGTTATGTTGACTGATTATCCTCTTCCTCCTCAATGATCCTGCCGATAGCTTGGAAGAACATTTGTGATTCTGGGTGCCGCCACCAGTGGCTAAGGCCCAATTTTTCAGCCCCTGTTTAACAGGGGCGTGTAATTAAATTTTTTGATGCAATGCTGTGCAACAGGGCTCATTGCTGCGCTCCAAATACAATATCTGTGATGGGTTGAAGTGTTGTGGCACCAGTGGCTAAGGCCCAATTTTTCAGCCCCTGTTTAACAGGGGCGTGTAATTACAATTTTTGATGCAATGCTTTGCAACAGGGCTCATTGCTGCGCTCCAAATACAGTATCTGTGATGGGTTGAAGTGTTGCGGCACCAGCACCAGTGCCTAAGGCCCAATTTTTCTGCCCCTGTTCAACATGCAATTACAATTCTTGATCTAATAATTCACAGCAGGACCCATTCATGCGCCCACCAAGAGTAACTGTGAGGGCTTACAGTGTTGTGGCACCAGTACCACCACCAAAGGCCCAAATTTTCCTACCACTGTTCAACAATGGCATGTAATTACAATTCCTGATATAATAGTTCACAGCAGGGCATTCCAGCGCCCACCAAGAGTAAGGCCTCATGCCCATGGACGTTTTTACAGCCGCGTTTTTGAACGTTTTTTACAGCTTAAAAACGCCTGTCCGTGTTAGTCTATAGCTTCATGCCCACCTAGGCGTTTTTGAGCTGCAAATAGCATAGGCGTTTTTAAGCTGTAAAAAAAAAACAGGACCAGTGCGTTCCCTGGCATCGGCGTTAGGCATAAAAAAATGCGCAAAAACGCAGCGATTGCGTATTTGAGCTCCGGCGTTTTTTTTTTTCAAAAAAAAATACGGTCGAAAAATTTATACAATAATGGACAGGCGTTTTTAAGCTGTAAAAAACACGGCTGTAAAAACGTCCGTGGGCATGAGGCCTAACTGTGAGGGCAACACCTAAGGGGCACATTTCTGCAGAGTATATACGACAGGCCCCTACTTTCAAACATCCAACTTAGAAATGACTCCTACTTGCAAACAGAAGGAGACAACAGGAAGTGAGAGGAAATCTACCCCTAGGAAGGGAAATTCTCTCCTGTAAAAGTTAATATGGGAAAAAGGTGTCTCCTCTCCACTGATGCTTTATCACCAATCCTTGTTTCAATAAAAACCCCACTTTTCCAAAAACATTTGCCATTGGGACGGAAAGTGAGGTGAAATGTTCTGAACAGTTGCACAGACAGCAAAACAAATGTTACAGGGGTGATAACCCTTCCCTATGTCCTCCAAAAAGCTTGAAAATAGATTTTTTGGCTAGAGCTACACTTAAAAAATGTACCTGTTCCAAATTAGAAAAAGATTCTACTTAAGAACAAACCTACAGTCCCTGTCTTGTTTGCACCGCCTGTATACTGCTGTTCAGAGTATATAGGGCCTTTTTTTAATTTTGGGTGCGGGGTTCCCCTTAATATCCATACAAGACCCAAAGGGGGTACCCTGCTATTTTTCTCAATGATTTTCATCCATATTGCCGGGACCAGACATTACATTAAAGCCGCAAACAGTTTTAAATGACCATTTTTTTCCTTTAGAAATTTCATTTTGTGCAGGGACAGTTCTAAACACGAGAAACACGTGGCACTTCACAGGCATACTTTAGACACACCCCAGGTACGATATTTAAAGGAATATTTCACATATTTTTTTTCACTTTATGCATCATTAATATGACTGCTCCCGAAAAAATTGGCCGTTTTTAAAACTTTTTTTTGCATTGAGACATGTCCCCTGGGGCAGAACCCGGGTCCCCAAACCCTTTTTAGGACAATGACTTGCATATTAGCCGTTATAATTAGCACTTTTGATTTCGAACGTTCGCATCCATTGTATTTAATAGGGTTCTAAAGTTTGCGCGAACTTTCGGTCCGTTCGCAAGTTCTGGTGCGAACCGAACCGGGGGGTGTTCGGCTCATCCCTAGTTGAGACAAACACAGGTCAGATAAGGTGGGAGGAGGTCCAGGCACAAACTTAAAATTTGGGTTTCTCCTGTTCTGAATAGCACTAACAGGCTTGGCGCACGGTGGCTGCCACCGACTATGAGGGGTCTCTGCCACAGACCAGGTGAATAGGGCCTCTGCCACAGGCCCGGTTGTTGGGTCTCTGCCACCGACCGAATTCACGATGGGTCTCTGCCACAGACCATGAGAACGTGGATTACCTTCTAAAAGTATTGACCCCTGTCAGGGAAAGGACATCTATCCGGAGAGTTACCAGAGGCCCCACCGTCACCAGCGATGCCGCACCGGGTCTTCAGGAAGGGTCACCTCCCTGGCCTCTTCGTCCTAGATTCGGGCACCCACTTCCAGGGGGCACCCTAGGAGCCCTCGATCCCTTGTGGGACCCAGTCGAAGGTACTAGGCCCCGGGCCTCTCTCGAAGTACCTCACCCCAGACTGAAGGTGTCTGAGATGGAACAGCAGCTCTGGCTCTGGGCCTAGAGTACCCAGAGACCTCCCGACAGGACTCCGGGCCTAGGGCAACCAGAGGCGACACACCCACACCCAGGCTTCCGGGGGTGTTCGGCTCATCACTAAACTGGACCATAAAATTGTCCTGCAACAGGTTTATACATTTTTGCCCTTTAACTGTCCCAGCAGTTCCATTACTCCAGTCAATTTCTGGGTAGTTAAAATCCCCCATTATTATCACCGTCCCAGCACTTGCAGCCCTTTCCATCTGTGCAAGGAGCTGAGTCTCCACCTCCTCATTAACATTGGGTGGTCTATAACAAACTCCAATGATTAGCTTTGAACTACGCACATCTGTATGCAGTTCCACCCATAATGCTTCAGACTCATCCCACTCTCCATCCACCAGGTCCTCTTTCACACTCGCTTTGAGATCACTTCTCACATAGAGACAGACCCTTCCACCTTTCCTTTTTACCCTGTCTTTCCGAAAGAGTGCATAGCCAGGAATATTAATAGCCCAGTCATGTGAGGAATGAAGCTAAGTTTCAGCAATACCGATTACATCATAGCTCTCCTCATGCACCAGAGCTTCCAACTCACCTATTTTGCTTGGGAGACTTCTGGCATTGGTGAACAGACACTTTAATGCATTAATATATTTTGACCGGTCACATACTATCCTCTTGGGTGTTCCCAGATTACAACTAGGACTTGCTACTATACTTACCTTGGGTTTATGTGCTTTGGTTACCCTACCACTAATGCCCCTAATACTACCCTCTAGAATATGTTCCCCGCTGACTCTCACTATCTCTGGACCCTCCCCCCCCGTCGCCTAGTTTAAAAACCCCTCTAACTTTTTGGCCATCCTTATTCCCAGCTGATCTGCACCTTCCACATTTAGGTGCAGTCCGTCCCTTCTATAGTACTGGTTATCGACTGAGAAGTCGGCCCAGTCCTCCAGGAACCCAAACCCCTCATTACTACACCAGCTCTTCAGCCACTTGTTCACTTCCCTAATCTCCCTCTGCCTTTCTGGTGTGGCTCGATGTACCGGTAGTATTCCTGAGAATACTACCTTGGAGGTCCTTTTCCTCAATTTAGCTCCCAAGTCCCTAAAATCGTTCTTTAGGACACTCCATCTGCCTCTGACTTTGTCATTGGTGCCAAAATGCATTAATTACTGTATAAACATGACTGGCAGGGAAGGGGTTAACACTAGGGGCGAGGAAGGGGTTAAATGTGTTCCCTATGAGTGATTCTTACTGTGGGGAGAGGGGACTGACTGGGGGAGGAGACCGATCTGTGTCCCTATGTACAATGGACACACTATCAATCTCCTCTCCCTGACAGGACGTGGATCTGTGTGTTTACACACACAGATCCACGGTCCTGCTCGGTTACTGGGCAATCGCGGGTGCCCGGCGGCCATCGCGGCCGGCGGGCACGTGCATCGGGTGCCCAGTGACGCGGCACACGTGCGCCCTCTAGTGGATTTTAAAGGCGTGACGTCATATGAAGTCCGCCCAGAATAACAGTGTCTTCCTGCCGCCGTCAATTGACGGTGGCTGGTTGACAACTGGTTAAAGGATAACCATTATTGAAATGAATTCATATCTTTCTAGCATATTCTTAATTGGAATCCTTTAATTTATGCAGAGAAACCCCCAGCTGTACATCAGCCAGCCTCCAACCTAACAATATAGTCAGAAATACAGCAGTTTCCATGGAAAATATTTATCAATGAAGCATCTAAACAAATTTATTACCTAACCATGAATGGTTGATGATTATTGACTAGTGTTACTTCATTAGCAGCATCTATTTTAAGTCCATTTTACACATCACTGAAATCTTAGTTGAATTCATGATTGATGTCTTAATTGTTTGTAACAATAATACGGATAATGAATGTATATTAAGTGCAATGTCACTAGAAACTTGATAGCTACTGACCCAAAATGGAATTTATGTCACTTCTGTAACTTTCTATTTTCAGATATTCGTTGCATCATTTTTAGATATTCATGCAAAATACTTGTGCTCTTGATTGTGATAGTTACATTCTCTCCTCATGATTATGATATGTTTTTACTACAACAGACACTAGGAAAACAGTATATACTTGTAGCGGGGTCTCCGTTGAGTCCCCATGGACTACGTTACCCAGAACCCCGTTTGGCACCCAAGGTGCATTGTGCCGCCGCAGAGACTCATGGGTGGGGTATAAAAGGGGAGGGCGAGGCCAAGCCCGGCCTCTTTGGACACTGCGCCGCTGGCAAGAGGACTTCCTGTGTGGACCTGCTGCGAGTGTAAGGCCCGAGGCCTGGGCCTTGCGCACTTCCAGAGAGCCTTCCACCTTGCTGCGGAGCCTGTGCGGCATCTGACATCTACCTGCTTCGCGGACATCAGTTGGACCAGAGATCCGGCTGTTGCAGATCCTGTGTGTGGAGACACAGCGGTGGGAGTCCCGGACTAGGATCGAGTCCGGAGGGGTGAGAGAGCACCTGCTCACAACTATAACCGAGTACTTTTGTTAGGCCTATTGACTGCCTTGGCCCATCGTGTTATGCTTGCTATCCTGACAGGAGACTAGTTGCAGAACTGAGTTATATAGTCTCCGGGGAGTTGCTTCTATTGCTATAAACCATTATTGGATTACAAATTATTGTTCCTGTATGTACACCACCGATCATCTTGCATGCAAAGATTCCTCACTTAGGCCCCTTTCACACTGAGGCGTTTTTACCGCGTTTTCGCGGTAAAAATAGCGCTGTAATAACGCCTGAAATAATCCTGCCCCAGCATTCTCAATGTGAAATCTCTGAGGGCTTTCACATTGAGGCGTTTTGCTGGCTGGGCGTTGAAAAAAATCCTGCAAACAGCTTTTTTAGAACAACTTTAGGGCGCATAAAATAGCGCTGTAAAAACGCCTATCCCCATTGAAATGAATGGGATTCGCGGTAAAAACGCGGTAAAAACGCATAGGTATAAGCGTTATGTTAAAAAATAGCGCTAACGCCTATGCGTTTTTACCGCGTTTTTACCGTGTTCGCGCTAATTAAATCACGGTAAAATCACGATAAATACGCATAGGCGTTAGCGCTATTTTTACCGCGATCGCGGTAAAAACGCGGTAAAATCGCGGTAAAAAATGTCATTATTTTTAAGCGTTTTTTCAACGGGGCCTTAAAGAGTGAGCTTTAACTGAGTCAGGCCTGACTGGGAGTTTATAGCTTTATTGAGCGCCATATTGCTCACGGGGAGAATCGCTATATGTTAGTGTGTGATCTAAATATATATATGCACTACAGTTGACTAGTGTTATTATTACTGCAGGGCTCTGCATTTATGTGTTATATGGTATTGATCGTTGCCCTTTATATCCAAGTAAATCTATTATAGTTAATCATTCTGGTATTAGCGTCCATTACTATATTTCACAACTGTTTGGATTATTGTGGGATTGTTCATAGACAGGTATAGAGCTATACTAACATACCAACACTAGACTAGCTGTGCCAGAGGAGGGAGAAGTAGATTGCCGGGGGTTGGCTGTGCTGTGTACAGGGCCCGAAACAAAACCAGCGGCTCTCTTAGTTTGGGGGTATCGCTACATACTGTTTACCTATTAGGGAGATTTTGGCCTCCATATTTATCCTGGTGAGTACTGTCACAAGGACTGAAAGTGATTTTGAGTTGTCACCAAAGCAGAACTGGACAATCTTCCAATGGAAAACTGGTTCAGCAACTAAGATGGGATTTCTCACGTCTACTTTTGTCTACAGAACAGAAAGTGAAGGAAAATCTCACAGAATTTCCACACCAAATGTTATGTGGAAAGGTTTCTATTTTGGATTTTTGGGACATGGTCTTATCATGGTTGAATGCAGGGCTGTCTTTAACATTGATTGGACCCTGGGCAAACATTTTTTTGGGCCCCCATGCACTTTCGCTCTCCATCCCAAAAACTGGTCCAGGCTCACTAATTGGTTGCTGCACATCCTTACTGCTCACTGATTCGTTTACTAGAGGTTACTGCACATTAATACTGCTCAATCATTGGTTGCTATAGGTTACTGAACATTATTACCGCTCACTGATTGGTTGCTGAAAGTTTCAGCCTTTTATCCTTTTTTATCCTTTTAGCATCCATTTATTTAAAACACATGCCAGCAGAGAAACAATAAGTGCCATACTTACGCACAAAAAACACGTCAACAGACACAAAATATGTATATTATCAATTACAGAAATCGCAGCCGTTCCCACATTGGCAACTACCCACAGTCAGAACACAAAACACGTAGTGGGTGTATGGGTACAGGAACCGCAAAAGCACCATGCGACTTCCCTGTGGCTACATTTAAAAAAGGTGCAGGCTCCTTTTTTTCCCTGAAAATGTAGGCACAGCTCCCAATACACATAAATGGGCTGTCGTCCCTGGCAGATGCGGGCCTCAAACCCACTCAAGTGTGAGCCTAGCAGTGTACACATGTCAGTAGTAGGTAGGGCACTGTATAGAGAAAAGTAGGGCAGAGGACATGAGATGACAGGACAGAGGATAGGGAGTCAGTAGGGAAGAGGACAGGAGATGACAGGACAGAGGATAGGGGGTCAGTAGTGCAGAGAACAGGGGGCAAAAAAACAGTGTACACATGTAAGTGGGATGTAGAGCAGTGTATGGAGTTCATTAGAGCAAAGGGCAGTTTGCAGGGTTTAGCAGGGCAGAGGACTGGGAGACACTAGGGCAAAAGACTGAGCGTCACAAGGGCAGAATACAGGGGATCTAGAGGGAACAAGACAGGGGGAGTCAGCATGGCACAGTAAAAGGGGTCAGGAGAGTGCAGGGCACAGTGCAGGGAGTGAGGGCAAAGTACAGGGGGGTCAGGAGGTAAAAGTATGGGGATGGGAGGGCACAGTATGGGCATCAGGAAGACACAGTACAGGGGCTGGAAGGGCACACACCAGGGGCTAGGAGGGCACAGTACAGGCATCAGGAGGGAACAATATGGGCGTCAGGAGGGTACCATACGGGCGTCAGAAGGGTACAGTACGGGCGTCAGGAGGGTACAGTACGGGCGTCAGGAGGGTACAGTACGGGCGTCAGGAGGGCACAGTACAGGAGTCAGGAGAGCACAGTACAGAGGTAAGGAGAGCACAGTACAGGGGTCAGAAGGGCACAGTATGGGCGTTAGGAGAGCACAGTATAGAGGTCAGGAGAGAACAGTACAGGGGTCAGAAGGGCACAGTACGGGCGTCAGGAGAGCACAGTACAGAGGTCAGGAGAGCACAGTACAGAGGTCAGGAGAGCACAGTACAGGGGTCAGAAGGGCACAGTACAGGCGTCAGGAGAGCACAGTACAGAGGTCAGAAGAGCACAGTACAGAGGTCAGAAGAGCACAGTATGGGGGTCTGGAGAGCACAGTACGGGGGTCAGGAGAGCACAGTACGGGGGTCAGAAGGGCACAGTACGGGCGTGAGGAGGGCACAGTACAGAGGTAAGGAGGGCACAGTACAGAGGTAAGGAGGGCACAGTACAGGGGTGGGGGGGCACAGTACAGGGGTGGGGGGGCACAGTACAGGGGTGAGCAGGGCACAGTACGGGCATCAGGTGGGCACAGTACAGAGGTAAGGAGGGCACAGTACAGGGGTGGGGGGCACAGTACAGGGGCAAGGAGGGCACAGTACGGGCATCAGGTGGGCACAGTACAGAGGTCAGGAGGGCACAGTACAGGGGTGGGGGGCACAGTACAGGGGTGAGGAGGGCACAGTACAGGCATGAGGTGGGCACAGTACAGGGGTGGGGGCACAGTACAGGGGTGAGGAGGGCACAGTACGGACATCAGGTGGGCACAGTACAGAGATCAGAAGGGCACAGTACAGGGGTGGGGGGCACAGTACAGGGGTGAGGAGGGCACACTACGGAGGTCAAGAGGGCACAGTACAGGGGTGGGGGGCACAGTATGGGGCTGGAAAGAAAACACACAGGGTCAAGAGGGCACACACTAGCTAGGGGGCAGTAAAAACCTGGAGGCAGTGACAACCTGTAATAAATCCATTAATTTCTCCCAGCGCTACATGAAAAAGAGGCCATCAGCAAACATGCAGCACTTCTATGCTAAGCTGCAGTAACTCAGACTTAGTTAGCATAGAGGTGCCTGCAAATGAGTTTACCTCCGCAGTCCGGACTCAGCTTTTCTCCTCAGCGCGCTTTCCAGCAGGAGTTATCTCATAGGTCAGGCACATCCCCGCCCCGCCCCGCCCACTCCTACATCCAACAGGAGGCTCTGTCTTAGGGATGTCCCTTCATTCAGGAGAGTGCCTGCAAAGCAACGGAGGAGCGAGGAAGGGGGTGGTAGAGGGGGCGGAGATTCCAGTCTGTGCGGACAGTGGACAGCAATCCCCAGTACAGTGATCTGCGATGTGGTGTTCCGCCCACGCCGCGGCTTTGATTTCTGGGAGCTTTCTGACAGTTCGAGAGTATGGGCAGCGCGGTCTCTAGGAGCAGCTACTTTGGGCCCCCAACAATGACTGGGCCCTGGGCAGCTGCCCCTTTCTGCCCTGCGGTAAAGACGGCCCTGGTTGAATGATAAAAACTAGCTCTTGTTATTCCAAAACTCAAAAAACTGAGAGAGTTGCAGAGCTAAGACCCCTGTTTTCTGGTTTCATTTTTGATGGCCTGTTGTCTGAGCCTTGTCTTGATGGTCCAAAGGAAAATGTCCTTTTTATCCTTGTTTGAATGACTCCCTCAGTTGGCAGCTGGAGCTGCCATTATATCCTACTAATACAATATAGCATTACACTAAACTATACTGGATAATACTGGGAAAATGTCCAATAACTTATTTTATGGCCACTGAAATTATCTGTGGCAATGGTGTAGGCTTATCTTTTGTACTACATACATTGTCTGTTCATCATGTCAAAATTGACAGGCATAGCAAAAGATTGCAGGATATGTATTCCTAAAGAATAATCACTTCAGGCTTTTGAGGAAGCCATTTTGTGGGCTAGTCTATCAAATTTACGAGAAGTAAATATTAAAATTTTGTGTCTCTTATTGTATTGATGCACCTACTGTCAGAAACCATGAATCAGACCGAGACAGAAGCACAGTTAAATCACACTTGTTTAACAATAAAAATAAAAAGGTAAACAGAGTAAGCGTAGTCAAAACATAGCCAGAGTTCAGTAACCGGATTGGGTAGTCGGCCAAGCCAATGTCAGAGAGCCAGAGATAAACGTAGTAGTACAGCAAGCAGGGTCAGTAGCCAGAAGGGACGTCAGCCGAGCAAGTCTTCCACAGGAATGCAGGAGAAAGTCTATGGGTGTCATGGATATGCATTAATGTCTGTCTGCCATCTTACCTTCCTCCTCATGTGTTCATCTAGAGACCAGACCTCCTTCACCTGGCTTCCTTTATAATCTCCTCCCAGCCTGACTCCACCCCAGGCCCTATCACTGAACACTATATTAACCTGTGCACTGCAAGCCTGCTTTGCTGATCAACGTGTTTGTTAGGCATTGTGTGTTTGGGTTCCTGCCTGCCGTGTGCTACGTCTGTCTCTCTGTTACGTTATTGGCTTGTCCCCGACCATCCCTGTCTGCTCGTGACCCTTGACCTTCGGCTCGTTCTTCGTTATCCTTGTCTGCTTGTGGCCCCTGACCTTCGGCTTGTTATTCGGTTCTCTCTATCGTGTGCTGCTGCTTCCCCTTATCCTACGGGGCGTGAGCTAGGAAACTCCAGGGGCCGCGACCTGGTCCCAGCCTGCAGCGTAACATCCTCACCACTAGAGGCCCTGGAGAAGACCAGCTGGGTCTTAGACTCCGCGCCCTGGGGAATCTTGGCTCTCGCTTCCGTTGGGATCCCGGTTGTGCTCCTCTGGTCCCGCTTTCCACAACCACCCAGTTTCCTATCCACAGAAGCCAGCCATAGGGTTCACTACCTCGCGGTGCACTCCTGTCCCCCTACGGTGTGCATCTGTCACCTGGCCACAGGTGACCCTGACAGTTTGATCAGCCATGAACCCGGCTGACATCCCGCTTCCCGCGGATGATCCATTGCAGGGCATAGTTCGCAGACTTGAGACCCAGGAATCAAATCAGACCCAGGTGATGCGATTCCTCCAGGATCTGGCTTCTCGATTCGAGCAGCTTCAGGTCTCCTTGGGAACCCCGAATCCGCAACCCCAAGTACAACCAGCGGCTGTACCTATCGCACCAGTCGCAGCCTCACACTCACTAAGATTGCCAGCTCCGTTCCGTTTCTCTGGGGACTCCAAGGCCTGCAGGGGGTTTCTCAGCCAATGCACTATTCATTTTGAGCTTCAGCCTCAAAGCTTCCTATCTGACCGGGCTAAGGTAGCCTATATCATTTCCCTCCTCTCCGGTGAAGCTTTGGCCTGGGCTGCCCCCCTGTGGGAGAGGAACGATCCGGTGGTTTCCAGTCTGTCCGAATTCTTGAAGCTCTTTCGTAATATCTTCGAAGAGCCGGCTCGGGCTTCTTCAGCGGCTAGTGCTGTCTTACGTCTTCGCCAAGAATCTAGTTCAGTGGGGCAATATGCTCTTCAGTTCCGTATCCACACAGCTGAATTGAGCTGGAATAATGAGGCCCTGGTCGCTACCTTTTTACATGGCCTCTCTGACCGAGTGAAAGACGAATTAGCGGGAAGAGCCATTCCCGTCGGTCTGGACGATGTAATTTCATTATGCAACCAGATCGACATTCGTTTTCAAGAGAGGTCCTTAGAAAAAAGACGCCAGCACTCTCTGGGTCCTAGCCAGTCTGAGCTCCCCTCCCTTCATTCCGTGGAGCATCCTCTACCTGCTGAAGAACCTATGCAGCTGGGCCGGACCAGACTAACCCCCGAAGAACGTGCTAGGCGCAGAACTCTGGGCTTGTGCCTCTATTGTGGGGGCAAGGGTCATTTTCGTGACTCCTGCTCGCTTCGTCCGGGAAACGCTCGGGTCTAATACATTTGGAAGGTGGAGTATTGGACCCAGAAACATCACCTTCTCGCCTGCTCTTGCCGGTGTCCCTTCATGTAGGCACTTCTCCTCAGTCAACCCTTGCATACCTGGATTCCGGGGCTGCCGGCAATTTCATGGATTGGAGAACTGCTTCTTCTATGAAGCTTACCCTTTCACCTCTCACTACCCCATTGGTAGTCTCGGCAATTGATGGCACTGTTCTCCCAGGGGGCCCTATTCGCTTCCAGACGCTACCCATTAGGATGTCGGTAGGGATTCTCCACCAGGAGTGGATATCCTTTCTTATTCTACCCAAGGCCTCTACCCCAGTTGTATTGGGCCTCCCTTGGCTACAGCTCCACTCTCCACATGTGGACTGGGTCTCTGGGCAGATCCTGGCCTGGGGTTCCTCATGTTTCTCGTCGTGTCTTCTCAAGGTGACCCCCAAGGAGAGTCTTCCGGTTGCTGCCACTTCTGTTTCTTCTGATCTTCCCGCCGCATACAGCGATTACCGGGATGTGTTCTGTAAAAAATCAGCTGAGGTGCTTCCTCCCCACAGGTCTTTTGACTGTGCTATTGATCTTGTCCCCGGAGCAACTCTACCCAGGGGTCGTACCTACCCTCTGTCCATCCCAGAGACCCAGGCCATGTCGGAGTATGTAGCAGAGAATCTGGAGAGAGGGTTCATCCGGAAATCCTCATCGCCTGCAGGGGCAGGGTTCTTTTTCGTTGCCAAAAAGGATGGTACCTTAAGACCCTGCATCGATTATCGGGGTTTAAATGCGGTTACTATTAAAAATCGATACCCCTTACCCTTAATATCTGAGCTATTCGATAGGTTGAAGGGTGCCTCCATTTTCACCAAGTTGGATCTCAGAGGCGCGTACAATCTCATTCGAATACGGGAGGGTGACGAATGGAAGACTGCATTTAACACTAGAGACGGGCATTACGAATATCTGGTGATGCCTTTTGGTCTGTGTAATGCTCCAGCCGTGTTTCAAAACTTTGTCAATGAAATCTTCAGAGATCTGCTGTACCAGTTTGTTGTCATCTATCTGGATGACATTCTGATCTTTTCTGAAAATCTGCTCGTCCACAGAAACCATGTCCGCACTGTACTTCAACGTCTTAGAGAGAACAATCTCTATGCCAAGCTGGAGAAATGTTCCTTTGAATGTTCTGAGGTCCTGTTTTTGGGGTGCTTTGTCTCATGTTCGGGGCTTCGTATGGACCCTGGGAAGGTCTTGGCTATCACCAACTGGCCTCTTCCTGCTAGCCTCAAGGCCACACAGCGCTTTCTTGGCTTCACTAATTATTATAGGCAGTTCATAAGGAATTACTCTTCCATTGCCGCGCCTATTATCGCTTTGACCAAGAAGGGTGTGAATGCCAGAGACTGGCCTCCCGAAGCTGTCTCTGCATTTCACAACCTGAAACAGGCCTTTGTTTCTGGCCCCCTCTTGAGGAGACCAAATCCTGGGAATGCATTTTTTATTGAAGTGGACGCTTCCTCAATGGGGGTGGGAGCTGTGCTTCTTCAAATCTTTGAGAAGAGACGCCAACCATGTGCGTTCTTCTCCAAAAAATTTTCTCAGGCAGAGAGGAATTATGCCATCTGTGATCGGGAACTTCTCGCAATTAAATTGGCGTTAGAGGAGTGGCGTCATCTCTTGGAGGGTTCCCCTCACTCCATAACGATCTTTACCGATCACAAGAATTTACAGTATCTACAGAATGCTAAACGTCTGAATCCTAGACAGGCCAGGTGGAGTCTCTTCTTTGCCCGTTTTAATTTCACGATTACCTACAAACCTGGTTCCTGCAACGGTCGGGCTGATGCGCTCTCTAGGTCATTTGACACTTTGGACGAGGAGTCCGCCCCTGAACCTGAGCCGATCATTCCCACCTCATGCATTGTTGCCCACTCTACCACCCTGAAGTCTAAAATTCCGCCTGGTAAGACCTTTGTCCCCACTGGGCTAAGAGCTAAGATCCTTCGTTGGGGACATGATTCCAAGGTGGCAGGGCATTCTGGATTCCTCCGATCCTTCCTACTCATCAGTCGTCACTACTGGTGGCCTAATCTCCGCTCAGACGTCAAAGACTACGTTAAAGCTTGTCATGTCTGTGCTCAGTCCAAATCCTCCACACAAGCTCCTGCTGGTCTCCTCATGCCCTTGCCTATTCCTAAGGAACCCTGGGCCCATATTGCCATGGATTTTATCACCGATCTCCCACTGTCTGAGAATAATACAGTCATTTGGGTGGTAATCGATCGATTCTCCAAGATGGCTCATTTTGTTCCTCTTCCTGGTCTTCCTTCTGCCCCTGCCTTGGTTCCCATTTTCATTCGAGAAATTCTCCGCCTACATGGGGTCCCTTCTCATATTGTTTCCGACAGGGGAGTCCAATTCACGTCTCGTTTTTGGAGAGCCTTTTGCAAATCCCTCAATATTGTCTTGGATTTTTCTTCTTCTTACCATCCCCAATCCAATGGACAGACTGAGAGGGTTAATCAGGAGTTAGAGGTCTTTCTTCGCACCTTTGTGTCTTCTCACCATGACGATTGGTCCTCTCTACTCCCGTGGGCAGAATTCTCCCATAACAATCATGTGAATACCAGTTCGCAGAAGACACCCTTTTTCACAGTTTATGGAAAACACCCTCAACTTCCTCTTCCTATGATCTGTTCTCCAGACATTCCAGCTTTGGCTTCGGTTCAGGAGTCTCTCAATTCCGTTTGGGGTCACGTTCATGATTCCCTCCGGGCAGCTGCTGAAAAATTCAAAGGCTTTGCCGACCGCCGCAGGCGTAAACCGCCTTCTCTTCAGCCAGGGGACAAAGTCTGGCTCTCTACCAGGAACATCAAGCTCCGAGTTCCTTCTCTGAAGTTTGCTCCACGATTCATCGGTCCATACACGGTAACTGCTAAACTGAATCCGGTTTGTTTCAAACTCCAGATTCCTAAGAGCCTTAAAATCACTAACTCCTTTCATGTTGCTCTTCTAAAGCCTTTAGTCCTCAATAAATTCTCTCGTCCTCTTCCTACCGTGGCGCCTGTCTCTGAGGATAATCAGGAGTACGAGATCAGTCAAATTCTGGACTCCCGACTCTGTAAAGGCGTTCTTCAGTACCTCGTTCATTGGAAAGGGTTTGGTCCTGAGGAGAGGTCTTGGATCACTGCATCTGAGGTCTTTGCACCTCGTCTGTTAAAGGAGTTTCATCTGAAGTTTCCCTCTAAACCTGGGCCCAGGCGGGGAAGGGGGAGGCCTCGTAAGAGGGAGGGTACTGTCATGGATATGCATTAATGTCTGTCTGCCATCTTACCTTCCTCCTCATGTGTTCATCTAGAGACCAGACCTCCTTCACCTGGCTTCCTTTATAATCTCCTCCCAGCCTGACTCCACCCCAGGCCCTATCACTGAACACTATATTAACCTGTGCACTGCAAGCCTGCTTTGCTGATCAACGTGTTTGTTAGGCATTGTGTGTTTGGGTTCCTGCCTGCCGTGTGCTACGTCTGTCTCTCTGTTACGTTATTGGCTTGTCCCCGACCATCCCTGTCTGCTCGTGACCCTTGACCTTCGGCTCGTTCTTCGTTATCCTTGTCTGCTTGTGGCCCCTGACCTTCGGCTTGTTATTCGGTTCTCTCTATCGTGTGCTGCTGCTTCCCCTTATCCTACGGGGCGTGAGCTAGGAAACTCCAGGGGCCGCGACCTGGTCCCAGCCTGCAGCGTAACATCCTCACCACTAGAGGCCCTGGAGAAGACCAGCTGGGTCTTAGACTCCGCGCCCTGGGGAATCTTGGCTCTCGCTTCCGTTGGGATCCCGGTTGTGCTCCTCTGGTCCCGCTTTCCACAACCACCCAGTTTCCTATCCACAGAAGCCAGCCATAGGGTTCACTACCTCGCGGTGCACTCCTGTCCCCCTACGGTGTGCATCTGTCACCTGGCCACAGGTGACCCTGACAATGGGATGTTGACAAAGGTGAAGGCAGAGATGAAGTGAGCTGGAAAGCTTTAAGTAGGCAGGACTGACGAGCAGATCATCAACAGGTGAGTCACTGTGGAGAGAAAGGAGCTGGCAATTAGCCGACAGCTGAGCGGCCAGCTCAGAGAAGGAAGGGCTGAGCCCAGCCCTGACATCTACTCACAAGCAAATTGATAGGGTACTTACTAAGATTTATTCCCCCTGGTTACAGTGAAATAAAATATTGCTCTGGGTAACTGAATTTTGCCTATCATTGCTTTATGCACTATTTTATCCAATAGGTTCCCTAACCCCTACCTGCCTAAGCCTTTTTCTGACATTTGTTGCTTACAAGTTAAAATCTGTATTTTTGCTAGAAAATTACTTAGAACCCGAAAACATTATATATATATATATATATATATATATATATATATATATATATATATATTTTTAGCAGAGACCCTAGAAAATGGCAATCATTGCAATATTTTCTGTCACACAGTATTTGCGCAGCAGTCTTTCAAATGCAATTTTTTTGAAAAAAATACACTTTCATTAATTAAAAAAAACTATTTTTAACGTATAATGTGAAAGAGGATGTTACGCTGAATAAATAGATACCTAACATGTCATGCTTTAAAATTGCCCACACTCGTGGAATGGCGACATATTACGGTCCATAGGCGACGCTTTAAAAATTTCTACAGGTTACCAGTATAGAGTTACAGAGGAGGTCTTGTGCTAGAATTATTGCTCTTGCTCTAACAATCGCGACAATACCTCACATGTGTGGTTTGAACTCTGTTTACATTTGCGGTCACGACTGACATATGCATTCGCTTCTGCGCACGAGCACGGAGGGATGGGGCGCTTTACTTTTTTTGATTATTATTATTTATTTATTTTTCTTTACACTTTCCCTTTGAAAAAAAAAAATTAAAAACTTTTATTGCTGTCAGAAGGAACCCAGATAGAAAGAATAACTTGCCACACATTTGTGGCAGTGTTGAATTGTAAATCTTGTTAACTTGCTGCACATTTTCACTGGCAAATTATACACTTGCAGAGTACTTGAACCAGTTCTAGTTGACACTTTTCCAAATTGTAGCAAATTTGCATTGCAAGTCTCTAGCAAGAGCAAAGTGGTGAGTCTACAGCAAGAGCCCTGCAAGTCACAGTGACCCATGTGGTGGGATGACTGTTTCACAACATAACTGAACCAGAACTTGTAGCAGACTTGCAGAATGTTTGTGTAGCGGCCTCACCCCTCTCTCCCCTTCTTATTCCCGGCTTGTCTGTCTTTGTCTAGGGGTGTTAGTATCGGGGGGAGGGATGAGATACACCACGGCCCATGTCCTCCATAGTGACGAGGTGAAGGCCAGAAAGATCGGGCTTTGTGTAGGGGTCCTAGAGTCAAGTCTTGTACTTCGTCCCTGACTCCTTTGCTCCTAGTAACCAGAGTTCCACACAGTGAATAGGTCCAATAGGTCCATAGGTTTTATTCTTCTCAGCGAATAAACACACATAACGGTCAAGTTGGATTCTTTTGCAACAACTTAGTATTAATGGGAATAGGTCGAGGCACAATCCTTTCCCTTCTCTTGCCAACCACTGTGGCATCACCAGTGGCGAATAGTCACTGCCACTGACTATGTGAAGTAGAACGTGAATTACCTTCGCTAGCAAGGCCCCTGTCAGGGGAAGGATATCCGTCCAAGGGAGATACCGGAGGCCTCTCTGTCACCAGCGATGCTGCGCCGGACTCTCCAGAGAAGTTCTGCACACCATACCTCACGAACTCAGACACGGGCACCCAAGGAGTTAGGGCCCCCTCGGATTCCTCCACCCTCGCGGAACTCAGTCGAAGGTACTGAGCCTCAGGCATCCGCCATAGTACCTCACCCCAGGCTAAAGGTGCCTGAGATGGACTCCATCTCCGTTCAAGGGCACCTGGGCCCGAAGCACCGGAACGCCAGCACCCAAGCTGAAGGTGCCTGGGTGCGGCCGCGTCCTCCGACTTCAACTCTGAACCCCGTGGTAAGGGCGTGCGCCCCTTTTATCCCCTCGCGCCACAGCGGGTTCCCCGCCCCGCTGTACCAGCTCCAGGGGAGAACAAAAAGGTACAGTCTTGCGATGTGAGTTCAACTCCGGCCCAGGGCAACAACGCCACCTGTAGGCAGCAGGGAACCTCACATCACCAGAGTCCCCCAAGAACCATAAAAGGGTCTCAGATTCCCTAGCAATCAGTGCATCTGGGTTACACTACCACCCAGATGCTTCCCCTAAATTCAAATACCCGCTACATTTGCAAAGAAAGTTGATCTGGAGTCATGCAATGCAGACTTGCTGTAATTGTGCAACAACTTGTGAAGCCTGGCCAGTCTAGCAATAGTTTAGCAAGTCATTTTCAAACTTGCAGCACAATTGCTTGCTATCTGGGAATGTAAACATCCCTTGTGACAGTAATAGTCAGTGACAGGTACTCTTCTGTAAGACCCCAAAGCCCTCCATTGAACTTAAAAGTATTGAATACTGAAATTTTTTAAAAAATTGGCACCTTTAAGTCTTCTGTATATTGGAAGTGATGTCATGACATCACTTCCGGGTTACGAGATCCGACACCCAATCAAAGCCGATTCCTGTTTCGTTTGGGTCTCCACCCAGCCGGGTGAGCCGCGGAAGGCGGGGGGAGGGGGGATGTCCCCTCTCACTGCTTGGGATAACAGCCGAGCGGCTTCTTAGCCGCATCAGTTGTTATCCCAAGAAAGCCAACCGCCATCTCTAAAAAACGGTACCGGGGTGATGTGTGCAGCTGCATGCATCACCACAGTACAACCCAAGGCCACATATTTGCGTACGGTTGGCGTGAAGGGGTTAATATAAATGTTCAGAAGAATTATTTGTGTGCATGTGCTTTGCTGTCGGGCCGGATTTCTGCATAGCCAGCATAAGTCTTGGCTCAAGATGGCAGGGCTGCTGTGGGCAGCACACAGCCACCCACATACCATTTTTCTGACTCATACTTGTATACAGCCGTGGCAGAACTTTTTGTCAAATGTTACTATGGTATACTAAATATAATTACAAACATTTCATAAGTGTCAAAGGCTTTTAGTGACAATTTCATTAAGTTTATGCCAAGAGTCAATGTTTGCAGTGTTAACCCTTCTTTTTAACCACTTCCCTACCGGCACGAAAACCCCCTTCCTGCCCAAGCCATTTTTCAGCTTTCAGTGCTGTCACACTTTGAATGACAATTGCGCGGTTGTGTGATGTGGCTCCCAAACAAAATTTACATCCTTTTTTTTCCCACAAATAGAGCTTTCTTTTGGTGGTATTTGATCACCTCTGCGGTTTTTATTTTTTGCGCTATAAACAAAAGAAGAGCGTCCAGCTTGAAAAAAAACACAATATTTTTTACTTTTTGCTATAATAAATATCCATTTATTTATTTTTTTAATTAAAATTTTCCTCAGTTTAGGCCGATACGTATTCTTCTACATATTTTTGGTAAAATCGCAATAAGCGTATATTGATTGGTTTGCGCAAAAGTTATAGCATCTACAAAATAGGGGATAGATTTATAGCATTTTTTAATTTTATTTTTACTAGTAATGGCGGCGATCTGCGATTTTTATTGTGACTGTGATATTGCGGCGGACACATCGGACACATCTGACACATTTTTGGGACCATTCAGATTTATACAGCGATCCCTGCTATAAAAATGCATTGATTACTGTATAAATGTGACTGGCAGGGAAGGGGTTAACACTAGGGGCGAGGAAGGGCTTAAATGTGTTTCCTCGATGTGTTCTAACTGTGGGGGGAGGGGACTGACTGGGGGAGGTGACCGATGGTTGTCCCTATGTACAAGGGACACACCATCGGTCTCCTCTCCCTCACAGGACTTGGATCTGTGTGTTTACACACACAGATCCACTGTCCTGCTCGGTTACTGGGCAATCGCGGGTGCCCGGCGGCCATCGTGGCCGGCGGTGCACGCGCATCGGGTCCCCAGCAACGCGGCGAGTGCGCACGCTAACCGCCGGGTTGCGCGCACGCGCCCCCTAGCTCCTTTTAAAGGCAGGACGTCATATGACGTCCTGTCAGAAAGAGAGAGTCTTCCGCCCGCCGCCATTTGACGGTGGGCGGTGGACAACAGGTTAAAGACCTCTGCAATTTTCCCTGGCATACTGTCACTCAATTTCTGGGCCACATCCTGACTCTTGAGGATTGACCACAAGTTCTCAATGGGATTAAGGTCTGGGGAGTTTCCTGGCCACTGAGACAAAATTTCGATCTTTTGTTCCCCAAGCCACTTAGCGATCACTTTTGCCTTATGGCAAGGTGCTCCATGATGCTGAAAAAGGCATTGATCCTCACCAAACTGTTCTTGTATGGTTGGGAGACGTTTCTCTTAGAGGATGTTTTTGTACTATTCTTTATTCATGGCTGTGTTCTTAGGCAAAATTGTGAGTGAGCCCACTCCATGAGAAGCAACCCCACACATGAATGGCCTCAGAATGCTTTACTGTTGGCATGACACAGGACTGATGGTAGCGCTCACCTTTTCTTTTAAGTTTTTTCCCGAATGCCCCAAACAATTGGAAAAGGGATTCATCAGAGAAAATTACTTTTCCTTAGTCCTCAGCAGTCCATTCCTTGTACCTTTTGCAGAATATTAGTCTGTCCCTGAGACTTGTCTTAGAGAGAAGTGGCTTCTTTGCCGTCCTTCTTGAAACCAGACCAGTGACAGCCCATCCATAGAGGGCGCACGGGCGCCGCCTCCCCTATCCATGTGTCCGGCCTGCTGATCTACATATCAGTGGTGCCGGACCATGGATTCCAATGCGACGGGGTGTTTTTTTGAAGCACCTGATTAGAGCCAGAGGCTCTAATAGGCTTCAAAAAAGGGTGAGCTCGGCGAACAGAACATTGCGCTCTGAGCCCACCCAGTTGTGTGACCATAGCGAATTAATTTTCACTATTAGCACACTAAAGTTCCTCCCCGCCAATCAGCAGGCAGGTCTGTGAGACCTGTTTCCGGATTGGCCAAAGCATCAGGCAATCCTTTTGGATGCCTAGTGCTTTGGCGGAAGACACACAATGGACAAAGCTGGAGGAGTGGACACCGGAGCAGGAGTTTGGTGTCAGATGAGTAAATTCTGGTGTTAGGTGGCGCCTGAGCTTACTTGGACGGATAACACCAATGCCCTCTCCCCAAAAGCTTCCCCTTACCTGAATGTTTACAGTTAAGGAACAAGGGTTCAAACAGAACATGTAGGCAATGAGGAACAGTGGATTGGATAAGTATACCTTGCTGGGTAAGTGGATTATCAGGAATGACTATTACTTTGACCCAAATGGCCAAAGTGGTAGTGTCTCTTAAAACTGTATTTTTAGCAAATAAGAGTGATGCATTGCAATGCTATTCTAGTCATCTATAGCAGGTGTACTAATGCAAAATGGGCAAAGAAGTTATTTCAAAACATTCACTTTAAGCCTTATGCCGCGTACACACGATTGGATTTTCTGTCGGAAATACCTTGGATGGTTTTTCCGACCGAATTCCGCTCAAGCTTGACTTGCATACCCGCGGTCACACAAAAGTTGTCTAAACTTTCGATGCTGTGACGTACAACACTACAACGAGCGGAGAAAATTAAGTTCAATGCTTCCGAGCATGCGTCGAATTGTTTCCGAGCATGTGTAGAACATGTACCGGGGTGGGCTCCCCAGGATACAGCGAAGTCACGAACAAGGAAAACCACTCCACCACCAGCTCTTGTTAAAACTGAATTTTACTTAGACGGGGTATTGAACCCAACTGCCAATTCTGGGAACATACAATATATTTACAGACACCCAGCCCGAAGGCTGAGACCCTTATGCTGCACAGCGCGGCGCCCTACGTAGGATGCAGGAGTAATTTGCCTACTGGTGGGCACAACCAAACCGCCACACCTTACCTGTTAATACCCTAAAAACAACACAAGAACACAATAACTGTATGGGTGTGTGGTGCGGGCTAGCCTGCGGTGCAGCACAACAGTTTACAAACTTACAAAGCTCTACCGTATTTCCCCCCCTTAACTGGTGTATCATGCGTCTGTGTGTTCCTCCTGAGCACAACGCCAGTCTATCTTGAGTTTGTAGAAAGTTCATCAGCTCTCCAATTGTGAAGTGTTACTTTAGGTTATGGACTCTGGAGTCCCTGTAGTGAACAGTAGCAACACTTGTGGCCTGACACAAACAGAGACCCTACTAACTATCTACAGGCCTGGTCTCAGTCTCTAGGCGCCAACAAAGTAATGGGGTGCGTGCACGATCTTACCGACCCGGGTCTGCTCTGCATCCGCTGGTGACTCTGACCTGAACAAAATGTTTCTCTAACAAGTATATGGTCCTGCAGTGTATATTGTTTTGTTCCTCAGGTCTCATCCGTCTTCCTGCAAGCAATTCCTCGTTCCTCTGGACAGGATCAGGATCTTGGACACAAGTAACTTCACTCAGCTGCAGTTCTGTTTCCACACCTGGATGTTGTAGGATTCTCTGCACACAGTCCTCAGAACAAACTCCTTCTCAAAATGGCTGCCTGCTCACTACACACTTTCTCTCTCTCTCTCTTTCTTGAATCTCTGTCCAAAACAGCCCATTATACTACAGTTCTCCTCTCACTTTCTTTCCTGTGTGGCACAGCACTGATTTGTGTACAGCGTCTCCATGGCTACAGCCCGTTATCTGTGTCAGGAAAAACCAGCGGCATCTTGTGGCCAAACAGCAGAATGACAGTTAAATATTTAATTGTAAACAAACAGTGTTCAGACAATGAGAGCTGCTTCCCATCTTACACATGCGCCGGAATTTTGCGCGTCGCAATTGCTACAGACGATCGGAATTTCCGATCTGAATTTTTTCCGTCGGAAAATTTGAGAACCAGCTCTCAAATTTTTGTTGGCGGAAATTCCAACAGGAAAAGACGGATGGAGCCTACACACGGTCGGAATTTCTGACAAAAAGCTCACATCAGACTTTTCTTGTCGGAAAATCCGACCGTGTGTACAGGGCATTAGTGTGCTTTGTGTGGCTATGATGTCTGATCTTGTTAGTGTGCTACTAAGACTGGCCTTTCAATTGCAGTAGGATGTGGGCAGCACAATAGAGCTAGCCTAGGGAGCAGGAAGTGTAAATCTAGACCCGTCTGTTGTGCCAAGCTGCTGGCACTTTGCATTATGGAAATGGATGAGTGTTTTGTTGAAACTGGCTGAGCCATGCCAGTAAAGTCAAGTAGATGAGCTGACAGTAAATGCTCATCTACACCTACCAGCATACAACCTGAATGATACAGTGTACAATAATATATACAGTCAGAAATGGAACTGTTACTTGACTACCAGTTGCATCTTTTCATTAGTGATGAGCCGAACACCCCCGGGTTCGGTTCGCACCAGAACCCGCGAACGGACCGAAAGTTCGTACGAACATTAGAACCCTATTAAATACAATGGATGCGAACGTTCGAATTCTAAAGTGCTAATTATAACGACTATTATGCATGTTATTGTCCTAAAAAGGGTTTGGGAACCCGGGTTCTGCACCAGGGGACATGTATCAATGCAAAAAGAAGTTTTAAAAACGGTCGTTTTTCGGGAGCAGTCATTTTAATGATGCATAAAGTGAAAAAAAAAAAGTCAAATATTCCTTTAAATATCGTACCTGGGGGGGTGTCTAAAGTATGCCTGTGAAGTGCCACGTGTTTCCCGTGTTTAGAACTGTCCCTGCACAAAATGACACTTCTAAAGGAAAAAAAAGCCATTTAAAACTGCTTGCGGCTTTAATGTAATGTCTGGTCCCGGTAATATGGATGAAAATCTTTAAGAAAAATGGCATAGCTACCCCATGACCCCCCCCCCCGCCCTACCCCAGCCCCTTACCAGCCCCTTTGGGTCTTGTATGGATATTAAGGGGAACCCCGCACATAAAATAAAAAAGGCCCTATATACTCTGAACAGCCGTATACAGGCGGTGCATACAAGACAGGGACTGTAGGTTTGTTCTTATGTAGAATCTGTGTGTAATTTTGAACAGGTACATTGTTTAAGTGTAGCTCCAGCCCAAAAATCTATTTTTAAACTTTTTGGAAAACATAGGTAAGGGTTATCACCCCTGTAACATTTGTTTTGCTGTCTGTGCCCCTGTTCAGAACATTTCACCTCACTTTCCGTCCCAATGACAACTGTTTTTGAAATGTGGTGTTTTTCTTGAAACAAGGATTGCTGATAAAGCATCAGTACAGAGGAGACACCTTTCTCCCATATTATTTCTTACAGGAGATAATTTTCCTTCCAAGGGGTAGATTTCCTCTCACTTCCTGTTGTCTTCTTGCGTTTGCAAGTAGGAGTCGTTTGTAAGTTGGATGTTTGAAAGTAGGGACCTGCCGTATATACTCTGCAGAAATAGGCCCCTTAGTTGTTGGTGTTGGCACAACACTGTAAGCACTCACAGTTACTCTTGGTTGGTGCTGGAACGCCCTGCTGTCAACTATTATATCAGGAATTTTAATTACATATAATTGTTGAACAGTGGTAGTAAAAATTGGGCCTTTGATGGTGGTGCTGGTGCCACAACACTGTAAGCCCTGACAGTTACTCTTGGTGGGTGCAGCAATGGGCCCTGCTGTGAATTATTAGATCAAGAATTGTAATTGCATGCCCCTGTTGAACAGGGGCTGAAAAATTGGGCCTTTCGTGGTGGTGGTGGTGGTGGTGGTGTTGCCACAACACTGTAAGCCCTCAGAGTTACTCTTGGTGGGTGCAGGAATGGGCCCTGCTGTGAATTATTAGATCAAGAATTGTAATTACATGCCCCTGTTGAACAGGGGCTGAAAAATTGGGCCTTAGGCACTGGTGGCACAACACTACAACCCCTCACAGATACTGTACTTGGAGCACAGCAATGAGCCCTGTTGCAAAGTATTGCTTCAAAAATTGTAATGACACGCCCCTGTTAAACAGGGGCTGAAAAATTGGGCCTTAGGCACTGGTGGCACAACACTCCAACCCCTCACAGATACTGTACTTGGAGCACAGCAATGAGCCCTATGGCAAATTATTGCTAAAAAAATTGTAATTACACGCCCCTGTAAAACAGGGGCTGAAAAATTGGGCCTTAGCCACTGGTAGCGGCACCCATAAACAAAAATGATCTTCCAAGCTATCATCATCAATCGTATCATTGAGGACTCGGAGGAGGAGGATAGCCAGTCAACATAACAGCACAGGCACTCAGCATCAGCATCAGTCTTGAAGGGATGTGACATGTTAAAATCAATTAGTCTGTTATATCAGCATCAGGTGTGTGGTAGCTGGTGGTGATCCAAGACTGGTTCATCTTGATGAAAGTCAGTCGATCAACCGAGTCGGTGGACAGGCGCACCCTGTGATCCGTGACAAATCCTCCAGCAGCACTGAATGTGCGTTCCAAAAGAACGCTGGATGCAGGACAGGCCAGTAGCTCAATTGCATACTGTGCAAGCTCTGGCCAGTGATCCATCCTCAAGACCCAGTAAGCCAGAGGATTTTCGGTGGGGAAGGTGTCCAAGTCTGACCTTGCCCCTAGATATTCCTGCACCATGTTTATCAGACGCTGGCGATGGTTGCTGGAACCGATCATACTTTGGGGCTGCGGACTAAAGAATTGTCTGAACGCATCGGTCAGGCGGCCACCTTCCCCACCGCTCCTTCTTTGACTGGCCGAAGCCTCAGCAACTCGTTGTCCAGGACCAGGAGTTTGTAACCTCCCAGTCTCTGGGAACGCGTTGCACAGACCTTTCTGCAAGGCCTCCCGGAGTTGTCTCATCCTCTGCTCCCTCTGCGACAGTAACATAAGGTCCGCAACCTTACCCTTGTACCGTGGATGAAGGAGAGTGGCCAGCCAGTAATGGTCCCTCTCCTTGATCCGAAGAATACGAGGATCCTTCCGCAGACTTTGCAGGATCAGGGAGGCCATGCAGCATAGGTTTGCTGAGGCATTCGGTCCGGAGTCCTCTGGGTCACTAAGGACGACATGATCCGCAGCCACCTCCTCCCAGCCACGTACAAGTCCACTGGTTTCTTGGGACTGTAAATCACCCCTAAAAGACTGCTGCTGATGATGCTGAGTGCCAGCCTCCACCTCCATGCTGACACAATCCTCCTCCTCCTCCTCCTCCTCCTCCTCCTCTTCCTGTGCAATGGGTGGGACAGAAGGAACACTGTCTGGGTAAAGGGGGCCTTGAGAGGCAAGGAAGTCCTCCTCTTCCTGCCTCTGTTCTGCCTCAAGTGCCCTGTCCATTATTCCACGCAGCGTGTGCTCCAACAGGTGGACAAGAGGTACAGTGTCACTGATGCATGCACTGTCACTGCTCACCATCCTCGTGGCCTCCTCAAATGGTGCCAGGACAGTGCATGCATCCCTGATCATGCCCCACTGGCGTGGAGAAAAAAAACCAAGCTCCCCTGACCCTGTCCTGGTGCCGTAGTCGCACAGGTACTCATTGATGGCCCTCTGCTGCGTGTGCAGCCGCTGCAGCATGGCCAACGTTGAGTTCCACCTGGTGGGCATGTCACATATAAGGCGGTTCTTGGGCAGGTTCAACTCCTTTTGCAGCTCAGCCAGGCGAGCACTGGCATTATAAGATCTGCGGAAATGCACACAGACTTTCCTGGCCTGCCTCAGGACATCCTGTAAGCCCGGGTACCTGCCCAAGAACCGCTGCACCACCAGGTTAAGGACGTGAGCCACACAGGGCACATGGGTCAGTTGTCCCTGTCGGAGGGCGGAGAGGAGGTTGGTGCCATTGTCGCAAACCACCATTCCTGGCTTAAGCTGGCGTGGCGTCAACCACCTCTCGGCCTGGCCCTGCAGAGCAGACAGGACCTCTGCCCCAGTGTGGCTTCTGTCCCCCAAACACACCAGCGCAAGCACGGCATGGCATCTTTTTGCCTGCGTACTTGCGTAGCCCCTTGAACGGCTACGGAGCACCGCTGGTTCAGAGGACAAACCACAGGAAGAGGCCATGGAGGAAGAAGAAGAGGAGGGGGTGGAGGAGAGAGGTGTGTCACAACCAGTAGTAGCATTTTGGAGGCGTGGCGGTGGAACAACCTCCAACACTACTGCACCTTGTCCTGCATCCTTCCCAGCTGCCAAAAGAGTGACCCAATGGGCCGTGAAAGAAAGGTAACGTCCCTGTCCATGCCTGCTGGACCATGAGTCAGCGGTAATATGCACCTTACCGCTGACCGCCCTGTCCAGCGAGGCCAAGACATTGCCTTCCACATGCCGGTAGAGAGCCGGAATAGCCTTCCGTGAGAAAAAGTGGCGTTTGGGAACCTGCCACTGAGGAACCGCACATTGCACAAACTCACGGAAGGGGGCCGAGTCTACCAACTGAAAAGGCAGCAGTTGAAGCGCTAGCAATTTAGCCAAGCTAGCATTCAACCGCTGGGCATGTGGATGGCTGGGAGTGAACTTCTTTCGACGGTCCAGCAGCTGGGGCAGGGAAATTTGCCTGCTAGAATCGGACGTCGGTGTACTGCTAGCAGAGTGGCCGCAACTACTTGGCTGTGACACACCTAATTCTACACCTTCATTCCTCTCAGTGCATGTTTCAGACAGGACTGAAGTTATAGTGGGGTTGGAGATCCCAGCTGATGCGGTGCAAGGAGAGGTCCGCTTTGTTCTTTGGTGTGGGTCTTTGAGGTAGGCTTGCCAACGAGCTGCATGGCAGGTCAACATATGTCTGGTCAGGCATGTGGTACCCAAGCGGCTGATGTTTTGGCCACGCGATATACGCTTGAGACATATGTTGCAAACAGCAGCTGTGCGATCTGATGCACTAGCCTCAAAAAAGGCCCACACCAAAGAACTTTTTGAATGACGGGCAGAGGCAGCGCCCTGCACAGGCGGAGCTCTGCGGTGTGATTCCGTCGGTGTACTGCCCTTACGCTGGCCACCAAAGGGCATCCTGCCTCGTTGGAGATGTGCCTCCTCCTCATCCTCCTCCTCCTCCTCTCTCCTATTAGGCACCCACGTGGAGTCAGTGACCTCATCATCCCCTCCCTCCTCATCACTGGAGCCAATCTGGCAGTATGCTGCAGCTGCTGGAACATGACTGCCAGATTGGTGTCCTTCTTGAGCATCCCCTCTGTCTGCTCTCACGCTACTGCCTTCCTGTAGCTGGGTTTCATCATCAGACCCTTCGAAACGCTGGGCATCCTCCTGGAGCATGTACCCAACACTGTGCTCAAACAGTTCGGGGGACTCCTCAGGAGGAGGACATGGTGGGTCTAGGGAAGGAGTGACTGATGATGAGTCTGACATTGATACCAGGGAAGAGGACGCTTTGGCAGCTGCTTTGCCAGTACCCTGAGCCTGGGTGAGAGAGGATGAGGAGGAGGAGGAGGGCTTGGTCATCCACTCTACCAAGTCTTCGGCATGATGTGGCTCAACATGTCCAGCTGCCGAAAAGAAGGACAAGCGTGTCCCATGGCCATGTGCTGATGACAATGCACCGCGTCCACGACCAGCACTGTTGCCCCCAGACACAGAGCCTGCTTGCCCTCTTTTATTGGCTCCTGACTGTCTGCCTCTCCTTGTTTGCCTTCCAGACATTCTAATAGATGGCCTGCAGGGAGATGGGAAAAAAGCAATAAGGGCTACCTTCAGGTGTCCTTCTCTGTCCCTTTACTTAAGGATTTCTAAATATGGTTGAGGATGATTGCTTTCGCACAGAATAGCACAACGACAACTTCCCTGACTGTCCAAAAAACAAGGATTTCAAAGATGGTTGATGAGGAATGCTTTAGCACAGTATAGCACAAGGAGAATTTCCCTCACTGTCCTTCCCTGTCCCTAGAAACAAGGATTATCACAGTGAAAGAAACTGACACTCTTCCTACCTATAGTTTTCTGTCCCTAGAAAAAATGTTTTTTTAAAGACGGTTGATGATCAATGCTTTAGCACACTATAGCACAAGGAGAATTTCCCTCACTGTCCTTCCCTGTCCCTAGAAACAAGGATTATCACAGTGAAAGAAACTGACACTCTTCCTACCTATAGTTTTCTGTCCCTAGAAAAAATGTTTTTTTTAAAGATGGTTGATGATCAATGCTTTAGCACACTATAGCACAAGGAGAATTTCCCTCACTGTCCTTCCCTGTCCCTAGAAACAAGGATTATCACAGTGAAAGAAACTGACACTCTTCCTACCTATAGTTTTCTGTCCCTAGAAAAAATGTTTTTTTAAAGACGGTTGATGATCAATGCTTTAGCACACTATAGCACAAGGAGAATTTCCCTCACTGTCCTTCCCTGTCCCTAGAAACAAGGATTATCACAGTGAAAGAAACTGACACTCTTCCTACTGTGAGGGGGTTAGCTCGGCAGCGGGTGTGTGTGACCCCCGAGATGGGCTCCCCAAACAAAAACAGGCCCAGCAAACGGAGGTTGTGGTTTTCAAAATCAAAAAGGTGCGGTTTATTTTCTATTTACAGTGACAAAACACAGCAAAGCCAAAAGAAACATAAACAAAATAAATCCTGGTCAACTTGACCTCTGACTAAACATACAGGTTTCCTAACTAACAACTGGGATCAGCCTAGTGCTGTCCTAGTCCCTAAGTCCCTGGTTTTAAATGTCCAAGCAAATAGCCACACAGGCTTTGTCTCACCGCACAGGGGTTCACTCTCCCTAGACAGTCCACACAGGTCTGGTTCCAGGCATGAGCTAACATCTAATGAAGCTGGGAGTTCTTATAGAGGCCTAAATGAGCTGACAAGGTTCAGCTGGTCTCCTCATCTCTGTCTGCACGACGCCCCACACTCTCCCTAGAGGTATGAGTCATCCATGAGCCCACTAGCCTTATACAACTCTCCACCTAGTTGTATAAGTCAGCGTAAAGCCTGAATCTGGGCGAAATATATCTACCCCCCTGGATGCAACCAGGTGACTTTACCTTCCTGCTGTCACATACACCCCCCTCTTGTTTTAACCTCGGGGTTGGAACACCAGCAATCAGGCATTCATGTACTCGTGACAAAGCATCCACATTCCCCATTTGAACGCCAGGGCGATGCTTTACTGTAAAGTTGAATTCCTGGAGGGCCAGGAACCACCTATTCACTCTTCTATTTGTTTCCTTATTTTGAGCCATCCACTTTAACGGAGCGTGATCCGTAACCATGTCAAAGTGCCTACCTAGCAGGTAGTACCGAAGGGAATCTAGAGCCCACTTCACCGCTAAACACTCCTTTTCAACGGTGGTGTAATTTACCTCATGGGACTTCAACTTCCTGCTGAGGTAAATGACTGGGTGCTCTTCCCCGTTCCAGACCTGGGACAATACTGCTCCTAACCCCACATCTGACGCATCACTTTGTACGACAAAGTCTTTAGAGAAGTCGGGTGAGTACAACACTGGCTGGCTACATAAGGCTTGTTTCAAGAATTGGAATGCTGCCTCAGCCTCGGGGGTCCATTTAATCATGACCGACCCTTTCCCCTTCGTCAGGTTGGTTAGGGGCACAGCCTTAGAAGCAAAGTGGGGAATGAATCGCCGATAATACCCAGCGATTCCCAGAAAGGCTCGTACCTGCTTCTTGCTGTTGGGACGTGGCCAACTCTGGATGGCCTCGACTTTGTTGAGTTGGGGTTTTATTACTCCCCTCCCAATGGTGTACCCAAGATATTTGGCCTCCTCCTGCCCAATGGTACACTTCTTGGGGTTAGCCGTAAACCCCGCTTCCCGAACAGAGTCCAGGACTGCTTGCACTTTTGGCAGATGTGAGGCCCAATCTGTGCTATGGACAATTATGTCATCCAGGTAAGCCGCAGCATACTTCCGATGGGGCCTCAGCATCTGGTCCATTTTCCGCTGGAATGTGGCCGGCGCATTCTGTAACCCGAACGGCATTCTTTTATATTGGAACGCCCCGTCTGGGGTTACAAATGCGGTTTTCTCTTTGGCCGACTTGGCCAGGGGGATTTGCCAATACCCTTTTGTGAGGTCAAGAGTCGTCATGTATCGGGCTGTTCCCAGCCGGTCGATCAACTCATCTATACGTGGCATGGGGTAGGTGTCAAATTTTGTAACTTTGTTCAACTGACGAAAATCGTTACAAAATCGCCAGCTCCCATCCGGTTTAGGCACCAACACAATGGGACTAGACCAATCACTTTGGGACTCCTCTATCACCCCTAAGTTCAGCATTTTCTGTACTTCCTCCCGTATTGCCTCCCGTCGGGCCTCTGGGATCCGATAGGGTTTTAACTTCACCCTTTCACCGGGCGGGGTAATGATGTCATGCTCTACCCCAGATGTTTGTCCCGGCAGCTCAGAGAATACCTCCTTGTTGCGAAGCACAAACTCCTTAACCTCCTGTTGTTGGGGTTGTGACAAGGTGGCTGCTATTCCAATCTCAGGAATCACGCAACCAGTTTGAGCTGGTGACCAAGTGTCTGCGACTAGGGACTCTCTATCCCTCCAGGCTTTCAACAGATTAACGTGATAGATCTGTTCGGGCTTTCGCCTTCCTGGTTGTCTGACCTTGTAATTCACTTCGCTCACTTTTTCCATTATCTCGTAGGGGCCTTGCCATTTGGCAAGGAATTTACTTTCAACCGTAGGGACAAGTACCAGTATCCTATCCCCCGGGGAAAAGGTACGGGTCTTGGCTCCACGGTTGTACACTCTCTGCTGTGCTAACTGCGCTTGGGCCAAATGTTCCTTCACGATGGGCATTACCTGTGCAATTCGGTCTTGCATCAGGGCAACATGCTCAATCACACTCCTGTGGGGAGAACTCTCACTTTCCCAAGTTTCCTTGGCAATATCCAACAGCCCTCTTGGGTGTCTCCCATACAGTAACTCAAAGGGGGAGAATCCCGTAGAGGATTGGGGCACCTCCCTAATAGCAAACATCAGATAAGGAAGTAGACAGTCCCAATCCTTTCCATCTCTATCCACCACTTTCTTCAACATTTGTTTTAGGGTTTTGTTGAACCTTTCAACCAGCCCATCGGTTTGGGGGTGATACACAGATGTACGTAATTGCGTCACTTTGAACAATTTACACAGCTCCTTCATAACCCGGGACATAAAGGGTGTACCTTGGTCCGTAAGCAGTTCTTTACAAATACCCACCCGGCTAAACACAAGAGATAGCTCTTTGGCTATGGTTTTGGCCGAGGTATTTCGGAGAGGGATCGCTTCTGGATAACGGGTGGCATAGTCCATTATAACTAATATGTACTGGTGCCCCCTAGCGGACTTGATTATAGGACCTACCAAATCCATGGCGATCCTCTCAAACGGGACCTCAATGATGGGTAGAGGGACCAGCGGGCTACGGAAATGTGGCATCGGGGCCGACCTCTGACACACAGGGCAGGAGGAACAATAATTTTCTATGTCCTTCATCACCCCCGGCCAATAGAATCTCTGTAATACCCTCTCTCGGGTTTTCTCTGTCCCCAGATGACCTCCAAGAATGTGCCCATTGGCCAACTCCAACACCAACTTCCTGTAAGGTTTGGGCACCACAAGCTGCTCAACGGTTTCTTCTGCCCTTTTTGCCACCCGATACAGTAGGTCCTTCTCTACGCTGAAGTATGGGTAAGTGCAGGTATTATCTGGGTTCACTAACTCGCCATCTATTTTCACTACGTTTTCCCGTGCCTTTATTAGGGCGGGGTCTTTCAACTGTTCTGTGGCAAAGTTTTCCCTGTGAACCTCAAGATCAGAAAACTGCACAGACGGTAGGTTTTCGTCTGAGGAGGTGGGCTCCTCTCCAGTTTCTTGAGTCTCCCCTGCCAATACTGATAAGGGAAATTCCGGAGAGTCCTCACCACTCTCAGGGGAGTTCTGGCTATCACATTCCTGGTACATAGGGGCACCAGTGGGGGGCTCAGGATCATCCCACAGTTCCCAGAACTTCGGAAAATCCCTTCCCACAATGGCGTCATGCGGTAACTGAGATACTAAGCCCACTGGATGAGAGAGGGTACCTTTGGGGGTCTCGAAACACACTGTAGTCACTGGATACTCTCGGGTGTCCCCATGCACACAAATAACAGCTACCTTGCTATTCCCAGAGACCTCTGTTTTAACTAACTCAGCCTTTATCAGGGTCACAAGGCTACCTGAATCCAACAATACCACAACATTTCTACCATTAACACACATTTTGCATAAATGTTTCTCAGTTCCTCGAATGGCAGTGCATGCGACTGTCGCACACAGCGACTGACGTCTGCCCGTCAGAAAGTCACACTGCATGGGTTCCTCCACAACCGGGCAATTGGCTGCAATATGTCCCGCTTGCCGGCAGCGGTAGCAAACGATCCTTCTTGCCGCCTCTTGAGCCGCTGATTTCCCAGGCTGTTCTCGCCAAACTTGGGGTAGAGCTCCCACCCTCTCACTCTCTCCACCCTCACCCCTTGGAATCCTCTTATCCGCCCCTGGGGATGGTCTGGTCTTAGGGTGGAAAGTGTCTCTGGAAGAGGCCGTCAGGTTCTCTGTAGCCAAGTATTTCTCCACACGATCCACAAGACCATCGGCCGTCTCTGGGTCTCCATGGCTTACCCACTTTTGGATGGCAGTAGGAAGAGCTCTCAAAAACCGATCCATTACAACACGTTCCACAATCTTTGGTGCGGACAAAGTCTCTGGCTGTAGCCACTTTCTGGTCAGGTGAATGAGATCATACATTTGAGACCTGGGGGGTTTTCCAAGCTGGAAAGTCCAGTTATGCACACGCTGAGCCCGGACAGCCTGGGTGACACCCAGCCTTGCCAATATTTCAGCTTTTAGCATCACATAGTCTTTTGCTTGGTTAGGCTCTAGGTCATAGTAAGCTTTCTGCGATTCACCAGTTAACAGAGGAGCCACCAGTCCAGCCCACTGCTCCTCAGGCCACTTTTCTCTTTCAGCGGTCCTTTCAAATGTGGTCAAAAATACCTCTGGATCATCCTCTCCAGTCATTTTTGTCAATAAACGACTCACCCCAAAGGACGCGGTATTAGTGGGACGGCTTTCCTCACTGGTCTGCGGACGTTGCTGCATTACTGCTTCCATCTGTTGTTGTAGTCTCTGCTCTTGCTTCTGCAACAGGTCTATGAAGCGGGCCTCAGATTGCTGCTGGGCTTGTTGCTGAGCCTCCAGACTCTGTTGCAAAGTTGCGTTTGTCTGCTGCTGGGCTGCAAGGCTCTGTTGATGAGCTTGCTGCTGGGCTGCGAAGTTCTTTTGCAAACCTGCATTTGTCTGCTGTTGATTGGCATTTGCTAGAGCCAGCTGCTTCAGTATCTCCTCCATGCTGGCTTAAAAAAAAAAACTGCCACTGGTTCTCCACCAACTGTGAGGGGGTTAGCTCGGCAGCGGGTGTGTGTGACCCCCGAGATGGGCTCCCCACACAAAAACAGGCCCAGCAAACGGAGGTTGTGGTTTTCAAAATCAAAAAGGTGCGGTTTATTTTCTATTTACAGTGACAAAACACAGCAAAGCCAAAAGAAACATAAACAAAATAAATCCTGGTCAACTTGACCTCTGACTAAACATACAGGTTTCCTAACTAACAACTGGGATCAGCCTAGTGCTGTCCTAGTCCCTAAGTCCCTGGTTTTAAATGTCCAAGCAAATAGCCACACAGGCTTTGTCTCACCGCACAGGGGTTCACTCTCCCTAGACAGTCCACACAGGTCTGGTTCCAGGCATGAGCTAACATCTAATGAAGCTGGGAGTTCTTATAGAGGCCTAAATGAGCTGACAAGGTTCAGCTGGTCTCCTCATCTCTGTCTGCACGACGCCCCACACTCTCCCTAGAGGTATGAGTCATCCATGAGCCCACTAGCCTTATACAACTCTCCACCTAGTTGTATAAGTCGGCGTAAAGCCTGAATCTGGGCGAAATATATCTACCCCCCTGGATGCAACCAGGTGACTTTACCTTCCTGCTGTCACACTACCTATAGTTTTCTGTCAGGGAAATTCCCCGTCTGTTGTCACCAATCTGCGCTCAGTGCGCATGCGCGGCAAAACGGCGCATCGGCGCATGCGCGTGCGTGGCGGGACGACGCTTCGGCGTGCTCGGGTGCGCGCACCGGCGCAACGACGAATGCGCGTGCGCAATAGCTCGCCAATGGGACTACAGGCGGGCCTATTTAAACAGACGCAGTAACACTATCTGGTTGCTGGTTTTTCAGCTTTACTGTGTTTATTGTGCCTGAAAGAAGTTAAAGTTCTCCTGCTGTGACCCGGACCGGATTTGACTACGCTTCTGCTTCTCCTGAACCTGACCCCTTGGCTTGCTAAACGGACTTCTACCTCTCTCCTTGTGCTTGACCCTCGGCCTGTGACCCGGATCTGCTGCCTGTCTCCAGCCCTCTACCTTCTGCCTGTACCCTGGACTTCTTGCCTAACCCGACTATACTGGTGCTTCCTGCTAAACTCCTAAACGGACTTGTGCCTTGCTACTGGTTGCTGTTTGACCCTGTCTACCCTTGGTGTTTGACTCCTGGCCTGTTCTTCAGACTCATCCCTGCTAGATTCTTCAGCAAGACACCTCTACCTGCTGGTGGCCAGTGCTCCCTCGTGCTGTCCTCTCCCTGTCTCACCTTCAGGGGGCGGAGTGCGCTTGGGTGCAAGGGTGAACCACTCTCGGCATCTCGGCCTCGGTAAGTACGTAGCCTGATATTTTCTGTCCCTAGAAAAAATGTTTTTTTAAAGACGGTTGATGATCAATGCTTTAGCACACTATAGCACAAGGAGAATTTCCCTCACTGTCCTTCCCTGTCCCTAGAAACAAGGATTATCACAGTGAAAGAAACTGACACTCTTCCTACCTATAGTTTTCTGTCCCTAGAAAAAATGTTTTTTTAAAGCTGATTGATGATCAATGCTTTAGCACACTATAGCACAAGTAGAATTTCCCTCACTGTCCTTCCCTGTCCCTAGAAACAAGGATTATCACAGTGAAAGAAACTGACACTCTTCCTACCTATAGTTTTCTGTCCCTAGAAAAAATGTTTTTTTAAAGATGGTTGATGATCAATGCTTTAGCACACTATAGCACAAGGAGAATTTCCCTCACTGTCCTTCCCTGTCCCTAGAAACAAGGATTCGCACAGTAAAACACACTGACACTCTCCCTACCTATCCTTCTCTTTCCCTAAACTAAAGGAATCCAGGTTAAGCAAGAAAAAAAAAATGTCACTGTCCCTGCCTATGCTTCTCTTTCCCTGCTCCGGAACACACTACACTAGGCCGCCGTGCTGGCGGCCTTTTATAGTGTGGGGCGTGTACTAAACACCCTCAGCAATAATTGGCCACAGGCATCCTGCCTGTGGCCAATCATTGCTCTCCTCGCTGCCGGCGCTGTGATTGGCCAAGCATGCGGGGTCACAGTGCATGCTTGGCCAATCACAGCGCCTGGATGACACTGCGATGGCGTAGTGCATTGTGGGCCGTTCGCGTCACTCGAATTAGGCGCGAACGGCCCAAATCGTTCGATCTTCGTCGAACGATCGAACAGCCGATGTTCGAGTCGAACGTATGTTCGACTCGAACACCGAGCTCATCCCTACTTTTCATGCCGTCTTTTTCAATGACACCTCTTCCATAGTGATATGGCCAGACAGCTAGATGACTGATGCATCGAAAGGCTGGCAGTCTTTGTACATAAAAAACATGTATTATGAAACGTATTGTGGACAGGATAACAAGGGCTGAGGGATACAGATATTGGGATTCTCATTACCTATAGCACGTAAGGGGTTCCCATATGGTAGTATTTAATCCACTGTACATAGCCCCAGTTTGCCTCTGTAAACCCTAAGAAATGTAATGTAAATATTCAGGAAGCACCTTATGCATTTTCTATAATACAGTCTGTCTCCCATTATTCAAAATGGTTCATCTCCAGTAATATGACCAACATTCCCAGGTGAAGGAGAGAAGTGGCACTTCATGTTTGTGGACTGTCTCTATAGAGAATTATTAATCTAATGACAAAAACAGAAACAGAATGATGTCTTGTGAATCATTGTCTTCCTTCACTTCTAGTAAATGATTTTCTCGGTAGCTCTACTTTACGATGGTCAACTGTGGGTCACTGCTATTACCTAATGTCTGCCATTTCCTATTAAAGTAGTTGAAAGAATTATTTGGCTGATTGTACTTATAGCTGATGATATCAATCCTAGAGTGGAAGAAAGAGGAAGTCATCCAATCACTTATTTATTAAGGTATAGCAAAAAGTGAGGAAGATGTAAAGTCTGTTCTGTAAATGATTACCGTATATACTCGATTATAAGCCGACCCAAATATAAGCCGAGGCACCTAGTTTTACCACCAAAAACTGGGAAAAATTATTGACTCTAGTATAAGCCTAGGGTAGGGTGACCAGACATCCCCGGTTTCAGGGGACAGTCGGACAGTCCCCGGATTGAGGACACTGTCCCCGACCAAGTCTGTTCCGGTTTTGTCCCCGGATTGGATTTGAACAGGGGCTGGGGCAATTTCAAAGACAGTCAGTGCAGGATAAAAAAAAAATCAGAATTACACCCCCCCCCCCCGCTCCGCCGCTCCTACTAGCTTAGGGGGGTGTATTTTTTCTATTATCTGTGCCCCTTTCTGATGATCATGTGCTGGTCGGAGCGGAGGGAATATTTCTTCAGTTTCGGGTGCATGCCCATTCAGCTCCGCTCGCATGTTCTTCTGCCTTGGCTCAAGTCCCGGACAGCCGCCTGCCTGTTAGGGATGAGCTCGGTGTTCGAGTCGAAAATACGTTCGACTCGAACATCGGCTGTTTGATCGTTTGGCGAACATCGAACGATTTGGGCCGTTCGCGCCAAATTCGAGTGACGCGAATGGCCCACAATACACTGCGCCATCGCAGTGCAATCCCGGCGCTGTGATTGGCCAAGCATGCACTGTGACCCCGCATGCTTGGCCAATCACAGCGCCGGCAGCTAGGAGAGCCATAATTGGCCACAGGCAGGTTGCCTGTGGCCAATTATAGCTCAGGGGGTTTAGCACACGCCCCACACTATAAAAGGCCGCCAGCGCGGCGGCCTTGTGTAGTGTGTTCCGGCGCAGGGAAAGAGAAGGATAGGCAGGGACAGTGTTGATATTCTTTGTGCTATTCTTGTGTGCAGGGAGAGAGAAGGATAGGCAGGGAGAGTGTCAGTGTCATATTCTTTGCTAAACCTTGTGTGCAGGGAGAGAGAAGGATAGGCAGGGGACAGTGTCAGTGTCATATTCTTTGCTAAACCTTGTGTGAAGGGAGAGAGAAGGATAGGCAGGGAGAGTGTCAGTGTCATATTCTTTGATAAACCTTGTGTACAGGGAGAGAGAAGGATAGGCAGGGGACAGTGTCAGTGTCATATTCTTTACTAAACCTTGTATGCAGGGAGAGAGAAGGATAGGCAGGGAGAGTGTCAGTGTCATATTCTTTGATAAACCTTGTGCGCAGGGAGAGAGAAGGATAGGCAGGGGACAGTGTCCGTGTCATTGTTGCTAAGCCTCCTGCACAGTATACACCTGAAGCTAGCCCTTATTGCTGTGTTTTCCTGGTGTGTTACACTAACAGGCAATTGCAGCACTTACAGCGGGCGGAGTGTGCCTCCTGCACATAATACAACTGAAGCTAGGCCTTATTGCTGTGTTTTCCTAGTGTGTTACACCAACAGGCATTTGCAGCACTTACAGCAGGCGTAGTGTGATTCCTGCAAAATATACTTCTGAAGCTAGCCCGTATTGCTGTGTTTTCCTGGTGTGTTACACCAACAGGCATTTGCAGCACTTACAGCAGGCGTAGTGTGATTCCTGCAAAATATACTCCTGAAGCTAGGCCTTATTGCTGTGTTTTCCTAGTGTGTTACACCAACAGGCATTTGCAGCACTTACAGCAGGCGTAGTGTGATTTCTGCAAAATATACTCCTGAAGCTAGGCCTTATTGCTGTGTTTTCCTAGTGTGTTACACCAACAGGCATTTGCAGCACTTACAGCAGGCGTAGTGTGATTCCTGCAAAATATACTCCTGAAGCTAGGCCTTATTGCTGTGTTTTCCTAGTGTGTTACACCAACAGGCATTTGCAGCACTTACAGCAGGCGTAGTGTGATTCCTGCAAAATATACTCCTGAAGCTAGGCCTTATTGCTGTGTTTTCCTAGTGTGTTACACCAACAGGCATTTGCAGCGCTTACAGCAGGCGTTGTGTGATTCCTGCAAAATATACTTCTGAAGCTAGCCCGTATTGCTGTGTTTTCCTGGTGTGTTACACTAACAGGCATTTGCAGCACTTACAGCGGGCGGAGTGTGCCTCCTGCACATTATACACCTGAAGCTAGCCCGTATTGCTGTGTTTTCCTGGTGTGTTACACCAACAGGCATTTGCAGCACTTACAGCGGGCTAAGTGTGCTTCCTGCAAAATATACTCCTGAAGCTAGGCCTTATTGCTGGTTTTCCCATCTCCCTGCAGGCCATTAGAATGTCTGGAAGGCAAACAAGGAGAGGCAGACAGTCAGGAGCCAATAAAAGAGGGCAAGCAGGCTCTGTGTCTAGAGACAACAGTGCTGGTCGTGGACGCGGTGCATCGCCATCAGCACGTGGCCATGGGACACGCTTGTCCTTCTTTTCGGCAGCTGGACGTGTTGAGCCGCATCATGCCGAAGACTTGGTAGAGTGGATGACCAAGCCCTCCTCATCCTCTTCATCCTCTCTCACCCAGGCTCAGGGTACTGGCAAAGCAGCTGCCAAAGCGTCCTCTTCCCTGGTATCAATGTCATCATCAGTCACTCCTTCCCTAGACCCACCATGTCCTCCTGAGGAGTCCCCCGAACTGTTTGAGCACAGTGTTGCTCCAGGAGGATGCCCAGCGTTTCAAAGGGTCTGATGATGATACCCAGCTAGAGGAAGGCAGTAGCGTGAGAGCAGAGAGAGGGGATGCTCAAGAAGGACACCAATCTGGCAGTCATGTTCCAGCAGCTGCAGCATACTGCCAGATTGGCTCCAGTGATGAGGAGGGAGGGGATGATGAGGTCACTGACTCCACATGGGTGCCTAATAGGAGAGAGGAGGAGGATGAGGAGGAGGCACATCTCCAACGAGGCAGGATGCCCTCGGGGGGCCAGCGTAAGGGCAGCACACCGATGGAATCACACCGCAGAGCTCCGCCTGTGCAGGGCGCTGCCTCTGCCCGTTATTCAAAAAGTTCTTTGGTGTGGGCCTTTTTTGAGTCGAGTGCATCAGATCGCACAGCTGCTGTTTGCAACATATGTCTCAAGCGTATATCGCGTGGCCAAAACATCAGCCGCTTGGGCACCACATGCTTGACCAGACATATGTTGACCTGCCATGCAGCTCGTTGGCAAGCCTACCTTAAAGACCCACACTAAAGAACAAAGCAGACCTCTCCTTGCACCGCATCAGCTGGGAACTCCAACCCCACTATACCTTCAATCCTCTCTGAAACCTGCACTGAGAGGAATGAAGGTGTAGAATTAGGTGTGTCACAGCCAAGTACTTGCGGGCACTCTGCTAGCAGTACACCGACGTCCGATTCTATCAGGCAAATTTCCCTGCCCCAGCTGCTGGACCGTCGAAAGAAGTTCACTCCCAGCCATCCACATGCCCAGCGGTTGAATGCTGGCTTCGCTAAATTGCTAGCGCTTCAACTGCTGCCTTTTCAGTTGGTAGACTCGGCCCCCTTCCGTGAGTTTGTGCAATGTGCGGTTCCTCAGTGGCAGGTTCCCAAACGCCACTTTTTCTCACGGAAGGCGATTCCGGCTCTCTACCGGCATGTGGAAGGCAATGTCTTGGCCTCGCTGGACAGGGCGGTCAGCGGTAGGGTGCATATTACCGCTGACTCATGGTCCAGCAGGCATGGACAGGGACGTTACCTTTCTTTCATGGCCCATTGGGTCACTCTTTTGGCAGCTGGGAAGGATGCAGGACAAGGTGCAGTCGTGTTGGAGGTTGTTCTGCCGCCACGCCTACAAAATGCTACTACTGGTTGTTGTGACACACCTCTCTCCTCCACCCCCTCCTCTTCTTCTTCCTCCATGGCCTCTTCCTGTGCTTTGTCCTCGGAACCAGCGGTGCTCCGTAGGCGTTCAAGGGGCTACGCAAGTACGCAGGCAAAAAGATGCCATGCCGTGCTTGCGCTGGTGTGTTTGGGGGACAGGAGCCACACTGGGGCAGAGGTTCTGTCTGCTCTGCAGGGGCAGGCCGAGAGGTGGTTGACACCATGCCAGCTTAAGCCAGGAATGGTGGTTTGCGACAATGGCACCAACCTCCTCTCCGCCCTCCGACAGGGACAACTGACCCATGTGCCCTGTGTGGCTCACGTCCTTAACCTGGTGGTGCAGCGGTTCTTGGGCAGGTACCCGGGCTTACAGGATGTCCTGAGGCAGGCCAGGAAAGTCTGTGTGCATTTCCACAGATCTTATAATGCCAGTGCTCGCCTGGCTGAGCTGCAAAAGGAGTTGAGCCTGCCCAAGAACCGCCTTATATGTGAAATGCCCACCAGGTGGAACTCAATGTTGGCAATGCTGCAGCGGCTGCACACGCAGCAGAGGGCTATCAATGAGTACCTGTGCGACTACGGCACCAGCACAGGGTCAGGGGAGCTCGGGTTTTTTTCACCACGCCAGTGGGGCATGATCAGGGATGCATGCACTGTCCTGGCACCATTTGAGGAGGCCACGAGGATGGTGAGCAGTGACAGTGCATGCATCAGTGACACTGTACCTCTTGTCCACCTGTTGGAACATACGCTGTGTGGAATAATGGACAGGGCACTTGAGGCAGAACAGAGGCAGGAAGAGGAGGACTTCCTTGCCTCTCAAGGCCCCCTTTACCCAGACAGTGTTCCTTCTGTCCCACCCATCGCACAGGAAGAGGAGGAGGAGGAGGAGGAGGATTGTGTCAGCATGGAGGTGGAGCCTGGCACTCAGCATCATCAGCAGCAGTCTTTTAGGGATGATTTACAGATCGAATAAACAGAAAGGTAGAACTAATAGCCAAGAAGGAAAAAGTAATAACAAAAAAGTGACTTTTTTAGAGAAGACAGATGGGAGGGAGGACCCCCTTGGAGGGAGGGGTACATAAAGAAAAAACGAAGGAGAAAGAGAAACCGGAAAATAAGCTACATATGGAATACAGGATCAGAATTTATCGAAGATGGGGAGCTCTACTTCAAAGGATGGCAGGATAACAAGGAGTGTACAGAAACAGCAAACATGAATGTCATTAATTTAACAGAGCACACACTGAACCCCAATCATCTATCAGTATTGAGTAAAGGTTTGGGGTTTTCACCCTGCAACAAAGGAAACTCCTTTGAAATTTATAAGGACATATGTTTATTCTTGAGAAGGGTTAATTTCAAGTTGATGTTTTTTGGAAAAAATATAAATATAAAAGATGAAACGGAATTCAATGCACTCATGGAAGTCGACGACTCGCAACTTATCGATTACCTCGAAGGCAACACCTGGATAGACTCTATATTATTGGATCCACCACCTAAGTCAGGACTAGCTAACAAATCACAACGCTTTCCGAGTTTTGCCAACAACAAATACCTACAGATGTTTTTGGAAGCAACATCTGAGGACATAAGAACTATAAAATGGGATAAAATAGAACCCACTATGGACAATTTGACAACTGATGAAAGGAAAGCCCTGTATGAATTAAAAAAGCTACCGAACTGTGTAATTAAACCCAGCGATAAGGGGGGAAATGTCGTCTTATGGAAAGAAACGGATTATCTGGAAGAAATTTACAGACAACTTGATAATCCAGAATGTTATGAAAGATGGCCAAAAAAAACCTTTCCAGACCTAATAAAGGAAATCAACTATCGGCTGACTAGAGCCCAGGAGGTGGGACTTCTGAATCAAAAAGAATTAATTTTCCTTAAAGTAATCAACTTTAATACACCTACCTTTTATATTACACCTAAAGTGCATAAGAACCTCAAAAAACCTCCCGGGAGGCCAATTGTATCAGGAATGGGGGGCCCCCTTGAAAGAATTGGGAAATACATAGATAAAAGAATCAAACATCTCAATAAAGAACTACCCTCATATGTACAGGACTCTGCTGACATTCTAAGAAAATTGGAGAATCTACAAATACCAGAGAACTCATTACTAGCAGGAATAGATGTGGAATCATTTTACTCATCCATCCCTCAACAAACAGGGATGCAGGCAGTATCCCAATGGTTGGACGATAGGCACCCCCTAGCGGGCCCCCAC
Organism: Rana muscosa; assembly: GCA_029206835.1. NCBI lineage: Eukaryota > Metazoa > Chordata > Amphibia > Anura > Ranidae > Rana > Rana muscosa. The sequence goes on along the minus strand of JARGYO010005626.1, from coordinate 101,557,316 downwards.
AATGAATTCCTATTGGAACTACTTGAGCTAGTACTGGACAACAATTTCTTCATCTTTGATAATAAATATTACCGGCAAAAATGGGGCGTAGCGATGGGGGCATCCTGCGCCCCCTCCTACGCCTGTTTACATCTTGGATGGTGGGAAAAAGAGGATGTATACAATCACCCGGCCTTTCAAGAACATGTAGCCCTATGGGTACGCTTTATTGATGACATCCTAGTGGTGTGGAGAGGTACTACAACACAATTTGAAGCATTTATAGGAGAACTCAACAACAATACCAGAAACATCTTCCTCACATACAAAGTAGATAAGGATAGAATTGAGTTCCTGGACCTCTTGATCCGCAAGGAAAACACTACGATTGTAACAAATACTTTCAGAAAACCGACAGCAGGAAACACTCTCCTCCACGCCACCAGCCATCATCCATGGCCCCTAATTAGAGGAATCCCTACTGGCCAATTCATCAGGATCCGTAGAAATTGTTCTAACATAAAGGACTTCCACAAAGAAAGTAAAAGATCTGAGTCAAAGGTTTAGACAGAGAGGGTACCCCAACTCAATAATTAAACAAGCAAAAAGCAAGGCATGGAAGAAAAGAAGGGAAATCGTTCTAGGTTTAGAAGTGGATGAGGAAAAGGAAAAAGAAATAAAAAGAATATGGACAACATAGGTGTAGTAACCACTTATGGCACCCATTGGGAATATCTAAAAAAGATACTGGACAAACACTGGCATCTCCTTATGCTAGATAGTAAACTGAAAGAAATCCTGGGCATCTGTCCAAGGATAATAGCAAAACGGGCACCAACAATAGGAGATACTCTGGTGCAGAGTGAATACATCAGACTAAGTAAAAAAAACCCCACCAACTTATTAACACCGCATATCCAGGGCATGCACCCATGTGGGCATTGCACTGTATGTAAATTTGTTCTAAAAACGGATACCTTTAGTGACTCTGCTGGGAGTAATGTGTATACAATAAAATCATTTGTAAATTGTTCAACAACCTACATTATATATCAAATAATTTGCCCTTGTGGGAAAATATATGTAGGAAAAACTATAAGGGAATTCCGTCAAAGAAATGGGGAACATATGTCCAGCATTGTCACAAAAGATGATACATCACCAGTAGCGATTCACTTCAGAGATAACCATGATGCAAAGCCGGCTGGCCTAAAGTGCATGATTATCCATAAATTAAAATTATCCAACAGAAGAGGAGATTGGGACAAGATCTTGTTACAGGAAGAAGCAAAATGGATTTTCCTTCTGGACTCCATGATGCCTAAGGGGTTAAACAGCGATATATCCTTACAATGTTTCCTGTAGCGTCCCATATAAATTGATGTATAAATTCCACACTATGAGATATGTGGGTTAAAAAGAGTGACATGCCTCCACAATGGTTTCTGAAACCTCTCCTTACGATGTGGTGTAGATACTATCTTTCACGTAGTGTTAATTGTAGTACCCCTCAGTGCCTCTTGGAACTATTTATGATCCAATGTATATGTATGTATAACATCTATGAGCCTATGTGGTAGAGTGTACGAAGTGTACAGGGGACAATCCCCCTGTATGGCATTGGCTTAGCGCAATACCTACACAATATTCATACAAGCTTAGATAATGGGGATCTATTTTATTGTCTAAATATAACTATTGGTAGAGATATGCTTTGATTCCAAATAACCCTGTCAAACTATGTACACCTATTCTTCTATCTTTGGACATCTACCTGATGTTAGTGGATCAAATGGCGGATGAATAAGTATAGCGGTGTATGTATGGTAGCATATTGATACCACTATTTACCACACATAACTCTTGAAATAAAAGGATAAGGATAAGTGGGAAAATATATTATTTTGCCTGACAACTATTTAATGGTAAGGTATATCTATAGAGGAACCGCATACCATATTTGGTTACCTACATGGAGGACCAATCCCATTATAGATATAGTTACTATACCTATATCTATGGGAAAATCTCTATATCTGAATGAACTATTATACTATGTTAGGGCACCAATCCCACCACTTGTATCTGCATGTATATATCTATATGCATTTGGGTTACAGAAAATGTATGGGTAGTTTTTACTTTATTTGTTCGTTTCTGCAGAGCAGCACACCACAACATATGTTTTTAAACCTTTTTAATATAGTCACAAATAGGGTGTAATAAGAGGAAAAGGTATATAACACCTGTTAAACACTCCCATGCAATTAGAAGTGGGTTGTGGCTGTATATTTAAACTGGTGACCACTGACCAATCCCTTAGTTCTGACGAAGTTCCGGGATACCGGAACGAAACATGTCAACTGTTGGGGTGAAAACCCCCCTTCGACACCCACCCAAGTAACCTATATCCCCGATAAATGACTTTTTAAGGATTCCCTGTGAAGCATCGCCTGAACGCATCTTTATTGAACCCGAGATCTGTATACATCTACAAGCAAATCCACGAAAGGATCTACACATGACTTGAAGTTGGAGACTGCTAGTATAATCAACACCATCTGCTTAATGCACTGCCGATGATCAACGTTTATATCATCAGGGATGTCTATACACTGATCGATCTCGCTTGGTGATCTCCGTGAAAACAGCTTTAACCATTGGAATATAGAGGAGCTGACTATCCCTGAATATCATCAATTGGTGACTCTTACAGGATCCGTGAGTAAAAATACAACTCCACCGCTTGTATATATGTCGTTTCATTTAACCACGGCTTTACCTGCAGCCAGCAGGAATACCAAGTGCGGTTATAACAGAAGTTTCTTGTATCAATCACCAGGGCAGTCTAGCATTACATCTTTAACTTCTTATCAATGATTGGAGCCGACTTCTTGCATTTAGTCGGAAATACTATATACTTATATTCATTACCACCAATCCTTTCTTCTATTTTTTGATATATATCCCTTTCTGGACTTTTTTTGGTTACTAATTTTTCAAGTATTTGTAGGACATTTCCCTTGGGACCGACTGATATGTGACTGATTAACGGGATTCAATCCTCTGATCCCTTCGGGTTGTGCTTTTCCAATCTGCAGTAGCGAGAATTACCTGTTACAGGTGCACGCTGCTGTGTTTTAGGAAATATACATATGGGAGCCTTTCTTTGTTAGGGTAGGTCTTGGGGTATATCAGGTGCATATAGGGGGTGTTGTTTCACACAGGAGGAGGGAGCGGGTCTGCTAGCCACCGGATCGTTGCCTTTCTTCCGTGTGGTTTGATTAGGCAATGATTTGGCGGCTTGACCAAATGGGTTTTGATCTGCATATTTTATGAACTGGGGTATTATAGCAAATTGTGTTTATTTATTCATTTGCCTATATATAGGCTAATAAATATTTGTAGTTTACTCATTTAGGTGTGTGGAGGTCTATTCTATTTTTTGTTTTTTCTTCTTCATACATGTTTAATTGACCACACCCCCGCTAATTATCGGTGAGTGCTACTGTCTCATTTGATAGGACTCCCACCTTTGCCCCCCCTTTTTTTATATGATTTACAGTCCCAAGAAACCCGTGGACTTGTACGTAGCTGGGAGGAGGTGGCTGCGGATCATGTCGTCCTTAGTGACCCAGAGGACTCCGGACCGAATGCCTCAGCTAACCTACGCTGCATGGCCTCCCTGATCCTGCAAAGTCTGCGGAAGGATCCTCGTATTCTTCGGATCAAGGAGAGGGACCATTACTGGCTGGCCACTCTCCTTGATCCCCGGTACAAGGGTAAGGTTGCGGACCTTATCTTACCATCGCAGAGGGAGCAGAGGATGAGACAACTCCGGGAGGCCTTGCAGAAAGGTCTGTGCAACGCGTTCCCAGAGTGTCATGGACGTATGCCTCTGGTACCCACAACAAGGCCCAGGCACATCCCTGCTAGTAGGCTTCCAAGTATAAACAGAAGTTTTCCATTGCGCATGCGCGTGCGCCAATCGCGCACGCACGTGCGCCAATTGCGTGCGCCAATTGCGCACACGCACGCGTGCACACAGTAACATTGTCTTGGCGCCCAGTGGCCTTTAAAAGGGGCTTCCTCTGTCCAGACTCTTGCTGTCTGATCTGCAGTTATCCGGTGACCTGATCCTGAACTTGCACCTGCTGTTACTTTGACCTGGCTTCCTGACCTTGCTGCTATCTCCAGTCCTGACCTTTGGCTTCCTAGACCCAGTCCTGCTCATCTGCCTGCCTGATCCTCTGTTGCCTGATCCAGCCTGAACTTGACCCTCCGCTGCCTGACGCTTCTGTCTGTATCTGATCCGCTGTGCATGACCTGGCTTGTCTGACCTTTCTCCTGCCTGCTGCTTGTATCCGTATCCACCGGCATCCTCGGCTACCTGCATCAGCTGATTTGCACCTTCCAGCCGCATCCCCAGCTACCTGCACCCACTGGCCTGCATCACCTGACCTGCATCTTCAGCTGTCCATAGCGGTCTTCTCATCTAGTCCAGGAGAACCTAACAGGCACTCATACCCCACTGTGCTCCTTCGGCCACTGTCCCAACTCCAGTGACCTGGGAACCAGGGCTGTACGAGAGGTCTCCCTCTGCACCTCAGGCTCACCTCCAAGGTTCGTGTCACAGAGACTGGGAGGTTACAAACTCCTGGTCCTGGACAACGAGTTGCTGAGGCTTCGGTCAGTCAAAGAAGGAGCGGTGGGGAAGGTGGCCGTCTGACCGATGCGTTCAGACAATTCTTTAGTCCGCAGCCCCAAGGTATGATCGGTTCCAGCAACCATCGCCAGCGTCTGATATACATGGTGCAGGAATACCTAGGGGCAAGGTCAGACTTGGACACCTTCCCCACCGAAAATCCTCTGGCTTACTGGGTCTTGAGGATGGATCACTGGCCAGAGCTTGCACAGTATGCAATTGAGCTACTGGCCTGTCCTGCATCCAGCGTTCTTTCAGAACGCACATTCAGTGCTGCTGGAGGATTTGTCATGGATCACAGGGTGCGCCTGTCCACCGACTCGGTTGATCGACTGACCTTCATAAAGATGAACCAGTCTTGGATCACCACCAGCTACCAAACACCTGAAGCTGATATAACAGGCTAATTTATTTTCAAATGTCACATCCCTTCAAGACTGATGCAGATGCTGAGTGACTGTCCTGTTATTTTGACTGACTATCCTCCTCCTCCTCAATGATCCGATTGATGATGATAGCTTGGAAGAACATTTTTGTTTCTGGGTGCCGCCACCAGTGGCTAAGGCCCAATTTTTCAGTCGCTGTTTAACAGGGGCATGTAATTACAATTTTTTATGCAATGCTTTGCAGCAGGGCTCATTCCTGCACTCCAGTTAGAGTATCTGGGAGAGGTTGCAGTGTCGTGGCACCAGCACCAGTGCCTAAGGCCCAATTTTCCAGCCCCTGTTTAACAGGGGCGTGTAATTACAATTTTTGATGCAATACTTTGCAACAGGGCTCATTGCTGTGCTCCAAGTACAGTATCTGTGAGGGGTTGCAGTGTTGTGGCACCATTGCCTAAGGCCCAATTTTTCTGCCCCTGTTTAACAGGGGCATGTAATTACAATTCTTGATCTAATAATTCACAGCAGGGCCCATTCCTGCGCCCACCAAGAGTAACTGTGAGGCCTTACAGTGTTGTGTCAACACCACCACCACCAAAGGCCCAATTTTTCAGCCCCTGTTCAACAGGGGCATGCAATTACAATTCTTGATCTAATAATTCACAGCAGGGCCCATTCATGCGCCCACCAAGAGTAACTGTGAGGGCTTACAGTGTTGTGGCAACACCAACACCTAAGGGGCAAATTTCTGCAGAGTATATACGGCAGGCCCCTACTTTCAAACATCCAACTTACAAATGACTCCTCCTTGCAAACGGAAGGATACAACAGGAAGTGAGAGGAAATCTACCCCTAGGAAGGCAAATTCTCTCCTGTAAGAGTTAATATGGGGAAAAAAGTGTTTCCTCTCCACTGATGCTTTATCACCAATTCTTGTTTCAATAAAAACCCCAAATTTTCAAAAAACATTTGTCATTAGGACGGAAAGTGAGGTGAACTGTTCTGAACAGGTGCACACTGCACAGACAGCAAAACAAATGTTACAGGGGTGATAACCCTTCCCTATGTTTTCCAAAAAGCTTAAAAATAGATTTTTTGGCTGGAGCTACACTTAAACAATGTACCTGTTCAAAATTACAAACAGATTCTACATAAGAACAAACCTACAGTCCCTGTCTTGTATGCACCGCCTGTATACGGCTGTTCAGAGTATATAGGGCCTTTTTTCTTTTGTGTGCGGGGTTCCCCTTAGTATCCATACAAGACCCAAAGGGGCTGGTAATGGGCTGGGGTAGGGGGGGGTGATGGGATAGCTATGCCATTTTTCTTAAAGATTTTCATCCATATTACCGGGACCAGACATTACATTAAAGCTGCAAGCAGTTTTAAATGGCTTTTTTTCCTTTAGAAATGTAATTTTGTGCAGGGACAGTTCTAAACACGGGAAACACGTGGCACTTCACAGGCATACTTTAGACACCCCCCAGGTACGATATTTAAAGGAATATTTGACTTTTTTTTTTTCACTTTATGCATCATTAAAATGACTGCTCCCGAAAAACGGCCGTTTTTAAAACTTCTTTTTGCATTGACACATGTCCCCTGGTGCAGAACCCGGGTTCCCAAACCCTTTTTAGGACAATAACATGCACAATAGTCGTTATAATTAGCACTTTAGATTTCGAACGTTCGCATCCATTGTATTTAATAGGGTTCTAACGTTCGTGCAAACTTTCGGTCCGTTCGCGGGTTCTGGTGCGAACCGAACCCGGGGGTGTTTGGCTCATCACTACTGCCTGTTTATCTCCTTGCCTTCCCTGGCGGAGTGATCTTCCTCCGCACCCCACCCAGTAGTAGCTGGGGCCCGGAGAGTAAAGCCCTGTACACATGATCGGATATCCTATGGGATTTTCGTCCGATGGATTCTTTTCATCAGACAAACCGATCGTGTATGGGACCCATCGGCCTTTTTTCCATCGGTTTTTAAAAATAGAACATGTTTTAAATTTTTCCGATGGATAAAAAACCGATCGAAAACTCTGATCGTCTATGGGCAAGTCCATCGGATAAAAAACCCACGCATGCTCAGAATCAAGTCGACACATGCTCAGAAGCATTGAACTTCATTTTTCTTGGCTCATCGGAGTGTTTTATGTCACCGCGTTTGGAACGGTCGGTTTTTTGACTGATGGTGTGTGGGCAAGACTGATGGAAAACAGTTTAATCGGATATCCGATGGACAAATCCATCAGACGAAAATCCATAGGATATCCGATCGTGTGTACAGGGCTTAAGACTTGACAGGCTGTGAGGCGGGCGGCGGCGATGGGCAGAGAGTCGCTGATTGCCGCCATTACTAGTAAAAAAAAAAAAATATGTCCCCGGATTTCATTTAAAAAATCTGGTCACCTTAGCTAGGGTGTCCATCTGCATGCCTCACTGTGCCTCACTTTGCCTCACTGTGTCCATGTGCATGCCTCACTGTGCCCATGCCTCACTGTGCCCATGCCTCACTGTGTCCATGACTAGACTGACATTTAACATGGGAGTCTATGGAAGGGGGGCCTGGCTTTGAAAAATCGGTGCTCCCCGGCCATAGGTCCCCCAGACAAAAACTTTGCACACTTATAGAGGATCAATGGGGCTACATGTGTGCCAAGTTTCGGGTCCAGGGGACCTACGACCGGCCGGTTCCGGGTCCCCAAAGTCACTGAAATTACCGTTTAACATGGGAGTCTATGGAAGGGGTGCCCGGCTTTGAAAAATCGGTGGTCCCCGGGCCGTAGGTCCCCCGGGCAAAAACTTTTGCACACTTATAGAGGAAGACTGAGGCTACATGTGTGCCAAGTTTGGGGTCCAGGGGTACTCGACTGGTACCGGGTCTCCAAAGTCCGGGAGATCAGGCGCAAAAAGGTGACTCGAGTATAACCCGAGGGGGGCATTTTCAGCACAAAAAAATGTGCTGAAAAACTCGGCTTATACTCGAGTATATACGGTAGTTATGAATGGCTGCTGTGGGTATCATGGAGCAAATTGCTCTTAATCCTGATAAAATTAACTAAAATAAATCTTTCCACAGATACAACAAAAAAACAACGGGCCTTTACGCCCTAGGGGCCCCTATTTTAATGCTGAACTCTCCTTGCATTGCAAGAATAAATGTTTATTAAAACATTAACCCCCTCCCGCTGACTACCTCCCGACCCTTTAAGAGTTCTGAAAGCTAGGAGGTGGAGGAGGGCATTCAGGTCATGTGCCTGCTGTCATTGGCTGTCACAGCGGTCACATGATCAAAAAGAGTCCGATCCCAAGTATGCATCAGGAGCTTACCGGTCCCTGCTGGCTATTGTGCTGGGAGCGTGCAGGGAGTGCACTCTCAGCACGGTAAGTTGTTTACACAGGGCCACATATATGTGTCCGCTCGGAATTAAGCCCCACCTCACGAAAGGCCGCATATTTGCGTACGTCGGCGTCAACGGGTTAAAAGAAGGTTTTACCTAATTTAGGTTTCTTCTCTACATGCGACCAATCTCCCGAAGCCGATTCTGTACGGTGTTCCGTTTGGTCTTCTGATGTCATCACTGTATTGTAAGTAAGGATGCCAAAGAGCCACCCACAACAAATCCAAGCATCCAAGGGAAGAGGCAAAAGCTGGCTACAGGGGGAGAGAGAGAGAAAAGGTAATACTACTTTTTTTTTAACTGGTACCCTGCAAAAAAATGAGCATTTAACCCTTTGCAGTGTGTGGGAAGCCCCACTGCAAGGGTAGATTTTACATTCTTCCACAGTTAAACTTTAAAGTGGACCTTCAGGTGCAGGGGGCTGTGTAATGTAAAGGTAGCCAGAGGTGTCGGGGCTGTGTAATGTTATCTTCATTTATTAGCAGACGAATGCGTCCCTCCATGCATTCACATTCATTGAATACAGCCCTTAAGTGGAAAAAGTTGCTGACCCCTGCTATAGAGGATAGACTTGGGACAGGCTTACTCTAAAGCCCTGTACACACGGCAGAATGTCGGGGGACATTTGGCGGTTAAAAAAAGAAATAAAACGGCCAACATTCTGGCTGTGTGTATGTCGGTCTGTCAGTTTACTATGCTTCAGTTATGAATGGACACATATTTACTAGCCCCTTTCCCCACTCTTCATCCTGAAACATTGCCCGCAGCAGCCAGGGAGAGAGGAGAGGAGGGAAGCCAGCAGCACTGCGGGGTGGAGGGGCCAACAAAATGGGGGAAGCCTGGGCAATAGGGGGAAGCGGTACTGCACATAGTGTTAGGGTGTGTTCAGGCACACCCCCTGTGCACACCTATGGGCAGAAGGAATTCTAAGTATATATCAATACCTGCCTATGCAGTAAATACTAATGGGTTTACAGAAAAAAATTATATATATTTCTTCAAAAAAGCCTACTCGCACTTGTCCCTTTTTCCCTCCTGTGGCTGGTTCACATCTATGCACTGCAGTTTTTTGTTAAAAGCAAAGGGAAACTATACAGGCCCATTTACACCTACAGTGTGCATTATAATGGGTGCTGCATGCACACAGAACAATGTGAATCTAAGATAACTTATCTTGAATTCAGGTAATGTATTAAGATGTACTCATTTGACTGCTTCAATATTCGGCGCTCATTCATGCGGTCCATGGGAAGGAGCGTGATTAATTGGATGCCGAACGATTTCCAACTTGTTAGATATCTGAGCACATGAACTGCCCTGAAGATATTTGGGGCAAGTAGGCACTATGCAAAGCTTCCTTTCTGCTTCTGTCTGCAGCTGGCACCTTCTGTCTGAATGTAAAACAAGAGTCATTGAGCTTTATGCTATGAGAGTCTCTGAGGATTTGGAAGAATCTGTCAGGCAATCATACTGCAGATTCATGAAGATGTACGTACCTATCACACAATGGGGCTGATTTACGAAACGTTTGTGCCATGAGTATCGGCGCATCTGCATGCGCAACGGCAGTTTTGGTATTTATGAAACATTAGCGCCGGTAACGCAGCGCTATTCCATATTTACTATAGTGTTCTCGGCGCACGGGAGGAGGCGCTCAGTGCGCCACTATGGACCTGGCGCACGGCATCTTCAAATAAAAATATAAAGAAGCTGGAAGTGCCAATATAATGGGGGTGACGTGTGGTGATGTGAGGAAGTTTAGTGACAACTGCCCAAGTAACAAATATGCCCAAAATAGAATGAGAAAGTAACTTTTTCTGAACCAGCCTGCTGCGCCGGCAATTACGTTTATAACTGCGAGGGTTTTTTTGTGCTATGCGCGGCAATTTTACTCGTTCAAATGCGCCGGTTCACTGCGCCGGCAAAATCTTAGTAAATGTCAAGTCACGTAAATCAATTTGCATAAGTTGAACAGGCGCACCTCCTAAACTTGCCGTTATATAACAGTCCGAGAGCAAAATGACATTTCTAAAGGAAAAAAAAAAGGCATTTAAAAGCACTCGCGGCTGTAATGAATTGTCGGCTCCCGTCAATATAGAGAAAAGTAATTGAAAGTCTTTGAAAAAAAAAAATGCGTGGGGGTTCCCCAAAATTCCATTACCAGGCCCTTCAGGTCTGGTATGGATATTAAGAGGAACTCCGCTCCAATTTAAAAAAAAAAATGACGTGCGGGTCCCCCTCAAAATCAGTGCCCTTCAGGCCTGGTATGCATTTTAAGGGGAACCCCCGCGCCAAACTTAAAAAAAAATGGCGTGGGGATCCCCCTAAAAATCCACACCAGACCCTTATCCGAGCACGCAACCTGGCAGGCTGCAGGAAAAGAGGGGGGGGCGAGAGAGCGCCCCCCCTCCCTCCTGAACTGTACCAGGCCACATGCCCTCAACATGGGGAGGGTGCTTTGGGGGTCTGTGACCCCAAAGCACTATGTCCCCATGTTGATGGGGACAAGGGCCTCATCCCCACAACCCTTGCCGGTGGTTGTGGGGGTTTGCGGGCGGGGGGGCTTATCGGAATCTGGAAGCCCCCTTTAACAAAGGGGACCCCCAGATCCCGGCCCCCCCTATGTGAAATGGTAATGGGGTACAAATGTACCCCTACCATTTCACAAAGAAAGTGTCAAAAATGTTAAAAATGACAATAGCCGGTTTTTGACAATTCCTTTATTAATCTCTTCTCCTTTCTTCCATCTTCTTCCTTCTTCTTCCACCTTCTTCTTCCATCTTCTTCCTTTCTCCATTCGGGTTTCTTCCTCCATCTTGTTCTTCATCTTCATCTTCCTTCTTCCTTTGGTGTTCTTGTCCGCATCTTGCTCCGGCTTCTTGTTCCCTTCTTCCTTCTCCGGCCGCTCCGCTTGAATTCGAGCTTCCCGCTGTGTGACGCTTCAGTTATTCAGTTCCCCTCTGAGTCCGTTACCACCCGGTGACCCCGCCCCTCTCTGACACCACGGGGAAAGTCCCCGTGAAATCTATGCGTGTGAGAGGGGGGCGGGGTCACTGGGTGGTAGCGGACCCAGGGGAAAACTGATGAACTGAAGCGTCACACAGCGGGAACCTCAAATTCAAGTGGATCGGCCGGAGAAAGAAGAGGGGAACAAGAAGCCAGAGCAAGATGCGGACGAAAACACCGAAGGAAGAAGGAAGATGAAAATGAAGATGAAGAACAAGATGGAGGAAGAAACCCGAATGGAGAAAAGAAGAAGATGGAAGAAGAAGGTGGAAGAAGAAGATGGAAGAAGATGGAAGAAAGGAAAAGACATTAATAAAGGAATTGTCAAAAACTGGCTATTGTCATTTTTAACATTTTTGACACTTTTTTTTGTGAAATGGTAGGGGTACATTTGTACCCCATTACTATTTCACAAATTGGGGGCGGGATCTGGGGGTCCCTTTTGTTAAAGGGGGCTTCCAGATTCCGATAAGCCCCCCGCCCGCAGACCCCCACAACCACCGGGCAAGGGTTGTGGGGATGAAGCCCTTGTCCCCATCAACATGGGGACATGGTGCTTTGAGGGGTCACAGACCCCCAAAGCATCCTCTCCATGTTGAGGGCATGTGGCCTGGTACGGTTCAGGAGGGGGGGGGGGCGCTCTCTCATCCCCCCCTCTTTTTCTGCGGCCTGCCAGGTTGCGTGCTCGGATAAGGGTCTGGTGTGGATTTTTTTAGGGGGATCCCCACGCCATTTTTTTTTATTTGGCGCAGGGGTCCCCTTAAAATCCATATCAGACCTGAAGGGCCTGGTATGGATTTTGAGGGGAGCCCCCACGCCATTTTTTTAAAAATTTGGCACGGAGTTCCCCTTAATATCCATACCAGACCTGAAGGGCCTGGTAATGGAATTTGGGGGAACCCCCACGCATTTTTTTTTTCAAAGACTTTCATTTACTTTTATCTGTATTGACGGGAACCAGCAATTCATTACAGCCGCGAGTACTTTTAAATGACTATTATTTTACTTTAGAAATGTCATTTTGTTCTCGAACTGTTATAAACATGGAAAACATGTGCTACTTTACAGGCATACTATAGACACCCCCCAGGTATGATATTTAGGGCCAGTTCACAACGGATGCAGTGCGGTGCGTTTTTTTGATGCATGAAAAACGCAAAGAAAGTTGATCACATTAATGCCAATGGCATAGTTCACACCACTGCAGTCCGTTCCAGTGCGTTTCAGAAAGGAAAAAAAAAAAATTGGTCATGCTGCATTTTTTATGTACAGAACTGTACTGGACCGCAGTAAAACACATCAAAAACGCTACGGAACGTACAAAAAACGCACTGGAACGCACCGGAACGCACCTAAATGCACCAAAGATGCACTGCAACACACTTGTTCTAAGTGAAAGGAGGGGGAAAAAAGCACTGGACTGCATCAAAAACGCACCAAAAACGCATCAAAAATGCACTGGAATGCGTCAAAAACGTGCATGCAGAAAAGCACCTGGAACGCATCCAGACTGCGTTTCTATGGCGTGAAACGCAATCTGGATGCGTTCCAGGTGCTTTTTTGCATGCGCGTTTTTGATGCGTATCAGTGCATTTTTGGTACGTTTTTGATGCAGTCCAGTGCTTTTTTTTCACCCCTCTTTTTTATTAACCATAGATAAGGACAAGTGTGTTCCAGTGCATTTTTGGTGCATTTAGGTGTGTTTCGGTGCGTTCCAGTGCATTTTTGATGCATTTTGCAGCGTTCCAGTACAGTCCAGTGCAGGTAAAATGCAGCATGTTCTACTTTTTTTGTGGAACTGGAACGCACTGGAACAAACACTGCCATTTAGAACCATATAACCAACTTTCCATGTATTTTTGATGCATAAAAAACGCAATGGACTGCATGTGGTGTGAAATGGTCCTTAAGCAATTTGGCATATTTAAAGGCACTTCTCCTTGTTTTGTTTTTGGTGTTGTCCAAATTGGTGACATTGATATATGTCCCTTAGGGTGGGACCTGGGCCCCCATTTTAAGGCCAATAACTAGAAGAAAAGCCAGCCAAGTGGGGACTAGCAAAATTAACAAGTCAGTTCCCATAGACTGGAATGGTATTTGTTGTATAACTCTTGCCCATGTTAGGCTCTTTGTTTGCCCCCTGAACTGGGGGGTGATTGTCCCGTCTCTAATTTGTAGCATACTGGATGATGTGCTTAATTTTGGACGGGGGGGGGGGGGGTATTTTCTGCTAGCTGCATTTGTGTTGGTCTGAGCATGCCCAGGGACTTAGGTTTTTTTTTTGGTGCTTTTTATGTGTGAACAGCACCTGGATATTTCTGGGCATGCTCAGAGAGAGTGTGTTTTTTGTTTTTTTAGGTTAGTAATTGAAGGACATCCTTAACAGGTGTACCCACTTTGAAGTTCAGTCTCTACATCGGGTGAACTTGCATTTCGGTTGTTTCATGGACTGTGCATGTGTTTTCAATTGCCTCATTGGCACACAAACCTATGTTATATAAAGCTTGCAGATAGAATTCTCTCCCTTGCCCTGAAAAGAGGCAAGATTGTGTGTGAATGTGGCCGGCCGGCAAAATTTACATTTTGGTGTCCTTATCGAGCTTGTAACACATGCATTTTATGTCTTTGCAAAACAGATGTTTGTTTTACTTTTGTTGATTGTTTTTTTTTTGTGTGGGTTATATGTTCCCCTGAAATATTTTTGATGTTGTTAATGTGTGTCGTTTGTTCACTTTGATTTAATTGTCTGTGCTGCATTATTTTGCTAAATCTTTCTCAAGATGTGACTAATGTTTCAAATTTACTTTCATGTCTTTTTTATTTATTTTTTTGCTTCCCTTTGTTTTTTTCCAAGTCCTGTTTTGTTGACTAATAAAATTTGATGCAAAGTTTGATGTTTGTGTTTTATTTTCTATACAACAAATGTGACAGCTGTAGCTTAACTATGCTTATTGGTATGTCAAAACAAAACAGGTGTGATTTGTCTAACCTGGTGCCTTCATGGTAGCATATGCATGTGTAGCGCACCAACCCCAGACTTTACCTGCTTTTCTTCTGCTTGGCTCCTCCGCAGGAAAAGAATGAGGCACACCGCAGATGCTTCCCCCTAAATGTAACCACTCGCTACACATCCCCCTCACTTGTGAACACTGGTCCCCAGTGTCTGAAACCAATTTATGCCTCCTCAACCTGAGTCAACATCAGCCAGATCCATAGACAAACTAAAAAAAAATTACAATTGAAAATTTAGTTTGTGCCAGAACCTAACATGGGAAAAGAAAAAAACACAGATGGAAATGAGGGTGTACATGTATATAAAACATTTTAAGATCACTCAAATTTCACAGTAAAAGTTTACAATTCCTTCCCGCAGAACTCGCTAAGACCCACCCAATACTCAGCAGTCTTGCTTGTCGTTCACCTGCAGAGGAAGAAGAAAACACATAATCTAACAATATGTAATTTAGAATGAACAGGTTCCTCCCTAGAGAAAAACCTGCTCGCTCTAACAGTAAGTGCAGTGTAAGGCTTTCAATATAACAGTTGCGCAACACCGCCACCTAGTGGTAGTGCCGCAGTCAGAACACCTGTTCATGACAAGGAAATTCCCTTCTCTGTGAACCGTGGCCCTCAACTAACTACAACCCCAAAGTCCTTGTTATCTTTGTGGTGGGAAGAGAAGGGAGAACAACAACAGCAACAGCTCCCGCTCCTCCAAAGAGTAAAATACCCTTTAACATGGGGCAAAGTTCCTAGAGAGGAAAGGAAGAAAAAAAAAAAGTTCAAACGCAAAACACAAGAGTCTGGTCTCTCACAAATAGTAGTGTGGGTCGGGCAACACCAACGGCTTCCAATGTCTATCGAAGGTATCTATGTGATACTCCACATCGTCCTTGTCCTTCCTGCAGATAAGCACTTTGTCCGCATGAATGTGCCGACCCAACATCCAAGCAGCTTTGCAATCTTTGAACCGCAGAGTGGCGGCAGGCGAACACGAAAAGTACCTTCTGGCCTGGGGTACCTTAATGTGTGTCCACACAAACTCCGAGTACCACCGATCTCTACAGGCCTCAACCTCAAACAAAAGTTCTTTGGGTAGGTACGGGTGCTCCCACCCATATTCACTGGCAACCTTCTGGTTGAAGAGTCTCTGTAAACGGGACAGCAGTGGCATAGTGGCGCGGTCTCCTGCACCAGGCAAAACAACAGCATCCGGGTGTCGAGGCACTTTAACTGCCTCTGGGCCAGTTGCTGTGGCCCGCAGTGACACCGGTCTAGCAGTAGTGGTAGTGGCAGAAGCAGGTGCTCCCGATGGTGGAAGGGCAGGCAAGGGGACAAATCCCTCCTCAGGCTCAGTGGCCACCACCCGGGGTGGACTTTCCCCAGTAGACATGGGCGGGTTCCTAGGCTTACGGAACAAGGAGAGGGGCATCTTATCCCATCCCTTTCTCTCAAACAGTTCGTCAATCGCGGCATCATCACCCGCATCTGAGACGGACTCTAGGTCAGAGGTATCGTACTCCTCCGCAGGGAAGTAATTCCTGGGGAAGGACGATTCACCCCCTCTGGCCAACTCACTAGCATGTGAATCCCCAGGGCTAGGGGCCTTTAACAAAGTCTCTCCCCCTGGCTTGAAGAAGGACTTGGACGTCCGGGACTTTTCCCCTCAGAGACATCCGTTCCGGGTAAGCGCTGGGGCGTTGCGCCACCACGGCCGCGGGAAGCCTTCACAAGACCCATCTTCCTCTTGGGCGGTGGGAGAAAAGACTCTGTCGTTACCGAGGCAGCATCCTCTGGTTTCTCACTCGCTGAAGCGATCTCCTCTGTGACTTCCTCCGAAGTCTTCGTCAGTGCGCACAGGGGTGGCTGTACAAGCTTCGATTCCTCCTTCCAGAGTAGTGGCGCCCGTAAGGCAATTGAGGGGGAAGGCCCGAGGCCTCTCTGTAGGTTGCTCCACCTCAAACAGAAACTCCTTACAGCTTTCACATCGCCCGAATGGCTTCAGATGAACCAGCAGTCCCGAGCAGCCGGGACAAATCACACCGAGGGCCTCCACGTCCTTGCACACATAGAGGGCAAATCTTCCCTGGGGCTTGAGCCGAATCCCTGTATCCGTAAGCGAAGCAGCGAATTAAGTCATTTTTACGGTTGTAGAAGCTGGAACCCATGATGCATGAGACGACATGCTGACCATCTGCTGCTCCATCGCGCACTGACCTTTTCACGCCAAAGTCCCCACGTGTAACTCCATACATGGTAAGACTCCTCACATCGGGTTGATTTACTAAAATTGGAGAGTTCAAAATCTGGCTCTGCATAGAAACCAATTAGCTTCCAGGTTTTATCATTAAAGTTTAATTGACCAAGCTGAAGTTAGAAGCTGATTGGTTACCATGCACATCTGCACAACATTTTGCACTCTCCAGTTTTAGTAAATCAACCTCATTGTGTTGTTGCATGAAAATATGATTAGTCAGTCATCACTTGTCAGTAAGACAATCAATCTGTATCATGAGCCGAACACCCCCGGGTTCGGTTCGCACCAGAACCCGCGAACGGACCGAAAGTTCGCACGAACATTAGAACCCTATTAAATACAATGGATGCGAACGTTCGAATTCTAAAGTGCTAATTATAACGACTATTATCCATGTTATTGTCCTAAACAGAGTTTGGGAACCCGGGTTCTGCACCAGGGGACATGTATCAATGCAAAAATAAGTTTTAAAAACGGCCGTTTTTCGGGAGCAGTCATTTTAATGATGCATAAAGTGAAAAAAAAAAAGTCAAATATTCCTTTAAATATTGTACCTGGGGGGTGTCTAAAGTATGCCTGTGAAGTGCCACATGTTTCCCGTGTTTAGAACTGTCCCTGCACAAAATTACATTTCTAAAGGAAAAAAAAGCCATTTAAAACTGCTTGCGGCTTTAATGTAATGTCTGGTCCCGGTAATATGGATGAAAATCTTTAAGAAAAATGGCATAGCTACCCCATCACCCCCCCCCCTACCCCAGCCCATTACCAGCCCCTTTGGGTCTTGTATGGATATTAAGGGGAACCCCGCACACAAAATAAAAAAGGCCCTATATACTCTGAACAGCCGTATACAGGCGGTGCATACAAGACAGGGACTGTAGGTTTGTTCTTATGTAGAATCTGTTTGTAATTTTGAACAGCTACATTGTTTAAGTGTAGCTCCAGCCCAAATACCTATTTTTAAGCTTTTTGGAAAACATAGGGAAGGGTTATCACCCCTGTAATATTTGTTTTGCTGTCTGTGCCCCTGTTCAGAACATTTCACCTCACTTTGCGTCCCAATGACAACTGTTTTTGAAATGTGGTGTTTTTATTGAAACAAGGATTGGTGATAAAGCATCAGTAGAGAGGAGACACCTTTCTCCCATATTAATTCTTACAGGAGAGAATTTTCCTTCCAAGGGGTAGATTTCCTCTCACTTCCTGTTGTCTTCTTCCGTTTGTAAGTAGTAGTCGTTTGTAAGTTGGAGGATGTTTGAAAGTAGGGACCTGCCGTATATACTCTGCAGAAATTGGCCCCTTAGGTGTTGGTGTTGGCACAACACTGTAAGCACTCACAGTTACTCTTGGTGGGTGCTGGAACGCCCTGCTGTCAACTATTATATCAGGAATTGTAATAACATATAATTGTTGAACAGTGGTAGTAAAAATTGGGCCTTTGATGGTGGTGCTGGTGCCACAACACTGTAAGGCCTGACAGTTACTCTTGGTGGGCGCAGCAATGGGCCCTGCTGTGAATTATTAGATCAATAATTATAATTGCATGCCCCTGTTGAACAGGGGCTGAAAAATTGGGCCTTTGGTGGTGGTGGTGGTGGTGTTGACACAACACTGTAAGGCCTGACAGTTACACTTGGCAATGGGCCCTGCTGTGAATTATTAGATCAATAATTATAATTGCATGCCCCTGTTGAACAGGGGCTGAAAAATTGGGCCTTAGGCACTGGTGGCACAACACTGCAACCCCTCACAGATACTGTACTTGGAGCACAGCAATGAGGCCTGTTGCAAAGTATTGCATCAAAAATTGTAATTACACGCCCCTGTTAAACAGGGGCTGAAAAATTGGGCCTTAGCCACTGGTGGCGGCACCCATAAACCAAAATGATCTTCCAAGCTATCATCATTAATCGGATCATTGAGGAGGAGGAGGAGGATAGCTAGTCAACATAACAGCACAGGAACTCAGCATCAGTCTTGAAGGGATGTGACATTTTAAAATCAATTAGTCTGTTATATCAGCATCAAGTGTGTGGTAGCTGGTGGTGATCCAAGACTGGTTCATCTTGATGAAAGTCAGTCGATCAACCGAGTCGGTGGACAGGCGCACCCTGTGATCCGTGACAAATCCTCCAGCAGCACTGAATGTGCGTTCTGAAAGAACGCTGGATGCAGGACAGGCCAGTAGCTCAATTGCATACTGTGCAAGCTCTGGCCAGTGATCCATCCTCAAGACCCAGTAAGCCAGAGGATTTTCGGTGGGGAAGGTGTCCAAGTCTGACCTTGCCCCTAGGTATTCCTGCACCATGTATATCAGACGCTGGCGATGGTTGCTGGAAACGATCATACTTTGGGGCTGCGGACTAAAGAATTGTCTGAACGCATCGGTCAGACGGCCACCTTCCCCACCGCTCCTTCTTTGACTGCCCGAAGCCTCAGCAACTCGTTGTCCAGGACCAGGAGTTTGTAACCTCCCAGTCTCTGGGAACGCGTTGCACAGACCTTTCTGCAAGGCCTCCCGGAGTTGTCTCATCCTCTGCTCCCTCTGCGACGGTAACATAAGGTCCGCAACCTTACCCTTGTACCGTGGATCAAGGAGAGTGGCCAGCCAGTAATGGTCCCTCTCCTTGATCCGAAGAATACAAGGATCCTTCCGCAGACTTTGCAGGATCAGGGAGGCCATGCAGCGTAGGTTAGCTGAGGCATTCAGTCCGGAGTCCTCTGGGTCACTAAGGACGACATGATCCGCAGCCACCTCCTCCCAGCCACGTACAAGTCCACTGGTTTCTTGGGACTGTAAATCATCCCTAAAAGACTGCTGCTGATGATGCTGAGTGCCAGCCTCCACCTCCATGCTGACACAATCCTCCTCCTCCTCCTCCTCCTCTTCCTGTGCGATGGGTGGGAGTGGGACAGAAGGAACACTGTCTGGGTAAAGGGGGCCTTGAGAGGCAAGGAAGTCCTCCTCTTCCTGCCTCTGTTCTGCCTCAAGTGCCCTGTCCATTATTCCACGCAGCGTGTGCTCCAACAGGTGGACAAGAGGTACAGTGTCACTGATGCATGTACTGTCACTGCTCACCATCCTCGTGGCCTCCTCAAATGGTGCCAGGACAGTGCATGCATCCCTGATCATGCCCCACTGGCGTGGTGAAAAAAACCCGAGCTCCCCTGACCCTGTCCTGGTGCCGTAGTCGCACAGGTACTCATTGATGGCCCTCTGCTGCGTGTGCAGCCGCTGCAGCATGGCCAACGTTGAGTTCCACCTGGTGGGCATGTCACATATAAGGCGGTTCTTGGGCAGGTTCAACTCCTTTTGCAGCTCAGCCAGGCGAGCACTGGCATTATAAGATCTGCGGAAATGCACACAGACTTTCCTGGCCTGCCTCAGGACATCCTGTAATCCCGGGTACCTGCCCAAGAACCGCTGCACCACCAGGTTAAGGACGTGAGCCACACAGGGCACATGGGTCAGTTGTCCCTGTCGGAGGGCGGAGAGGAGGTTGGTGCCATTGTCGCAAACCACCATTCCTGGCTTAAGCTGGCGTGGCGTCAACCACCTCTCGGCCTGCCCCTGCAGAGCAGACAGGACCTCTGCCCCAGTGTGGCTCCTGTCCCCCAAACACACCAGCGCAAACACGGCATGGCATCTTGTTGCCTGCGTACTTGCGTAGCCCCTTGAACGCCTACGGAGCACCGCTGGTTCCGAGGACAAAGCACAGGAAGAGGCCATGGAGGAAGAAGAAGAGGAGGGGGTGGAGGAGAGAGGTGTGTCACAACCAGTAGTAGCATTTTGGAGGTGTGGAGGTGGAACAACCTCCAACACTACTGCACCTTGTCCTGCATCCTTCCCAGCTGCCAAAAGAGTGACCCAATGGGCCGTGAAAGAAAGGTAACGTCCCTGTCCATGCCTGCTGGACCATGAGTCAGCGGTAATATGCACCTTACCGCTGACCGCCCTGTCCAGCGAGGCCAAGACATTGCCTTCCACATGCCTGTAGAGAGCCGGAATCGCCTTCCGTGAGAAAAAGTGGCGTTTGGGAACCTGCCACTGAGGAACCGCACATTGCACAAACTCACGGAAGGGGGCCGAGTCTACCAACTGAAAAGGCAGCAGTTGAAGCACTAGCAATTTAGCCAAGCTAGCATTCAACCGCTGGGCATGTGGATGGCTGGGAGTGAACTTCTTTCGACGGTCCAGCAGCTGGGGCAGGGAAATTTGCCTGCTAGAATCGGACGTCGGTGTACTGCTAGCAGAGTGGCCGCAAGTACTTGGCTGTGACACACCTAATTCTACACCTTCATTCCTCTCAGTGCAGGTTTCAGAGAGGACTGAAGGTATAGTGGGGTTGGAGATCCCAGCTGATGCGGTGCAAGGAGAGGTCCGCTTTGTTCTTTGGTGTGGGTCTTTAAGGTAGGCTTGCCAACGAGCTGCATGGCAGGTCAACATATGTCTGATCAAGCATGTGGTGCCCAAGCGGCTGATGTTTTGGCCACGGGATATACGCTTGAGACATATGTTGCAAACAGCAGCTGTGCGATCTGATGCACTCGCCTCAAAAAAGGCCCACACCAAAGAACTTTTTGAATGACGGGCAGAGGCAGCGCCCTGCACAGGCGGAGCTCTGTGGTGTGATTCAATCGGTGTGCTGCCCATACGCTGGCCACCCAAGGGCATCCTGCCTCGTTGGAGATGTGCCTCCTCCTCATCCTCCTCCTCCTCCTCTCTCCTATTAGGCACCCACGTGGAGTCAGTGACCTCATCATCCCCTCCCTCCTCATCACTGGAGCCAATCTGGCAGTATGCTGCAGCTGCTGGAGCATGACTGCCAGATTGGTGTCCTTCTTGAGCATCCCCTCTCTCTGCTCTCACGCTACTGCCTTCCTCTATCTGGGTATCATCATCAGATCCTTCGAAACGCTGGGCATCCTCCTGGAGCATGTACCCAACACTGTGCTCAAACAGTTTGGGGGACTCCTCAGGAGGAGGACATGGTGGGTCTAGGGAAGGATTGACTAATGAAGATAATGATACCAGAGAAGAGGACGCTTTGGCAGCTGCTTTGCCAGTACCATGAGCATGGGTGAGAGAGGATGAGGAGGATGAGGTGGGCTTGGTCATCCACTCTACCAAGTCTTCGGCATGATGTGGCTCAACATGTCCAGCTGTCGAAAAGAAGGACAAGCGTGTCCCATGGCCATGTGCTGATGACAATGCACCGCGTCCACGACCAGCACTGTTGCCCCCAGACACAGAGCCTGCTTGCCCTCTTTTTTTGCCTCCTGACTGTCTGCCTCTCCTTGTTTGCCTTCCAGACATTTTAATGGATGGCCTGCAGGGAGATGGGAAAAACAGCAATAAGGGCTACCTTCAGGTGTATACTGTGCAGGAGGCTTAGCAACAATGACACTGACACTGTCCCCTGCCTATCCTTCTCTGTCCCTAAACACAAGGATTTGCAATATGCTTCAGCAAGATTGGTTTAGCACAGAATAGCACACTGACAGTTTCCCTCACTGTCCTTCTCTGTCCCTACAAACAAGATTTAGCACAGAATAGCACACTGATAGTTTCCACGAGTGTCCTTCTCTGTCCCTGAACTCAAGGATTTCAAAGATGGTTCAGCAAGATTGGTTTAGAACAGAATAGCACACTGACACTTTCCCTCACTGTACCTCTCTGTCCCTAAACTCAAGGATTTCAAATATGGTTCAGCAAGATTGGTTTAGAACAGAATAGCACACTGACAGTTTCCCTCACTGTCCTTCTCTGTCCCTACAAACAAGATTTAGCACAGAATAGCACACTGATAGTTTCCACGAGTGTCCTTCTCTGTCCCTAAACTCAAGGATTTCAAAGATGGTTCAGCAAGATTGGTTTAGAACAGAATAGCACACTGACAGTTTCCCTCACTGTCCTTCTCTGTCCCTACAAACAAGATTTAGCACAGAATAGCACACTGATAGTTTCCACGAGTGTCCTTCTCTGTCCCTAAACTCAAGGATTTCAAAGATGGTTCAGCAAGATTGGTTTAGAACAGAATAGCACACTGACACTTTCCCTCACTGTACCTCTCTGTCCCTAAACTCAAGGATTTCAAATATGGTTAAGCAAGATTGGTTTAGAACAGAATAGCACACTGACAGTTTCCCTCACTGTCCTTCTCTGTCCCTACAAACAAGATTTAGCACAGAATAGCACACTGATAGTTTCCACGAGTGTCCTTCTCTGTCCCTAAACTCAAGGATTTCAAAGATGGTTCAGCAAGATTGGTTTAGAACAGAATAGCACACTGACACTTTCCCTCACTGTACCTCTCTGTCCCTAAACTCAAGGATTTCAAATATGGTTCAGCAAGATTGGTTTAGAACAGAATAGCACACTGACACTTTCCCTCACTGTCCTTCTCTGTCCCTACAAACAAGATTTAGCACAGAATAGCACACTGATAGTTTCCACGCGTGTCCTTCTCTGTCCCTAAACTCAAGGATTTCAAAGATGGTTCAGCAAGATTGGTTTAGAACAGAATAGCACACTGACACTTTCCCTCACTGTACCTCTCTGTCCCTAAACTCAAGGATTTAAAATATGGTTCAGCAAGATTGGTTTAGAACAGAATAGCACACTGACAGTTTCCCTCACTGTCCTTCTCTGTCCCTACAAACAAGATTTAGCACAGAATAGCACACTGATAGTTTCCACGAGTGTCCTTCTCTGTCCCTAAACTCAAGGATTTCAAATATGGTTCAGCAAGATTGGTTTAGAACAGAATAGCACACTGACAGTTTCCCTCACTGTACCTCTCTGTCCCTAAACTCAAGGATTTCAAATATGGTTCAGCAAGATTGGTTTAGAACAGAATAGCACACTGACACTTTCCCTCACTGTACCTCTCTGTCCCTACAAACAAGGTTTAGCACAGAATAACACACTGACACTCTCCCTACCTATCCTTATTTGTCCCTAAACACAAGGAATCCAGGATTAGTAAAGGAAAAAAATGACACTGTCCCTGCCTATGCTTCTCTTTCCCTGCTCCGGAACACACTACACAAGGCCGCCGCGCTGGCGGCCTTATATAGTGTGGGGCGTGTACTAAACCCCCTCAGCAATAATTGGCCACAGGCATCCTGCCTGTGGCCAATCATTGCTCTCCTCGCTGCCGGCGCTGTGATTGGCCAAGCATGCGGGGTCACAGTGCATGCTTGGCCTATCACAGCGCCTGGATGACACTGCGATGGCGTAGTGCATTGTGGGCCTTTCGCGTCACTCGAATTTGGCGCGAACGGCCCAAATCATTCGTTCTTCGTCGAACGATCAAACAGCCGATGTTCGAGTCGAACGTATGTTCGACTCAAACACAAAGCTCATCCCTAATCATGAGTATCATTACACACAGATATTTGTTTGAGCAGACAACAAAATTCTGGCACGGCTGATCAACGTGGCAGAGACAAAATCATTCAAGAGCTCTCTAAATTTTTTGGGATGGAGCTTCTCTTGTTAGCATTTTTTTTTCTATTTGATCAGTTTATTTGCATCCAATGGTCTTTTGATTTGTCACATTGATATGTGTGTTGTCACCATATATTTTGTTGTGTTATTTATGTTGCTTGCTGGCTTCAGCTTCGGTTCAGCTAGGACACTTTGGGGTTTATTTACTAAAGGCAAATCCACTTTGCACTACAAGTACACTGCTGGTTCACTTGGAAGTGCAGTCGCTGTAGATCTGAGGGAGACATACAAGGAAAATAAAAAACAGCATTTTTGCTTGTACATGATTGGATGATAAAATCAGCAGAGCTTCCCTTTGTAGCGGGTATGTACTTTCCCGGGTGTAATTTTGAATTTGGCAGAGACATCAGTGATGTGTAATTCCCTGCAGCCCAGTGGGTGGCACTGTCGCCCTGGGCTGGGGTTGAATCATTGCTGTGTGCTGCGCCTCCTTTTTGTCCTCCCTCGGCAGCGGTATGGTGGGGCGGGGAACCCGCCGTGCTTGCTGGGAGAGGGTATAAAGGGGGCCGGCCATCTTTGTCAAGGGGTGGACGTCCCAGGCACCTTCAGCTTGCGGACGGTGGGTCGTGTCGCTCCTCTGGGTGGCTTAGGCCTAGAGGACAGCGGAGGTCGAGTTCCATCCCAGGCACCTTTAGCCTGGGGTGAGGTACTTGGATGGAGGTCCGGAGCTCAGTGCCCAACACTGAGTTCCGCGAGGGAAGGAGATCCTAGGGTACCCAGGGATTGGGTACCCAAATCCGGAAGGCACAATGGACCGGTGGGAGCTCCTCATTTGAAGACCCGGTGCAGCATTTTGCCGGTGACAAGTGAGTCTCTTGTCAGAGACGGCCTGGAAGGAAATCTACCCATGTGCGGAGACCAGGACACACTTCTAGGAAGGGAAGTGGCAGCTTACATTGTGTCTGGGCCTGTTCGCATCCACACCTCCTTTTCTGTTCTGTTCTATCAAGGGAGTTCAACTGTTTGTGTTCAGACAAGAAGAATAAAGGAGTGTTGAACTTTAATGGTGTGGAGCTCATTTTCTGACAGACATGGTTCGCGGTGACTCTTGGAGGGAGGATCCAGGTGCACAACACTGACCCGAAGGTAATACAGAACTGTTGCTTATACCGCACTAACATCTGTGGTGGAAGCCAGGCGTAGTGTCCCCGCTCCCTCCCCTCTAAGATACCCCTAGACAAGAGAAAGACGAGACAAAGAGGGGAGTGTGAGGAGCTGCCGCTACACGTGGGGGCTCGGGATGGTTTAGTGTTTGTGCACCACACTATTTAACGTGTCTGTTGGAAGAGTTAAGCGAACAGGCAGGCCTTCATTGGCCGAAGTGCATCCCTGCTCGAAGTCGTGGACATGACCCAAAGAAGGGAAAGGCCCGCGCAGAAGAGTGGAAAGAGGGGGAAGTTCAGCCGTGTGAAGTACTACACGTGGGGGCTTCTATTGCACTGCGCCACCAGGCACACCCCCACCGCTTAGTTTGTGGGCGTGACTCAGAAACAGAAAAGAAGAAAAGCCTGCGAACTGGAGCAAAAGGGAGGAGTCCAATACGTGTGAAGGACTACACGTGGGACGTTGGCGCAAAAACTCTGCAGTGTGCGATGGATCAGCAACAGGTCGCCATGTTCGGACACACCTCATGGATTCCAGTTCATCCTTCCACCACGACTTTGACCGCTGCTGCTCCGGTAATGGATACGGGGATCCGACTAAAGCCAAGGGATCGATTCGCCCTGTATTCGTGCATGGACGTTGAGGCCCTGGGTGGGATTTGTCCCGGGTGTTCGGGACTGGTGTGCCAGTTGAAGCCGTTCGGACGCTGTGAGGCCTGTGGGGAATTCCTGTTCGAAGTGTATCCGGTGGTGGAAAGGCCGAGGACCATTTACCCTGGCCGGGCTTCAGGCAACACCACTCAATGAGGAGGAAACCACTGCAACGACCGCGGAGGAGGTTGTAAAACCCCAACGGGAGAAATCCGAGGATGCTGACTCGGTCACCACTGTCTCGCAGCGTCCACCACCAAAGAGGAAGACCGGCATGGTAGCCCCGACCAGCGGTTGTGGTGGATCATCTCGCCCACTTATGCCCGGCCCGGGTGAATCCGTCGACAAGAGTTCCGGACGTCCCGCTTCAAGTAAAGGCCGAGGTAAGCCAGGCGGAGAGACTTGGTGTGTGGGCGGAGGTGTCGGGAAGTCATGGCCTAGCGAATCCACGGGAGGTGGTGGCTCCATTTCTACAACCAGCTACATACCTGTGGAGGAGTGTGACACCTCCGACCTGGAGTCGCTCTCTGACATGGGAGACGACGTGGCAATAGACGATTTGTTTGCTGAGAAGGGCTGGAACAAAGTACCGCTTGCTTCATCCCGCAGGATCAGAGATCCACCCATGTCAACAGGGGAAAGCACACCCCGGGTGGAGGCATCAGCGCCTGAAGAGAGGTCCCGTCCCCAGTCTGCTGCTACATCCCCGGTGCCATCTGTATCGAAGGCCGGGGAAAAGAGACTATTGCTGCGGGCCCCTATGCCCCGATCAGATGTAATCAAGGTCCCTCGCCACCTGGACTCGATAGTGTTGCCTGGCGAAGGGGACAAAGCTACTATGCCTCCTCTGGCAAGACTACAACGCCTATTTGGGCAGAAGGTTGCTGCGGAGTACGGATGGGAGTATCCATACTTATCGAAGGACTTACTCTATGAGGTGGAAGTGTGCCGGGAACGCTGGTACAATGACTTTGTGTGGACTCACATTCAGGTTCCTCACGCCCGCAGGTACTTGGCATGCTCTCCGAAAGCCTCCCAGCGATTCAAAGACTGCAAGGCAGAATGGATGTTAGGACGACACATCCATGCGGATAAAGTTTTGATCCGAAGAAAGGAAGGAGAAGATGTGGAGTATCATCTGGAAACCATGGATCAGCACTTGAAGCCACTGGTTTTGCCGCATCCTCGTTTTTACTTGTAGGAGAGAGAAAGACTCCGTTCTTATCATGCTGCTGAACTTTCTGGGGCCCGTTGCTTTTGTGCCCTAAAGAAGTGAAGGACTGTTCCTGTTATTTTTTCACTTTCCTGCAAGAGAATACTGACTCTGGGGTAGATAGGGCCGAAAGAAAAGAGGAAAGTTCTACGGATGCAGTTACCGCAATGCTGTCACCAGGTGGCAGTGTTGTGCAACGTTTAAACACTTATCATGCACTCACTCTGGAGAAAAGGGATTTCTTCTTGGAGAAGTTTCTTTTCCACTACACGAATACAGGTGTCAGGGTTATAGGTGTTAACCCTCTTTTCCTTTTCCCTCTGCAGGAGAACATCCCGTCAAGTCCACTGAGATGGGGTGGGTCTTAGTCAGGATGGGTGGGAAAAGTTAAATGTGATTCTAAGTCATGTGTTACAATAGTTGTTTCTTGTTTGTCTTATTTCCCTTTCTTTACAGGGCTCAGACACAATGTTTTAGTAGGATAGTTTTACAAAGTTTTTATATTTTTGTATATCTAATTGTTAGTCTGTTTCTGGACTGAATCATGTCAGCTGTTTAGGGCATGGTTTACTCCAGACACTGGGGACCAGTGTCAAAGGACCGAGGGGAGAGTGTAGCGGGTATGTACTTTCCCGGGTGTAATTTTGAATTTGGCAGAGACATCAGTGATGTGTAATTCCCTGCAGCCCAGTGGGTGGCACTGTCGCCCTGGGCTGGGGTTGAATCATTGCTGTGTGCTGCGCCTCCTTTTTTGTCCTCCCTAGGCAGCGGTATGGTGGGGCGGGGAACCCGCCGTGCTTGCTGGGAGAAGGTATAAAGGGGGCCGGCCATCTTTGTCAAGGGGTGGACATCCCAGGCACCTTCAGCTTGTGGACGGTGGGTCGTGCCGCTCCTCTGGGTGGCTTAGGCCTAGAGGACAGCCGGAGGTCGAGTTCCATCCCAGGCACCTTTAGCCTGGGGTGAGGTACTTGGATGGAGGTCCGGAGCTCAGTGCCCAACACTGAGTTCCGCGAGGGAAGGAGATCCTAGGGTACCCAGGGATTGTGTACCCGAATCCGGAAGGCGCAATGGACCGGAGGGAGCTCCTCATTTGAAGACCCGGTGCAGCATATTGCCGGTGACAAGTGAGTCTCTCGTCGGAGACGGCCTGGAAGGAAATCTACCCTCGTGCGGAGACCAGGACACACTTCTAGGAAGGGAAGTGGCAGCTTACATTGTGTCTGGGTCTGTTCGCATCCACACCTCCTTTTCTGTTCTGTTCTATCAAGGGAGTTCAACTGTTTGTGTTCAGACAAGGAGAATAAAGGAGTGTTGAACTTTAATGGTGTGGAGCTCATTTTCTGACAGACATGGTTCGCGGTGACTCTTGGAGGGAGGATCCAGGTGCACAACACTGACCCGAAGGTAATACAGAACTGTTGCTTATACCGCACTAACATCTGTGGTGGAAGCCAGGCGTAGTGTCCCCGCTCCCTCCCCTCTAAGATACCCCTAGACAAGAGAAAGACGAGACAAAGAGGGGAGTGTGAGGAGCTGCCGCTACACCTTCATTTCAGATCTTCCCCTCAGATCTAAAGCCACTGCACTTCCAAGTGCACTTGCAGTGTACCTGTAGTGCAAAGTGGATTTGCCTTTAGTAAATCAACCCCACTGAGTCCTGACAGGTTTCTGAACTGCACACTCCAGTCCTACTCATTGGGGGTTATTTACTAAAGGCAAATCCACTTTGCACTTGGAAGTGCAGCCGCTGTAGATCTGAGGGGGACATGCAAGGCAAGTAAAAAAGAGCATTTTAGCTTGCACATGATTGGATGACAAAATCAGCAGAGCTTCCCCTCATTTCAGATCTTCCCCTCAGATTTACAGCGACTGCACTTCCAAGTGCACTTTCAAGTGTACTTGCAATGCACCTGTAGTGCAAAGTGGATTTGCCTTTAGTAAATAAACCCCATTATCTACTTCCAGAGCTATTCATGAACATTGTTTCCAAGGCTTCTCTAATTGTTAGGAAACTTGTCCACAGCTGCTAGTGCTCTTAGTTATATACATAAATACATTATAAAATATATACATATATACATACATTGGAAAAATGGTCCAAACACACAGAAAAAATACCAAATGCAGCGCTGTTCTTTTTTTCAATTGTTATATTTTTATTGAGTTACATGTCATTTGCTGGTGCTGTGTGATGCCTTTTAATTTGACTTTCTCAGGTTGTAATTGCCCAGCGCTTTGCTGTTCTTATACGCACTTGTTCTGTCTCAACTACAAAGCGATAAAGTTCATCTCCAGGTTTAAGTAGGCCTTACTCAAGCTGGTTTGATATTCATCCCTTGCATCGATACAGGCAGTTTAACTCAATGAATAAACTCACAGTTAGGACGACAGACGATGAATCCTTTCGAATGTTCCGTTTAATGATGGATATTCATAGGTGGAAAAACGTTGCAGTTGTAAGCCACATGTAAGATGTTAGCATGGAAGAAATACAGGAGTAATGACCAGAATCAGGAAGTGGAGGAGATATATAAAGAACTACGGTGAGAGAGAGAGTTCAGCTAGAAAGAAGGGGACAGATCTTAAAGACACAGAGCAAGAATAATCACATAGTGTAACACAACAGCACTGCTATCACAACTAGAGTCCAAAAGAAAAAAAAGTCTTTAAAAGTTGTTCTCTTATCTTTGGCGCTGCAGCTCTCTCTTAAATCCACTGGGTGGCGGACTTTGATCTGGAAGTATACAAAGGGGAAAAGGAGCGCATGCGCCCTAGTGTAACATTGTATTTATTGTAAAAACTTTGCAGTTAAAATAAAGAGGATTGCACTCACAAACATGTGCTTGTATATTCACATATAGACATATCTCTCGATTCCAGCTTCCTCTCCTGGTCTGTGCAGGCTTGCACGGCGACGGCAACAATGTTATCTATGGGTGTATAGGTAAGCGCCGGAGGTCTGCTTCCCCATCTCCCTTGCTATCAGACGCTTAGCACGGGCCAGCCGGCCAGGCGTGACGTCACTCGCAGCCTTGGAGGGGGAGTCAAGGTGTGCGTGCTATCTCCTCTAACTCTCGTTTGTGCGGTTGCTTTGACAACATGTTTCGGAGTGGCCTCCTTCTTCAGGTTGGAAAAATGGTACATACATGCCAAGAGGACAGTCCATTACATAATAGCATGTTAGCCAGCTTTATGACTCTCACAAACATTTCCTGACCAGACACCTGCCACCTCTAATCTCCCTCCTTGCCCCAAAGAGCTCACTCTTCCAGCAGCACCAACTGCTGCAGCCTTTACAGTATCAGCTGCACCCAGCTGTAACCAGAGGTGCCAGACAGTTAATGAAAAACAGCAGATTTCCTACCTAGGCTGCTTATTGATCCCTAATGACATATGCCTTATTGTGTTTGCAGACACTTCTTATACAACTTCACTTTTCCAGGAGAACAGAGTGACAGAAGAGCAAAGTTTCCCTTTCCTCTTCTGTCACTCTGTTCTCCCGAAGAAGTAAGGCTGTGCAAAGATCGGTTGGTTTTTCAGCTAATCTAAACAAAATCCAGATTTCCACATCCACACAAGCGAGGTATCCTCCCCGCTGTGCTATAATATTGTAAAAAGGGAGATCTCTCTGCTGTCAGAATACACTGATCAGCACTGCAGTCTATTGGCCGTAGCCACTGATTGAAAAAAAAATTCCAACATTCCCATTTTACAGAAGTTAATTGTTAGATTGTGTAGCGGGTGGTTACATTTAGGGGGAAGCATCTGAGTGGTAACCAGGCTCAGATGCACTAACTGTTAGGTCTCATGGACCATTTCTATCCCTGGTGTGTAAGTTCACTGGGGCCTGTGGGTGGTGCTGTTGCCTTGGGCCCGGGTTGAACTGCAGCATGAGGTTGTGTCCTTTTTGTCCCCTCTCGGCAGCAGTACGGCGGGGTGGGGAACCTGCTGTGCCTGTTGGGAGAGGATATAAGAGGGGGCGCCCATCTTCCAGAGGGGTCGTCGGTTCTGCGCTCAGGCACCTTAAGCCTGGGTGCGTGTGTGTCGCCTCCGGGTGCCCTAGACCCGGAGGCCTGTGGAGTTGTCTCTGGGTGCCCTAGGCCCAGAGACGGAGCTGCTGTTCCATCTCAGACACCTTCAGTCTGGGGTGAGGTACTTTGGAGAAAGGCCCGGGACTCCCAGGGATCTGCCTTGCGAAGGGACCCGTATCCAGGACGAGGAGGCCAGGGAGGTGACCCTTTCTGAAGACCCAGCGCAGAGTCGTGGTGACAAATGGGGCCTCTGGTAACTCTCCGGAGGGATGTTCTTGTCCTATAAGGGCTAGTTCACTAACAGAAGGAAGTGCGTGTTCTTTAAGTCACAGTGGCAGTGATACTACGCACCCAAGGTCAGTGGCAGTGACTTTCACATTTTTCACCCTGTCAGTGGCAGTGACCAACCTCATGGTCTGTGGCAGAGACCGTGCGCCAAGCCTGTTCGTGCTGATCAGAGCAGGAGAAACCCAAATTCAAGTTTGTGCCTGGACCTCCTCTCACCTTATCTGACCTGTGTTTGCCCCAACCCGTCTGCTCTTAGGCCCCTTTCACACTGAGGCGCTTTGCAGGCGCTATTGCGCTAAAAATAGCGCCTGCAATGCGCCCCAAAAAAGCCGCTTAATTGTATTCAATGTGAAAGCCCGAGAGCTTTCACACTGGAGCGTTGCGCTTGCAGGAGGGTCAAAAAACTCCTGCAAGCCGCATCTTTGAGGCGCGATAGGAGCGGTAAAAATACCGCTCTTATAGCGCCCCTGCCCATTGAAATCAATGGGGTAGCGCCTCCAATACGCCCACAAAACGCTGCAAAGAGGCGTTATTGCGGGCGTTTTTAACCCTTTTTCGGACGCTAGCGGGGGTTAAAATACCCCCGCTAGCGCCCGCAAATCGCGGCAAAAAAACGGTATAGCGGCGCTAAAAATAGTGCCGCTATACCACCAGCGCATCCAGCGCCTCAGTGTGAAAGTAGCCTTAAAGAGACTGTTTATTGTGCAAGAAGGAATGAATAAGTGTTGGACCTTTCAGTTGGTGTGGACAGTTGCTTACTGGGGAGAATTAAAGACTTGTTTCTGACTACTGCAGAAACTAGGTCAGCACTGGAGGCTTTTTGACACCAACCGCAAGCAGGCCAGAGAAACTAACACCGCTCAACCTCCCCAATCAGGAGGGTACGGGCTTGTGGTGCAGTGTGCCTCATTATTTTCCTGCGGAGGAGCCAAGCAGAAGAAAAGCAGGTAAAGTCTGGGGTTGGTGTGCTACAATTGCGAAGGGCCAGTAGGGTGCTGGACATAGCTTCCTAAAAACATCACAGAACCATGTCTCAGTGCTCCTCTCAAGAGCCTTTAGCCCTAATGTAGTGGGCTGGTTTTCAGGAGGATTTATACGTGTAGCCTTACCCCGAACGAGGAAGGAGTAGCTTGATAGATGGGTCATACTCTTTTCTACCAGTAATGACCTACTGTGGCTGAACCCAAACTCACTGACACACCAGTAGCAAAGAAAACAGATTCTATTAGGGCCAGAAACAAGCCCTGCAAATCGAACAAACAATGGAACAGTTGCAAGGTTAGCTCAGAAACTCTCTAACACAACACTATAATTAACAAGTTATAAAAAACAAACCAGGTGGCCTATGGCCCTATCCACACTATTGGCAAGTGGATCTACATATATAGTCTACCAGCGTTGGGGGTTCTTGGTTTTCTTTTTTGAGCACCCAATGACAATACAGTGGAACTTTTAAAAAAAAATTCTGACTTGGTTTGCGAGTGTTGTCTCGCAAAACGAGCAGAATTCAAGCTAATGGGGTGTTTGGAAATACTCAGAAATACTCAGTTCCCGGGTGTTTCCGAGCCTTTCCGAGGGATTCCGAGGTCAGCCGAGCCGTCTTCGGGCCTTTTTGAGTGTTTCCGAGGCTCTCCGGCGCCCCCCCACACCTCTGGTCACATGCGGTACTGCACACCCCATTAGCTTGAATTCTGCTTGTTTTGCGAGACAACACTCGCAAACCAAGTCAGATTTTTTTTTTTAAAAGTTCCACTGTATTGTCATTGTCTCTCCTGTCAGGGAGAGAGGAGACCGATACTGTGTCCCTTGTACATAGGGACACAGATCGGTCACCTCCCCCAGTCAGTCCCCTCCCCCCACAGTAAGAATCACTAATAGGGATATAGGGAAAACATTTAACCCCTTCCTCGCCCCCTAGTGTTAACCCCTTCCCTGTCAGTCACATTTATACAGTAATTAGTGCAGTTTTATAGCACTAATTGCTGTATAAATGTGAATGGTCCCAAAAATGTGTCAAAATTGTCCGATGTGTCCGACGCAATATCGCAGTCCTGACAAAAATCGCAGATCGGCGCCATTACTAGTAAAAAAAATTATAATAAAAAAAAATTCAGAATTCTATCCCCTATTACTATACGCTTATTGGGATTTTTTTAACCAAAAATATGTAGAAGAATACGTATCGGCCTAAACTGAGGAAAAAAACGTTTTTTTAAAAGAAAATTGGGATATTTATTATAGCAAAAATCCAAAAATATTGTGTTTTTTTTAAATTGTCGCTCTTTTTTGGTTTATAGCGCAAAAAATAAAAACCGCAGAGGTGATCAAATACCACCAAAAGAAAGCTCTATTTGTGGGAAAAAAAGA
Source organism: Rana muscosa (assembly GCA_029206835.1). Lineage (NCBI taxonomy): Eukaryota > Metazoa > Chordata > Amphibia > Anura > Ranidae > Rana > Rana muscosa. The sequence goes on along the minus strand of JARGYO010005626.1, from coordinate 101,523,419 downwards.
ACATCAATTTTGTTCGCGAGCCACTTCGCACGACCGCGCAATTGTCATTCAAAGCGACGCAGTGCCGAAAGCTGAAATTTCGCCTGGGCAGGAAGGGGGTTTATGTGCCCAGTAAGCAAGACGTTAAAACAACTTGGCACAGCTCTTGACTATTGTATAACAGATGTACCTTGCTGCTTAACCCACTTTTACACTCCAACTTCCTAAGTAACGAGACCACACTGAATTTGGAGAAAAACATAGGCCGTAGCAGCCTTATATATTTAAATTACATCTTTTATCAAATTTAACTCAAAACACAACATAAACATCTGTTATCAGAAAATCCCATCATTCCATCCTAGCGTTGGTCTTTGCAGGAACCTCAATTACCATATTGTAAATATTGCACTGCGGTACCTCTCAATCTGGTCATAGGCCTCAAGCCGACAGGCTGGCTCAGAGACGATCACTGACCGCAGTGCCCCCCATAACCATAACATTCCAGCTAAACCTCGGTTAACTGAAATACCACCCTCAGGACCCATACCACTGATAGGTCCTGAACTCTTCCTTTGAGGTATCTTCCTTCCACCGCAAAGACCAACACCCGCCACTGCCACGACATCCTGAGCACCACAACCTGTCTGGAGAAAAAAGAGCACAAAAAAAAAAACATACAACCAAAAAACATATATAAGGGAGGGTGGGTGGTAACTTTCCCTCGTGCTGTGTTGCCCTGGGGGAGGGGCCAACTCTATTTAATAACTCCTGCCCCCTCCCACTCTGCCTCCTACCCAATAATAAAACTCCTACCAACCTTGAACCCTGTCCCCTGTTAACACTGTCATGTCTGCCCTCCGCTCATTGCATTCTTTTCTTTTTCTCCAGGCCTTTCTTACCAGCTGCCCTCCTCGTGCTCCCTCCCTATTACTGTCCTTCTGCAGCACAGAGCTCTCCCTGGATAACTTTCAGGTATACCCTCCTCTAGAAAGATAAATCTTCATGTTTCCTGTGCCTACTCCACCTTCCTCCTGTACTCTATTCATCCTCATTTCTACAGTCAGGTCCATAAATATTGGGACATCGACACAATTCTAATCTTTTTGGCTCTATACACCACCACAATCAGTGGCGGTGCGTCCATAGAGGGTGCCGGAGCGCCGCCCCCTCTCGCTCCCGCATCGCCACTGAAAGACAATACACAGATTCATGCATTGCATGAATCTATGTATTGTCACCGCTGCCGCGCTGCCCACTATTCATATGGCCGGCCTCCTGGTGAGCTCCGGCCATATGAATTAGAGCGGCGTCCGGCGGTGGGTGTGGCTTGGAAGTGCCTATCAGAGCCAGTGGCCCTGATAGGCTTTCCGAATACAGCTCTCACGCTGTATTCGGCTTCCAAAAACTCCTCCCAGGTACGCACGGGGGTGCGTTCCTTTGAGAAGACTGTGGAGGTTTCAGCCAATCAGGTTCACCGGATCTGGTTACCGGTGACCTGATTGGCTGAAGCGACATCGAGGGCGGGAGAACATATCGAGGACAGCGCGGACCGAGGAAGGTAAGTGCAGGGCTGGGGGGGGGGGGACTGGCTGCATTTGGGGGGAACTGGCTGTATATGGGGGACAAACTGGCTGAATATGGGGGCACACTGGCTGCATTATGGGGGACGAACTGGCTGCATTTGGGGGGAACTGGCTGTATTATGGGGGACAAACTGGCTGCATTTGGGGGGAACTGGCTGTATATGGGGACAAACTGGCTGAATATGGGGGGAACTGGCTGTATATGGGGGCACACTGGCTGCATTTGGGGGGAACTGCCTGTATATGGGGGCACACTGGCTGCATTTGGGGGGAACTGGCTGTATATGGGGGCACACTGGCTGCATTTGGGGGGAACTGGCTGTATATGGGGGACATGCTGGCTGCATTTGGGGGGAACTGGCTGTATATGGGAGACAAACTGGCTGTATATGGGGGACAAACTGGCTGCATTTGTGGGGAACTGACTGTATATGGGGGACACACTGGCTGAATATGGGGGGAACTGGCTGTATATGGGGGACAAACTGGCTGTATATGGGGGACAAACTGGCTGTATATGGGGGCACACTGGCTATATATATGGGGGCATACTGGCTATATATGGGGACAAACTGGCTATATATGGGGACAAACTGGTTGTATATGGGGGGAACTGGCTGTATATGGGGGCACACTGGCTGCATTTGGGGGGAACTGGCTGCATTTGGGGGCACACTGGCTGCATTTGGGGGGAACTGGCTGTATATGGGGGACAAACTGGCTGCATTTGGGGGGAACTGACTGTATATGGGGGACAAACTGGCTGAATATGGGGGGAACTGGCTGTATATGGGGGACAAACTGGCTGTATATGGGGGAACTGGCTGTATATGGGGGGAACTGGCTGTATATGGGGGACAAACTGGCTGTATATGGGGGCACACTGGCTATATATATGGGGGCACACTGGCTATATATGGGGGCACACTGGCTATATATATGGGGGCACACTGGCTATATATGGGGACAAACTGGCTATATATGGGGACAAACTGGTTGTATATGGGAGCACACTGGCTGTATATGGGAGAACACTGGCTGTATATGGGGGCACACTGGCTGCATATGGGGGGCACACTGGCTGTATATATGGGGGCACACTGGTTATATATATATGGGGACAAACTGGCTGTATATGGAAACAAACTGGCTGTATTTGAGGGGGCAAACTGGTGGCGTTTGAGCACAGTGGCTGCGTTTAATGGGCACAGTGGCGACAATTGATTTTTTTTTTTCAATTTGTTTTGCGCCCCCCCCCAAAAAATTTTGAGCACCAGCCGCCACTGACCACAATGGATTTGAAATGAAACGAACAAGATGTGCTTTAACTGCAGACTTTGAGCTTTAATTTGAGGGTATTTACATCCAAATCAGGTGAACGGTGTAGGAATTACAACAGTTTGTATATGTGCCTCCCACTTTTTAAGGGACCAAAAGTAATGGGGCAGATTAACAATCATAAATCTAATTTTCGCTTTTTAATACTTGGTTGCAAATCCTTTGCAGTCAATTACAGCCTGAAGTCTGGAATGCATAGACATTAGGGATGAGCTTCGAGTTCGAGTCGAACTCATGTTCGACTCGAACATTGCCTGTTCGCCCGTTCGCCGAACAACGAACAATTTGGGGTGTTCGCGGCAAATTCGAAAAGTCTATGGGAGAAATCTAAAGTGCTAATTATAAAGGCTTATATGTAAGTTATTGTCCTAAAAAGTGTTTGGGGACCCGGGTCCTGCCCCAGGGGACATGTATCAATGCAAAAAAAAGTTTTAAAAACTGCCTTTTTTTTAGGAGCAGTGATTTTAATAATGCTTAAAGTGAAACAATAAAAGTGAAATATTCCTTTAAATTTCGTACCTGGGGGGTGTGTATGATATGCATGTAAAGTGGCGCATGTTTCCCGTGCTTAGAACTGTCCCTGCACAAAGTGTCATTGTTGAAGGAAAAAAAGTCATTTAAAACTCACTCGCGGCTATTAATGAATTGTCGGCTTTTATCAATACATAGAAAAGTCATTGATAAAAAAAAAAAAAAAGCGTGGGGGTTCCCCCAAATTTAATTACCAGGCCCTTCAGGTCTGGAATGGATATTAAGGGGAACCCCGCCGCAAATTTAAAAAAAAATGGCGTGCGACTCCCCCTAAATATCCATACCAGGCCCTTCAGATCTGGCATGGATTTTAAGGGGAACTCCACGCCAAATGAAAAAAAAATGGCGTGGAGTCCCCCCAAAAATCCATACCAGACCCTTATCCGAGCACGCAACCTGGCCGGCCGCAGGGGAAGAGGGGGGGACGAGAGAGCGGCCCCCCTCCCTCCTGAACCGTACCAGGCCACATGCCCTCAACATGGGGAGGATGTCCCCATGTTGATGGGGACAAGGGCCTCATCCCCACAACCCTTGCCCGGTGGTTGTGGGGGTCTGCGGGCAGGGGGCTTATCGGAATCTGGAAGACCCCTTTAACAAAGGGGACCCCCAGATCCCGCCCCCCATGTGAATTGGTAAGGGGTACATTGTACCCCTACCATTTCACAAAGAAAGTGTCAAAATTTTTTAATAAAAACACACAAACACCTTGGAAAAGTCCTTTATTTAACCACTTAAGCCCCGGACCATTTCGGGCCATTAGGACCAGGCCTGTTTTTGGGATTCGGCACTGCGCTGCTTTAACTGTAAATTGTGCGGACATGCAATGTTGTACCCAAATGAAATTTGCGTCCTTTTCTTCCCACAAATAGAGCTTTCTTTTAATGGTATTTGATTGCCTCTGCGATTTTTATTTTTTGCGATATAAACAGAAAAAGACCGAAAATTTTGAAAAAAAATGATATTTTCTACTTTTTGTTATAAGAAAAATCGAATTCACTCAATTTTAGTCATACATTTAGGCCAAAATGTATTCAGCCACATGTCTTTAGTAAAAAAAATGTCAATAAGCGTATATTTATTGGTTTGCGCAAAAGTTATAGCGTTTACAAACTAGGGTACATTTTCTGAAATTTACACAGCTTTAAATTTATGACTGCCTATTTCATTTCTTGAGGTGCTAAAATGGCAGGGCAGTACAAAACCCCCCCAAATGACCCCATTTTGGAAAGTAGACACCCCAAGGAAATTGCTGAGAGGCATGTTGAGCCCATTGAATATTTTTTTTTTTTGTCCCAAGTGATTGAATAATGACAAAAAAAAAAAAAAAGTTGTCACTAAATGATATATTGCTCACACATGCCATGGTTATATGTGGAATTGCACCCCAAAATACATTCTGCTGCTTCTCCTGAGTACGGGGATACCACATGTGTGGGACTTTTTAGGAGCCTAGCCACGTACGGGACCCCGGAAACCAAGCACCGCTTTCAGGATTTCTAAGGGCGCAAATTTTTGATTTCCCTCCTCACTACCTATCACAGTTTCGAAGGCCATAAAATGCCAAAATAGCACAAAACCCCCCCAAATGACCCCATTTTGGAAAGTAGACACCCCAAGCTATTTACTGAGAGGCATGTTCAGTCCATGGAATATTTTATATTTTGCCACAAGTTGCGGGAATATGACAAACTTTTTTTTTTTTGCACAAAGTTGTCACTAAATGATATATTGCTCACACATGCCATGGGCATATGTGAAATTACACCCCAAAATACATTCTGCTGCTTCTCCTGAGTACGGGGATACCACATGTGTGGGACTTTTTGGGAGCCTAGCCGCGTACGGGACCCCAAAAACCAAGCACCGCCTTCAAGGTTTCTAAGGGCATAAATTTTTGATTTCACTCCTCACTACCTATCACAGTTTTGAAGGCCATAAAATGCCAAGATGGCACAAAACCCCCCCAAATGACCCCATTTTGGAAAGTAGACACCCCAAGCTATTTGCTGAGAGGCATGTTGACCCCATTGAATATTTTTTTTTGTCCCAAATGATTGAATAATGACAAAAAGAAAAAAAAAATGTACAAAAAGTTGTCACTAAATGATATATTGCTCACACATGCCATGGTTATATGTGGAATTGCACCCCAAAATACATTCTGCTGCTTTTCCTGAGTACGGGGATACCACATGTGTGGGACTTTTTGGGAGCCTAGCCGCGTACAGGGCCCCAAAAACCAAGCACCGCCTTCAGGATTTCTAAGGGCGTAAATTTTTGATTTCACTCCTCACTACCTATCACAGTTTCGAAGGCCATAAAATGCCAAAATAGCACAAAACCCCCCCAAATTACCCCATTTTGGAAAGTAGACACCCCAAGCTATTTACTGAGAGGCATGTTGAGTCCATGGAATATTTTATATTTTGCCACAGGTTGCGGGAATATGACAAACTTTTTTTTTTTTGCACAAAGTTGTCACTAAATGATATATTGCTCACACATGCCATGGGCATATGTGAAATTACACCCCAAAATACATTCTGCTGCTTCTTCTGAGTACGGGGATACCACATGTGTGGGACTTTTTGGGAGCCTAGCCGCGTACGGGACCCCAAAAACCAAGCACCGCCTTCAAGGTTTCTAAGGGCATAAATTTTTGATTTCGCTCCTCACTACCTATCACAGTTTTGAAGGCCATAAAATGCCAAGATGGCACAAAACCCCCCCAAATGACCCCATTTTGGAAAGTAGACACCCCAAGCTATTTGCTGAGAGGCATGTTGAGCCCATTGAATATTTTTTTTTGTCCCAAATGATTGAATAATGACAAAAAGAAAAAAAAAAATTACAAAAAGTTGTCACTAAATGATATATTGCTCACACATGCCATGGTTATATGTGAAATTACACCCCAAAATACATTCTGCTGCTTCTCCTGAGTACGGGGATACCACATGTGTGGGACTTTTTGGGAGCCTAGCCGCGTACGGGACCCCAAAAACCAAGCACCGCCTTCAAGGTTTCTAAGGGCATACATTTTTGATTTCACTCCTCACTACCTATCACAGTTTTGAAGGCCATAAAATGTCAAAATAGCCCAAAACCCCCACAAATGACCCCATTTTGGAAAGTAGACACCCCAAGCTATTTGCTGAGAGGCATGGTGAGTATTTTACAGCTCTCATTTGTTTTTGAAAATTAAGAAAGACATTTTTTTTTCTTTTTTTTTTTCTTTTTTTACATTTTCAAAACTTTGTGACAAAAAGCGAGATCTGCAAAATACTCAACATACCTCTCAGCAAATAGCTTGGGGTGTCTACTTTCCAAAATGGGGTCATTTGGGGGGGTTTTGTGCCATCTGGGCATTCCATGGCCTCCGAAACTGTGATAGGCAGTGAGGAGTGAAATCAAAAATTTACACCCATAGAAATCCTGAAGGCGGTGCTTGGTTTTTGGGGTCCCATACGCGACTAGGCTCCCAAAAAGTCCCACACATGTGGTATCCCCGTACTCAGGAGAAGCAACAGAATGTATTTTGGGGTGTAATTCCACATATGCCCATGGCATGTTTGAGCAATATATAATTTAGTGACAACTTTTTGTACATTTTTTTTTTTTTTGGTCATTATTCAATCACTTGGGACAAAAAAAAAAAATATTCAATGGGCTCAACATGCCTCTCAGCAAATAGCTTGAGGTGTCTACTTTACAAAATGGGGTCATTTGGGGGGGGGGGGGGTTTTGAACTGTCCTGGCATTTTATGCACAACATTAGGAAGCTTATGTCACACATCATCCACTCTTCTAACCACTTGAAGACAAAGCCCTTTCTGACACTTTTTGTTTACATGAAAAAAAATTTTTTTTTGCAAGAAAATTATGTTGAACCCCCAAACATTATATATTTTTTTAAAGCAAAGGCCCTACAGATTAAAATAGTGGGTGTTGCATTTTTTTTTTCCACACAGTATTTGCGCAGCGATTTTTCAAACGCATTTTTTGGGGGAAAAACACACTTTTTTTATTTTTAATGCACTAAAAAACACTATATTGCCCAAATGTTTGATGAAATAAAAAAGATGATCATAGGCCGAGTACATGGATACCAAACATGACATGCTTTAAAATTGCGCACAAACGCGCAGCGGCGACAAACTACATTCATTTTTAAAAGCATTTAAAAGCCTTTACAGGTTACCACGTTAGATTTACAGAGGAGGTCTACTGCTAAAATGACTGCCCTCGATCTGACCTTCGCGGTGATACCTCACATGCATGATGCAATTGCTGTTTACATATGACGCTAGACCGACGCTTGCGTTCGCCTTTGCGCAAGAGCAGGGGGGGACAGCGGTGCTTTTTTTTTTTTTTTTATTATTTATTTGGCTTTTTTATTTTATTTTTAAACTGTGCCTTCCATATTTTATTTTTTTACCATTTTTATCGTTATCTCAGGGAATGTAAATATCCCCTATGATAGCAATAAGTAGTGACAGGTACTCTTTTTTTGAAAAAAATTGGGGGGTTAGACCCTAGATCTTTCCTCTGCCCTCAAAGCATCTGACCACACCAAGATCGGTGTGATAAAATGCTTTCCCAATTTCCCAATGGCGCTTTTTATATCCGGGGGCGGGGACATTCCCTCCCACTGCTTGTAAAAGCAGTCTAGAGGCTAATTATCTGCTAGAATTGCTTTTACATGAAAGCCGGCTGCTGGCTGAAAAGAATGATACCAAGATGATACCTAAACCCGCAGGCATCATTCTGGTATAAACATTCAAAGTCCAGCAACATACCAGTACGTTGCTGGTCCTTGTTGGACATGTATTGTAATCTTTTTTTTCATACAGCCTATTGGCTGAACGAAAAAAAGAGATTGATTGGTGGGTATGCCCACCATTAGAATACCTCCCTTCATCCACCCACTTCTAATGATGGGCATATATGCCGAAGCATGGGGGCATCCTCCCGCAAAAAAGTTATGCCGCGTACACACGGTCAAGCCTTCGTCGGAATTTCGACCGTATGTACGCGGCATAAAAGGTTATGCCGCGTACACACGGTCGGACTTTTCCACGGGCAAGCCTCCGTTGGAATTTCGACCGTATATACGCGGCATTAGGAGCAAAATCGCTCCTCCGCCCCTGCTGCCCCCATGCTTCGGCATATATGCTCTTTTTTTTAACTGTGGTGGTGAAATCACCTCCTACAGCGTTGGAGTCACGGCTTTATGTATCGTGGGAGCAAACGCTGTTGCTGTCAAGATAAATAGATCCGCACTGCAACTGAATGGCGTACCTGCTAAGCAAATGGTGGTTAACATTAAAACAAAGTAACATTACAGTACAACAGTAAGACCTTACCATGCCATACCTGCAAAGCAAATACCAAAACAAAACCTAGTAAAAAATAAAAAAATGTTTTAACGCAACCTGTGCCTAAAATATATATATGCCGAAGCATGGGGGCATCCTCCCGCAAAAAAGTTATGCCGCGTACACACGGTCGGACTTTTCCACGGGCAAGCCTCCGTTGGAATTTCGACCGTATATACGCGGCATTAGGAGCAAAATCGCTCCTCCGCCCCTGCTGCCCCCATGCTTCGGCATATATGCTCTTTTTTTTAACTGTGGTGGTGAAATCACCTCCTACAGCACTGGAGTCACGGCTTTATGTATCGTGGGAGCAAACGCTGTTGCTGTCAAGATAAATAATTCCGTGCTGCAGTTGAATGGCGCACCTGAAAACAAAAAATTACATACCTGAAAAGCAAGCATGATAAAACATTGCAGAATAGAATACAGTAAAAAAGAGCAGAACAATAGAGAGAAAATAGAGAGAGAGAGAACAATAAAACGACAACTATTTTTGGTTTTTTTATTTTATATTTTTTTTGTGTTTTGTTTTTTACGTTTTTTTTTTTCTTTTTTACACTTTTTTTTGTAACTTTACAACTGTAATGGTTCGGGTCTCTCAAAATGTAATGGCATCTTGGGAGACCCTGTGTAAGTGTGTCCTTGTCTGTGAAATGCTGTACCCTACGCTAAAACTTCACTTTTGGGTGGTAGCGTTCAAAACATTCACCTTGGCAAAGACCAGGCTTGTCAGGACAGAGTGGACAAAAACTACGGGTGTCACGCCTAAATCCGCGCTTGCTACAGACACGACATCTTTTTTGGGGGTGGCTTTGGGTAGGGGTACTCGGGAGGACATACGAATAATGCCTCTCATGCAGCCGGCTTACTGCATTTGGTAGGGGATGGTGAGGTGCAGAACCGCCTGGATACAGGAGTTCTGTGACTATCTCATTCTGGAATTTTAGAAGAGATAACGTCCCGCCTGAAGCTCTGTATAGCACATGAGCGTTCAGCAAAGCCAATTGGAATAATGATAGAGACACTTTTTTGTACCAGCGTCTCGCCTTACGGTCAATTAGATACGGCGCCATCAACTGGTCGTTGAGGTCCACCCCTCCCATATTTTGGTTATATTCGTGGACACAGAGGGGTTTCTCCACAACACCAGTCGCCGTACGAATTTGGACTGTCGTGTCTGCATGAAGGGAGGTAAGAAGGAAAACATTCTTATTGTCCCTCCACTTCATAGCGAGCAAGTTATTACACTTCAAGCAGGCTCTCTCCCCCAGCCTAAGACGGGCATCTACAAGCCGCTGGGGAAAGCCCCGGCGATTAGGTCGCACGGTGCCACATGCTCCAATCTGATGATCAAACAAGTGACTAAACAGTGGCACGCTCGTGTAATAATTGTCCACATACAAGTGGTACCCCTTTCCGAATAAGGGTGACACCAAGTTCCACACTATCTTGCCAGCGCTCCCTATGTAATCCGGGCAGTTGACCGACTCAATCTGACTATCTTTTCCCTCATAAACCATAAAGTTCACTACATAGCCTGTTGCCCTGTCACAGAACTTGTAGAGCTTGACCCCGTATCTGGCACGCTTGCTGGGAAGGTACTGCTTGAAAGACAAGCGGCCAGAAAATGTAATCAGGGACTCATCAACGCAGACAACTTGATCGGGAGTAAACAAGGCTGCAAAACGTTCGTTGAAGTGGTTTATGAGGGGCCGAATTTTATAGAGCCGGTCGTATTCAGGGTCCCCACGTGGACGACAAAGTTCATTGTCGTTGAAGTGCATGAACCGCAAAATCTGCTCGTATCGTGCCCTGGACATGGAGGCAGAGAACACGGGCATGTGGTCAATTGGGTGCGTGGACCAATAAGCACGCAATGACGGAAATTTATGTGTGCCCATGTTGAGGGAAAGGCCCAGAAAGGTCTTAAATTCGGAAACCGTAATTGGTTTCCAATTTCTGGCAATTTTAGGCAACTGGGGGTTAGCGGCGTTAATTGACCAGCATATAAATTACTCTGGTCCACAATAGATCTATAGAGATCTTCCGTGAAAAACAGCGAATAAAAATCAATTGGAATAAAATCAGCTGTTTCCACCTGAATACCGGGTTGGGCAGTGAATGGGGGAAGTACGGGTTCTGCAGAAGTGGTGGGGACCCAATCAGGATAGGCGAATTCTGCAGGAAGGGCAGTATGGGCACGACGGGCCTGCCTTTGTCTTCTTGGTGGCAGCGGGACACTACTTGTGCTTGCCACCTCGCCAGCTTGAACTGCACTTATGGGACTCGCCACGTCACCAAGTGTTACTGCAGTGCTGGATGTACGTCCAGGCTGTACTAGGCCGCTGGTGCTTGCCAGTTCACCAGAAGGAATAGCGGCGCTAGTACTACTCTGCTCCATGATACGAGAGACCTGCGGTTCTTGCTCCTCAACAACCTCAGAAGATCGGGATCGGGTACACCTGACCTTAGCAGGGACCTCAACTTCGTCGTCAGAGCTATCTGACGTGGGGCCGCTGACGTCACTGTCTTCTACGGGAAGATATTCTGAGCCTGAATCTGACAGATACGTGACCTCCTCTTCACTATCTGTCATGCTCAGAATCTCGTAGGCCTCTTTACTAGTGTACCTTCGTCTTGCCATTTTGGGCTCTAAATTTAGGGGTACACTAGTAAGATTCACAGGAAAAAAAGCACCTGACTGTCGTCAGCAAATATATCAAACGCTACAAAAAAACTGTTAGCGATCGCAGGGATCAGGCCTGTCTCTGCGAACGCTGCAGTTATGTGTGTTGTGTTTGGTAAGTGACAGTGATCGATCGATACTGCACTTGGGTGGGCTGGGCTGGGCTGGGCTGGGCGGAGGGGCTAAACGCAGGCGCTAGCAGGTATCTGGGCTGATCCCGCTAACACTGCGTTTTTGGGAACCCTAAACCGCTGGGGATGCTAGTATAGATCTGATCAGATACTATACCACTAAGGGGGGTGTATGCTTTGCGCGTGGGTGTTAGCGTTACTGGCACTAACCTAACACTGCCTGGGGCGACGCAGACCCTCTCTGGCGCTAAAACCTAATTGATCTCACCCGCCGGGCGATCAGGGGGGTTAAACCTTTATTGGGTTATATACGGCGGGTGCCCTGATGCTATAAAAAGCAAACTAATCAACCAGCGTCACCCGTAACCTTTATATGGTGATCACTGGTGAAAGGGTTAACTAGGGGCAATCAGGGGGTTAAAACCTTTATTAGGTTAAATATGGGGGTACCTGACACTATATAAAAACCTGACGGGTAACCTAAATAACTAAATAACTTACTGGCTAACCAGTGACACCAGTGACGCTTATACGGCGATCACTGGTGAAAGGGTTAACTCTAGGGGCAATCAGGGGGTTAAAATAATATATGGGGGTACCTGACACTAATAAAAACCTGCGGCGAACCTAAAAAAAAATAACTGCCTATCTAAAACACCAGCGACACGAATACAGCGATCGGAAAAACAATCGCTTAGTGACGCTGAAGTTAGGGGGTGAAAGGGTTACCTGGGGGGTGATCAAGGGGTTAAACCTTTATTAGGGGGGGTTAGGGGGCTACCCTGGACCTAAAGGGGCCTAATCCTAACTGCCCTGCAACTTTTTACAATCACAGATGACACTAAATGCAGTGATCAGTAAAATAAATGATCACTGCAATCAGTGACACTGTGATTGGGGGCTTTGGGGTGACCTGGGGGGTGATCTGGGGGTGACTGGGGGGTGATTTGTGTGCCTATGTGTACCTACGTGTCAGTGGACTGTTGGTGCACTAACCTGCTTCTTCTCTCCTCGGCGCCGGGAACGAAAAGACTGCGGCGAGGGAGATGACATCACTTCCTCCAGCCTGTGTTTACATTTCAGGCAGGAGGAAGCAATTTCATTCGCCGGGAGCGATCGCGAGGGGGGGGCGGAATCGAGCGGCCGCCCCCTCATGCCTGATCGCTCCCGAACACTTAACGGCCGCTCACTGCAGTGAAGGGGGGTCCGGATGGACCCCCCAACTGCACAAAGGCGATCACGTAGATCTACGTGATTCTGCCTGTCGGTGCCATTCTGCCGACGTAAATCGGCGGTGGGCGGTCGTTAAGTGGTTAAAAAAAAGCAAAAAAAAAACATTCCAGCGATGAAATCCAGTGTTCCGCGGCGATCCGATGTCCAGCGCTGTCCGTCATTGGTTGTGCCTGAGCGGACCTGATAGGGAACTTCCTTCACCGTGTTTTAAATATATAGACCCGCCCCTTCTAAAGTTCCCCATCAGGTCCGCTCAGCGGACCAGATGCGGAACGCGAGGAGGGGCGGGTCTATTCATGTATTACACAGTGAAGGAAGTTCCCCATCAGGTCCGCTCTACGAGGGGGCGGACCTGATGGGAACTTCCTTCACTGTGTAATACGTGAATAGACCCGCCCCTTCTCATGTTCCGCATCTGGTCCTCTGAGCGGACCTGATGGGCAACTCTTTGGTTGCTTTCGCAATATGATTCGGGTCATTGTCCATCTGCACTGTGAAGCGCCGTCCAATGAGTTATGAAACATTTGGCTGAATATGAGCAGATAATATTGCCCGAAACACTTCAGAATTCATCCTGCTGCTTTTGTCAGCAGTCACATCATCAATAAATACAACATAACCAGTTCCATTGGCAGCCATACATGCCTCTAATCAAAAATAGGTGATAGGTCACCTAATCTTATTTTTTGGAAAAGATTTATTGATAACATCCTTTTTGTCTGGGATGGTGACACTGAATCAGTCAATTCCTATCTGTCTTTCTTAAATAGTAATGACAGGGGAATTATTCTTAGTTATGAGATTAGTCCCATTCAGATTCATTTTCTGGATCTCAATATTTCAATAGAGGACAATAGGATTGTCACGTCCACCTTTTTTAAACCGACGGACAGGAACGGTTATATACCACTGGACTCTTGTCATTATAGTTCCTGGCTGTCGGCGGTTCCAAAGGGTCAGTTTTTGCGCTTAAATTTGGAGCAATATCATAAGGAGGCACAAATCCTTAGATCTAGATTCATAGTCAAAGGTTATGATATTGCTAAACTGGATTCTATCATTGCTGAGGTTGGTCTCAAAGATAGACAGACTCTTCTGTGTGACAGACCCCCAGATGTGGAAAACAGGGAGGATTTTGGCCTTGCCTTTCTGACCACATATTCAAGCCAACACTGGGCCATTAAAAGAATCATTAAAAAACATTGGTCGGTGTTAAAGAATGACCGAGTGTTGGGGCCTCTGTTGTCCAACAGCCCAAGAGTGCTCTTCAGGGGTGCTTCCAACCTCAGACATTCAATAGCACCAAACGTACCTGATCCCCCAACTCGTCCGACTTTTTTTGGGGATCTGAAGGGATTCTATCCCTGTAGGAGATGTAAAGTTTGTAGGGTCAATGCTCTCCAGGGTAGAAGAATTACTGATTTCACTTCATCTGGAACAGGAGTGACATATCCCATTAGGTCCCTTATAACCTGCACTACTAAATGCGTGGTGTACCTCTTGCGGTGCCCATGCGGGTTGGAATATGTCGGACGGACTATTAGGAAACTCAGTATAAGATTGGGGGAGCACATTACCAACATAAAAAATGGTTTTGACAAACATAATGTGTCAAAACATTATGATCTTGTACACAATAGAAACCCAAAAGGTACTATCTTTATTGGTCTGGAAAAATATGTGCCCCATTGGAGAGGTGGAAATGGTAGAAGAAGCATATCCAGATCTGAAACCAGCTGGATACATAAATTAGGCTGTCACACACCGGGAGGCCTTAATGTGGAATGGGACATAAATTGCTTCATTAATAATGGGTGATTTATTATTTTGATGTCCCTTCCAATAATCTTTATCCATTTTTCACTTTCTTACCTTTTGTGTATTTTCGATCTGGGCTTTAGTTTATGGATAACATTTCTGAATTTTGAACAATTAGTATATGTAATAGAGAGTTTTTTATTGATTTTATATATATATATATATGTGTAATGTATATTAATCTGTTATAATTGGGACTTTACAAATCCCTCTTTTTGTAAACAGTTACATCATGACCCACAAGATGGCGTTGTGTGGAATAGATTCAAATAGGTGCAATATCCGGAGGTTCCACCAGGTGTCAGGATGTGATTGTTATCTATGTATAGACCTCTGCATTGAGAATTCAATGCACAGGTCCACTATCTGCTCCGTCTGTCAATCTGAGGCCTAACCAATGAGAGAACCCTTTGCGGGCCCTTTGGCTATAAATAGCGTGTGCGCACTTGCGTGGGCGTGCCCCTGATGACGTCAGATTTGACGAAATGACGTAGGGCGACACGTGCACGCATTGCTTACGCGCAAACGGTCGTTTGATTGACAGAATACAGAGCTTTTTATTCCTTGCAAGGAGTTTTTTAACCAGCATTTTAATATCTCAGGACCTGTTACTTTGAGGTTCTGTATCGCATACTTTGTGAATATAAACCCCTTTTTTTATGGATGAACGCTACACTATGAAAAGTTTTTCTTTCTCTTTTGGATTTTATCCTACTTACTGAGGAACATCCACTCTGATCTGCCAAGAGTGTGTCTACTCCCAGTTCTGGCCAGGTGTTCAATCAACGTCTCTGGAGACTCTCCCATTGTGGATGAAGCGTTCCTGCAGAATCATCCTGCCTTCCATGGAGTAAAACATCACTCTACTGAGCCTGTTTTGACCCCCCTGAGAAGGGTGGTCGCAGGCTGTCTGGTAAGCCTTCATTCTTCACCTTGGTGGCGGGATCTTTACTAAGTGTTGGAGCATTTTGCCTATGATTTTCATCTGATACCTGCACTCTGTAGAACTCTTATCATCTTTAAATAGAGGAGAAGATTTCATATATTTTTCACTGACACACATGAACTTTAAATTGTTTATTTGTAGTATTCACTCATGTTTTTGATACTTTTTCTTATATTTTTTTCCCTGTATAGCCATACACAGTTTTGCTCATCCAGCGCTACACCTTTTTGTATATTTATAGCCATACATGCCTACGCCATGACACTACCACCACCATGCTTCACTGATGAGGTGGTATGCTTTGGATCATGAGCAGTTCCTTTCCGTCTCCATACTCTTCTCTTCCCATCACTCTGGTACAAGTTGATCTTGGTCTCATCTGTCCATAGGATGTTGTTCCAGAACTCTGAAGGCTTTTTTAGATGTTGTTTGGCAAACTCTAATCTGGCCTTCCTGTTTTTGAGGCTCACCAATGGTTTACATCTTGTGGTGAACCCTCTGTATTCACTCCGGTGAAATCTTCTCTTGATTGTTGACTTTGACACACATACACCTACCACCTGAAGAATGTTCTTGATCTGGCCAACTGTTGTGAAGGGTGTTTTCTTCACCAGGGAAAGAATTCTTCGATCATCCACCACAGTTGTTTTCCGTGGTCTTCCGGGTCTTTTGGTGTCGCTGAGCTCACCGGTGCCAAACAGTTGATTTGGCCACACCTAATGTTTTTGCTATCTCTCTGATGGTATGTTTTGTTTTTTCAGCCTAATGATGGCTTGCTTCACTGATAGTGACAGCTCTTTGGATCTCATATTGAGAGTTGACAGCAACAGATTCCAAATGCAAATAGCACACTTGAAATGGACTCTGGACCTTTTATCTGCTCCTTGTAAATGGGATAATGAGGGAATAACACACACCTGGCCATGGAACAGCTGAGCAGCCAATTGTCCCATTACTTTTGGTCCCTTAAAAAGTGGGAGGCACATATACAAACTGTTGTAATTCCTACACCGTTCACCTGATTTGGATGTAAATACCCTCAAATTAAAGCTTAAAGTCTGCAGTTAAAGCACATCTTATTCGTTTAATTTCAAATCCATTGTGGTGGTGTATAGAGCCAAAACGATTAGATGTCCCAATATTTATGGACCTGACTGTATTCTGCTTGCACTTGTACAATAAATCTGTTCAAATTTCATTTTAAAATGACTAGTGCCCATTTTTCTTACATCCTTAGCAAAAATAAATAACTGGGACCTTATTGGTAAGTGGGCTTAGAACATTTACATTTCTTTGCTGCCCACAAAATGCCATTTTCCTTACTTACTATAAATACTTTAATTATAAAAAATACAAAAATGTTTTTTTTTATTGTAGCACACAGATCCTTTTACCCTGCTTACCTCCACAAGCAGAATGGGACACACCATGCCACAAGCCCAGAGGTCCAGAGTTCATTTCAAGTGTGCTATTTGCATTTGGAATCTGTTGCTGTCAACTCTCAATATGAGATCCAAAGAGCTGTCACTATCAGTGAAGCAAGCCATTATTAGGCTGAAAAAACAAAACATACCCATCAGAGAGATAGCAAAAACATTAGGTGTGGCCAAATCAACTGTTTGGAACATCCTTAAAAAGAAAGAACGCACCGGTGAGCTCAGCGACACCAAAAGACCCGGAAGACCACGGAAAACAACTGTGGTGGATGACCAAAGAATTCTTTCCCTGGTGAAGAAAACACCCTTCACAACACTTTGCCAGATCAAGAACACTCTCCAGGAGGTAGGTGTATGTGTGTCAAAGTCAACAATCAAGAGAAGATTTCACCAGCGTGAATACAGAGGGTTCACCACAAGATGTAAACCATTGGTGAGCCTCAAAAACAGGAAGGCCAGATTAGAGTTTGCCAAACAACATCTAAAAAAGCCTTCAGAGTTCTGGAACAACATCCTATGGACAGATGAGACCAAGATCAACTTGTACCAGAGTGATGGGAAGAGAAGAGTATGGAGAAGGAAAGGAACTGCTCATGATCCAAAGCATACCACCTCATCAGTGAAGCATGGTGGTGGTAGTGTCATGGTGTGGGCATGTATGGCTGCCAATGAAACTGGTTCTCTTTTATTTATTGATGATGTGATTGCTGACAAAAACAGCAGGATGAATTCTATAGTGTTTCGGGCTATATTATTATCTGCTCATATTCAGCCAAATGCTTCAGAACTCATTGGACGGTGCTTCACAGTGCAGATGGACAATGACCCGAAGCATACTGCGAA
Source organism: Rana muscosa (assembly GCA_029206835.1). NCBI lineage: Eukaryota > Metazoa > Chordata > Amphibia > Anura > Ranidae > Rana > Rana muscosa. Next base: position 101,505,514 of record JARGYO010005626.1, on the reverse strand, counting down.
AGCAACCAAAGAGTTTTTTAAGGGAAAGAAGTGGAATGTTATGCAATGGCCAAGTCCATCATCTGACCTGAATCCGATTGAGCATGCATTTCACTTGCTGAAGACAAAACTGAAGGGAAAATGCCCCAAGAACAAGCAGGAACTGAAGACAGTTGCAGTAGAGGCCTGGCAGAGCATCACCAGGGATGAAACCCAGTATCTGGTGATGTCTATGCGTTCCAGACTTCAGGCTGTAATTGACTGCACAGGATTTGCAACCAAGTATTGAAAGTTTGATTTATGATTGTTAATCTGTCCCATTACTTTTGGTCCCTTTAAAAAGTGTGAGGCACATATACAAACTGTTGTAATTCCTACACCGTTCACCTGATTTGGATGTAAATACCCTCAAATTAAAGCTGAAAGTCTGCAGTTAAAGCACATCTTGTTCGTTTAATTTCAAATCCATTGTGGTGGTGTACAAGTGCTGGGAAGTTCGGGATTCAGAAGGTCATATCCTGATCGTATCCCCAGGAAATTTAAAGTGAATGTTCTGTGCTTCACACCGGCTGCTGGGACCGTGAGAGGGGACTATCCGGGTAAGCAAAGCCCACTCAGGACTGAGTAAAGATAACTGACAGTTAAGTGCCGCGTGCCTGAACCTGCCTCCCTGTTAAATTCTCTATCTTCAACTTTCCTATCAAGTTTCTACGCAAGCAAAATAAACCTTTCTTTATTGGGTTTAATAGACATGTGTACTGCCGAAAAATTTGTTTTTTTCGTTTTCGTTTATTTCGTTTTTTTGCTTTTTTTGGAAATTCGGAAATTCAAAAAATTATTTTTTTCCGTTTTCGTTCTTTTCGTTTTTTTGCTTTTTTCGGAAATTCGGGAAATTCGGAATTCCGAATTTCCAAAAAAAGCAAAAAAATAAAAAATAAAACAAAAGCAAAAAAAAAAAACGAAAAGAAAAGAAAAAAAAGAATTTTCGAATCTCGATTTTTCAGATTTCCAATTTCCGAAATTCCGAATTTCTGAAATTGGAAATTTCGAAAATTTGAGATTCGAAAATTCGAAATTGCAAATTTCGAAAATCTAAAATTAGAAAATGGGAAATTTGGAAAGTTGAATTTGTGAATATTTAGAATTTTCGGAATTTCCGAAATTAGAAAATTCGTTTTTTTTGCTTTTTTCGGAAATTAGAAAAATCTTTTTTTTCGTTTTATTCGTTTTTTTTGCTTTTCCAAAAAAAGCTTTTCCAAAAAAAGCAAAAAAAACGAAAAAACGAAACGAAAAAAAGAAAAAAATGTGAAAATTCGAAAATCCGAATTTACGAAATTCCGAATAACGAAAATCCGAATTTACAAAATTCGGAAATTTTGAAATTCTGAATTTTGTAAATTCGGATTTTCAAATTTCCGTTTTTTTTTTCGTTTTTTTCGGTTCGTTTTTTCATTTTTTTGCTTTTTTCAGAAATTCGGAATTCCGGATTTCCAGAATTTCCGAAAAATTAAAAAAACGAAAAAAACGAATTTTTCGAATTTCCAAAAAAAGCAAAAAAACGAAAAGAACGAAAACGGAAAAAAAATCATTTTTCGAATTTCCGAATTTGCAAAAAAAGCAAAAAAACGAAATAAACGAAAACGAAAAAAATTAATTTTTCGGCAGTGCACATGTCTATTAAACCCAATAAAGAAAGGTTTATTTTGCTTGCGTAGAAACTTGATAGGAAAGTTGAAGATAGAGAATTTAACAGGGAGGCAGGTTCAGGCACGTGGCACTTAACTGTCAGTTATCTCCACTCAGTCGTGAGTGGGCTTTGCTCACCCGGATAGTCCCCTCTCACGGTCCTAGCAGCCGGTGTGGAGCACGGAACATTCACTTTAAATTTCCTGGGGATACGATCAGGATATGACCTTCTGAATCCCGAACTTCCCAGCACTTGTAACACTTGAGACCTTAGGTGCCAGTGGGCACGTTACAAGGCTTTTGGCGGATTATGGAATCCTTCCCTCTAATAGGCAACCAGGCCTCTCCCGAGACAGTGACTTCCCTCACCGATCCCTACGGACAGGTCCTCCCCTGGTTTCCTCTCCTTCAGAGCGGGTCAGCCCCACTTGGGCACCCTGGGACTCCTCTTCTGGTGTAGGCCTCAGCTAAAGGTGCTGGGCCTATCTGGAACGATGCAGCCTCGGGCCGAAGGTGCCCGGGGCTGAATACACACACACACTTACACACACACACACACGTACCCCTGGCCATGAGGGCCACCGAAGGTGGGGTACGTGCCTAGGACCAAGGGGTCCTCTGGATCACCTCCAAACTCCCCGACCTAATGGCGTCCGCCCCTTAAGTACCCTCTCCCGGCATGCACATCGGGTAGACCACGCCCACTGCATGCCTGCCGAGAGAGGACACCCAATCGCGCTGCAATGCTACCTGTGGTTCAACCTGAGACCTGGGTGACAGCGCCCCCCCACAAGTCAAAGGGAACTGTACTGCCAGGCAACACCACAACAAAGCAGAAACCAATTTAAAGAATTCAAACAGCCTGAGCCTAAGAGCCGGTTCACACTCGGGCAACACGACTTCCAGCGCGACTTTACAAGGCAACTTCAAGGCAACTTCGAGGCAACTTCAAGGCAACTTCGAGGCAACTTCAAGTTTCCTCCAGGACAGGCGACTTTGCCAGTGGGCAATCAAACAATAATCAGCTCTGTGGGAGGGAGGGGTTTGCCTGAAAAAACTATTTTCTCTTCCTGTAAAGTTACTTCAGTTAAGACACTGATCCGACTTTGGAGGCAACTTCTATTGAAATCAATGGGTACAAGTTGCCTAGAAGTCGTTTTCAAGTAGTACAGGAACCTTTTTTGAAGTCGGAGCGACTTCTGTAGTGTGTGCATAAAGACGGCTCCATAGACTAACATTACAGCGCGTCTTGGGGCGACTTGGGGCGTCTCGGGGCGACCTGAAGTCGGATCCTGAGTCGCCCTGGTGTGAACCGGGTCTAAATATTTGCTCAGGCTACCCCTTAAATTTAGGCATAGCGACCCCAATTATGGGGGGTCCACTACATTTTTTTTTATAATTATAGAGAATGCAAACAATCACTCCTTGGGCTTAGAACATATTAAAAAAAATGTTTTGATCCCCACAAAATGCCATTTTCCTTATTTATAATAAATACATTAATCTTAAAAAAATCCAAAAATACCCTTTTATTTAATTATAGAAAATGCAACAGGAGGATCTGGAACAATAAAGGTGGGCAGATACACTCAAAACTTCCAGGTGGCCAAGACCCAGTAGAGTGGAAAAGTTTTTGCTGCTTACTGTAAGCTGGTTTCATCTGCTGGAGGGTAATAAAGAAAGCTTTTAATGGATTTTTGCCTGATGTTTTCATCTTTCCTGTCCATTTCTGAATATATAAATTAGTACATGAATTGTGTAGTTGGCAGGCCAAAAAGATTTGTCTATGTCATAAAGCTTACCTACTGTAGCTTTAATATGTGTGTCTATACTGGGGGGACCAGCATTTTTTGCAAAAAAGGTATTTCAACCCCACTGTTCTGCCCTCACAATGTGTTCAAAGGACAAAGCTTGGCAGACAGCTAACAGCTTCCCAACAAAGACTCAGGAGGAAGGGCTTATAGTTGAAATCTTTACTGAGAATAAGTTTTTTGTAAAACTGCAAAACACAAATTATAAAAATATGCATTAGCATTTAACATTACATCACAAATGCAAATAGTAACAGGCATGCTGCAATACTGTTAAGGCACTAGCTAGCAAAAATGTGGCCTAGCTGAGTGAACTTCCTGACAGACACATAAAATGTAGTTGCATTAGTAGAACATATACTGACTAGTGATGAGCCGAACACCCCCGGGTTCGGTTCGCACCAGAACCCGCGAACGGACCGGAAGTTCGAACGAACATTAGAACCCTATTAAATACAATGGATGCGAACGTTCGAATTCTAAAGTGCTAATTATAACAACTATTATGCATGTTATTGTCCTAAAAAGGGTTTGGGAACCCGGGTTCTGCACCAGGGGACATGTATCAATGCAAAAAGAAGTTTTAAAAACGGTCGTTTTTCGGGAGCAGTCATTTTAATGATGCATAAAGTGAAAAAAAAAAAGTCAAATATTCCTTTAAATATCGTACCTGGGGGGTGTCTAAAGTATGCCTGTGAAGTGCCACGTGTTTCCCGTGTTTAGAACTGTCCCTGCACAAAATGACACTTCTAAAGGAAAAAAAAGCCATTTAAAACTGCTTGCGGCTTTAATGTAATGTCTGGTCCCGGTAATATGGATGAAATTCTTTAAGAAAAATGGCATAGCTACCCCATGACCCCCCCCCCCCTACCCCAGCCCATTACCAGCCCCTTTGGGTCTTGTATGGATATTAAGGGGAACCCCGCACATAAAATAAAAAAGGCCCTATATACTCTGAACAGCCGTATACAGGCGGTGCATACAAGACAGGGACTGTAGGTTTGTTCTTATGTAGAATCTGTTTGTAATTTTGAACAGGTACATTGTTGAAGTGTAGCTCCAGCCCAAAAATCTATTTTTAAACTTTTTGGAAAACATAGGTAAGGGTTATCACCCCTGTAACATTTGTTTTGCTGTCTGTGCCCCTGTTCAGAACATTTCACCTCACTTTCCGTCCCAATGACAACTGTTTTTGAAATGTGGTGTTTTTCTTGAAACAAGGATTGCTGATAAAGCATCAGTACAGAGGAGACACCTTTCTCCCATATTTATTCTTACAGGAGAGAATTTTCCTTCCTAGTGGTAGATTTCCTCTCACTTCCTGTTGTCTTCTTGCGTTTGCAAGTAGGAGTCGTTTGTAAGTTGGATGTTTGAAAGTAGGGACCTGCCGTATATACTCTGCAGAAATAGGCCCCTTAGTTGTTGGTGTTGGCACAACACTGTAAGCACTCACAGTTACTCTTGGTTGGTGCTGGAACGCCCTGCTGTCAACTATTATATCAGGAATTTTAATTACATATAATTGTTGAACAGTGGTAGTAAAAATTGGGCCTTTGATGGTGGTGCTGGTGCCACAACACTGTAAGCCCTGACAGTTACTCTTGGTGGGTGCAGCAATGGGCCCTGCTGTGAATTATTAGATCAAGAATTGTAATTACATGCCCCTGTTGAACAGGGGCTGAAAAATTGGGCCTTAGGCACTGGTGGCACAACACTGCAACCCCTCACAGATACTGTACTTGGAGCACAGCAATGAGCCCTGTTGCAAAGTATTGCTTCAAAAATTGTAATGACACGCCCCTGTTAAACAGGGGCTGAAAAATTGGGCCTTAGGCACTGGTGGCACAACACTGCAACTCCTCACAGATACTGTACTTGGAGCACAGCAATGAGCCCTGTTGCAAAGTATTGCTTCAAAAATTGTAATTACACGCCCCTGTTAAACAGGGGCTGAAAAATTGGGCGTTAGGCACTGGTGGCGGCACCCATAAACAAAAATGATCTTCCAAGCTATCATCATCAATCGTATCATTGAGGACTCGGAGGAGGAGGATAGCCAGTCAACATAACAGCACAGGCACTCAGCATCAGCATCAGTCTTGAAGGGATGTGACATTTTAAAATCAATTAGTCTGTTATATCAGCATCAGGTGTGTGGTAGCTGGTGGTGATCCAAGACTGGTTCATCTTGATGAAAGTCAGTCGATCAACCGAGTCGGTGGACAGGCGCACCCTGTGATCCGTGACAAATCCTCCAGCAGCACTGAATGTGCGTTCCGAAAGAACGCTGGATGCAGGACAGGCCAGTAGCTCAATTGCATACTGTGCAAGCTCTGGCCAGTGATCCATCCTCAAGACCCAGTAAGCCAGAGGATTTTCGGTGGGGAAGGTGTCCAAGTCTGACCTTGCCCCTAGATATTCCTGCACCATGTTTATCAGACGCTGGCGATGGTTGCTGGAACCAATCATACTTTGGGGCTGCGGACTAAAGAATTGTCTGAACGCATCGGTCAGACGGCCACCTTCCCCACCGCTCCTTCTTTGACTGGCCGAAGCCTCAGCAACTCGTTGTCCAGGACCAGGAGTTTGCAACCTCCCAGTCTCTGGGAACGCGTTGCACAGACCTTTCTGCAAGGCCTCCCGGAGTTGTCTCATCCTCTGCTCCCTCTGCGACGGTAACATAAGGTCCGCAACCTTACCCTTGTACCGTGGATCAAGGAGAGTGGCCAGCCAGTAATGGTCCCTCTCCTTGATCCGAAGAATACGAGGATCCTTCCGCAGACTTTGCAGGATCAGGGAGGCCATGCAGCGTAGGTTTGCTGAGGCATTCGCTCCGGAGTCCTCTGGGTCACTAAGGACGACATGATCCGCAGCCACCTCCTCCCAGCCACGTACAAGTCCACTGGTTTCTTGGGACTGTAAATCATCCCTAAAAGACTGCTGCTGATGATGCTGAGTGCCAGCCTCCACCTCCATGCTGACACAATCCTCCTCCTCCTCCTCCTCCTCCTCCTCTTCCTGTGCGATGGGTGGGACAGAAGGAACACTGTCTGGGTAAAGGGGGCCTTGAGAGGCAAGGAAGTCCTCCTCTTCCTGCCTCTGTTCTGCCTCAAGTGCCCTGTCCATTATTCCACGCAGCGTGTGCTCCAACAGGTGGACAAGAGGTACAGTGTCACTGATGCATGCACTGTCACTGCTCACCATCCTCGTGGCCTCCTCAAATGGTGCCAGGACAGTGCATGCATCCCTGATCATGCCCCACTGGCGTGGAGAAAAAAAACCAAGCTCCCCTGACCCTGTCCTGGTGCCGTAGTCGCACAGGTACTCATTGATGGCCCTCTGCTGCGTGTGCAGCCGCTGCAGCATGGCCAACGTTGAGTTCCACCTGGTGGGCATGTCACATATAAGGCGGTTCTTGGGCAGGTTCAACTCCTTTTGCAGCTCAGCCAGGCGAGCACTGGCATTATAAGATCTGCGGAAATGCACACAGACTTTCCTGGCCTGCCTCAGGACATCCTGTAAGCCCGGGTACCTGCCCAAGAACCGCTGCACCACCAGGTTAAGGACGTGAGCCACACAGGGCACATGGGTCAGTTGTCCCTGTCGGAGGGCGGAGAGGAGGTTGGTGCCATTGTCGCAAACCACCATTCCTGGCTTAAGCTGGCGTGGCGTCAACCACCTCTCGGCCTGGCCCTGCAGAGCAGACAGGACCTCTGCCCCAGTGTGGCTTCTGTCCCCCAAACACACCAGCGCAAGCACGGCATGGCATCTTTTTGCCTGCGTACTTGCGTAGCCCCGTGAACGGCTACGGAGCACCGCTGGTTCAAAGGACAAACCACAGGAAGAGGCCATGGAGGAAGAAGAAGAGGAGGGGGTGGAGGAGAGAGGTGTGTCACAACCAGTAGTAGCATTTTGGAGGCGTGGCGGTGGGACAACCTCCAACACTACTGCACCTTGTCCTGAATCCTTCCCAGCTGCCAAAAGAGTGACCCAATGGGCCGTGAAAGAAAGGTAACGTCCCTGTCCATGCCTGCTGGACCATGAGTCAGCGGTAATATGCACCTTACCGCTGACCGCCCTGTCCAGCGAGGCCAAGACATTGCCTTCCACATGCCGGTAGAGAGCCGGAATAGCCTTCCGTGAGAAAAAGTGGCGTTTGGGAACCTGCCACTGAGGAACCGCACATTGCACAAACTCACGGAAGGGGGCCGAGTCTACCAACTGAAAAGGCAGCAGTTGAAGCGCTAGCAATTTAGCCAAGCTAGCATTCAACCGCTGGGCATGTGGATGGCTGGGAGTGAACTTCTTTCGACGGTCCAGCAGCTGGGGCAGGGAAATTTGCCTGCTAGAATCGGACGTCGGTGTACTGCTAGCAGAGTGGGCGCAAGTACTTGGCTGTGACACACCTAATTCTACACCTTCATTCCTCTCAGTGCATGTTTCAGAGAGGACTGAAGTTATAGTGGGGTTGGAGATCCCAGCTGATGCGGTGCAAGGAGAGGTCCGCTTTGTTCTTTGGTGTGGGTCTTTGAGGTAGGCTTGCCAACGAGCTGCATGGCAGGTCAACATATGTCTGGTCAGGCATGTGGTACCCAAGCGGCTGATGTTTTGGCCACGCGATATACGCTTGAGACATATGTTGCAAACAGCAGCTGTGCGATCTGATGCACTAGCCTCAAAAAAGGCCCACACCAAAGAACTTTTTGAATGACGGGCAGAGGCAGCGCCCTGCACAGGCGGAGCTCTGCGGTGTGATTCCGTCGGTGTACTGCCCTTACGCTGGCCACCAAAGGGCATCCTGCCTCGTTGGAGATGTGCCTCCTCCTCATCCTCCTCCTCCTCCTCTCTCCTATTAGGCACCCACGTGGAGTCATTGACCTCATCATCCCCTCCCTCCTCATCACTGGAGCCAATCTGGCAGTATGCTGCAGCTGCTGGAACATGACTGCCAGATTGGTGTCCTTCTTGAGCATCCCCTCTGTCTGCTCTCACGCTACTGCCTTCCTCTAGCTGGGTTTCATCATCAGACCCTTCGAAACGCTGGGCATCCTCCTGGAGCATGTACCCAACACTGTGCTGAAACAGTTCGGGGGACTCCTCAGGAGGAGGACATGGTGGGTCTAGGGAAGGAGTGACTGATGATTTGTCTGACATTGATACCAGGGAAGACGACGCTTTGGCAGCTGCTTTTCCAGTACCCTGAGCCTGGGTGAGAGAGGATGAGGAGGAGGAGGAGGGCTTGGTCATCCACTCTACCAAGTCTTCGGCATGATGTGGCTCAACATGTCCAGCTGCCGAAAAGAAGGACAAGCGTGTCCCATGGCCATGTGCTGATGACAATGCACCGCGTCCACGACCAGCACTGTTGCCCCCAGACACAGAGCCTGCTTGCCCTCTTTTATTGCCTCCTGACTGTCTGCCTCTCCTTGTTTGCCTTCCAGACATTCTAATAGATGGCCTGCAGGGAGATGGGAAAAAAGCAATAAGGGCTACCTTCAGGTGTCCTTCTCTGTCCCTGGAAACAAGGACTTGCAGAGTGAAAGAAAAAAAACACTCTCCCTACCTACAGTTTTCTGTCCCTAGAAAAAATGTTTTTTTTAATCACAATATAGCACAAGGAAAATTAACTCACTGTCCTTACAGGTCCCTGGAAACAAGGACTTGCAGAGTGAAAGAAAAAAAACACTCTCCCTACCTACAGTTTTCTGTCCCTAGAAAAAAATGTTTTTTTTAATCACAATATAGCAAAAGGACTATTCACTCACTGTCCTTCCAGGTCCCTGGAAACAAGGACTTGCAGAGTGAAAGAAAAAAAACACTCTCCCTACCTACAGTTTTCTGTCCCTAGAAAAAAATGTTTTTTTTAATCACAATATAGCAAAAGGACAATTCACTCACTGTCCTTCCAGGTCCCTGGAAACAAGGACTTGCAGAGTGAAAGAAACTGACACTGTCCCTACCTAGAGTTTTCTGTCCCTGGAATAAATGTTTTTTTCAGCACAATATAGCACAAGGACAATTAACTCACTGTCCTTACAGGTCCCTGGAAACAAGGACTTGCAGAGTGAAAGAAAAAAAACACTCTCCCTACCTACAGTTTTCTGTCCCTAGAAAAAAATGTTTTTTTTAATCACAATATAGCAAAAGGACAATTCACTCACTGTCCTTCCAGGTCCCTGGAAACAAGGACTTGCAGAGTGAAAGAAACTGACACTGTCCCTACCTAGAGTTTTCTGTCCCTAGAATAAATGTTTTTTTTAATCACAATATAGCAAAAGGACAATTCACTCACTGTCCTTCCAGGTCCCTGGAAACAAGGACTTGCAGAGTGAAAGAAACTGACACTGTCCCTACCTAGAGTTTTCTGTCCCTAGAATAAATGTTTTTTTTAATCACAATATAGCAAAAGGACAATTCACTCACTGTCCTTCCAGGTCCCTGGAAACAAGGACTTGCAGAGTGAAAGAAACTGACACTGTCCCTACCTAGAGTTTTCTGTCCCTAGAATAAATGTTTTTTTTAATCACAATATAGCACAAGGAAAATTAACTCACTGTCCTTACAGGTCCCTGGAAACAAGGACTTGCAGAGTGAAAGAAAAAAAACACTCTCCCTACCTACAGTTTTCTGTCCCTAGAAAAAAATGTTTTTTTTAATCACAATATAGCAAAAGGACAATTCACTCACTGTCCTTCCAGGTCCCTGGAAACAAGGACTTGCAGAGTGAAAGAAACTGACACTGTCCCTACCTAGAGTTTTCTGTCCCTGGAATAAATGTTTTTTTCAGCACAATATAGCACAAGGACAATTAACTCACTGTCCTTACAGGTCCCTGGAAACAAGGACTTGCAGAGTGAAAGAAAAAAAACACTCTCCCTACCTACAGTTTTCTGTCCCTAGAAAAAAATGTTTTTTTTAATCACAATATAGCAAAAGGACAATTCACTCACTGTCCTTCCAGGTCCCTGGAAACAAGGACTTGCAGAGTGAAAGAAACTGACACTGTCCCTACCTAGAGTTTTCTGTCCCTAGAATAAATGTTTTTTTTAATCACAATATAGCACAAGGAAAATTAACTCACTGTCCTTACAGGTCCCTGGAAACAAGGACTTGCAGAGTGAAAGAAAAAAAACACTCTCCCTACCTACAGTTTTCTGTCCCTAGAAAAAAATGTTTTTTTTAATCACAATATAGCAAAAGGACAATTCACTCACTGTCCTTCCAGGTCCCTGGAAACAAGGACTTGCAGAGTGAAAGAAACTGACACTGTCCCTACCTAGAGTTTTCTGTCCCTGGAATAAATGTTTTTTTCAGCACAATATAGCACAAGGACAATTAACTCACTGTCCTTACAGGTCCCTGGAAACAAGGACTTGCAGAGTGAAAGAAAAAAAACACTCTCCCTACCTACAGTTTTCTGTCCCTAGAAAAAAATGTTTTTTTTAATCACAATATAGCAAAAGGACAATTCACTCACTGTCCTTCCAGGTCCCTGGAAACAAGGACTTGCAGAGTGAAAGAAACTGACACTGTCCCTACCTAGAGTTTTCTGTCCCTAGAATAAATGTTTTTTTTAATCACAATATAGCAAAAGGACAATTCACTCACTGTCCTTCCAGGTCCCTGGAAACAAGGACTTGCAGAGTGAAAGAAACTGACACTGTCCCTACCTAGAGTTTTCTGTCCCTAGAATAAATGTTTTTTTTAATCACAATATAGCAAAAGGACAATTCACTCACTGTCCTTCCAGGTCCCTGGAAACAAGGACTTGCAGAGTGAAAGAAACTGACACTGTCCCTACCTAGAGTTTTCTGTCCCTAGAATAAATGTTTTTTTTAATCACAATATAGCAAAAGGACAATTCACTCACTGTCCTTCCAGGTCCCTGGAAACAAGGACTTGCAGAGTGAAAGAAACTGACACTGTCCCTACCTAGAGTTTTCTGTCCCTAGAATAAATGTTTTTTTTAATCACAATATAGCACAAGGAAAATTAACTCACTGTCCTTACAGGTCCCTGGAAACAAGGACTTGCAGAGTGAAAGAAAAAAAACACTCTCCCTACCTACAGTTTTCTGTCCCTAGAAAAAAATGTTTTTTTTAATCACAATATAGCAAAAGGACAATTCACTCACTGTCCTTCCAGGTCCCTGGAAACAAGGACTTGCAGAGTGAAAGAAACTGACACTGTCCCTACCTAGAGTTTTCTGTCCCTGGAATAAATGTTTTTTTCAGCACAATATAGCACAAGGACAATTAACTCACTGTCCTTACAGGTCCCTGGAAACAAGGACTTGCAGAGTGAAAGAAAAAAAACACTCTCCCTACCTACAGTTTTCTGTCCCTAGAAAAAAATGTTTTTTTTAATCACAATATAGCAAAAGGACAATTCACTCACTGTCCTTCCAGGTCCCTGGAAACAAGGACTTGCAGAGTGAAAGAAACTGACACTGTCCCTACCTAGAGTTTTCTGTCCCTAGAATAAATGTTTTTTTTAATCACAATATAGCAAAAGGACAATTCACTCACTGTCCTTCCAGGTCCCTGGAAACAAGGACTTGCAGAGTGAAAGAAACTGACACTGTCCCTACCTAGAGTTTTCTGTCCCTAGAATAAATGTTTTTTTTAATCACAATATAGCAAAAGGACAATTCACTCACTGTCCTTCCAGGTCCCTGGAAACAAGGACTTGCAGAGTGAAAGAAACTGACACTGTCCCTACCTAGAGTTTTCTGTCCCTAGAATAAATGTTTTTTTTAATCACAATATAGCAAAAGGACAATTCACTCACTGTCCTTCCAGGTCCCTGGAAACAAGGACTTGCAGAGTGAAAGAAACTGACACTGTCCCTACCTAGAGTTTTCTGTCCCTAGAATAAATGTTTTTTTTAATCACAATATAGCACAAGGAAAATTAACTCACTGTCCTTACAGGTCCCTGGAAACAAGGACTTGCAGAGTGAAAGAAAAAAAACACTCTCCCTACCTACAGTTTTCTGTCCCTAGAAAAAAATGTTTTTTTTAATCACAATATAGCAAAAGGACAATTCACTCACTGTCCTTCCAGGTCCCTGGAAACAAGGACTTGCAGAGTGAAAGAAACTGACACTGTCCCTACCTAGAGTTTTCTGTCCCTGGAATAAATGTTTTTTTCAGCACAATATAGCACAAGGACAATTAACTCACTGTCCTTACAGGTCCCTGGAAACAAGGACTTGCAGAGTGAAAGAAAAAAAATACTCTCCCTACCTACAGTTTTCTGTCCCTAGAAAAAAATGTTTTTTTTAATCACAATATAGCAAAAGGACAATTCACTCACTGTCCTTCCAGGTCCCTGGAAACAAGGACTTGCAGAGTGAAAGAAACTGACACTGTCCCTACCTAGAGTTTTCTGTCCCTAGAATAAATGTTTTTTTTAATCACAATATAGCAAAAGGACAATTCACTCACTGTCCTTCCAGGTCCCTGGAAACAAGGACTTGCAGAGTGAAAGAAACTGACACTGTCCCTACCTAGAGTTTTCTGTCCCTAGAATAAATGTTTTTTTTAATCACAATATAGCAAAAGGACAATTCACTCACTGTCCTTCCAGGTCCCTGGAAACAAGGACTTGCAGAGTGAAAGAAACTGACACTGTCCCTACCTAGAGTTTTCTGTCCCTAGAATAAATGTTTTTTTTAATCACAATATAGCAAAAGGACAATTCACTCACTGTCCTTCCAGGTCCCTGGAAACAAGGACTTGCAGAGTGAAAGAAACTGACACTGTCCCTACCTAGAGTTTTCTGTCCCTAGAATAAATGTTTTTTTTAATCACAATATAGCAAAAGGACAATTCACTCACTGTCCTTCCAGGTCCCTGGAAACAAGGACTTGCAGAGTGAAAGAAACTGACACTGTCCCTACCTAGAGTTTTCTGTCCCTAGAATAAATGTTTTTTTTAATCACAATATAGCACAAGGAAAATTAACTCACTGTCCTTACAGGTCCCTGGAAACAAGGACTTGCAGAGTGAAAGAAAAAAAACACTCTCCCTACCTACAGTTTTCTGTCCCTAGAAAAAAATGTTTTTTTTAATCACAATATAGCAAAAGGACAATTCACTCACTGTCCTTCCAGGTCCCTGGAAACAAGGACTTGCAGAGTGAAAGAAACTGACACTGTCCCTACCTAGAGTTTTCTGTCCCTAGAATAAATGTTTTTTTTAATCACAATATAGCAAAAGGACAATTCACTCACTGTCCTTCCAGGTCCCTGGAAACAAGGACTTGCAGAGTGAAAGAAACTGACACTGTCCCTACCTAGAGTTTTCTGTCCCTAGAATAAATGTTTTTTTTAATCACAATATAGCAAAAGGACAATTCACTCACTGTCCTTCCAGGTCCCTGGAAACAAGGACTTGCAGAGTGAAAGAAACTGACACTGTCCCTACCTAGAGTTTTCTGTCCCTAGAATAAATGTTTTTTTTAATCACAATATAGCAAAAGGACAATTCACTCACTGTCCTTACAGGTCCCTGGAAACAAGGACTTGCAGAGTGAAAGAAACTGACACTGTCCCTACCTAGAGTTTTCTGTCCCTAGAATAAATGTTTTTTTTAATCACAATATAGCACAAGGAAAATTAACTCACTGTCCTTACAGGTCCCTGGAAACAAGGACTTGCAGAGTGAAAGAAAAAAAACACTCTCCCTACCTACAGTTTTCTGTCCCTAGAAAAAAATGTTTTTTTTAATCACAATATAGCAAAAGGACAATTCACTCACTGTCCTTCCAGGTCCCTGGAAACAAGGACTTGCAGAGTGAAAGAAACTGACACTGTCCCTACCTAGAGTTTTCTGTCCCTGGAATAAATGTTTTTTTCAGCACAATATAGCACAAGGACAATTAACTCACTGTCCTTACAGGTCCCTGGAAACAAGGACTTGCAGAGTGAAAGAAAAAAAATACTCTCCCTACCTACAGTTTTCTGTCCCTAGAAAAAAATGTTTTTTTTAATCACAATATAGCAAAAGGACAATTCACTCACTGTCCTTCCAGGTCCCTGGAAACAAGGACTTGCAGAGTGAAAGAAACTGACACTGTCCCTACCTAGAGTTTTCTGTCCCTAGAATAAATGTTTTTTTTAATCACAATATAGCAAAAGGACAATTCACTCACTGTCCTTCCAGGTCCCTGGAAACAAGGACTTGCAGAGTGAAAGAAACTGACACTGTCCCTACCTAGAGTTTTCTGTCCCTAGAATAAATGTTTTTTTTAATCACAATATAGCAAAAGGACAATTCACTCACTGTCCTTCCAGGTCCCTGGAAACAAGGACTTGCAGAGTGAAAGAAACTGACACTGTCCCTACCTAGAGTTTTCTGTCCCTAGAATAAATGTTTTTTTTAATCACAATATAGCAAAAGGACAATTCACTCACTGTCCTTCCAGGTCCCTGGAAACAAGGACTTGCAGAGTGAAAGAAACTGACACTGTCCCTACCTAGAGTTTTCTGTCCCTAGAATAAATGTTTTTTTTTAAGCACACTATAGCAGAAGCACAAAACACACTGACACTCTCCCTACCTATCCTTCTCTTTCCCTAAACTAAAGGAATCCAGGTTAAGCAAGAAAGAAATAACAGTCACTGTCCCTGCCTATGCTACTCTATCCCTGCTCCGGAACACACTACACTAGGCCGCCGTGCTGGCGGCCTTTTATAGTGTGGGGCGTGTACTAAACACCCTCAGCAATAATTGGCCACAGGCATCCTGCCTGTGGCCAATCATTGCTCTCCTCGCTGCCGGCGCTGTGATTGGCCAAGCATGCGGGGTCACAGTGCATGCTTGGCCAATCACAGCGCCTGGATGACACTGCGATGGCGTAGTGCATTGTGGGCCGTTCGCGTCACTCGAATTTGGCGCGAACGGCCCAAATCGTTCGATCTTCGTCGAACGATCGAACAGCCAATGTTCGAGTCGAACGTATGTTCGACTCGAACACGAAGCTCATCCCTAATACTGACTAACTGAAAACTAATGACTGCTTACTTACAGACTTATGCTTCCAAGGCCTGTATTAAGAAATAGTGGAGGTCTTTAGCATGCTTCCTTCTCTGTAGAAAGATTATTTAATATGACTGCTGACTGCTGAGCAGGAAGTGGGAGGAATATACTACAGTTCCTGCTAGTAATGGATGCCAATTTAAAGCAACAGTACGATCAGTAAATATATACCTTATAATCAGAACACTCCCCACCTGGCATAATGAACATTATACCACTATGTTTCCTTTTTAAGAAGTAAAACAACTTCAGAGATAGGCCTAAAGTACACCTTAGGGGTGCCCTGTCTCATGACTTTAACTTTGACCTTTCTAACCTTACTATCATTACTAGGTACAGTCTCGACAATGAGTCCAACTGGCCATTCGTTTCTGTGGACCTGAGCGTCCTTTAGTAGGACGACATCTCCGACTTGTAGGTTAGGCTTGTCAATTTGCCATTTTCTGCGTGACTGGAGCGTCACCGGGTACTCTTGTTTCCATCTATTCCAGAAGATGTCTGCAAGACTCTGAACTTGCTTCCATTGCTTGGTGTAAAGATCTTTGAGACCAAAATCTCCTGTGGGAGCTGTCACTGTTTCCATCTTCTGGGTCAAAAGCATTGCAGGTGTCAAAACTGTTGGCATTTCTGGATCGGTAGACACCGGAACTAAGGGTCGAGCGTTCATGATAGCCATGACTTAAGCCATAAGTGTGATGAGAACTTCATGTGTAAGGCGAGTAGAGCTAACCTTCAGAAACATGGCATCCAGAATGCGACGAGCCACACCAATCATCCTCTCCCAAGCTCCTCCCATATGTGACGCATGAGGAGGATTGAAGGTCCAAGTGCATCTTTGATCTTGAAGATAAGCACTCGTCTCAGAGTCTTCTGTAAGGATCCTTAACTCCTTACAGGCCCCAGTAAAGTTTGTGCCCCGATCTGAGCGGAGTTGCTTCACAGGTCCTCGGATAGAGAAAAATCTTCTCAAAGCATTGATAAAGCTTGAGGTAGACAGAGACTCGATGACTTCAATGTGTACTGCTCTTGTACTCATGCAAGAGAACAGAACAGCCCAACGTTTACTTTCTGCACTGCTTCCTCTGGTCCGACGTGAGGAGATGTTCCAAGGACCAAAGACATCTAGGCCAACATGAGTAAAGGGTGGGTTTGAAGCAAGTCTATCAGCAGGTAAGTCTGACATCTTCTGCTCTTCAAGTTTCCCTCTGATTTTTCTGCAAATTACACATTTGTGGATGACACTGGAGACTAGTCGTTTACTCCCTATGATCCATAATCCAGCTGACCGGACTGCTCCTTCAGTGAAGTGGCGACCCTGATGTGCAACTTGTTCGTGATAGTGTCTTACTAACAGAAATGAAATGTGATGATTCTTGGGCATTATAAAAGGATGTTTCTCTTCGACCGTCATATCCACTACTGACGAGCGACCTCCAACTCTTATCACTCCATCTTCATCAAGTATTGGGTTCAGTTTTTTGAGTGGACTGTGTTTGGAGATCTCTTCTCTTTTAAGAAGGCACTTGATGTCTTCTTTGAAAACTTCTTGCTGAACACATCTAATGATGATAATTTCGGCTTGCATAAGATGATTGCTATTGCACTTGTCAGTGTTTGTAGCTCTACAGAAGGATTTGGCTAGGTGAATAAGCTTTCTTATAGCTCGAATGAGTGACTTCCAGCTGGAGAATCTTTCAAACCGGTGTGCGCCAAGGTTGCCTCTAGTAGTTATGGTACTATACGCCGTTACTTGTGCACGTACTTCTTTGTCATTATCTGGTTCTACAAGTTCAAATGTCTCAAACTGAGTGGTCTCTTCGGTTTCTGATCTATTCAAAAAGGATGGTCCTGAGAACCAGTTAGTGTGCTTCAGGACAGCTGCTAGAACCGGTCTAGTCCCATGATCGGCTGGATTTTTATCCGTACTGATGTAGTGCCACTGTTCTGGCCGTGTGGACTTTCTGATGCGTATCACTCTGTTTGACACGTACATGTAGAATCTTCTCGAAGCATTGTGAATATATCCTAACACAATCTTGCTGTCTGTGTAAAACTTCACTGCATGAATTTCAATGTCCAGTTCAGCAATGATCATGTCTGCCATCTCCACTGCTAAGACAGCAGCACAAAGCTCCAAACGTGGAACCGTGTGAGCAGGACGTGGAGCCAGTTTGGACTTTCCCATGATAAACCCAACATAGTTTTGTCCTTCAAAGTCCATTACTCTAAGGTAGGCTACAGCTGCTATAGCCATAGTAGATGCATCTGAGAATACACACAATTCTCTTTGCTTCGTGGCAGACAGAGAAACAGGGACATATGACCTTTGTATGATAAGTTGTTCAAGCTCTATTAATGAGTCCTTCCACAACTTCCACTGCATTTCTTTCTCCTTAGGTAGAGGTGTATCCCATTCACTTTGTTCATGTTCAGTAGCAATTTCTCTCATAAGAGCCTTGCCTTGCATGGTTATGGGGGCTACAAATCCTAGGGGGTCATAAAGGCTGTTGACCGTGGACAAGACACCTCTTCTCGTGAACGACTTCTCTTCTCTGGATACTCTAAATGTAAAGCTGTCGGTTTTCAGATCCCAACTGAGCCCTAAACTTCTTTGAAGGGGCAGTGAATCTGTTCCTAGATCCAGGTCCTTGAGGTCTTTTGCACGGTCCTCTGAGGGAAATGCTTCCATGATTTTGCTGCTGTTGGACGCTATCTTGTGTAACCTTATGTTAGATTCTGCTAACATCTCCCTTGTTCTCTTCAGGATGTCGATAGCCTCTTCATTGCTAGAGAAAGAAGCAAGTCCATCGTCCACATAAAAGTTTCTCATAACAAAATGTTTGGCATCTGTGCCGTGTTCTTCTTCACCTTTCTGTGCTGCTCGTCTCAGGTTGTAGATAGCTATAGCTGGAGAGGGGCTGTTCCCGAACACATGTACCTTCATCCTGTATTCTGTGACATCTTTGTTGAAGTCATTGTCTTCATACCACAGGAACCTCAGGTAGTCTCTGTGATCTTTGCGGACAAGAAAACAGTAGAACATTTGTTGTACATCTGCTGTTACTGCAACGCGTTCTTTTCGGAACCTGATGAGGACTCCAAGGAGTGTATTATTCAGGTCAGGTCCACTGAGGAGGACATCGTTTAGGGAAAGGCCTTCATACTTTGCACTGGAGTCAAATACTACTCGTATCTGTCCTGGTTTCTGAGGATGATACACTCCAAATATTGGTAAGTACCAACATTCTTGTTTTTCTTCCAATGGTGGTGCTTTTTCAGCTTGACCACTGTCGAAGATCTTCTGCATGAAATCATGGAAGTGTTCCTTCATATCTGTCTTTCTGTCTAGAGTGCGTCGCAATGAGGTGAGACGCTTCACTGCTTGTCTTTTGTTGTTAGGAAGGTGATGTCGGGGTGAACGGAAAGGTAGTGGAGCTACCCAGCTGTTTGACTCATCTAGAAAGACTTCTCTGTCCATTATCTCAAGGAAGAGGCTATCTTCAACAGATGGTGCTGGTTTGTCATCATCTCGCGTTCTTTCAAACACCTTGCATCCTAGCTCATCTGTATCTTCAGATGAGGTGATAGCCTCCATGTAACTCCGAACTTTCTGCTGTTGTATTGGGTTGACTAGTCTTTCTTTAATCTGTTTCTTGTTGGTACAGGGGCTAAGACATGATGTGCGGCCATTTTGCAACATGTTTGTTTTGTAGACATTCACTTTTGATGGCTTGTGAGCTCCATCCAGACATACATCACCAATTATGACCCATCCAAGGTCAAGACGTTGTGCAAATGGTGCATTGTGTGGCCCATTGTATTGCTCTCTGACCTTGTGCACTCTCAATATG
Source organism: Rana muscosa (assembly GCA_029206835.1). NCBI lineage: Eukaryota > Metazoa > Chordata > Amphibia > Anura > Ranidae > Rana > Rana muscosa. The sequence goes on along the minus strand of JARGYO010005626.1, from coordinate 101,486,145 downwards.
TCTCTTCCAAGTAGAAGGATAATTGCAGCACCTGGGTCCAGTACTGGAATCTTGTCTGATATTTGCATCAGATGAGGGTAGTGACGAGCAATTTCAGGTGTGGGTATCTCTGATCTATCATCTGGTATCATATCACATTCAATGAGAGTGGGCAGAGTCAGCTGCGTTTTCCCATCTAATGATTCAATGATGTAGTTGTTTGCTCTCCTCCCTGATGTCTCCACAACTCCTGAGCATGTCTTCAAAGTATACGGAGTTGGACTTCCTCTGTCACCGAAGAGGTCAAAGAACTCTGTTCTTGCCAAAGATCTGTTACTTTGTTCATCTAGAACCGCATACATTCTGATTGCCCTCTCTCTGAGGCCTGCAGGATGCACCTTGACTAAGCATATCTTGGAGCATGATCTCGAGTTAAATGTGTTTGTGCAGATTTCAGTGCACTTTGAGGTTATTGCTGGTAATGCACTCTCTTTTTGCTCCCCACCATGATCTTCTTGGGTTACCGGATTCTCTGTTTTCCATGGTGCTGGTCCTGGGTGTAAAGCAGACAGATGGTTGTCATTATTGCATTCTTTACATTGAATTGTTTTCACACAGTCTTTAGCAAGATGTTGAGTTGAACCACAGCATCTGAAACAAATGCGCTTGTCCTTAAGATAAGATTTGCGCTCCTCTATCGTCTTGCTTCTGAAACCGCGACATTTTCTCAGTGGATGAGACTTGTTATGTAGGGGACACTGCTTATCTGGGTCCTCAATTTGCACTCCTGAGCTTTTATCCTGGTTGGCCTCAAACTCAGTCGGTACTTCTGTCTTCCGTACAGATACTGTTGCTCTGCGTTCTTTATTGTACACTGAAAGTTGTTTCTCTGTCTTTACAGAACTGGAGCCTCCCCTGTTCAAAAGGGCGAAGCTTGGGTCATTGCATATTTTAGCTTGCTTCACAATGAATTTGGCGAGGAAGGAGAAAGGTGGAAATGCCACCTGATGATCTTCCTTGTATTTTGATGCTTGCGTGATCCATCTTTCTTGTAAGCTGTAAGGAAGCTTCTCGATTACCGGTTTGACTCCGCGTGCTGTATCCAAATATGAGAGGCCTGGGAGGTATCCACCAGCCTTTGCCGCTTCCAGCTCTAAAAGTATGTCACCAAGCTCTCTCAGCTTCTGATTGTCTCTATTGGTTAATTTTGGATAATTTTCAATTTTCTTTAGAAGTGCATCTTCAATTACTTCAGGTGACCCATAGCAGTCTTCCAATCTCTGCCATAACATTGTAAGCCCTGCTGTCGCATCATGAACATGTACTGACCTGATTCTTTTGGCTTGCTCGGTGGACTCTGGTCCGAGCCATTTGGAGAGTAGGTCAAGCTTTTCCCTGTCTTTCAGATTTAAGTCTTGGGTGCTGCTTAGAAAAGATGACTTCCAGGCCCAATAATTTTCTGGACGGTCATCAAACTTCAGGAGACCAGAGCTCACCATTTCACGGCGTATCAAGTATTTTGTCACCTCTGTGGCTCCTGCTGCCTCAGGTGGGCATTTTCTGGGAACAAACACAGGGCATGTCTGTGGCTGGTAAGACGGTTGGGATGCTTGGTAAAATCCACTATAGTCGTGTGGTTGTTCTCGTTTACTGCAAGTCTTCCTGCTATAGGCCGGATTTATATTTTCCCAAGGAGGGATTATGTCACCATTTGTTTGATTTCCTGAAGGACCAACAGATTGGTCTCTGAGTATGTAACCACTTGGCTTGTTATAGTAAAGTTCTGGTTCAGTCTTGTGGCATCGAGCGATATCAAAGTTGTCTGCTGCTAGTGGGACCTTTGACGATTCCAATGCATCATTAGACTGTTGATCCGAGCGCATGGTCGCGTGCAATTGCACATACTCACTGGTGCGTTGAATTGCACTAAGTGGTGTCATTTGGGTATCTATCACAGAGTGCTCTCTGTACTGTTCTTCGGCAGCTCTCATGAGCACCTTGGCTTCAGCTAAGGCTGCTGAAGCAGTTTTTTCTTGCTTGATAATATGTAAAGATGCTTTCACCTCTGCTTTTCTTCTAAGTGCTTCAGCTTTACTTTTAGCTTTAATCATATGATGTTTTTCATCTATGCAGCCCTGTTCTCTTATCATTTCAGCTTCACGTATTGCATAGGAAGCCAGTGCACGCGCAGCTTCTGCTTTTGCATGGGCCTTGGCAGCTGCAGCACTGGTGGACGACAGGTTAGAGCAGCTTGAATGTCTAGAGCTAGTGCGCTTGGACCTGGCAGATTCAGCACTAGCTGATGTCTGATCCGACTGACTAGAGACTCTGGAGCTTGTGCAGCGTGACCTGTTGGTTGTCATATTTTGTATGCTTTCCTCTGCTTGTGTATGCTGAGGGATGACTGGTGTATTATCCTTGTCTGTGTGTTGCATGATGAAACAGATTACTTCTTTGTAGTGTCTGTGGCTGTAGAGGTTAGCTGATGATGAGCAGAATGCATCCACTCTTCTTTAAACTATGCCCGCTGTGTTAAAAGTCTTTTTACTGTTCTGCCCTCACAATGTGTTCAAAGGACAAAGCTTGGCAGACAGCTAACAGCTTCCCAACAAAGACTCAGGAGGAAGGGCTTATAATTGAAATCTTTACTGAGAATAAGTTTTTTGTAAAACTGCAAAACACAAATTATAAAAATATGCATTAGCATTTAACATTACATCACAAATGCAAATAGTAACAGGCATGCTGCAATACTGTTAAGGCACTAGCTAGCAAAAATGTGGCCTAGCTGAGTGAACTTCCTGACAGACACATAAAATGTAGTTGCATTAGTAGAACATATACTGACTAACTGAAAACTAATGACTGCTTACTTACAGACTTATGCTTCCAAGGCCTGTATTAAGAAATAGTGGAGGTCTTTAGCATGCTTCCTTCTCTGTAGAAAGATTATTTAATATGACTGCTGACTGCTGAGCAGGAAGTGGGAGGAATATACTACAGTTCCTGCTAGTAATGGATGCCAATTTAAAGCAACAGTACGATCAGTAAATATATACCTTATAATCAGAACACCCACTATTCTTTATCCATGTCTGTAATGCAGAGCATTTAGGTTGACTTTAATGTTTATATCTGAAATTAAATCTTTTTTTTTTTTTGGATTGAGTGGTGAGAGGGGGTCCTTGTTTTCATGGGGATCAGAAGCCCTGTCAGGTTATTTTTATCCCTGTGCCTTTGCTAGGGAGGTTCACACTCTTGTTTAGTCCTGGTCTTCGAATGTGGACAACTGTTTCAGCGACATTTGTTTAGGAGGGCATTTCCCTCCTTTTGGAGAGATAATCGCTCACTCCCTGTTGCATCTATAGAAAAGGAAGTAAAAGGAAATCTCCCCATTGGGAGATAGATGGAAAAAGAATACAAACTGACAAGATTTTTAAAGTCCAGTTGAACTTTTTATTAAAAGGGTAGGCTCACACTTTTAAAGCATTTTTTACTGTTTTTTGCGTGTTTTTAGGTGTACGTTTTTTGGGAATCAGGTTACTAGGAGGAGGAGGCTGTGTTGCATACACTATATTGCACAAAGTATTGAGACGCCTGCCTTTACACGCACATGAACTTTAATGACATCCCAGTCTTAAGCCTCGTACACACGGTCGGAGTTGGCCGGGCAAACCCATAGCATACACACCACAGGACTTTTCTGCAAACTTTCCCAAAACTTTTTCCAACATCACGTGTTTTTTCTGCTCTTTTCTGCTCTTTACCGCCACCCTTTGGTCAACTTCTACTATTGTTGGTTGATTTTAACATTATTTGTTTTGTCCATCGGACAAAAGTCCGATGGTTTTCTGTACACACGGTCGGACTTTGCTCCATCGGACTTTTGTTGGTCAAAAGTTTGTCCGTTTGCAGACCGAACTTTTGTCTGATGAAAACCAAAAAAGTTTGTCCGATGGAGCGTACATACGGTCGGATTTTTTGTTAAACTTGCTCAAAATGAAGTTTGTTGGCAAAAAGTCTGACCGTGTGTATGGGGCTTAAAGCCCCATACACACGATCGGACTTTTTGACAACAAACTTCAAAATGAGCAGGTTTTCAAAAAAAATCAGACCGTGTGTACGCTCCAGCGGACAAACTTTTCTTAGTTTTTCATCAGACAAAAGTTCGCTCTGCAAACGGACAAACTTTTCGGCAACAAAAGTCCTACGGTGCAAAGTCCTGCAAAGTCCTGCCGTGTGTACAGAAATCCAATACAAATACGCATGCTCAGAACCAATGTTAAAATAAACCAACAATAGCAGAAGTTGACCAAAGGGTAGCGGTAAAGAGCAGAAAGAGCAGAAAAACCAAGTAGTACGTCAATTACGTCACTATGTTCATGTTTGTTGGCTGAAAAAGTCCTGTCGTGTGTATGCTATGGGCGTTCCCGACCAACTCCCTTCGGACAAAAATCCACAGAAAAGTTTGTTTGAAGTCCGATCGTGTGTACGAGGCTTTAGTCCGTAGGGTTCAATATAGTTGGCCCACCCTTTGCAGCTACTGTATAGCAGCTTCAACTCTTCTGGGAAGGCCGTCCACAAGGTTTAGGAGTGTCTATGGGGATGTTTGACCATTCTTCCAGAAGTGAATTTGTGGGGTCAGGCACTGATGTTGGAAGAGAAAGCCTGGCTCGCAGTCTCCACTCTAATTCAACCAAAAGGTGTTCTATCAGGTTGAGGTCAGGACTCTGTGCAGGCCAGTTCCTCCACATGGCCCCGGGGCATGTGACTGTGACGTCATGGGAACATGTGACTGTGACGTCATGAGAAGCCTATATTAATCTCTGCGGACCGAAGATTTATCATTACTGCGAGAGGAAGCGTTGAGTCAACATCGAGGAGGAGAAGAGGGAAGAAGACACCGACGGCGACGACGGAGAAGACCGGCCCCTCCACTAGCAAAAGAGCTAAAGAAGTTAGTTAGTGGAGGGCAACGGAGAGCCGGACGAGACGACGGAGAAGACCGGGCCTCCGCTAGCAAAAGAGCTAAAAAGAAGTTAGCGGAGGCCCGGCGGAAGAAAGAACCGGAGAGCGGGAGAAGAACCGGAGAGCGGGAGAAGAAGAAGGCGACGGAGAAGACCGGGCCTCCGCTAGCAAAAGAGCTGGAAGAAGATAGCGGTGGCCCGGCAGAAGAAAGAACCGGAGAGCGTGGCGACGACACCGGAGACCCCCGAAGTCGGAAGAAGACCTCCGGAGCGGTGCAATAAAATACTTTTAAAAACTGTGTTGTGTTTTTATTGCCATTTTTTTCCACCAGGTGAATGGGTAGGGGTACGATGTACCCCATACTCATTCACATAGGGTGGGGGGCCGGGATCTGGGGGCCCCCTTATTAAAGGGGGCTCCCGGATTCCGATAAGCCCGCCGCCCGCAGACCCCGACAACCAATGGCCAGGGTTGTCGGGAAGAGGCCCTGTCCTCATCAACATGGGGGCAGGGTGCTCTGGGGTGGGGGGGGGCCGCAGGTCGCCCCCCTGCCCCAGAGCACCAAACCCCCCATGTTGAGGGCATGTGGCCTGGTACGGTTCAGGAGGGAGGGGGGGCCACTCTCATCCCCCCTCTTCCCCTGCGGCCTGCCAGGTTGCGTGCTCGGATAAGGGTCTGGTTTGGATCTTGAGGGGGACCCCCACGCTGTTTTTTCGGCGTAGGGTTCCCCTTCAAATCCAGACCAGACCCAAGGGCCTGGTATGCTCCTGGAGGGGGAACCCACGCCGGTTTTTTCTTTAAAAATTGGCGTGGAGTTCCCGCTCAGGATTCATACCAAACGCAGTGCCTGGTATTGGCGGGAATCCGCGTCGGATCCCCGCCTATCGGCAATGCGTGTCGCTCATCGTGAAAGGATCATTTTTTCCTTTCCCGATGACGAGACAGCTCGGCGCTGGCTCTCGCGATGGAGCTCATAGGGTGTCAATATCGCCGCTAGAAGCGGCGAGATTGACACAATATCGGCGGCACCTACTGTATAACAGCTTCAACTCTTCTGGGAAGGCCGTCCACAAGGTTTAGGAGTGTCTATGGGGATGTTTATGGGGTCAGGCACATAAACTCGCTCATCCATGTCTTTATGGACCTTGCTTTGTGCACTGGTCCAAACCATTTTGTGAAGGGGGGATTATGGTGTGGGGTTGTTTTTCAGGGGTTGGGCTTGGCCCCTTAGTTCCAGTGAAGGGAACTTTTAAGGCGACAGCATACCAAGACATTTTGGACAATTTCATGCTCCAAACTTTGCGGGAACAGTTTAGGGATGGCCCCTTCCTGTTCCAACATGACTGTGCCTTATGGACAGCCTTCCCAGAAGAGTTGAAGCTGTTATAGCTGCAAAGGGTGGGCCAACTCAATATTGAACCCTACGGACTAAGACTGGGATGCCATTAAATTTTATGTGCGTGTAAAGGCTCCAATTCTTTTGGCAATATAGGGTATGTTTTAACCACTTCCGAACTGCCCATCCCACATATACGACGACAGGGCGGCCCGGCTGCGTGAAACGATGTACCTGTACGTCGTTTTGTGCATGAGATACTGTGAGCGTGAGCGCCTGCTGCAAGCCAGGATTGTACAACTCATGGGTGCACCCTGGTGTGTTATGTATTTATTCATGGTTTTGCTGCTCCATGTTACAAACAGAACTCCTTCCTATAACATGCATTACAAAATGCATTACAAAATGCATGGTAGTAGAATAGAATACCCTGCAATGTATTTTTTTAATGCTTGCATTAACTCAAAGATGATCTCTGGACATAAATACATATTTTATATTTATATTTCGACTGACTAAATATGATTTATCACAATGAAAAACTCATCAAAGATAGAATTATCACAAAAATGATAATTGGAAAAATAGTCCTTAAAAATCTTGTTGCAGGAGTGCAGTGCACCCAGTATGTCCTAAAATCCAGCACCCATACAATTACACTAAGGCTATTTTCACACTGTTTTCAGCGGCGCTTTATCGTCTTTTTTGCGGTGCTTCTCGGCCGCTAGTGGGGCGCTTTTAACCCCCGCTAGCGGCCAAAAAATGGTTAAAATCGTACGCAAAGCGCACGCAAAGCAGGCAGGGGCGCTTTAGGAGCGGTGTATACACCGCTCCTACAGCGCTGCAAAGATGTGGCTTTCAGGACTTTTTCTACCGTCCTGCCAGCACACCACTCCAGTGTGAAGGCCCTCGGGCTTCCACGTTGAAGTGAGAGGAGAGGCTCTTTACAGGCACTATTTTTAGCGCTATAGCGCCTTTAAAGCGCCTCAGAGTGAAAGCGGCCTAAACACCACTGATCTTTGTTGCTTTATTTGCCAAACCAAAGGTACATCCATGAACAGCTTCAAGCTCAGAAGAACATCTGCTACCTTAATAATCATTAAAGATGTAAGCCAGCCAATCCCCCCCTCTAAGAAACTGCTGCAGTCAAAAAAAATTATTCCAAAAGGCCAAAATACTTTTAGTATTACACTGTGATGTGCAAAACTTTGAGTTTTCACCTTTGCTTAGTACACAGTGGGAGGATCCTTCTTTGGATGCCCATGATGATGCCTGAATGACAAGGGACTGGTTGGCACAGAATTAAGAACAGGCACTGATAAGGGACAGACGACACAAGAATTAGGTAGGTAAAAGGGTGGTTTTTACATTTTTTGACAATGGGTGGGAGTATGGGCGTCCGCTGAACTTTTTTCAGGGGGGGGGCATAATTTTAAGGTCATCCATGCTCGGTTCCTTTTTGACAATGTCATGAAGGGGAGGGGCTTAGTCATTATCACATAAAGCGCAGGCATGCAAAGGTTTGAGAAACCTGATGCAACTATCAAGCAACTAGCAACTTTGAATAACAATATCATAAAAAAATGGAGTTCCCCCCCAAGGAAATAACAACCCCCAGGATCAGTGCCAGTTTCTGCAATAACAATCCCCAGCTTTGCTGTCAGTTTCTGCAATAAAAATCGCCAGCGTTGGTGTCAGTAGCAACAATAATAACCCCCCACATCGGTGCAGATTTCTAGAATAAAGACTTCAGCATCTGTACCAGACAGTGTACATAATAATGACCCTCAGCACTGGTGTCAGTTTCCGCACTAAAAACTCCCAGCATTTGGTGTCATTTTCTGCAATAATTGCCCCCAGCATAGATGGGAGGATATCAGGTTAGACACTTCCTAATGGCTCAGTCCCTAGTAACAGTAATGGATAATGGCCAACAGGCCCTCTTACCAGACCTGGTGAAACCGCAACAGTGATCCCTCTGGCTGGACGTTCGCTTACTCTGGGTTGCCCGGGGTCACTCTAGTCAGTAGTGTAGCATGCCTGTACCCTGGCAGTGGCTCGGTCTTTATCCCTCTCTGGTGGTGCGGGTACAGCGTGGCTCCCTCTCTGGTCATGCGGGTACAGCGTGGCTCCCTCTCTGGTGGTGGGGGTACAGCAGGGCTCCCTCTCTGATGGTGCGGGTACAGTGTGGCTCCCTCTCTGTTGGTGCGGGTACAGCGTGGCTCCCTCCCTAGTGGTGCGGGTACAGCGTGGCTCCCTTTCTGGTGGTGCAGGTACAGCGTGGCTCCCTCTCTGGTGGTGCGGTTACAGCGGGGCTCTCTCTCTGGTCGTGCGGGTACAGCATGGCTTCCTCTCTGGTGGTGCGGTTACAGCGGTCTCTCTCTCTGGTGGTGCGGGTACAGCGTGGCTCCCTCTCTGGTGGTGCGGTTACAGCGTGGCTCCCTCTCTGGTGGTGTGGGTACAGCGTGGCTCTCTGGTGGTGCGTAGCTCCCTCTCTGGCTTCCCCCAGCACAGTATTCTCTTTTATCCTCTTGTAACACCCCCCCCCAGCAGAGTGCTTGCATGCTGGGGGCTGTAGCATGGTGTCTGTGGACACACTGGGGCTACCACTCTTCAGGGACTACATTTCCCATGATGCTCCCAGAGTCTTCTGATTGGCCCTCTGCTGTGGCCAATCATGGGGAGGAAAACAACGGGCAGGAAGTGGGGCGGCGGCACGGCAAATCCAATTAGAGCCGCTCTTTCTCTCTTCTAGCTTCAGCTGACAGAAAGGGGGAGGGGGGTGATTGGGGGAGATATACAGACAGCCCGCAGCGCAGCTCTCCTCTCCCTGTCACAGCGCCGCTGCTCCATTTACCAGAGAACTCGGCAGCGGCGCCGTGACAGGGAGAGGAGAGCTGCGGGCTGTCTGTATATCTCCCCCGCTTGCCCCCTCCCCCTTTTTGTCAGCCAAAGAGAGAGAGAGAGTGGCTCTAATTGAATTGGTCACGCCACCGCCTTGCTTCCTGCCTGCTGTTTTCCTCCTCGCTGTTTTCCTTTCAGAGAATCACTGCACTGGATTCCATTAAAATGGTTGGTGTAGTCTGCCACTAGGAATCAGAGATTTGTACCTGCTACTGGGACAAACAAGCTTGCTGTGCCTTGTTCACACTTGTGCAATTTGTCATGCTTCTGCCTTCACGAGACAAAGCACGATGACGAATTCCATTATGGGCTCTTGGCCCCTTGCACACCTATGCAAAGCACTTGTAGGTGCTTATTTTGGTGAATTTTTGGCCACATACAAAATTCATCAAAAAAGCAGAGATGCAAAAGTGTAAACCCAGCCTTAAGACGGTTGCCTGCAGAGCTAATGTAAGTAAAAGGAATAAATGCGCTACCCAAAAATTGAAATAAAACAAAACCCAAACAAAGGAAAAGAAGCAGCTGCACAGGAATGTGACAAAATTCAAAAGGAGTGGGGATAAATGTGTAGCGCTACGTGTTAAACCAAGTGACATTCAGCAATGTGTACCCAGCAAAATGTAACCAAACGGTGTAACATGAGAAAATAGGGGGCTAAGCAAGGTGCTCAGCAGGTGTGAACAAAAACGTGAAGTCAGTCCACAAAGAGACCAAATATACAACATTCAATGTGATATATTGTCCATCATGTGTAAATATAAACGTGAGGAAGATGTCATGAGATTACAACGAACATCCCAACGTGAATCTTCAGGTGAGTGATGTAATTCAAATGCGCTTACCGGAACTGTTGGACCCGACTGTCATACGACAACGGATCAATCGAGCTTAAAGTATCCCAAACGGCTGTTCCCCGGGGGTGTCAGCGAGAATCCAAAGGGAGATGAGATCCACCACGTTGGCATCCAGGTGATATCAACCAGAGGTATGGCAGATGGATCCGATGTTCCTCAGCCGCAGGTTATTCTGGTATAGGTGACCCAACTGGATTGTAGGTAAGGCAATCATGGGGGTCTGCCAGACATCCAAGCGCAACCCGGTGCGGGTAAGCAGCAACCCTGATTAGGGTAATAAAAACCAACTGGAGAGAACTCAAAAACATATCTTCCACAAGGTCATGTAAAGAGAAGAAAAAATAGGGGCTCCAATGGTGTAGGTAAAAAAAGGAGGTTTTAATGATAAAAACCAACATACAAGGTATAAAAGTGATCATAGTTCATAAATCTTTAAAAGCAATATGGGGAGAGGTGTACCTGGCCCATGCAGAGCTAGCCTGTTTGACCATGTTTGTCATTTTGACTTCCCACAGGCTTGTTGTTCTAAGCCTAGGCCTACAACTTTCCCCTGCCTCTTACCACTCTTATACCTAGGGTTGTAACCTGTCTGGGATTCACCCGTTTTGAATCATGTGTCCGGGTTTCAGTCCCCCTGAAACCCGGACACATTATTCAGACATGAATGTAGCTCGGAACAGGATCTGACAGGAGGGTGAGGGGGCACTATGCACGCTGCATTACTATTCTCTTTAGAGGGCCCAAAGGTGTCCCAGGTCTGTTATCCTATAGTGTATACTAGGCAAAAAATAATTGCTGTGTGCTGCTAAAGTGTTTGGGTTTAGCTTGAAGAAAAAGTGGAAACCCTACTTGTACCCCAAATTACCTTTGTTCCTGGGCCCTGCTCATACAGGACTTAGGATAAACCTATTTATAGGTTTTTCTCCAACATATCAACATGACTTTAACTTAACATTAAACACGGTATTACGTGACCACTTTCTGGAGACCTTAACTAAACTCTAACTTTCAATTACACGTCTGGCTTTTAAAAGCATTTCCTATCTTGATTATAGAGAATAAAATGCCATGTTATTAATAGACAGAACATATAATATCAGAACCTTGTAGAAAAGCACAAATGGATGTAATATAATATATTTTTTCCAATCCCTGTTGCTAGCGAAATCATACATTTTTAAAATAAACTTTGCCATTTCTCAAATGAATGGCTGTTTTATGCAGTGTTATTTTTTCTGAATGTTTAAGCAAAATGCTTAACATTTACTAGTGACCTATGGTTTTTTTGTTCGTGAAAGATAATGAATATATTTACGAATGTAAAAATTCCTTAACTTTGAACCTAAAATGGTTGCAAAGGTAAATGGTTTTATACTTTAATGCATTCCCTGCATTAAAGTGGTTTTAAAGCCTTAAGGTTTTTCACCTAAATGCATTCTATACATTTAGGTGAAAAACCTTCTGTGCTGCAGGTTTTTCTTACTTGAGCAGCTGTCTCTCATCTCATTGGACAGATTGATAGCAGCAGGAGCCATTGGCTCCCGCTGCTGTCAATCAAAAGCTGTGACACGGTAGTCGGGGACAGGGCCGAGCCCGCTGTCTGTGTCAATAGAAGCAGCAACGGGACTCTAGAGCGAGCCCACACAGGTGCCCCATGGAAAGTGGATTTCCGTGGGGGCACCTGATGAAGAGGAGGGGCCAGGAGCAACGGCGGGGGACCCCAGAAGAAGAGGATCAGGGCTGCTCTGTGAAAAACCATTGTACAGAGCAGGTAAGTATAGGCATGTTTGTTATTTAGAGAAAAAATTATTTAACAACCACTTTAACCGCTTAAGGACCGCCGCACGACGATATACGTCGACAGAATGGTACGGGCAGGCAAATGGGGGTACCTGTACGTCCCTTTAAACTTGATGTTCCTGGGCAGCTCGCGATTGCGGTCGGCAACGGCAGAACAGGGGGATGCCTTTGTAAACAAGGCATTCCCCTATTCTGCCTAGTGACACTGTAACTGATGACTGTTCCCCATGATCGGGAACGGTCATCAGTGACATGTCACGTGTAGCCACGCCCCCTAACAGTAAGAATCACTCCCTAGTACTGACTTAACCCCTTCACTGCCAGTATCATTTTCACAGTAAGTAGTGCACTTTTATAGCACTGATTGCTGTAAAAATGGTCTCAAAAATGTGTCAAAAGTGTCCGATGTGTCCGCCATAATGTCGCAGTCACGATAAAAATCACTGATCGCTGCCATTACTAGCGTAGCGGGGTATCGTTTTACCCGCAAGACTACATTTCCCAGCACGCTTTGCAGCACCCAGGGTGCCATTCCCCACGCAGGGACTGCTGGGGTGGACTTTAAAAGGGGAGAGGCGGGGCTTGCTCGCTCTCTCTGAACGCCGCCCTCCTTGCAAGAGGATCCCCTGCACTCACCTGCTGCGCGCGCTAGGCCTGAAGCTTGGGCCTCGCGCTTTTGTTCCAGAGAGCCTTACATTCCGCTGGGGAGTCTGTGAGGCATCCGATCCACCTGAGGTGCCATCATCTTCTGAAGGACCGAGGACTCGATGCATCATGGGCACTGTGACACCACTCACAGTAGCGGAGGAACCGGACAGGAATCGGTCCGGTTTGGGTGAGAGAGCGCCAGCTCAGAACCATATATCAATAACTTTGTGCCTATTAACTTTGCCCAGGCCCATTATTGAACACAGTTATACTTTGGAGAGACTGTTTGTGCTGAACTGAGTTTGTCAGTCTCTCCATCTTTGCCTGGTTGGCGAATATCTGTTACCCCCTTTTACTGGATTACAAATTGGTTTCTCCATGTGCACCACCGACAGTTGCTAGCGAAGATTCTCCAGCAAACTATACCCTAAGTTATAGTCAGGCCTGACTGGGTAGTATAGGACATTGCTGGGTGCCATTTTATGCTCACGAGGGAGGATTGCAGCAGCGGGGTTGATGTGATATTGCATTATTGACTGTCATACCCTTTTAATGTGCACACCTATATTGCAGGGATCTGCATAGAATATTGTATACAAATTACTCTGTTATCTTTCTACCTTCAGTAAAGAGTTATAGTTAAGTAATTTGGTGGTGAGTGTCAATTACTGTGCTGGTATACAAAGGGGGATGTACTGTATAATAGTGTATAGAGATAATACAATTATACCATCCTCCCTTTTCCTAACTGTGTCAAAGAGAAGTCAGAGCTGATTGCCAGGGGTTGGTAGCAGTGCATTACAGGGCCCAAACAAACAAAAAGCCCTCTTAAGCTGAGGGTACCGCTACACGTGGGGGCTCGGTGCAGGACCCGTGTATATTGCACGCTGCGATCAAGGTGGCCTGAAATACCAGCATGGACTCGCAGGCAGTAATAGAATGGTGCGCAGAGGAGGGCGTGGATCCACTCCGGGCGGTGTTATTGAACTCCCGGGAGAGATCCGGGAGAAAGAAGAGATAAAACAACTGATAATGTCAATGTCCCCAAAATGGAAAGCATGGCCGGTAGATGTGAAGACAAATGCCGCGGGGACATATGCACTAATAGAGTGGACAAGAGGAGTCCCAGAGGAGTTCAAAGGGCAAAGTATAAAAGACATAGATGACAGAACGCATCGCTTAGTGCATACTGGGGCTGTGAAGAAAGAATCCCCACGGACCTCCCCACAGTTATCTCCGTCACTCTTCTCCAAAATGGGAGGCAGTAGCGAAACGAAAGCACCAAAGTCACCCCTGACCGCCATAGGTCCCGAACTGTTGGCTGCTTTGGGGGACTTTGTCGTTAAATGCCCAAAAAATAACACGGTGCATGTGGAAGCTGGGTACCGAAAACTTCGGGTGTTTTCAGGAACAAAACCTGTGCCACCCGGGGAGGAAGATTTTGATACTTGGATCGAGCAGGCAATGCAGGCAGAAGAAGGTTGGGAAGTTCCAGAAGCGCAGAAGAAGCAGTGCATCAGTTAAAGCTTGAAAGGCCCTGCTGCTGAGGCGGTGAAAAACCTTAGGTGCAGCAATACTGTGTGTACAGCAATGGATTATTTGTCTATGTTGCAGGAAGAGTTTGGCCAGCTGGAGAAGGTGTCAGACTTGGTTTATAAATTTGAACATACCTTCCAACAGCCAAAGGAGAAGTTGTCCGAGTATGTCCGGAGACTGAATAGAATGCTGTGCCAGATTGTACTGAGAAAAAGGATGCAACCACAGGTCATAGATGCTACCAGGATGAAACAGATCCTAAGGGGAGCCTTACGGTCGGACCCAGTCTGGCTCCACCTGAAGGCCTCTGACGGAGTCATGGCCCTGAACTACACAGACCTTGTGCGGATCATAAGGGACGAGGAGGCCCTGATGAAGGATCAAGAGGGGTTTGAGAGAACCACCCCACCTGTTTCGGTAGGAGTCAGAACGACAGTAGTCGCAGAACGTGACCCAGAAGTAGAAACCTTGAAGTCTCAAATGGCCCAAGTACTGGACTTATTGACCTCTTTATTGGCCAATAACTCTGGAGTCAAGGAGAAAGAAGAGATCCGGAAGGAACCGGACCGGAATGTCCCTATTCCAGCATCCCCAAAGATCAGGAAGGAAATCCTCTGCTTCAATTGTGGAGGAATTGGTCACCCTGAAAGAGTGTGTACCAGCCCAAGGAAGAACAGCGGCACTCAATACCAGCCGGCGGAAAACTTCAGAGGGCCCCAGTGAAGGAGTCAGCCGGGTGCCCGCTACCTACAGAAAGCTCCAAGAAAATCCAGAGACAAGCAGAGAAAAAAAAGAAGGGCAATAATGTCCCTCCAAAAAACTCCCATACTGTCTGTCGGGAGTTGCAATTTGACAACCAGTAAAAGATCAATGCATACCAGGTTCAAAAAGGGTTGAGGTCTAGAGAAAAATGGAAAAAGAAAGAAAAAAAACATTGGAAAAATCAAGGAGTCCCAGGGAGAAAATACCTCCTAAGAAGTTCCCGGATAAATTAGTTGGACCCTTCCCTCTAGTCTCCGTTCAAGTGGAGGGAGTCTACGCAAAGGCACTCTTAGACACAGGAGCCCAAGTGTCTCTCTTATACAGAGACTTTTATCAGAAGCATTTAAGTCACGTACCTTTGCAGAAGCTGGAAGACCTGAAGATAGGGGGGATTGGCACTCGCAGTTTCCCCTACGATGGCTATGTTTCGATCAGGCTGGCCTTTGACCCCTCGGTGACCGGGAAGGCCGAAGCTTTTGACACTTTGGCGGTGGTGTGCCCTCGCCCACCAGGAGCCAACATGATGTCCATGTTGATAGGGACCAACACTGATTTGGTCCGGAGACTGCTGACCCCGTTGGTGCAAAAACAGAGTTCTCCCAGACAGAAGATTCACCCCATGCTGCAGCAGGTCTACCAGAAGATGATCCTGGAGCAAAAGGCCCCGGAAGAGGGGGTGGGAAGAGTCTGGAGACTGTCTAGAAGAGAGAAGATACTACAGCCTGGTGAGGTGATTTGTCTTCAGGCTACAGTAAAACTCTCCTGGGAGCAGCCGGTCCCTTTGTGGTCGTGGAACCAGACCCCTTCAACACCCACCGAGGATTGGAAGTACTCCCTGAAGTGGTCCCGTTAGGGGCACTGAAGAAAGCTAAGGGACAGATTCCAGTGAGTGTTAGAAATGTCACAAATTCTCCTGTGAAGATCCCAGCCCGGGTGCTACTGGGCAAGGTGAACCCTGCTACCCCAGTGACCCTGTCTGAATTGAAGTCAAAATATGGAGAAGCCACCTTGGTAGAGCTCTGCCTTGAAGATACAGCCTTGCCACAGAATTGGAAGAAGAGAGCCAAGGCTCAGCTGACTCGGTGGAGGAGAATATTCTCTGAAGATGAGTTTGATGTGGGGTGTGCGAGAAGTGCCACCCATAAAATCCGTCTTCAAGAAGACAAGCCCTTTTGGGAGAGGGTCCGAAGAGTTCCACTGGCTGATCTGGAAGATTTACGGGAGCAGTTGGCAGAGCTAAAGAGGACAGGGGTCATTAAAGAGTCCAGAAGTCCATATGCCTCCCCCATTGTGGTGTTAAGGAAGAAAAACGGGTCGCTGAGACTCTGCATAGACTATAGGACTCTTAACCGGAGGACCATTCCTGACCAGTATACTACCCCCAGGATAGAAGATGCTTTGCAGAGTCTGTCTGGGGCCAAGTGGTTCAGCGTCATGGATCTGAAGAGTGGGTATTATCAAATCCCCATGCACCCTGAAGATAAGGAGAAGACGGCCTTCATCACCCCAGTGGGATTCTATGAATTTAATAGGATGCCCCAAGGCCTGTCAGGAGCCCCTGCTACCTTCCAGAGGTTGATGGAGAAGACCGTTGGGGACATGAATCTGATCGAAGTCCTGGTATACCTAGATGACATCATTGTCTTTGGGAAGACTGTGGAAGAGCATGAAGAAAGATTGGAGAAGGTCCTGAAACGACTCAGTGAGGAGGGACTTAAACTTTCCAGAGAAAAATGCCAGTTCTATCAATCCTCGGTCCACTATCTGGGGCACATAGTAACTGCTGAAGGAGTGTCTACAGACCCTGATAAACTGGAGGCAGTCACCTCCTGGCCCAGACCAACTACAGTGACTGAGCTCAGGTCCTTCTTAGGCTTCTGTTCCTACTACCGTAGATTTGTGGAAGGATTTGCAAAAATTGCCAGACCCCTAAATGAGCTACTGAACATGGAAGGAGAGGAGGATGATACTGGTCCCAGGAAGTCTGGAGAGTCTGTGGAAGACCAGTGGACAGGGGAGTGCGAGGAAGCCTTCCAGATGTTAAAGAAGAGTCTCACCACTGCACCAGTCCTGGCCTATGCTGATCCAAAGAAGCCTTATGAACTGCATGTAGATGCCAGCCATGATGGCCTAGGAGGGGTGCTATACCAAGAGTATGAAGGGCAGTTGCGCCCAGTTGCCTACGTTAGCAGAAGTTTGGCACCCGCTGAAAAGAACTACCCCACCCACAAGTTGGAGTTCCTTGCCCTAAAGTGGGCAGTCGTGGATAAACTCAGAGATTACCTGTACGGAGCTGACTTCACAGTAAAGACTGACAATAATCCACTCACCTATCTCTTCACCACGGCCAAGCTGGATGCCACTGGTCACCGTTGGTTGGCCGCCCTAGCCGGGTTCAACTTCAGCCTGAAGTATAGGCCCGGAGCTGGAAACCGTGATGTGGACCCACTGTCCAGAAGAGGCCATGCACCCACCCACCATCCAGAAGATTGGACCCAGGTAACCTCAGATGGGGTACGGGCCCTGTGTCAAGGAGTAAAACTTCAAGCTAGTGGTGGGTCGAGGGCTGAAGAGATCGGTGTTTCTGCCGTGGGGGTGCCTAAGTGTTACTGCAATGTGACCCAAGTCGGAGAGGATGACCTACCCAAATTGTCCAAGAAGGACTTGAGGAGAGACCAGCTGGAAGATCCTTGGGGAAGATTAGCACTGGAGACATTGGAAGATCAGGATCCAGACAGACTTCTGAAGGACCCCTCAAAGGTGGCACTGTTGGTCCACAAGGAATGGGACAAGTTGCAGGTGCATCAAGGGGTGGTCTACCGAAGGGGCCCCTCTGATGACCTGGAAGATAAGTGGCAGCTATTTCTGCCGGAAAAGTACAGAAGAACCGTCTTAACTGCTTTACATGATGATCATGGCCACTTGGGGGCTGAACGAACATTCCAACTTGTAAGGGATAGGTTCTATTGGCCTTGTATGCGGGCTGAAGTGGAAGAATACTGCCACTCCTGTGCACGCTGTATCCAGAGGAAGACATTGCCACGTCAAGCTGCCCCAATGGGCCATCTGCAGAGTCAAGGACCCTTGGACATGGTGTGCATTGACTTTCTCTGTCTCGAACCTGACTTAAGTGGACAAGGAAATGTTCTGGTGATAACCGACCATTTCACCCGTTATGCCCAAGCTTTTCCAGCCAAAGACCAGAAGGCCTCCACTGTAGCTAAAATCTTAGTAGAGAAATACTTTGTGCACTATGGACTGCCACAACGCTTGCACTCTGACCAAGGGAGAGACTTTGAGAGTCGATTGATCAAGAAACTGTTGGACTTTTTGGGTATCAAGAAAACCCGCACCACCCCTTATCACCCTCAGGGTGACGCTCAGCCGGAGAGGTTCAACAGGACTCTATTAAATATGTTGGGGACTCTAAGTAGTAAGCAGAAACAGCACTGGAGCAAGCATATAGCGGCCATCGTGCACGCCTACAACAGTACCACTAGCGATGCCACAGGGTACTCTCCATATCGCCTTATGTTTGGGAGGGAAGCAAGTCTGCCTGTGGATCTGGCATTCGGCATATCCACGGATCGCACTTCAGCCACCTCACACAAGGGCTATGTAGACAGACTGAGGAAGAGTTTGAAGCTGGCTTTTGAACAGGATCGAGTGGCCTCAAAACAAAGAGGAGCCTGGAAAAAGAGGAACTTTGACCTCAAGGTTCGAATCCAGGACCTCCAGCCAGGAGACTGAGTGCTGCTGCGCAACCTAGGAGTTCCAGGGAAGCATAAGTTAGCAGACAGACGGAGACCTGACCCATATGTGTGTCAGGGAAATGGCTGAGTTATTGGCATTCCTGCCAGTGTTCATCATGGCCGTGCCAGACTCATTCCTATGCGCATGCGCGCGCGCATAGGCACACGCAGATGCGCCGCGGTGCGCACAGGTGCACGTAGAAGGTGTGGGCGTGTTTCCCGGCCTATTTAAACCTGTCACTGGCGCACACAGGTTGCTGGATTATCATCAGCTTCCTATATCTCCTGTGTCTCCTGTATCCTGCTTATCCTGAATCCCCGGCTTGACCCTTGGCTTGTATCTGGACCTGTGACCCTGCCTGTCTCCTCGTATCTGACCCCGGCTTGGCTGACTACTCCATTATCTTCTGCTCCCGTGCATGACCCGGCTTGTTCCTGTGATTACTCTCGGACTGATTCCTGTGTTTGACCCCCGGCCTGGCTCCAGACTCTGTTCGTGGTTTACCTACTGCTCCACACCAGAACCTTTCCTTGCACGGCTACTAAATCTGTTCTCCCAGCACACCCCAGCTACCTTCTGCCTGCATCGGCCCAGTCAGCAGCAGTACCGGCAATCCGTGCACCTTTGGGCCCCGCACTCCCTGTCTCATCTCCAGGGGTGCGGTGCACTTAGCTGCAAGGGGCGCCCTCTCAGCAATCCGGCCTCACACCAGAGACTTGACAATATGATCTGTAAGAAGTTACCAGGTCTGTATCAGCTAAAACCAGAAGGGAAGATAGGGCCACTGAAGACATGGCACAGAAACCATTTACTCCCACTTTCAGAAGCGGTTCGGATACCACCTGTGGAAGATTCCCCTGGACCGTCCTCAAGCTTGGAGACACCTAGGCCATACACTCGGTCTCAGGTCTCTCAGTCTGGAGAAATGGATGTCTCGGATCAGAGTTTGGAAGAAGAAGAGCTTGGATGGTTGTGGCCTCCTCAGACCCCAGAACCCCCGTCTATAGATCTTCCACCCTCTGAAGGTACTGTGGATAGTACACTGAATGTGGAAGCCACTGAGTTTGTTCCGTCTAGTCCTCTGGTTGAAGAATGGGAAGATGCCACATGGTCACCTTCCGCTGAGCATCGAGATTACTCCCTACATCTTCCTACGTCTAATCTGGATGTACCAGAAGCTTTGGAGCCCAGTACACCCACTTTAGAAGAAGATACAGTGAGGGGAGAAACGGCCACCCCAAGAGAACAAAGAGCCAAGAGAATCATTCGTCCTCCTCGGAAGTTAACCTATACCCAGATGGGGAAAAGTTCTGAGGATACAGTAACCACTGCTCGTAGGACATTGCCAATACCTGATCCCTCTGCTGTGCATTTGGTGGAAGGCAACCCCAGCTCACTCTCTGGCACAGTTAGACAGGTCAGCCCCTTTGATGTAACCAATGAGCAGGACAAACTCCCTTCCCCGTTCTGGTGGGAGTTTCCTCTGCCGACCTCTCTAGATGCCCTTAATGAGTTTGTGTTTTCCTACTGTTGATGTTGTCTTTGAGGGACCAAAGATTTCAAGTGGGGGGAGTGTGTAGCGGGGTATCGCTTTACCCGCAAGACTACATTTCCCAGCACGCTTTGCGGCATCCGATCCACCTGAGCTGCCATAATCTTCTGAAGGACAGAGGAATCGATGCATTGTGGGCACTGTGACGCCACTCACAGTAGCGGAGGAACCGGACAGGAATCGGTCCGGTCTGGGTGAGAGAGCGCCCGCTCAGAACCATATATCAATAACTTTGTGCCTATTAACTTTGCCCAGGCCCACTATTGAACACAGTTATACTTTGGAGAGACTGTTTGTGTTGAACTGAGTTTGTCAGTCTCTCCAGATTTGCCTGATTGGCGAATATCTGTTACCCCCTTTTACTGGATTACAAATTGGTTTCTCCATGTGCACCACCGACAGTTGCTAGCGAAGATTCTCCAGCAAACTATACCCTAAGTTATAGTCAGGCCTGACTGGGTAGTATAGGACATTGCTGGGCGCCATTTTATGCTCACGAGGGAGGATTGCAGCAGCGGGGTTGATGTGATATTGCATTATTGACTGTCATACCCTTTTAATGTGCACACCTATATTGCAGGGATCTGCATAGAATATTGTATACAAATTACTCTGTTATCTTTCTACCTTCAGTAAAGAGTTATAGTTAAGTAATTTGTTGGTGAGTGTCAATTACTGTGCTGGTATACAAAGGGGGTTGTACTGTATAATAGTGTATAGAGATAATACAATTATACCATCCTCCCTTTTCCTAACTGTGTCAAAGAGAAGTCAGAGCCGATTGCCAGGGGTTGGTAGCAGTGCATTACAGGGCCCAAACAAACAAGCAGCCCTCTTAAGCTGAGGGCACCGCTACACTAGTAAAAAAAAAATATTAATAAAAATGCCATAAAACTATCCCCTATTTTGTAAACGCTATAACTTTTGCGCAAACCGATCAATAAACGCTTATTGCAATTTTTTTACCAAAAATATGTAGAAGAATACGTATCGGCCTAAACTGAGGAAAAAATATGTTTTTTATATATTTTTTAGGGATATTTATTATAGCAAAAATGAAAAAATATTGCATTTTTTTCAAAATTGTCGCTCTATTTTTGTTTATAGCGCAAAAAATAAAAACCGCAGAGGTGATCAAATACCACCCAAAGAAAGCTGTATTTTGTTTGGGAGCCAGTGCTGTGAATGACTGCAGCAGCTCTTCTTCTCTATCCCCACTAGTGATGAGCCGAACACCCCCGGGTTCGGTTCGCACCAGAACCCGCGAACGGACCGAAAGTTCGTACGAACATTAGAACCCTATTAAATACAATGGATGCGAACGTTCGAATTCTAAAGTGCTAATTATAACAACTATTATGCATGTTATTGTCCTAAAAAGGGTTTGGGAACCCGGGTTGTGCACCAGGGGACATGTATCAATACAAAAAGAAGTTTTAAAAACGGTCGTTTTTCGGGAGCAGTCATTTTAATGATGCATAAAGTGAAAAAAAAAAAGTCAAATATTCCTTTAAATATCGTACCTGGGGGGTGTCTAAAGTATGCCTGTGAAGTGCCACGTGTTTCCCGTGTTTAGAACTGTCCCTGCACAAAATTACATTTCTAAAGGAAAAAAAGCCATTTAAAACTGCTTGCGGCTTTAATGTAATGTCTGGTCCCGGTAATATGGATGAAAATCTTTAAGAAAAATGGCATAGCTACCCCATGACCCCCCCCCCCCTACCCCAGCCCATTACCAGCCCCTTTGGGTCTTGTATGGATATTAAGGGGAACCCCGCACATAAAATAAAAAAGGCCCTATATACTCTGAACAGCCGTATACAGGCGGTGCATACAAGACAGGGACTGTAGGTTTGTTCTTATGTAGAATCTGTTTGTAATTTTGAACAGGTACATTGTTGAAGTGTAGCTCCAACCCAAAAATCTATTTTTAAACTTTTTGGAAAACATAGGTAAGGGTTATCACCCCTGTAACATTTGTTTTGCTGTCTGTGCCCCTGTTCAGAACATTTCACCTCACTTTCCGTCCCAATGACAACTGTTTTTGATGTGGTGTTTTTCTTGAAACAAGGATTGCTGATAAAGCATCAGTACAGAGGAGACACCTTTCTCCCATATTTATTCTTACAGGAGAGAATTTTCCTTCCTAGTGGTAGATTTCCTCTCACTTCCTGTTGTCTTCTTGCGTTTGCAAGTAGGAGTCGTTTGTAAGTTGGATGTTTGAAAGTAGGGATCTTCCGTATATACTCTGCAGAAATAGGCCCCTTAGTTGTTGGTGTTGGCACAACACTGTAAGCACTCACAGTTACTCTTGGTTGGTGCTGGAACGCCCTGCTGTCAACTATTATATCAGGAATTTTAATTACATATAATTGTTGAACAGTGGTAGTAAAAATTGGGCCTTTGATGGTGGTGCTGGTGCCACAACACTGTAAGCCCTGACAGTTACTCTTGGTGGGTGCAGCAATGGGCCCTGCTGTGAATTATTAGATCAAGAATTGTAATTGCATGCCCCTGTTGAACAGGGGCTGAAAAATTGGGCCTTTCGTGGTGGTGGTGGTGGTGGTGGTGTTGCCACAACACTGTAAGCCCTCAGAGTTACTCTTGGTGGGTGCAGCAATGGGCCCTGCTGTGAATTATTAGATCAAGAATTGTAATTACATGCCCCTTTTGAACAGGGGCTGAAAAATTGGGCCTTTCGTGGTGGTGGTGGTGGTGGCGTTGCCACAACACTGTAAGCCCTCAGAGTTACTCTTGGTGGGTGCAGCAATGGGCCTGCTGTGAATTATTAGATCAAGAATTGTAATTGCATGCCCCTGTTGAACAGGGGCTGAAAAATTGGGCCTTAGGCACTGGTGGCACAACACTACAACCCCTCACAGATACTGTACTTGGAGCACAGCAATGAGCCCTGTTGCAAAGTATTGCTTCAAAAATTGTAATGACACGCCCCTGTTAAACAGGGGCTGAAAAATTGGGCCTTAGGCACTGGTGCCACAACACTCCAACCCCTCACAGATACTGTACTTGGAGCACAGCAATGAGCCCTATGGCAAATTATTGCTAAAAAAATTGTAATTACACGCCCCTGTAAAACAGGGGCTGAAAAATTGGGCCTTAGCCACTGGTGGCGGCACCCATAAACAAAAATGATCTTCCAAGCTATCATCATCAATCGTATCATTGAGGACTCGGAGGAGGAGGATAGCCAGTCAACATAACAGCACAGGCACTCAGCATCAGCATCAGTCTTGAAGGGAGGTGACATGTTAAAATCAATTAGTCTGTTATATCAGCATCAGGTGTGTGGTAGCTGGTGGTGATCCAAGACTGGTTCATCTTGATGAAAGTCAGTCGATCAACCGAGTCGGTGGACAGGCGCACCCTGTGATCCGTGACAAATCCTCCAGCAGCACTGAATGTGCGTTCCGAAAGAACGCTGGATGCAGGACAGGCCAGTAGCTCAATTGCATACTGTGCAAGCTCTGGCCAGTGATCCATCCTCAAGACCCAGTAAGCCAGAGGATTTTCGGTGGGGAAGGTGTCCAAGTCTGACCTTGCCCCTAGATATTCCTGCACCATGTTTATCAGACGCTGGCGATGGTTGCTGGAACCGATCATACTTTGGGGCTGCGGACTAAAGAATTGTCTGAACGCGTCGGTCAGACGGCCACCTTCCCCACCGCTCCTTCTTTGACTGGCCGAAGCCTCAGCAACTCGTTGTCCAGGACCAGGAGTTTGTAACCTCCCAGTCTCTGGGAACGCGTTGCACAGACCTTTCTGCAAGGCCTCCCGGAGTTGTCTCATCCTCTGCTCCCTCTGCGACGGTAACATAAGGTCCGCAACCTTACCCTTGTACCGTGGATCAAGGAGAGTGGCCAGCCAGTAATGGTCCCTCTCCTTGATCCGAAGAATACGAGGATCCTTCCGCAGACTTTGCAGGATCAGGGAGGCCATGCAGCGTAGGTTTGCTGAGGCATTCGCTCCGGAGTCCTCTGGGTCACTAAGGACGACATGATCCGCAGCCACCTCCTCCCAGCCACGTACAAGTCCACTGGTTTCTTGGGACTGTAAATCATCCCTAAAAGACTGCTGCTGATGATGCTGAGTGCCAGCCTCCACCTCCATGCTGACACAACCCTCCTCCTCCTCCTCCTCCTCGTCCTCTTCCTGTGCGATGGGTGGGACAGAAGGAACACTGTCTGGGTAAAGGGGGCCTTGAGAGGCAAGGAAGTCCTCCTCTTCCTGCCTCTGTTCTGCCTCAAGTGCCCTGTCCATTATTCCACGCAGCGTGTGCTCCAACAGGTGGACAAGAGGTACAGTGTCACTGATGCATGCACTGTCACTGCTCACCATCCTCGTGGCCTCCTCAAATGGTGCCAGGACAGTGCATGCATCCCTGATCATGCCCCACTGGCGTGGAGAAAAAAAAACAAGCTCCCCTGACCCTGTCCTGGTGCCGTAGTCGCACAGGTACTCATTGATGGCCCTCTGCTGCGTGTGCAGCCGCTGCAGCATGGCCAACGTTGAGTTCCACCTGGTGGGCATGTCACATATAAGGCGGTTCTTGGGGAGGTTCAACTCCTTTTGCAGCTCAGCCAGGCGAGCACTGGCATTATAAGATCTGCGGAAATGCACACAGACTTTCCTGGCCTGCCTCAGGACATCCTGTAAGGACGTGAGCCACACAGGGCACATGGGTCAGTTGTCCCTGTCGGAGGGCGGAGAGGAGGTTGGTGCCATTGTCGCAAACCACCATTCCTGGCTTAAGCTGGCGTGGCGTCAACCACCTCTCGGCCTGGCCCTGCAGAGCAGACAGGACCTCTGCCCCAGTGTGGCTTCTGTCCCCCAAACACACCAGCGCAAGCACGGCATGGCATCTTTTTGCCTGCGTACTTGCGTAGCCCCTTGAACGCCTACGGAGCACCGCTGGTTCCGAGGACAAACCACAGGAAGAGGCCATGGAGGAAGAAGAAGAGGAGGGGGTGGAGGAGAGAGGTGTGTCACAACCAGTAGTAGCATTTTGGAGGCGTGGCGGTGGAACAACCTCCAACACTACTGCACCTTGTCCTGCATCCTTCCCAGCTGCCAAAAGAGTGACCCAATGGGCCGTGAAAGAAAGGTAACGTCCCTGTCCATGCCTGCTGGACCATGAGTCAGCGGTAATATGCACCTTACCGCTGACCGCCCTGTCCAGCGAGGCCAAGACATTGCCTTCCACATGCCGGTAGAGAGCCGGAATAGCCTTCCGTGAGAAAAAGTGGCGTTTGGGAACCTGCCACTGAGGAACCGCACATTGCACAAACTCACGGAAGGGGGCCGAGTCTACCAACTGAAAAGGCAGCAGTTGAAGCACTAGCAATTTAGCCAAGCTAGCATTCAACCGCTGGGCATGTGGATGGCTGGGAGTGAACTTCTTTCGACGGTCCAGCAGCTGGGGCAGGGAAATTTGCCTGCTAGAATCGGACGTCGGTGTACTGCTAGCAGAGTGGCCGCAAGTACTTGGCTGTGACACACCTAATTCTACACCTTCATTCCTCTCAGTGCATGTTTCAGAGAGGACTGAAGTTATAGTGGGGTTGGAGATCCCAGCTGATGCGGTGCAAGGAGAGGTCCGCTTTGTTCTTTGGCGTGGGTCTTTGAGGTAGGCTTGCCAACGAGCTGCATGGCAGGTCAACATATGTCTGGTCAGGCATGTGGTACCCAAGCGGCTGATGTTTTGGCCACGCGATATATGCTTGAGACATATGTTGCAAACAGCAGCTGTGCGATCTGATGCACTAGCCTCAAAAAAGGCCCACACCAAAGAACTTTTTGAATGACGGGCAGAGGCAGCGCCCTGCACAGGCGGAGCTCTGCGGTGTGATTCCGTTGGTGTACTGCCCTTACGCTGGCCACCAAAGGGCATCCTGCCTCGTTGGAGATGTGCCTCCTCCTCATCCTCCTCCTCCTCCTCTCTCCTATTAGGCACCCACGTGGAGTCAGTGACCTCATCATCACCTCCCTCCTCATCACTGGAGCCAATCTGGCAGTATGCTGCAGCTGCTGGAACATGACTGCCAGATTAGTGTCCTTCTTGAGCATCCCCTCTGTCTGCTCTCATGCTACTGCCTTCCTCTAGCTGGGTTTCATCATCAGACCCTTCGAAACGCTGGGCATCCTCCTGGAGCATGTACCCAACACTGTGCTCAAACAGTTCGGGGGACTCCTCAGGAGGAGGACATGGTGGGTCTAGGGAAGGAGTGACTGATGATGAGTCTGACATTGATACCAGGGAAGAGGACGCTTTGGCAGCTGCTTTTCCAGTACCCTGAGCCTGGGTGAGAGAGGATGAGGAGGAGGAGGAGGGCTTGGTCATCCACTCTACCAAGTCTTCGGCATGATGTGGCTCAACATGTCCAGCTGCCGAAAAGAAGGACAAGCGTGTCCCATGGCCATGTGCTGATGACAATGCACCGCGTCCACGACCAGCACTGTTGCCCCCAGACACAGAGCCTGCTTGCCCTCTTTTATTGCCTCCTGACTGTCTGCCTCTCCTTGTTTGCCTTCCAGACATTCTAATAGATGGCCTGCAGGGAGATGGGAAAAAAGCAATAAGGGCTACCTTCAGGTGTCCTTCTCTGTCCCTTTACTTAAGGATTTCTAAATATGGTTGAGGATGATTGCTTTTGCACAGAATAGCACAACGACAATTTCCCTGACTGTCCAAAAAAACAAGGATTTCAAAGATGGTTGATGAGGAATGCTTTAGCACACTATAGCACAAGGAGAATTCCCTCACTGTCCTTCCCTGTCCCTAGAAACAAGGATTCGCACAGTAAAACACACTGACACTCTCCCTACCTATAGTTTTCTGTCCCTAGAAAAAATGTTTTTTTAAAGCACACTATAGCACAAGGAGAATTCCCTCACTGTCCTTCCCTGTCCCTAGAAACAAGGATTCGCACAGTAAAAGACACTGACACTCTCCCTACCTATAGTTTTCTGTCCCTAGAAAAAATGTTTTTTTAAAGCACACTATAGCACAAGGAGAATTCCCTCACTGTCCTTCCCTGTCCCTAGAAACAAGGATTCGCACAGTAAAAGACACTGACACTCTCCCTACCTATAGTTTTCTGTCCCTAGAAAAAATGTTTTTTTAAAGCACACTATAGCACAAGGAGAATTTCACTCACTTTCCTTCTTTGTCCCTAGAAACAAGGATTATCACAGTGAAAGAAACTGACACTCTTCCTTCCTATATTTTTCTGTCCCTAGAAAAAAATGTTTTTTTAAAGCACACTATAGCACAAGGAGAATTCCCTCACTGTCCTTCCCTGTCCCTAGAAACAAGGATTCGCACAGTAAAAGACACTGACACTCTCCCTACCTATAGTTTTCTGTCCCTAGAAAAAATGTTTTTTTAAAGCACACTATAGCACAAGGAGAATTCCCTCACTGTCCTTCCCTGTCCCTAGAAACAAGGATTCGCACAGTAAAAGACACTGACACTCTCCCTACCTATAGTTTTCTGTCCCTAGAAAAAATGTTTTTTTAAAGCACACTATAGCACAAGGAGAATTCCCTCACTGTCCTTCCCTGTCCCTAGAAACAAGGATTCGCACAGTAAAAGACACTGACACTCTCCCTACCTATAGTTTTCTGTCCCTAGAAAAAATGTTTTTTTAAAGCACACTATAGCACAAGGAGAATTTCACTCACTTTCCTTCTTTGTCCCTAGAAACAAGGATTATCACAGTGAAAGAAACTGACACTCTTCCTTCCTATAGTTTTCTGTCCCTAGAAAAAAATGTTTTTTTAAAGCACACTATAGCTCAAGGAGAATTCCCTCACTGTCCTTCCCTGTCCCTAGAAACAAGGATTCGCACAGTAAAAGACACTGACACTCTCCCTACCTATAGTTTTCTGTCCCTAGAAAAAATGTTTTTTTAAAGCACACTATAGCACAAGGAGAATTCCCTCACTGTCCTTCCCTGTCCCTAGAAACAAGGATTCGCACAGTAAAAGACACTGACACTCTCCCTACCTATAGTTTTCTGTCCCTAGAAAAAATGTTTTTTTAAAGCACACTATAGCACAAGGAAAATTTCACTCACTTTCCTTCTTTGTCCCTAGAAACAAGGTTTATCACAGTGAAAGAAACTGACACTCTTCCTTCCTATAGTTTTCTGTCCCTAGAAAAAAAAGTTTTTTTAAAGCACACTATAGCACAAGGAGAATTCCCTCACTGTCCTTCCCTGTCCCTAGAAACAAGGATTCGCACAGTAAAAGACACTGACACTCTCCCTACCTATAGTTTACTGTCCCTAGAAAAAATGTTTTTTTAAAGCACACTATAGCACAAGGAGAATTCCCTCACTGTCCTTCCCTGTCCCTAGAAACAAGGATTCGCACAGTAAAAGACACTGACACTCTCCCTACCTATAGTTTTCTGTCCCTAGAAAAAATGTTTTTTTAAAGCACACTATAGCACAAGGAGAATTTCACTCACTTTCCTTCTTTGTCCCTAGAAACAAGGTTTATCACAGTGAAAGAAACTGACACTCTTCCTTCCTATAGTTTTCTGTCCCTAGAAAAAAATGTTTTTTTAAAGCACACTATAGCACAAGGAGAATTCCCTCACTGTCCTTCCCTGTCCCTAGAAACAAGGATTCGCACAGTAAAAGACACTGACACTCTCCCTACCTATAGTTTTCTGTCCCTAGAAAAAATGTTTTTTTAAAGCACACTATAGCACAAGGAGAATTTCACTCACTTTCCTTCTTTGTCCCTAGAAACAAGGTTTATCACAGTGAAAGAAACTGACACTCTTCCTTCCTATAGTTTTCTGTCCCTAGAAAAAAATGTTTTTTTAAAGCACACTATAGCACAAGGAGAATTCCCTCACTGTCCTTCCCTGTCCCTAGAAACAAGGATTCGCACAGTAAAAGACACTGACACTCTCCCTACCTATAGTTTTCTGTCCCTAGAAAAAATGTTTTTTTAAAGCACACTATAGCACAAGGAGAATTTCACTCACTTTCCTTCTTTGTCCCTAGAAACAAGGTTTATCACAGTGAAAGAAACTGACACTCTTCCTTCCTATAGTTTTCTGTCCCTAGAAAAAAATGTTTTTTTAAAGCACACTATAGCACAAGGAGAATTCCCTCACTGTCCTTCCCTGTCCCTAGAAACAAGGATTCGCACAGTAAAAGACACTGACACTCTCCCTACCTATAGTTTTCTGTCCCTAGAAAAAATGTTTTTTTAAAGCACACTATAGCACAAGGAGAATTCCCTCACTGTCCTTCCCTGTCCCTAGAAACAAGGATTCACACAGTAAAAGACACTGACACTCTCCCTACCTATAGTTTTCTGTCCCTAGAAAAAATGTTTTTTTAAAGCACACTATAGCACAAGGAGAATTCCCTCACTGTCCTTCCCTGTCCCTAGAAACAAGGATTCGCACAGTAAAAGACACTGACACTCTCCCTACCTATAGTTTTCTGTCCCTAGAAAAAATGTTTTTTTAAAGCACACTATAGCACAAGGAGAATTTCACTCACTTTCCTTCTTTGTCCCTAGAAACAAGGTTTATCACAGTGAAAGAAACTGACACTCTTCCTTCCTATAGTTTTCTGTCCCTAGAAAAAAATGTTTTTTTAAAGCACACTATAACACAAGGAGAATTCCCTCACTGTCCTTCCCTGTCCCTAGAAACAAGGATTCGCACAGTAAAATACACTGACACTCTCCCTACCTATAGTTTTCTGTCCCTAGAAAAAATGTTTTTTTAAAGCACACTATAGCACAAGGAGAATTTCACTCACTTTCCTTCTTTGTCCCTAGAAACAAGGATTATCACAGTGAAAGAAACTGACACTCTTCCTTCCTATAGTTTTCTGTCCCTAGAAAAAAATGTTTTTTTAAAGCACACTATAGCACAAGGAGAATTCCCTCACTGTCCTTCCCTGTCCCTAGAAACAAGGATTCGCACAGTAAAAGACACTGACACTCTCCCTACCTATAGTTTTCTGTCCCTAGAATTTTTTTTTTTTTAAAGCACACTATAGCACAAGGAGAATTCCCTCACTGTCCTTCCCTGTCCCTAGAAACAAGGATTCGCACAGTAAATGACACTGACACTCTCCCTACCTATAGTTTTCTGTCCCTAGAAAAAATGTTTTTTTAAAGCACACTATAGCACAAGGAGAATTCCCTTACTGTCCTTCCCTGTCCCTAGAAACAAGGATTCGCACAGTAAAAGACACTGACACTCTCCCTACCTATAGTTTTCTGTCCCTAGAAAAAATGTTTTTTTAAAGCACACTATAGCACAAGGAGAATTTCACTCACTTTCCTTCTTTGTCCCTAGAAACAAGGATTATCACAGTGAAAGAAACTGACACTCTTCCTTCCTATAGTTTTCTGTCCCTAGAAAAAAATGTTTTTTTAAAGCACACTATAGCTCAAGGAGAATTCCCTCACTGTCCTTCCCTGTCCCTAGAAACAAGGATTCGCACAGTAAAAGACACTGACACTCTCCCTACCTATAGTTTTCTGTCCCTAGAAAAAATGTTTTTTTAAAGCACACTATAGCACAAGGAGAATTCCCTCACTGTCCTTCCCTGTCCCTAGAAACAAGGATTCGCACAGTAAAAGACACTGACACTCTCCCTACCTATAGTTTTCTGTCCCTAGAAAAAATGTTTTTTTAAAGCACACTATAGCACAAGGAAAATTTCACTCACTTTCCTTCTTTGTCCCTAGAAACAAGGTTTATCACAGTGAAAGAAACTGACACTCTTCCTTCCTATAGTTTTCTGTCCCTAGAAAAAAAAGTTTTTTTAAAGCACACTATAGCACAAGGAGAATTCCCTCACTGTCCTTCCCTGTCCCTAGAAACAAGGATTCGCACAGTAAAAGACACTGACACTCTCCCTACCTATAGTTTACTGTCCCTAGAAAAAATGTTTTTTTAAAGCACACTATAGCACAAGGAGAATTCCCTCACTGTCCTTCCCTGTCCCTAGAAACAAGGATTCGCACAGTAAAAGACACTGACACTCTCCCTACCTATAGTTTTCTGTCCCTAGAAAAAATGTTTTTTTAAAGCACACTATAGCACAAGGAGAATTTCACTCACTTTCCTTCTTTGTCCCTAGAAACAAGGTTTATCACAGTGAAAGAAACTGACACTCTTCCTTCCTATAGTTTTCTGTCCCTAGAAAAAAATGTTTTTTTAAAGCACACTATAGCACAAGGAGAATTCCCTCACTGTCCTTCCCTGTCCCTAGAAACAAGGATTCGCACAGTAAAAGACACTGACACTCTCCCTACCTATAGTTTTCTGTCCCTAGAAAAAATGTTTTTTTAAAGCACACTATAGCACAAGGAGAATTTCACTCACTTTCCTTCTTTGTCCCTAGAAACAAGGTTTATCACAGTGAAAGAAACTGACACTCTTCCTTCCTATAGTTTTCTGTCCCTAGAAAAAAATGTTTTTTTAAAGCACACTATAGCACAAGGAGAATTCCCTCACTGTCCTTCCCTGTCCCTAGAAACAAGGATTCGCACAGTAAAAGACACTGACACTCTCCCTACCTATAGTTTTCTGTCCCTAGAAAAAATGTTTTTTTAAAGCACACTATAGCACAAGGAGAATTTCACTCACTTTCCTTCTTTGTCCCTAGAAACAAGGTTTATCACAGTGAAAGAAACTGACACTCTTCCTTCCTATAGTTTTCTGTCCCTAGAAAAAAATGTTTTTTTAAAGCACACTATAGCACAAGGAGAATTCCCTCACTGTCCTTCCCTGTCCCTAGAAACAAGGATTCGCACAGTAAAAGACACTGACACTCTCCCTACCTATAGTTTTCTGTCCCTAGAAAAAATGTTTTTTTAAAGCACACTATAGCACAAGGAGAATTCCCTCACTGTCCTTCCCTGTCCCTAGAAACAAGGATTCACACAGTAAAAGACACTGACACTCTCCCTACCTATAGTTTTCTGTCCCTAGAAAAAATGTTTTTTTAAAGCACACTATAGCACAAGGAGAATTCCCTCACTGTCCTTCCCTGTCCCTAGAAACAAGGATTCGCACAGTAAAAGACACTGACACTCTCCCTACCTATAGTTTTCTGTCCCTAGAAAAAATGTTTTTTTAAAGCACACTATAGCACAAGGAGAATTTCACTCACTTTCCTTCTTTGTCCCTAGAAACAAGGTTTATCACAGTGAAAGAAACTGACACTCTTCCTTCCTATAGTTTTCTGTCCCTAGAAAAAAATGTTTTTTTAAAGCACACTATAACACAAGGAGAATTCCCTCACTGTCCTTCCCTGTCCCTAGAAACAAGGATTCGCACAGTAAAATACACTGACACTCTCCCTACCTATAGTTTTCTGTCCCTAGAAAAAATGTTTTTTTAAAGCACACTATAGCACAAGGAGAATTTCACTCACTTTCCTTCTTTGTCCCTAGAAACAAGGATTATCACAGTGAAAGAAACTGACACTCTTCCTTCCTATAGTTTTCTGTCCCTAGAAAAAAATGTTTTTTTAAAGCACACTATAGCACAAGGAGAATTCCCTCACTGTCCTTCCCTGTCCCTAGAAACAAGGATTCGCACAGTAAAAGACACTGACACTCTCCCTACCTATAGTTTTCTGTCCCTAGAATTTTTTTTTTTTTAAAGCACACTATAGCACAAGGAGAATTCCCTCACTGTCCTTCCCTGTCCCTAGAAACAAGGATTCGCACAGTAAATGACACTGACACTCTCCCTACCTATAGTTTTCTGTCCCTAGAAAAAATGTTTTTTTAAAGCACACTATAGCACAAGGAGAATTCCCTTACTGTCCTTCCCTGTCCCTAGAAACAAGGATTCGCACAGTAAAAGACACTGACACTCTCCCTACCTATAGTTTTCTGTCCCTAGAAAAAATGTTTTTTTAAAGCACACTATAGCACAAGGAGAATTTCACTCACTTTCCTTCTTTGTCCCTAGAAACAAGGTTTATCACAGTGAAAGAAACTGACACTCTTCCTTCCTATAGTTTTCTGTCCCTAGAAAAAAATGTTTTTTTAAAGCACACTATAGCACAAGGAGAATTCCCTCACTGTCCTTCCCTGTCCCTAGAAACAAGGATTCGCACAGTAAAAGACACTGACACTCTCCCTACCTATAGTTTTCTGTCCCTAGAAAAAATGTTTTTTTAAAGCACACTACAGCACAAGGAGAATTCCCTCACTGTCCTTCCCTGTCCCTAGAAACAAGGATTCGCACAGTAAAACACACTGACACTCTCCCTACCTATAGTTTTCTGTCCCTAGAAAAAATGTTTTTTTAAAGCACACTATAGCACAAGGAGAATTCCCTCACTGTCCTTCCCTGTCCCTAGAAACAAGGATTCGCACAGTAAAAGACACTGACACTCTCCCTACCTATAGTTTTCTGTCCCTAGAAAATTTTTTTTTTAAAGCACACTATAGCACAAGGAGAATTTCACTCACTTTCCTTCTTTGTCCCTAGAAACAAGGTTTATCACAGTGAAAGAAACTGACACTCTTCCTTCCTATAGTTTTCTGTCCCTAGAAAAAAATGTTTTTTTAAAGCACACTATAGCACAAGGAGAATTCCCTCACTGTCCTTCCCTGTCCCTAGAAACAAGGATTCGCACAGTAAAAGACACTGACACTCTCCCTACCTATAGTTTTCTGTCCCTAGAAAAAATGTTTTTTTAAAGCACACTATAGCACAAGAAGAATTCCCTCACTGTCCTTCCCTGTCCCTAGAAACAAGGATTCGCACAGTAAAAGACACTGACACTCTCCCTACCTATAGTTTTCTGTCCCTAGAAAAAATGTTTTTTTAAAGCACACTATAGCACAAGGAGAATTCCCTCACTGTCCTTCCCTGTCTCTAGAAACAAGGATTCGCACAGTAAAAGACACTGACACTCTCCCTACCTATAGTTTTCTGTCCCTAGAAAAAATGTTTTTTTAAAGTACACTATAGCACAAGGAGAATTTCACTCACTTTCCTTCTTTGTCCCTAGAAACAAGGTTTATCACAGTGAAAGAAACTGACACTCTTCCTTCCTATAGTTTTCTGTCCCTAGAAAAAATGTTTTTTTAAAGCACACTATAGCACAAGGAGAATTCCCTCACTGTCCTTCCCTGTCTCTAGAAACAAGGATTCGCACAGTAAAAGACACTGACACTCTCCCTACCTATAGTTTTCTGTCCCTAGAAAAAATGTTTTTTTAAAGCACACTATAGCACAAGGAGAATTCCCTCACTGTCCTTCCCTGTCTCTAGAAACAAGGATTCGCACAGTAAAAGACACTGACACTCTCCCTACCTATAGTTTTCTGTCCCTAGAAAAAATGTTTTTTTAAAGCACACTATAGCACAAGGAGAATTTCACTCACTTTCCTTCTTTGTCCCTAGAAACAAGGTTTATCACAGTGAAAGAAACTGACACTCTTCCTTCCTATAGTTTTCTGTCCCTAGAAAAAAATGTTTTTTTAAAGCACACTATAGCACAAGGAGAATTCCCTCACTGTCCTTCCCTGTCCCTAGAAACAAGGATTCGCACAGTAAAAGACACTGACACTCTCCCTACCTATAGTTTTCTGTCCCTAGAAAAAATGTTTTTTTAAAGCACACTATAGCACAAGGAGAATTTCACTCACTTTCCTTCTTTGTCTTTAGAAACAAGGATTATCACAGTGAAAGAAACTGACACTCTCCCTACCTATAGTTTTCTGTCCCTAGAAAAAATGTTTTTTTAAAGCACACTATAGCACAAGGAGAATTCCCTCACTGTCCTTCCCTGTCCCTAGAAACAAGGATTCGCACAGTAAAACACACTGACACTCTCCCTACCTATAGTTTTCTGTCCCTAGAAAAAATGTTTTTTTAAAGCACACTATAGCACAAGGAGAATTCCCTCACTGTCCTTCCCTGTCCCTAGAAACAAGGATTCGCACAGTAAAAGACACTGACACTCTCCCTACCTATAGTTTTCTGTCCCTAGAAAAAATGTTTTTTTAAAGCACACTATAGCACAAGGAGAATTTCACTCACTTTCCTTCTTTGTCCCTAGAAACAAGGTTTATCACAGTGAAAGAAACTGACACTCTTCCTTCCTATAGTTTTCTGTCCCTAGAGAAAAATGTTTTTTTAAAGCACACTATAGCACAAGGAGAATTCCCTCACTGTCCTTCCCTGTCCCTAGAAACAAGGATTCGCACAGTAAAAGACACTGACACTCTCCCTACCTATAGTTTTCTGTCCCTAGAAAAAATGTTTTTTTAAAGCACACTATAGCACAAGGAGAATTCCCTCACTGTCCTTCCCTGTCCCTAGAAACAAGGATTCGCACAGTAAAAGACACTGACACTCTCCCTACCTATAGTTTTCTGTCCCTAGAAAAAATGTTTTTTTAAAGCACACTATAGCACAAGGAGAATTCCCTCACTGTCCTTCCCTGTCTCTAGAAACAAGGATTCGCACAGTAAAAGACACTGACACTCTCCCTACCTATAGTTTTCTGTCCCTAGAAAAAATGTTTTTTTAAAGCACACTATAGCACAAGGAGAATTTCACTCACTTTCCTCCTTTGTCCCTAGAAACAAGGTTTATCACAGTGAAAGAAACTGACACTCTTCCTTCCTATAGTTTTCTGTCCCTAGAAAAAAATGTTTTTTTAAAGCACACTATAGCACAAGGAGAATTCCCTCACTGTCCTTCCCTGTCCCTAGAAACAAGGATTCGCACAGTAAAAGACACTGACACTCTCTCTACCTATAGTTTTCTGTCCCTAGAAAAAATGTTTTTTTAAAGCACACTATAGCACAAGGAGAATTTCACTCACTTTCCTTCTTTGTCCCTAGAAACAAGGATTATCACAGTGAAAGAAACTGACACTCTCCCTACCTATAGTTTTCTGTCCCTAGAAAAAATGTTTTTTTAAAGCACACTATAGCACAAGGAGAATTCCCTCACTGTCCTTCCCTGTCCCTAGAAACAAGGATTCGCACAGTAAAACACACTGACACTCTCCCTACCTATAGTTTTCTGTCCCTAGAAAAAATGTTTTTTTAAAGCACACTATAGCACAAGGAGAATTCCCTCACTGTCCTTCCCTGTCCCTAGAAACAAGGATTCGCACAGTAAAACACACTGACACTCTCCCTACCTATCCTTCTCTTTCCCTAAACTAAAGGAATCCAGGTTAAGCAAGAAAAAAATAAATGTCACTGTCCCTGCCTATGTTTCTCTTTCCCTGCTCCGGAACACACTACACTAGGCCGCCGTGCTGGCGGCCTTTTATAGTGTGGGGCGTGTACTAAACACCCTCAGCAATAATTGGCCACAGGCATCCTGCCTGTGGCCAATCATTGCTCTCCTCGCTGCCGGCGCTGTGATTGGCCAAGCATGCGGGGTCACAGTGCATGCTTGGCCAATCACAGCGCCTGGATGACACTGCAATGGCGTAGTGCATTGTGGGCCGTTCGCGTCACTCGAATTTGGCGCGAACGGCCCAAATCGTTCGATCTTCGTCGAACGATCGAACAGCCGATGTTCGAGTCGAACGTATGTTCGACTCGAACACGAAGCTCATCCCTAATCCCCACTCTCACAAGCTTGGCTGAGAGCAGCGGGTGCCATTGGAGCTAAAAACTGGGGGTGGGGCCAAGCTGGGTTGTGTGTCTAAATAGACACAAACAGCCCAGCTCAGGAGCGAGCCCACGTGAGTGAGTATCTTGATAAAAGTGTCTGGGGTCTTGGATCCTATTAGGACAGTTCAGTGCAGTATGAAAACTCCTTCTACAAGCTTTAACCAGGAACTGAGAGAAGCCACAAGACTGCTGTATACTGCTGATGAGAAAATATTTTTAGCAGTTTCTATTTACTAAAATGATTGCATTTCCATGTTCTGTGTACTGTGGGAGACCAGATATAGTGAACGCAGGGTCCTGGGTTTAGTAAGACTTTAAAACTTCCTCATGAAACTAAACTAGGTGAAACATGTAGAAGCAAGAACCCAAGGCAACTCAGTGTAAGAATACTGAATCTGAGTTGCATCTCTTACATTTTACTTTACTGATTTAAAAAATTCTGTTTTTATGGCATTTGTTATTAATGACTGTAATAAAAAGATTGTATTTTTAACTGTAAACATTTTGTCTATCTATGGCACCATAAAAATCCTGCTTCTGCTCTAAACAAGTGTTTTACTATGGATACTGGAGTTATCTATAGGTAGCCATAGGTAGCACATTGAAAATGGCCCAGACCTGAGGTGGTGTCATAGTGACAATGTTGTCATTTTTCTTGTGACCATATCTGACCATATCTGTTATGCCCCATACACACGATCATTTTTCATGCCGTTAAAACTGGCATTTTTAAAAATGGCCCTGAAAAATGATCGTGTGTATGCTCCAGAGCATTTTTAACGACGTGAAAAACAGCCATTAAAAATTTCGGACATGCTCTCTTTTTTCACTTCGTTTTTCATGTCGTTTTTTTTAACGACGTGAAAAACGATAGTGTGTATGCTTACATGAAAAAAAACGCGCATGCTCAGAAGCAACTATGAGACGGGAGCGCTCGTTTTGGTAAAGCTAATGTTGGAAATGGAGATGGCACATTCGTCACGGTGGAATTAATAGCATCGTTTTAATGCTGCGCATTCCGTTCTTCTTTTGATAATGCTTAAAAATTACCTTCTTTTGCTAATGACATTGAGAGTTATGCCAAACTTGTTTCTAAAGTAATTCCAAATTGCTCTAATGATTGTAAAATATTATTTCTAAGCCGCACCTCCCTCCTAAATAATACTAATACTAATAAAATAATGTAAATATCCTTTTTTTTAAATTATATTTTACTATTGTATTTTTAATTTTTGGGGCCTTGTTTTTTATTTTTTGGCTTAAATTATTCTTGTGTAAAGTTACCACACCAACCTTCAAAATGTGTCTCATTTGGCCTCAGGGAGGTTTGTGTCCCTTGATAATAACAATAATATTATTTGAGATGTCCCTGCCTGCTCCCTAGCAAGCTCTTTTATGAAATACAAATCACATAGTCAAGTTTTTTAAGGCAAAAAAAAAACACCTTTATTTCGGAACATAACAAATTAAAGGGGAAGGCAGCACTGGAGAGCCTGCTTGCATTTGTGCATCCCTTTGACCCCACAACAACCATCCAAGATGTGAAAACCAAAATAGAGATTAGATCCCAAAAAAAAGGGAGCCCAATCTTGTCTTGAGCTCCCAGAGGTCAGGAGCCACAGCAGATAAGTCCTATATGTCCCCAGTCTGTGGTACTACAGCAGGCATTATTTTCTCCTCTTCCTTGTAGCCTTCTCTCCAGCCTTCTCTGCAGCCTTGGTTGGTTTCTTCCTTGGAGGCTGGGGATCAGGAGGAAAGGTTGTGGCAGGAGGAGTAGTAGGAGGAGGAGGAGGAGGTGGAGGAGTAGGGACAACCTCCGTTATATCGCTGTACATGGTGAGTTCACCCAGCAAGCCCTTATTGATCACTTTTAAAAGCAGGGTCTCACTATACATCTTTTGCCGTAAGTCCATTTGCCCTAGTTTGTGGGCGAGGACTGCGGCAAATCCCTCATCAACAGAGGGTGCCTCTCTGAGGGCCGCTGTTGCCTCTCTGATGAAGGCCCTGGTTTCCTCCTCCACCTGCCTACCTCTCCTTGGCCCTCATGGTTTAACTACCAGGG
This sequence comes from Rana muscosa, assembly GCA_029206835.1. NCBI lineage: Eukaryota > Metazoa > Chordata > Amphibia > Anura > Ranidae > Rana > Rana muscosa. Next base: position 101,447,321 of record JARGYO010005626.1, on the reverse strand, counting down.
GAGGCATCTGGGCTCTTGTGCTGGGCCCAGCCTCCTCCTGGGTGCCACTGGGCCCTGCCTCCTCCTGATCCCCAACATCACCCTCTTCCTGGCTCTGCTCTGGCTGTAAAAAAAGAAAGGGACATTATTTATTTTGGCCCACCATCATTCACAGACATTGTTCACCTCTAGACATTGTTGAAATCAATGTCAAAAGTTATGTCATTTTCAATGATTCCGCATCCTGGTTTTGTTGCCTTGTCCACATAAAATTAGGCCACTACTGTATCTTGCTCTTAAAAAACTTTATTGGTAGAAGTTTACATACCTAACAATACTAACATCTATTTAAATTCTATAATTTTGTAAGATATAAATATAGATATCAATACTTTACCTGGCTCCATATATCCAAATCTGCCTCCTCAAGGACCTCATCTTGGAAGTCAGAGCAGGGTTGCCAGGAAGGCTGGAGGACTGGCTGCAGGGAAGGCTGGAGGGTTGGCTACAAGGAAGGCTGGATTGACCTCTGGGGGGAAGGGTGGACAGAGATTCCCTCACTTCCAGCTGGTCATCCAGGAAAGATAACTTGCTGTAGTACCACAGACTGGGTTTATAAACCTTATCTGCTGGAGCACCTGACCTCTGGGACCTCAGGACCATAGTCCTCTGGGTCCTGTATGTCCCTCTGATGGTCGCTATTTTGGTTTTCACATCTTGGAGAGTTGTTGTGGGTATCTTGGTTTGCACAAATGCAAGCAGGCTCTCCAGTGCTGCTTTCCTGGCATCTTTATTTTTATTCGCGCCACTTTTGGTTTGCCATAGTATAGGTAGCTCTTGCCATTTGTCTATGAACTCCCCCATGAATTCCGGGTTTTTGAAAGTATTCATGATATCTGTAAAAGCGAGAAACAACAAAATATATATTTTTCAGGCAACATTCCTCAAATGTGCATTTTCTACATATTTTTTACGCACAAATCTCCTCGTCTGATGAACCTGAAATGCTTAAATTGTTAGGTACCTTCGTCAAGACGTTCGTTGCTAACTCCCTCTCCCACCAAATGAACGTATTTTCGAGACATGGATCTTCACTTGATATACACTGCGCATGCATGAAACTCTGCACGCTTTCCCCGCCCCTGACATTCGATATTGCACTTTCCCCGCCCCTTCTCGCTCGTCGTAGTGCTTAACAAAACATGGCGGAGACACAGGTGGCTGAGATTACCTCTACAGAGGAGGAAATTCCAGAGGAGCCCAAATCCAGATCCAGGAGATATAAGGCATCCAACATGTCATTCGAGGAAATGGTGGAGATGGTCGCCATTTTGAAGAGGGAGGATTATGATGCCAAGCATGGGCCGTATAAAAGGCCTAATCTGGTCAAGGCAAAAATTATGGGCAAAGTGGTCAAAAGTCTTCGCAAAAAATTCGGGGTGTGCAGAACGAAGGAACAGCTCCGAAAACGTTGGTCTGATCTGAAGTTGCGGGAGCCCGACCAATACAAAAGAATCAAGAAAGTTTTAGGAAAAAGTAAGTTATTTTTTAATATTTTCCATGGTACATATTATTTACTTGTATTCTGTCGTGTATTTTTGACTTTGATATAGTACAGTGAAAGATACCATCTTTCAGGTTCGTCCGCACAGTAAACGGACGTATTAAACCTCTTTCTCCGTACAGTTCCTCAAACGATGTTTTAGGATCATCCAGTGTGAACACCCATGTATTTTATTTTATTTGGGGGAGCAAATTTTGTAATCACTTATTTTTTCGGTGCTAATCCAAAGGACATTTGTTCGTTTGAAAAAAGGATATGCATGGTAATGTTAAGGGAGTGAATGCTCAGCAGCTGATGAAACATCTGAACGCAGTAGTACAAGTGTGGGCCTAAAGACAAAAAGCATGAGGGTGTCACACACAGGTGATCCTGTGTAGATACTTTGGGGTGTTACAATGTGTCAAATTTGTGTTTAAAAAGTATATGCTATGGTTTTGGCTATGCATCCAATCATGTGTTCCGGTTGGCACTGGGGGTCCATTTTAAAATGGAGCAGGCTTCAAAAGAATGTTTACAAAGTATTTTATCATGTTTAGTTTTTTTGAAAAATTGAGTCGCTACTAATGAAACTATACCTTTTATTTCAATCTCCCTAGGGATTCCAATAGCTACCTCAGATGAGCCGATAATTGCAACCCCTACAACAATAACCCCAGAACCCCAGGATGGAGAGGAACGTGATGTTGTGGAAGTGGAAAGTAGACATGTGCACACTGAAATATTTCGTTTCGGAATTTCATTTTCGTCCGAAAAATAAATGTATTTAGTTACTCCCGAAATTCGTTTTTATATATTTCGTTTTTCGTTAGAAATTGCATTCGTCCGAAAATCTGAATTAATTAAGGTCAAATCTGTCATTGAAGGCTTATGGTGTCTGTCGAATGTTCAAAGAAGATTCGACGGAGCAGTGAAACTGTACGACGCTGCAATCATACATTTCCGGTCGAATGTTCCGCCCACAAGCTATAGAAGAATTCTAATGTTGTATGACTAGTAATAATTATATTTATTCATTACTATTACTAGTCAACCAACATTAGAATTCTTCTATAGCCTATGGGCGGATGCATTTGACCGGAAATGTACGATTGCAGCGTCGTACAGTTTTGCTGCACCGTCGAATCTTCTAACTTTCGATGCTTTGTCGAATCTTCGTCATTCTAGCTATTTTACTGCTCCTCCTCTTTGGTTACATTCAGCCAATAACATTCATCATCAACTTTATTTTTATTTTACTTCCCCCACCCAATTCCAGCAGTGATCTTTTCTCTCTATGTCAAATCTTTTCTCTCTATAATAACAAATCTTTTCTCTCCTATGTCGAATCTTTTCTCTCTATAATAACAAATCTTGTCTCTCCTATGTCGAATCTTTTCTCTCTATAATAACAAATCTTGTCTCTCCTATGTCGAATCTTTTCTCTACTATGTCGAATCTTTTCTCTCCTATGTCGAATCTTTTCTCTCCTATGTCGAATCTTTCTCTCCTATGTCGAATCTTTCTCTCCTATGTCGAATCTTTCTCTCCTATGTTGAATCTTTCTCTCCTATGTCGAATCTTTTCTCTCTATAATGTCGAATCTTTTCTCTCCTATGTAGAATAATCTTGGACTAATAAAGTTAAAGCGGAGGTTCCGCGGCAAATCTTTTTTTTTTTTTAGCTTGCATGCAAAGTATTTGTAGATCACCAATTAGTACTCACGTTTTTGGTGATTTTTAACCTCCCCTGTCTTTTTTCTGTCAAAAAATGCACTTTTAAAATCAGCCGTCAGAATTTTCCATTTTGCTTGTGGGCATTGTGAAGCCCACAAGCACTGACTTCCTGGTAGCGGTGGACGGTGTTCTGCAGAAAAAGTTCCCCGGCGGATAAGGTTCCCCCCTGTACTGCGCATGCGCGGCACGAACGTCAACGGAGTTTCCGAAAGTAGCCGAACATGTAGAGCTGCGAGTTAGCTCTACACGGCGCCTGCGCAATGACTAGGAGCCATGTAGAGCTGACTGCGCAGGCGCCGTGTAGAGCCGACTCGCAGCTCTACATGTTCGGCTACTTTCGGAAACTCCGCTGAGGTTCGTGCCGCGCATGCGCAGTACAGGGGGGGGGAACCTTATCCGCCGGGGAACTTTTTCTGCAGGACATGTCACATCTGGGCGAACTCCCAGATTACATTGCGGGAGAATAGAAACGCCTACTCCCGCGGGAGTGAGTACCCGGAAGCCGGAATTTAGATGACAATATTACGGTATGTACAGAAAAAAATAAATAAGTGGCTACTGTACATGTTTGTAGTGTAAGGAGTGTGGTCATATATGGATGTTATTTTGGGTGGAACTCCGCTTTAAGGTTAGGCACATTCGACCACAGGTTCGATAGACACAGATTGTTATTGTCAGCGTCACGTCGAATCTCCTATCTATATTGAACTGTTGTAGCAACGAAAACTAAAATAAAGCATTTGTTTATGTCGGATCTTTCGGTTTTCGGATTCTGTGCTTTCGTTTTCGTTTGTTAAAACGATAACGAAAATAGCTGAAATTCGGACGAAAATGCATTCGGACGAAAACGAATGCACATGTCTAGTGGAAAGTGGCACCACCACAGGTCAGAGAGAAACCAGACACATGCATGTTAAATAGATGTAGGCCTACATATTCTATCCTACATATTTCTTTTTACATTTAGGTGCAGTTCTGGCCGAAGACCCCAAAAAGTTGACACATCACAGTGCCCAGATCCTGATCCAATACCTCATGGTCTGCTGTCGTGACCTCGAAAAAATTAAGGGAGACTTGATAGAGATCAGGGCAAATACCAAGCGGGTGGAGGAAAGGCTCCAAAATATCATGGCTGTGCTTGGGCGTGTCTAATGTTTTTACACCAAAGAATGTTTAAATTGCTGAGTTTTGGAAGGTTTTTTGTTGTTTTACCCTTTAATGACTAGCACATGTTTAGCTTTTTCACAATTTTTTAGAATATAGTTTGTTTATGCATGGCTGGTCATGCGTTTTAATACCCCAAAAATTAAGGGAACATCCACATTTCAAAGGAAGTTTACCACCAAAAAAATAAATAAAGGTATTTTTACATTCCAAATAATTGTGGCTTCATTATGTAAATGTGGTGCTGAGTGAACTAATCAATGTTTTGTGTTTACACTGACAATGAAGGCTAATTAAGAATGATAAATACACATGGCAATACAAGTGCACTAGGTAAACCTACATAAAACATAAAACATTATAAAATGAAAACACCAAACCAATCTTTACTCCATAAAATAATGTATTTATTTGAAAACAAAATTTTAAACATTTTCTGGCATTTCAATGGCCCCCCTACCCATAAAATATTCCACATATTGGTTACGGACCTCACGTCCGGTTGGGGGGGCCAAGCCAGGACGGCCAGGTTCCAGGGCCACTAAAGTTTCTTGATTGAGTAAAGAGGCCTCAGGCCCACTCAAAGCTATATAACTGGTGGAATGCACCCGTAGGAAATTATGAAGCACACAGCAAGTCATTACCACATGGTTCCATTTGTATGGGGCAAGGTGGATGGAAGTCAGGAAGAGGCGAAATCGGCTGGCCATGATGCCAAAGGCATTTTCCACCACCCTTCTGGCTCTGGCCAGCCGATAATTGAACACCCTCCTCTCAGGGGTGAGGGTGCGTTGCGGGAATGGCCTCATCAAATGGGGTCCCAGGCCAAACGCCTCATCTGCAACAAACACAAAAGGTAGTCCCTCCACATTCTGCTCCGCTGGTGGCAAGGCCAGCAGATCCAAAAGGAGCCGTTCCCCAAACTCCGTCTGGGCAAATACTCCTCCATCAGACATCCTGCCATTCTTGCCAACATCCACATAGAGGAACTCGTAGGTGGCCGACACCACTGCCATCATCACGACGCTGTGGAACCCCTTATAGTTATAATAAAAGGATCCCGAAAGGGGTGGTGGGACGACCCGAACATGTTTGCCGTTGATGGCTCCTCCACAGTTCGGAAAGTTCCATCGCTGGGCAAACTCGGAAGCCACATTCTGCCATTCATGTGGCGAAGAAGGGAACTGTGGAATTAAAGAAAGAATAAATTAATACTTTGAGCCAGAAACATTGAAAGCTGATTTCATAAAAACATTCATGTCCAACATTGGTAGAAACTGTAAAAAAAAAAAGATTAGTAAGCAACAACAAACCTAAAAAAAACAATATATAAAAATTGGGGGGGGGGGGTTGAAGATGAGTTGGGAATATCACAAATGAAGGCTGTAGCACTCTGTATGAAGTTAAAAAAAAGGAACATTCCTAGGCAATCTTTAGGTTGCGTTTTGGGTAAAGCACTACGATGGAACATAGAATAAAATACATGGAAATGACTAGGCAAGGTAGGTATGGCCCCAGGATAGCATGCTGGAGAGGTTAGGTAAGCCAAATTTACAGGTAGGCCTCAAACCCAAAACTTTTACTATTAAAACATGGGGAGAAAGGGGACATTCCCTGCAGCTAAGAATCATGTGAATTAGGGACTGCTAATAAAGCAAAATAAAAAGTATCCAAAACAAAAATACATACAATGTGAAGTTTTTAAGAAGAACACTTACCTTAATATAGTCCTCCTGCAAAACTTGAAGGATGGCAGAACAAGTCTCTGGTATAATGATACCCAGAGCCTGGGGGGATATGCCTGTGGAGAACTTAAGGTCCTGCAGGCTTCTCCCAGTCGCCAGGTATCGCAACGTGGCAATGAGCCTCTGCTCAGCACTGATGGCTTCACGCATAACGGTGTCCTGCCTGGTAATGTAGGGGGACACCAAAGCCAACAGATGCTGAAATACGGGGTCAGACATCCTGAGAAAATTCCTGAAATCATCAGGATTATTCTCCCTGATCTCCCGCAACAAAGGCATGTGACAGAATTGGTGCCGCTGGAGCAACCAATTCTTGGTCCATGAACTCCTCCTGACCCTGCTCATGGCATGGAGTCGGGATACAGCATGAACCCCTGCACCAACTACAGCACGAACTCTACGACGAGTACGTAGCCGCAACATGGCTAGATAACGGTCGGCTGAACAGAACGAACTAGAAGAACGCATGGAAGAACAGCAAGGCCAATGAAGAACAAGCTGAAAAACAGAAACGAGCAGAGCAGACCGCACTGAATAAACAGATACGAACTGACTACACGCACTGCCAAACAGATACGAACCCACAGGCACAAACTGAACTCCACAAAACGATCTTCAAAGCACGAAGACTGAAAAGCGCGAATCGTCTCTCACCAAACTTTTACTAACACGGAATTAGCAAAAGCGTCCCAAAGGGTGGCGTCATTAGAACGGAACTTCCCCTTTATAGTGCCGTCGTACGTGTTGTACGTCACTGCGCTTTGCTTCATCGTTTTTTACAATGATCGTGTGTACGCAAGACAGGCTTGAGAGGAAACATGAAAAAAAACGACGTGAAAAACGGCAAGAAAAAAAATGGCAAGAAAATCGATCGTGTGTACGCGGCATTAGTCATGATGGTTTGTGTGTTATATTGCGTTATGGGACCACATCTTAATGAACGAGATGGGGACTATTAAGTTAAAGAAGGGTTCTCCCTACATCTGTTTTTACATTTAGTATGCTTAGGTACTATGGAGAGTCAATACACATGAAAATTGATTCAAAAATTCCCTAAGGCCCGGATTATATCTCTCTGCTTCCTTTCTCATGCATTATTATTATTTAGGTTCTTATATAGCGCCGTCAATTTACGCAGCGCTTTACATATACATTGTACATTCACATTGGTCCCTACCCTCAAGGAGCTTACAATCTAAAGTCCCTAACTCACATTCATATACTATGGCCAACTTTAGACAGAAGCCAATTAACCTATCAGCATGTCTTTGGAGTGTGGGAGGAAACCCACGCAAGCACAGGGAGAGCATGCAAACTCCAGGCAGGTAGTGTCGTGGTTGGGATTCAAACCCGCAAACTTTTTACTGCCTGGCAAGAGTGCTAACCACTACACCACTGTGCCGCCCATGAGCTTGTGCTTTTTTACATGCATTTTTTATGTGCTTCTATAGAGCCAGAAATAGCAGGTAAACGTATATATATTTTCATGACATATGGGTTTTTATGTGCTCCAAAATGCACATAAAAATGCACAGGTTTGAATTGGGCCTAGGAGTCTGGGAGCCCCTAAATCTGAGATCGCTATGGTGCCTACAGACATAAAAAAAAAAACTGGCTCAAATTTCTTTGATTTGCAAAATATCCATCATCCACACATACTCTGTCTATCTGTAACCACTCTTCCTCTTCCCTCTGTAGTAGGAGCTTCTCCACCAGCCTCTGTCATTGTGCTGTCACGTGTCCCCCAAGTGTCCTGGATCCTGCAAGACTGACCCAGTATTTGAACACAATACCACAGGTCCAGCCAGTTATGGATTCAACTCTGTGGAGGCCCCTAGGCAATCAAAACCTTGGAGGCCCCCTCACCGGTTTTTGGAGATTTCTCATGCATGTAATCTAGTGGGATAACATTGAACTAAGTAGTGTGCATGTCAGCTGCTGGAGATGACCTTTACTACTGTACATTACACGTACGTAGGTTGCACCAAAATCTTTTACAAACTGAGAGCTGAAAGAAGATGAGCTTTCAAGAGAAAAACTGTAATGTGAACCTGATGTCTGTGGTTTATGTACTTTAAGGTGCTATTGGGTACATTGCATTAATACAGTATTTCCTCTATAAAGTCTTTAATGTAAAATGTTTGTTTCTTTGAGTTAATTTTTTTTTTTTTATCTTTCGTAAACAATTTAAGAAAGCTTCATCAAATCAATATTACTTTGATCTGTTGTTGAGGGGCCCTTAAATGGCATGGGGCCTGTTCTGTTCATCAGATGTCTATATTTTTATTATCTGCATTTGTGTGATTAAAATGACATTTAGGTTCACACTGGTCCGACAAACGCTCTGACATTGGGAGCTCTTGTCGCATGACGTGTGAAAATCAATGTTTCCCTATGGGAGCCGTCTTAACTGGTCCGACAAATGTCAGCCTAACTTTTTTAAAATGCTCCCTGTACTACTTTGGTCCGACTTTGATCCTACTTCAGCCCATTGAATATCATTGAAGTCGGATCAAAGTAGGATCCTTGTCCTTACCGACTTTTGACATCCGACATGGTGATTACAGCAGCAGTAAAAGGAATTTATCTCACACTGGGATTGTTTTGATTGGTCAAAGAACAAGTCATACTATCACAAAGTCGGAGCAAAGTAGTATCCTGTTCATTCAAGTCGGATGGATGTAGGACCAATGTAGGATCAATGTAGGACTGATGTCGCAAAGCAAAGTAGGATGAAAGTCGAATGACTGTCGTGTAGTATCAGTGTGAATCCAGCCTCAGGCCGGGTTCACACTGGTCCGACAAACGCTCCGACATTGGGAGCTCATGTCGCATGACGTGTGAAAATCAATGTTTCCCTATGGGAGCCAGCTTAACTGGTCCGACACATGTCGGTCTGACTTTTAAAATGCTCCCTGTACTACTTTGGTCCGACTTTGATCCTACTTCAGCCCATTGACTATCATTGAAGTCGGATCAAAGTCAGACTGCCGTCTTGCATAATCCGACTTTGGCATGCGACTTGTGCTCTGCTGATCTTGAGGGGGAAATCCATGCCAAATTTTAAATAAAAAACCGGCATGGGTTCCCCCTCCTAGAGCATACCAGGCCCTTGGGTCTGGTATGGATTTTAAGGGGAACCCCTAAGCTGAAAAAACGGCGTGGGGGTCCCCCCAAAATACATACCAGACCCTTATCCGATCTCGCAGCCCAGCAGGTCAGGAAAGGGGGTGGGGATGAGCAAACGCTCCCCCCTCCTGAACCGTACCAGGCCGCATGCCCTCAACATGGGGGGGTGGGTGCTTTGGGGCAGGGGGGAGCCCTGCGGCCCCCCCACCCCAAATCACGCTTCGGGGGGTCTCTTCCAACTCTCCGGTGCCTTCTCCGCGCTCTCCGGTTCTTCTCCCGCTCTCCGGTGCCTTCTTCGCACACTCCAGTTCTTCTCCCGCTCTCCGGTGCTTTCTGCCTTCTGCAATCTTCTGCCAGCTCTTTTGCTAGCGGTGGCCCGGTCTTCCCTGTCGCCTTCTTCCCTCTTCTCTTCTTGAGATGTTGACACGATGAGGTCTCCCGCTGTAATGCCGTGTGCCCGGCGCGCAACGACTTATATAGACATGGTCACCGGGTGATGTGACCCCGCCCCTTATGACGTCACATTCCCATAATGCCTCGGGGCTGTGATGCCATAGGGGGCGGAGTCACCGGGTGACATCACCCGGTGACCACGCCCCATGCCTATATAAATCATTGCGCACCGCGCACACGGCATTACAGCGGGAGACCTTGTCGTGTCAAAATCTCAAGAAGAGAAGAGGGAAGAAGACCGGCCGGGGTGCGTGCTCGGATAAGGGTCTGGTATGGATTTGGGCTGGGTTCACACTGATACGACACGACAGTCATACGACTTTCATCCTACTTTGCTCTGCGACATCCATCCTACATCGGTCCTACATTGGTCCTACATTCATCCGACTTGAATGAACAGGATACTACTTTGATCCGACTTTGTAATAGTCTGACTTGTTCTTTGACCAATCAAAACAATCCCAGAGTGAGATAAATTTGTTTTACTGCTGCTGGCATAAAAGGAAAGGGGAGTGGGACTTTAAATGAAAGCATGCAGCTGGAGAGCACAAAACAATGAAGTACTAAAAATATTTTATTCCATAATATAACATACATAAATTACATCAAAGCACAATGATACATTGTAGCTAGCAATCCATCTTATCTAAAAATCGCATAAAATATTATTGGGCGGTATCCAAGAATTAAACACACATCTAAGCACCCAAACCACACATATGTGGAGATGACCTCTGACTGTAAACACATATAGGTGGCATTTGTTACTCAAGGCACTCTTGTCACTCAAGTGACTGCTTGTCACTCATCAGGAGCAATGCAAAGAGGATATCTAAAAAGTATAAGGGTGAACAGTAAGTAACTGAACACAAAGATAAGGGGAGGGGCAGTGATACAACCATCCCTCCATATATACTTACAAGCTAACAATGAAATATTGAGTGCGGTGGCAAGTACCAAAGCGAAGCCACGGATACTCCTCTTGCATGGGAACTGAGGCGGCAGATATGCCCATGGCACAGCAAACAGGAAATCCTGGAGGGTGGGATGTAACTGGGAAGGAGAACCCCACCAAGGAGACATAGTGTGGATGCATGGTTTGTAACCAAGATCATCTGGGAATATAATAGTATATGGTATTATATAGATGGAGGGATAAAAGGGTAGGGATAAATAGGTGGTGGGGCAGGAACACCAGTGCTCATAGAGGAAGAGTAATGGGAAATAGAAAAGATATTAGTAGGAATGAAAGAACCGTAACGTAGTGTTGGGCAGACTCACAAGATGAAAGAAGATCATATTGTGGCCCATAGTGAGGAAAGAAAATGATGTGTGGAAAGAAGTAATAAAAGACCTAACCATCATGAAAAAGTAGATAGAGGGGGCTCAAGTATTACCTTGTATGATAGTATAGGAACACGTGTGCTGGCGTGCCCTGTGTCCCAGAAACACTGACCCAAAACCGGGAAGTGCCCGTTTTCCAAAAGAAAAGAAGTATATGTACTCCGCTGGGACCAATGGTTGCCGCCAACGTCACGCAGGCGTCAGAGAGGGAAAGAGGAGGCTCCAAACTCGAGCGAACACCGCCTGGCGAGTGGCGCCAAAATTATCCCCTCATGTGGAATGCCAGATGGAATATCCAAGACGACGGCGTCAACGTAGTTGATGTCATGCGTCCGAAGCCTGGAGGCGCGGCGTCGACGCGCAGCGGGACGTCCACCCAAACCTCCAACCAAAGGCGGCAAGGAGAGAAGGGGAGGACCCCCGGTGCACGTCGCAGTTCCCTAGGCAAAAAAGACCATAGCGACACCAAGAAAAACAATGAAAGCAGGAAGGAATATATACATCGAGATTGGCTGTCCATGCATGCATGCTTCCATCCCTAATTCATAGTAGCAGGAGGGGTTTTGGGACTTTATATGAGGCCTTTGATAATTAAATCAAGATACCTCCATCCCGGATTTGTAAACATAAAAGGAAAGGGGAGTGGGACTTTAAATGAAGCATGCAGCTGGAGAGCACAAAACAATGAAGTAGTAAAAATATTTTATTCCATAATATAACATACATAAATTACATCAAAGCACAATGATACAGGGCCGGTCCTAGGTGGGTGCCTGGGGTGCAGTTCACCCAGGCGCCACAGAGATGGGGGCGTTCAAGCGCCAGAGTGCTCCCCTCCCTCCTCTCCTTGTTGGTGTCCGAGCCGAGGCTGCTCCCTCCGCCAGTCACCGCCTCGGCGCTGCCGCTGTATTTCCTGCCCTAGTCCGCCCCCCCCTCCTCCTGTCAGAGCAGATCGAGCGTCTGTCTCTGTTCGGAGAGAGACCGCGCTGTGACATTGTTGGGGGGGGCGGGGCGGTCCGTGCCGTGCAGTTCCCGTCATGTGAGAGGATTCTGACATCTGACCCCATTCCTGCTCGTGTCTTCTGTTGCTGTGCAGTGTCGATGTGATCCTCTCCTGTCTGAGTGTCACTGCCCAGTGCCTCTGCCTCTGTACAGACCGGAATGTGCTTTGTAGATAAAAAAGGAAAATAAAGTACGGTAATCTTTCCAGCATCACTGCACACTGATAACTCCTCACACCCGGCACTTTTCTTCTCTCATTCAGCTCTCACTACACTCGCAGCCCCCTCCTCCCCCTTCCTCCTCAGCATTTCCCAGTCCACAATCTTTTCATCTACTAGTCTTGTTAACCCTCTGTATGCTCTAGTCTGCAACTGTCACAGCCTCAGAATCCTGCCAGCATGCCATTCATTCCTCATTGCTCCTTCATCCTGCCAGAACTTTTTTCCTTTACTTCACTGCAGGGGCATAACTACAGTGGTCGCCATTGCACCACAGCCTGAGAGGAGGGGGGGCGTCATACAGAGGAACCAATGCCTTCCATGTTCTTTCTGCAGCCACTAAATGCCTGCAAGAGAGAGGAGGAAAAGTGGGCATTCAGCAGCTGCAGGAAGAACATGGAGGGCATTGGTTCCTCTGTATGCCGCCCCTCCTCTCCAGCTTTTTCTGCCCGTGGGCCCCTCAGCTTTCTCCTGGCACTTCTGTGATCTTCCCCAGCAACTGCTCTGCTCTCTCCCACCCCACCCCCTACTGTAATCTGGCCCCCCCTGTGCTCTTCTCTGCCCCCCCCATGCTCTTCTTCTTTTCCCCCCCTGTGCTCTTCTCTGGACCCCCCCTGTGCTCTTCTCTGGTCCCCCCTTGTGCTCTTCTCTGGGTCCCCCCCTGTGTTCTTCTCTGGGTCCCCCCCTGTGCTTTTCTCTGGGTCCCCCCCTGTGCTTTTCTCTGGTCCCCCCCTGTGCTTTTCTCTGGTCCCCCCTGTGCTTTTCTCTGGTCCCCCCCCTGTGCTTTTCTCTGGTCCCCCTGTGCTCTTCTCTGGTCCCCCCCGCTCTTCTCTGGTCCCCCCGTGCTCTTCTCTGGTCCCCCCCCTGTGCTCTTCTCTGGTCCCCCCCCTGTGCTCTTCTCTGGTCCCCCCCTGTGCTCTTCTCTGGTCCCCCCCCTGTGCTCTTCTCTGGTCCCCCCCTGTGCTCTTCTCTGGTCCCCCCTGTGCTCTTCTCTGGTCCCCCCTGTGCTCTTCTCTGGTCCCCCCCTGTGCTCTTCTCTGGTCCCCCCCTGTGCTCTTCTCTGGTCCCCCCTGTGCTCTTCTCTGGTCCCCCCCTGTGCTCTTCTCTGGTCCCCCCCTGTGCTCTTCTCTGGTCCCCCCCCTGTGCTCTTCTCTGGTCCCCCCTGTGCTCTTCTCTGGTCCCCCCCTGTGCTCTTCTCTGGTCCCCCCCTGTGCTCTTCTCTGGTCCCCCCCTGTGCTCTTCTCTGGTCCCCCCCTGTGCTCTTCTCTGGTCCCCCCCTGTGCTCTTCTCTGGTCCCCCCCCTGTGCTCTTCTCTGGTCCCCCCCCGTGCTCTTCTCCGGTACCCCCCCTGTGCTCTTCTGAGGTCCCCCCCTGTGCTCTTCTGAGGTCCCCCTGCTGTTCTCCTTTTATCCTGCCATTCTCCTGTCACCCTGTACTGTCTCCTGCCCGCCCCCTCCCAGCTCTGCCAGGTTCCCCCCTCCCCTCTTCCACCGGCTGCTGTGGGGAATATGTAAGGATGGAGAGCAGGGAAGGCTTCCCTGCCTGAAATGACAGAGTAAGTTATCTGTACTAATCACTTACTCTGACCATCTCCTGTACCATGTCTGGGGGCTCTTTCTAACAGAAGCCCCCTCTGTGTGCATCAGAGAGACTCCCCTCCAGGTCTCATTAGGGTACGCTCTTCCTGTATTTTCTTTCTTGTTAGAAGATCATGGGAGGATCCCAGGGAAACAAAGACTTCTTAGGGGAGCATCTCTGTGTTTGAGTCGTTGCCATAGAAACATGTGTAAAGGGGAGGAGTTTGTAAGATGACCACGCCCATGTGGGGGCGCCAGAAATATTTCTGCACCCAGGCGTCTGTGACCCTAAGATCGGCCCTACAATGATACATTGTAGCTAGCAATCCATCTTATCTAAAAATCGCATAAAATATTATTGGGTGGTATCCAAGAATTAAACACACATCTAAGCACCCAAACCACACATATGTGGAGATGACCTCTGACTGTAAACACATATAGATGGCATTTGTTACTCAAGGCAGCATGTGCATTAATGATAGTCGCATCTGTAGCTCTACGCGTTTCGTGACTGCTTGTCACTCATCAGGAGCAATGCGGAGAGGATATCTAAAAAGTATAAGGGTGAACAGTAAGTAACTGAACACAAAGATAAGGGGAGGGGCAGTGATTCAACCATCCCCCCATATATACTTACAAGCTAACAATGAAATATTGAGTGCGGTGGCAAGTACCAAAGCGAAGCCACGGATACTCCTCTTGCATGGGAACTGAGGCGGCAGATATGCCCATGGCACAGCAAACAGGAAATCCTGGAGGGTGGGATGTAACTGGGAAGGAGAACCCCACCAAGGAGACATAGTGTGGATGCATGGTTTGTAACCAAGATCATCTGGGAATATAATAGTATATGGTATTATATAGAGGGAGGGATAAAAGGGTAGGGATAAATAGGTGGTGGGGCAGGAACACCAGTGCTCATAGAGGAAGAGTAATGGTAAATGGAAAAGATATTAGTAGGAATGAAAGAACCGTAACGTAGTGTTGGGCAGACTCACAAGATGAAAGAAGATCATATTGTGGCCCATAGTGAGGAAAGAAAATGATGTGTGGAAAGAAGTAATAAAAGACCTAACCATCATGAAAAAGTAGATAGAGGGGGCTCAAGTATTACCTTGTATGATAGTATAGGAACACGTGTGCTGGCGTGCCCTGTGTCCCAGAAACACTGACCCAAAACCGGGAAGTGAGCGTTTCCAAAAGGAAAGGAGTATATGTACTCCGCCACGCCTCCAGGCTTCGGACGCATGACTGCGACGTGCACCGGGGGTCCTCCCCTTCTCTCCTTGCCGCCTTTGGTTGGAGGTTTGGGTGGACGTCCCGCTGCGCGTCGACGCCACGCCTCCAGGCTTCGGACGCATGACGTCAACTACGTTGACGCCGTGGCGCCGTCGCCTTGGATATTCCATCTGGCATTCCACATGAGGGGATTATTTTAGCGCCACTCGCCAGGCGGTGTTCGCTCGGGTTTGGAGCCTCCTCTTTCCCTCTCTGACGCCTGCGTGACGTTGGCGGCAACCATTGGTCACAGTGGAGTACATATACTCCTTTCCTTTTGGAAACAGGCACTTCCCGGTTTTCGGTCAGTGTTTCTGGGACACAGGGCACGCCAGCACACGTGTTCCTATACTATCATACAAGGTAATACTTGAGCCCCCTCTATCTACTTTTTCATGGTGGTTAGGTCTTTTATTACTTCTTTCCACACGTCATTTTCTTTCCTCACTATGGGCCACAATATGATCTTCTTTCATCTTGTGAGTCTGCCCAACACTACGTTACGGTTCTTTCATTCCTACTAATATCTTTTCCATTTCCCATTACTCTTCCTCTATGAGCACTGGTGTTCCTGCCCCACCACTTATTTATCCCTACCCTTTTATCCCTCCATCTATATAATACCATATACTATTATATTCCCAGATGATCTTGGTTACAAACCATGCATCCACACTTTGTCTCCTTGGTGGGGTTCTCCTTCCCAGTTACATCCCACCCTCCAGGATTTCCTGTTTGCTGTGCCATGGGCATATCTGCCGCCTCAGTTCCCATGCAAGAGGAGTAGTGATGAGCCGAACACCCCCGGGTTCGGTTCGCACCAGAACCCGCGAACGGACCGAAAGTTCGTACGAACATTAGAACCCTATTAAATACAATGGATGCGAACATTCGAATTCTAAAGTGCTAATTATAACGACTATTATGCATGTTATTGTCCTAAAAAGGGTTTGGGAACCCGGGTTCTGCACCAGGGGACATGTATCAATGCAAAAAGAAGTTTTAAAAACGGTCGTTTTTCGGGAGCAGTCATTTTAATTGATGCATAAAGTGAAAAAAAAAAAGTCAAATATTCCTTTAAATATCGTACCTGGGGGGTGTCTAAAGTATGCCTGTGAAGTGCCACGTGTTTCCCGTGTTTAGAACTGTCCCTGCACAAAATGACACTTCTAAAGGAAAAAAAAAGCCATTTAAAACTGCTTGCGGCTTTAATGTAATGTCTGGTCCCGGTAATATGGATGAAAATCTTTAAGAAAAATGGCATAGCTACCCCATGACCCCCCCCCTACCCCAGCCCATTACCAGCCCCTTTGGGTCTTGTATGGATATTAAGGGGAACCCCGCACATAAAATAAAAAAGGCCCTATATACTCTGAACAGCCGTATACAGGCGGTGCATACAAGACAGGGACTGTAGGTTTGTTCTTATGTAGAATCTGTTTGTAATTTTGAACAGGTACATTGTTTAAGTGTAGCTCCAGCCCAAAAATCTATTTTTAAACTTTTTGGAAAACATAGGTAAGGGTTATCACCCCTGTAACATTTGTTTTGCTGTCTGTGCCCCTGTTCAGAACATTCCACCTCACTTTCGGTCCCAATGACAACTGTTTTTGAAATGTGGTGTTTTTCTTGAAACAAGGATTGGTGATAAAGCATCAGTACAGAGGAGACACCTTTCTCCCATATTAATTCTTACAGGAGAGAATTTTCCTTCCTAGGGGTAGATTTCCTCTCACTTCCTGTTGTCTTCTTGCGTTTGCAAGTAGGAGTCGTTTGTAAGTTGGATGTTTGAAAGTAGGGACCTGTCGTATATACTCTGCTGAAATAGGCCCCTTAGTTGTTGGTGTTGGCACAACACTGTAAGCACTCACAGTTACTCTTGGTTGGTGCTGGAACGCCCTGCTGTCAACTATTATATCAGGAATTGTAATTACATATAATTGTTGAACAGTGGTAGTAAAAATTGGGCCTTTGATGGTGGTGCTGGTGCCTAGACTTGTGCACAACGGAAAAATTCGTTCCGTTTCGGTTCGTTTCTTTCCGGTCCTGTTGATTCGTAATCATTCGTAATTTTGCTAGACGGGATTTTTCGTGTTCGGACTCATTCGTATTTTTGCAAGCGACATTTTTCGTTGAATTTTTTGTTGCTTTATAATTCGTACTTTCGGTAGAGTACGTTGTTTTTCGTTGATTCTGGACACAACTCCTACTTTCGTAACTTTTTTTGGGTTCGTTGATTCGTAATTTTCCGTGTCTCTCTCACAACGACGCTGCCTATTATGCCTAATGTGCTTCGAATGGATTTGTACTTTTCTAAATACATAGCGGTTATTTGTAACGATTCGAAATCTCGTATTTTACTTTCGTTTTTTACATGCGGCTATAGGCTCCGCCCCTGTACACCATTTTGAGAGGGTTCAGCACGGTGAGGGAGAAGCAGAGAGCAGAGCAGAGTGAGTGTTATTGTGCTTCGAATGGATTTGAAATCTCGTATTTTACTTTCGTTTTTTCATGCGGCTATAGCCTCCGCCCCTGTACACCATTTTGAGAGGGAGTTCAGCATGGTGAGGGAGAAGCAGAGAGCAGAGTGAGTGTTATTGTGCTTCGAATGGATTCGTACATTCGTAACTTTTTTCATAACGAATTATGCCGAAGACCTTCGGGCATTCGCTATTTTGCGGTATAATTTATTTCGGATTCGGTTTTATTCGTAATTGCTCTGTTCGGAAATTCGAATGCTTCCGAATGTCCGAAAGTTGCTAAATTCGGACGAATTTTGATTCGTTACGAAACGAATTGCACAAGCCTACTGGTGCCACAACACTGTAAGCCCTGACAGTTACTCTTGGTGGGTGCAGCAATGGGCCCTGCTGTGAATTATTAGATCAAGAATTGTAATTGCATGCCCCTGTTGAACAGGGGCTGAAAAATTGGGCCTTTCGTGGTGGTGGTGGTGGTGTTGCCACAACACTGTAAGCCCTCAGAGTTACTCTTGGTGGGTGCAGGAATGGGCCCTGCTGTGAATTATTAGATCAAGAATTGTAATTACATGCCCCTTTTGAACAGGGGCTGAAAAATTGGGCCTTTCGTGGTGGTGGTGGTGGTGGCGTTGCCACAACACTGTAAGCCCTCAGAGTTACTCTTGGTGGGTGCAGCAATGGGCCCTGCTGTGAATTATTAGATCAAGAATTGTAATTACATGCCCCTGTTGAACAGGGGCTGAAAAATTGGGCCTTAGGCACTGGTGGCACAACACTGCAACCCCTCACAGATACTGTACTTGGAGCACAGCAATGAGCCCTGTTGCAAAGTATTGCTTCAAAAATTGTAATTACACGCCCCTGTTAAACAGGGGCTAAAAAATTGGGCCTTAGGCACTGGTGGCACAACACTGCAACCCCTCACAGATACTGTACTTGGAGCACAGCAATGAGCCCTGTTGCAAAGTATTGCTTCAAAAATTGTAATTACACGCCCCTGTTAAACAGGGGCTGAAAAATTGGGCCTTGGGCACTGGTGGCACAACACTGCAACCCCTCACAGATACTGTACTTGGAGCACAGCAATGAGCCCTGTTGCAAAGTATTGCTTCAAAAATTGTAATTACACGCCCCTGTTAAACAGGGGCTGAAAAATTGGGCGTTAGGCACTGGTGGCGGCACCCATAAACAAAAATGATCTTCCAAGCTATCATCATCAATCGTATCATTGAGGACTCGGAGGAGGAGGATAGCCAGTCAACATAACAGCACAGGCACTCAGCATCAGCATCAGTCTTGAAGGGATGTGACATGTTAAAATCAATTAGTCTGTTATATCAGCATCAGGTGTGTGGTAGCTGGTGGTGATCCAAGACTGGTTCATCTTGATGAAAGTCAGTCGATCAACCGAGTCGGTGGACAGGCGCACCCTGTGATCCGTGACAAATCCTCCAGCAGCACTGAATGTGCGTTCCGAAAGAACGCTGGATGCAGGACAGGCCAGTAGCTCAATTGCATACTGTGCAAGCTCTGGCCAGTGATCCATCCTCAAGACCCAGTAAGCCAGAGGATTTTCGGTGGGGAAGGTGTCCAAGTCTGACCTTGCCCCTAGATATTCCTGCACCATGTTTATCAGACGCTGGCGATGGTTGCTGGAACCGATCATACTTTGGGGCTGCGGACTAAAGAATTGTCTGAACGCATCGGTCAGACGGCCACCTTCCCCACCGCTCCTTCTTTGACTGGCCGAAGCCTCAGCAACTCGTTGTCCAGGACCAGGAGTTTGTAACCTCCCAGTCTCTGGGAACGCGTTGCACAGACCTTTCTGCAAGGCCTCCCGGAGTTGTCTCATCCTCTGCTCCCTCTGCGACGGTAACATAAGGTCCGCAACCTTACCCTTGTACCGTGGATCAAGGAGAGTGGCCAGCCAGTAATGGTCCCTCTCCTTGATCCGAAGAATACGAGGATCCTTCCGCAGACTTTGCAGGATCAGGGAGGCCATGCAGCGTAGGTTAGCTGAGGCATTCGGTCCGGAGTCCTCTGGGTCACTAAGGACGACATGATTCGCAGCCACCTCCTCCCAGCCACGTACAAGTCCACGGGTTTCTTGGGACTGTAAATCATCCCTAAAAGACTGCTGCTGTTGATGCTGCTGAGTGCCAGGCTCCACCTCCATGCTGACACAATCCTCCTCCTCCTCCTCCTCCTCGTCCTCTTCCTGTGCGATGGGTGGGACAGAAGGAACACTGTCTGGGTAAAGGGGGCCTTGAGAGGCAAGGAAGTCCTCCTCTTCCTGCCTCTGTTCTGCCTCAAGTGCCCTGTCCATTATTCCACGCAGCGTGTGCTCCAACAGGTGGACAAGAGGTACAGTGTCACTGATGCATGCACTGTCACCGCTCACCATCCTCGTGGCCTCCTCAAATGGTGCCAGGACAGTGCATGCATCCCTGATCATGCCCCACTGGCGTGGAGAAAAAAAACCAAGCTCCCCTGACCCTGTCCTGGTGCCGTAGTCGCACAGGTACTCATTGATGGCCCTCTGCTGCGTGTGCAGCCGCTGCAGCATGGCCAACGTTGAGTTCCACCTGGTGGGCATGTCACATATAAGGCGGTTCTTGGGCAGGTTTAACTCCTTTTGCAGCTCAGCCAGGCGAGCACTGGCATTATAAGATCTGCGGAAATGCACACAGACTTTCCTGGCCTGCCTCAGGACATCCTGTAAGCCCGGGTACCTGCCCAAGAACCGCTGCACCACCAGGTTAAGGACGTGAGCCACACAGGGCACATGGGTCAGTTGTCCCTGTCGGAGGGCGGAGAGGAGGTTGGTGCCATTGTCGCAAACCACCATTCCTGGCTTAAGCTGGCGTGGCGTCAACCACCTCTCGGCCTGGCCCTGCAGAGCAGACAGGACCTCTGCCCCAGTGTGGCTTCTGTCCCCCAAACACACCAGCGCAAGCACGGCATGGCATCTTTTTGCCTGCGTTCTTGCGTAGCCCCTTGAACGCCTACGGAGCACCGCTGGTTCAGAGGACAAAGCACAGGAAGAGGCCATGGAGGAAGAAGAAGAGGAGGGGGTGGAGGAGAGAGGTGTGTCACAACCAGTAGTAGCATTTTGGAGGCGTGGCGGTGGAACAACCTCCAACACTACTGCACCTTGTCCTGCATCCTTCCCAGCTGCCAAAAGAGTGTCCCAATGGGCCGTGAAAGAAAGGTAACGTCCCTGTCCATGCCTGCTGGACCATGAGTCAGCGGTAATATGCACCTTACCGCTGACCGCCCTGTCCAGCGAGGCCAAGACATTGCCTTCCACATGCCGGTAGAGAGCCGGAATAGCCTTCCGTGAGAAAAAGTGGCGTTTGGGAACCTGCCACTGAGGAACCGCACATTGCACAAACTCACGGAAGGGGGCCGAGTCTACCAACTGAAAAGGCAGCAGTTGAAGCGCTAGCAATTTAGCCAAGCTAGCATTCAACCGCTGGGCATGTGGATGGCTGGGAGTGAACTTCTTTCGACGGTCCAGCAGCTGGGGCAGGGAAATTTGCCTGCTAGAATCGGACGTCGGTGTACTGCTAGCAGAGTGGCCGCAAGTACTTGGCTGTGACACACCTAATTCTACACCTTCATTCCTCTCAGTGCATGTTTCAGAGAGGACTGAAGTTATAGTGTGGTTGGAGATCCCAGCTGATGCGGTGCAAGGAGAGGTCCGCTTTGTTCTTTGGTGTGGGTCTTTGAGGTAGGCTTGCCAACGAGCTGCATGGCAGGTCAACATATGTCTGGTCGGGCATGTGGTACCCAAGCGGCTGATGTTTTGGCCACGCGATATACGCTTGAGACATATGTTGCAAACAGCAGCTGTGCGATCTGATGCACTAGCCTCAAAAAAGGCCCACACCAAAGAACTTTTTGAATGACGGGCAGAGGCAGCGCCCTGCACAGGCGGAGCTCTGCGGTGTGATTCCGTCGGTGTACTGCCCTTACGCTGGCCACCAAAGGGCATCCTGCCTCGTTGGAGATGTGCCTCCTCCTCATCCTCCTCCTCCTCCTCTCTCCTATTAGGCACCCACGTGGAGTCAGTGACCTCATCATCCCCTCCCTCCTCATCACTGGAGCCAATCTGGCAGTATGCTGCAGCTGCTGGAACATGACTGCCAGATTGGTGTCCTTCTTGAGCATCCCCTCTGTCTGCTCTCACGCTACTGCCTTCCTCTAGCTGGGTTTCATCATCAGACCCTTCAAAACGCTGGGCATCCTCCTGGAGCATGTACCCAACACTGTGCTCAAACAGTTCGGGGGACTCCTCAGGAGGAGGACATGGTGGGTCTAGGGAAGGAGTGACTGATGATGAGTCTGACATTGATACCAGGGAAGAGGACGCTTTGGCAGCTGCTTTGCCAGTACCCTGAGCCTGGGTGAGAGAGGATGAGGAGGAGGAGGAGGGCTTGGTCATCCACTCTACCAAGTCTTCGGCATGATGTGGCTCAACATGTCCAGCTGCCGAAAAGAAGGACAAGCGTGTCCCATGGCCATGTGCTGATGACAATGCACCGCGTCCACGACCAGCACTGTTGCCCCCAGACACAGAGCCTGCTTGCCCTCTTTTATTGCCTCCTGACTGTCTGCCTCTCCTTGTTTGCCTTCCAGACATTCTAATGGATGGCCTGCAGGGAGATGGGAAAAAAAGCAATAAGGGCTACCTTCAGGTGTCCTTCTCTGTCCCTTTACTTAAAGTGGAGCTCCACCCTAAATAGCAACTTTTGCTATTTGGAACCCTCCCCCCCTCCGGTGTCACAATTGACACCTTTCAGGGGGGAGGGGGGTGAAGATACCTGTCTAAGACAGGTATTTTCACCCACATCCGGGAGTCCTGTCTCCGGGAATCTGCGGGAGTTACGTCACTTCCCGCAGACTTCCCTTGGTGTTCTGGGAGACACTCGGCTCCCAGAACACAGGAGCACCAATCAGAACGGCGCAGCGCGACTCGCGCATGCGCCGTAGGGAACCGGGCATGAAGCCGCAGGGCTTCACTTCCTGGTTCCCTCAGCGAGGATGGTGGAGGGAGCAGCAGAGCGACGAGCGGTCGCTCGTCCTCTGCTGCGGACGTCGCTGGACTCCAGGACAGGTAAGTGTCCAAATATTAAAAGCCAGCAGCTGCTGTAGCTGTAGCTGCTGGCTTTAAAAAAAAAAATTCCGGTGGAGCAACCCCTTTAAGGATTTCTAAATATGGTTGAGGATGATTGCTTTCGCACAGAATAGCACAATGACAATTTCCCTGACTGTCCAAAAAACAAGGATTTCAAAGATGGTTGATGAGGAATGCTTTAGCACAGTATAGCACAATGAGAATTTCCCTCACTGTCCTTCCCTGTCCCTACAAACAAGGTTTAGCACAGTAAAACACACTGACACTCTCCCTACCTATAGTTTTCTGTCCCTATAATTTTTTTTTTTTTAAAGATGGTTGATGAGGAATGCTTTAGCACAGTATAGCACAATGAGAATTTCCCTCACTGTCCTTCCCTGTCCCTACAAACAAGGTTTAGCACAGTAAAACACACTGACACTCTCCCTACCTATAGTTTTCTGTCCCTATAATTTTTTTTTTAAAGATGGTTGATGAGGAATGCTTTAGCACAGTATAGCACAATGAGAATTTCCCTCACTGTCCTTCCCTGTCCCTACAAACAAGGTTTAGCACAGTAAAACACACTGACACTCTCCCTACCTATAGTTTTCTGTCCCTATAATTATTATTTTTTTAAAGATGGTTGATGAGGAATGCTTTAGCACAGTATAGCACAATGAGAATTTCCCTCACTGTCCTTCCCTGTCCTTACAAACAAGGTTTAGCACAGTAAAACACACTGACACTCTCCCTACCTATAGTTTTCTGTCCATATAATTTTTTTTTTTTTAAAGATGGTTGATGAGGAATGCTTTAGCACAGTATAGCACAATGAGAATTTCCCTCACTGTCCTTCCCTGTCCCTACAAACAAGGTTTAGCACAGTAAAACACACTGACACTCTCCCTACCTATAGTTTTCTGTCCCTATAAATTTTTTTTTTTTAAAGATGGTTGATGAGGAATGCTTTAGCACAGTATAGCACAATGAGAATTTCCCTCACTGTCCTTCCCTGTCCCTACAAACAAGGTTTAGCACAGTAAAACACACTGACACTCTCCCTACCTATAGTTTTCTGTCCCTATAATTTTTTTTTTTAAAGATGGTTGATGAGGAATGCTTTAGCACAGTATAGCACAATGAGAATTTCCCTCACTGTCCTTCCCTGTCCCTACAAACAAGGTTTAGCACAGTAAAACACACTGACACTCTCCCTACCTATAGTTTTCTGTCCCGATAATTATTTTTTTTTTTTAAAGATGGTTGATGAGGAATGCTTTAGCACAGTATAGCACAATGAGAATTTCCCTCACTGTCCTTCCCTGTCCCTACAAACAAGGTTTAGCACAGTAAAACACACTGACACTCTCCCTACCTATAGTTTTCTGTCCCTATAATTATTTTTTTTTTAAAGATGGTTGATGAGGAATGCTTTAGCACAGTATAGCACAATGAGAATTTCCCTCACTGTCCTTCCCTGTCCTTACAAACAAGGTTTAGCACAGTAAAACACACTGACACTCTCCCTACCTATAGTTTTCTGTCCCTATAAAAAATTTGTTTTAAAGATGGTTGATGAGGAATGCTTTAGCACAGTATAGCACAATTAGAATTTCCCTCACTGTCCTTCCCTGTCCCTACAAACAAGGTTTAGCACAGTAAAACACACTAACACTCTCCCTACCTATAGTTTTCTGTCCCTATAAAAATTTTTTTTTTTAAAGATGGTTGATGAGGAATGCTTTAGCACAGTATAGCACAATGAGAATTTCCCTCACTGTCCTTCCCTGTCCCTACAAACAAGGTTTAGCACAGTAAAACACACTGACACTCTCCCTACCTATAGTTTTCTGTCCCTATAATTTTTTTTTTTTTAAAGATGGTTGATGAGGAATGCTTTAGCACAGTATAGCACAATGAGAATTTCCCTCACTGTCCTTCCCTGTCCCTACAAACAAGGTTTAGCACAGTAAAACACACTGACACTCTCCCTACCTATAGTTTTCTGTCCCTATAATTTTTTTTTTTTTAAAGATGGTTGATGAGGAATGCTTTAGCACAGTATAGCACAATGAGAATTTCCCTCACTGTCCTTCCCTGTCCCTACAAACAAGGTTTAGCACAGTAAAACACACTGACACTCTCCCTACTGTGAGGGGGTTAGCTCGGTAGCGGGTGTGTGTGACCCCCTGGATGGGCTCCCCACACAAAAACAGGCCCAGCAGACGGAGGTTGTGGTTTTCAAGATCAAAAGGTGCGGTTTATTTCTCTATTTACAGTGACAAAAACACAGCAAAGCAAAAAGAAACATAAACAAAATAAATCCTGGTCAGCTTGACCTCTGACTAAACATGCAGGTTTCCCTAACTAACAACTGGGATCAGCCTGGTGCTGTCCTAGTCCCTAAGTCCCTGGTTTAGTAAATGTCCAAACAAATAGCCACACAGGCTTTGTCTCATCGCACAGGGGTTCACTCTCCCTAGACAGTCCACACAGGTCTGGTTCCAGGCATGAGCAAACACCTAATGAAGCTGGGAGTTTTTATAGAGGCCTTAAACGAGCTGACAAGCTTCAGCTGGTCTCATCAACTCCCTGCCTGCACGACGCCCAGCACTCTCCCTAGAGATATGAATCATCCATGAGCCCACTAGCCTCAGCTGGGCTTCATCAACTCTCTCCCTAGTTGTATAAGTCGGCATAAAGCCTGAATCTGGGAGAAATATACCTACCCCCCTGGATGCAACCAGGTGACTTTACCTTCCTGCTGTCACATACCCCCCCCTCTTGTTTTAACCTTGGGGTTGGAACACCAGCAATCAGGCATTCATGTACTCGAGACAAAGCATCCACATTCCCCATTTGAACGCCAGGGCGATGCTTTACTGTGAAGTTGAATTCCTGTAGGGCCAGGAACCACCTATTTACTCTTCTATTTGTCTCCTTGTTTTGAGCCATCCACTTTAACGGAGCGTGATCCGTAACCATGTCAAAGTGCCTACCTAGCAGATAGTACCGAAGGGAATCTAGAGCCCACTTCACCGCTAAACACTCCTTTTCAACCGTGGCGTAATTTACCTCATGGGACTTCAACTTCCTGCTGAGGTAAATGACTGGGTGCTCTTCCCCGTTCCAGACCTGGGACAATACTGCTCCTAACCCCACATCTGACGCATCACTTTGTACGACAAAGTCTTTAGAGAAGTCGGGTGAGTACAACACTGGCTGGCTACATAAGGCTTGTTTCAAGAATTTGAATGCTGCCTCAGCCTCGGGGGTCCATTTAATCATGACCGACCCTTTCCCTTTCGTCAGGTTGGTTAGGGGCACAGCCTTAGAAGCAAAGTGGGGAATGAAGCGCCGATAATAACCCGCGATTCCCAGAAAGGCTCGTACCTGCTTCTTGCTGTTGGGACGTGGCCAACTCTGGATGGCCTCGACTTTGTTGAGTTGGGGTTTTATTACTCCCCTGCCAATGGTGTACCCAAGATATTTGGCCTCCTCCTGCCCAATGGTACACTTCTTGGGGTTAGTCGTAAACCCCGCTTCCCGGATAGAGTCTAGGACTGCTTGCACTTTTGGCAGATGTGAGGCCCAATCTGTGCTATGGACAATTACGTCATCCAGGTAAGCCGCAGCATACTTCCGATGGGGCCTCAGTATCTGGTCCATTTTCCGCTGGAATGTGGCCGGCGCATTCTGTAACCCGAACGGCATTCTCTTATATTGGAACGCCCCGTCTGGGGTTACAAATGCGGTTTTCTCTTTGGCCGACTTGGCCAGGGGAATTTGCCAATACCCTTTTGTGAGGTCAAGAGTCGTCATGTATCGGGCTGTTCCCAGCCGGTCGATCAACTCATCTATACGTGGCATGGGGTAGGTGTCAAATTTTGTAACTTTGTTCAACTGACGAAAATCGTTACAAAATCGCCAGCTCCCATCCGGTTTAGGCACCAACACAATGGGACTAGACCAATCACTTTGGGACTCCTCTATCACCCCTAAGTTCAGCATTTTCTGTACTTCCTCCCGTATTGCCTCCCGTCGGGCCTCTGGGATCCGATAGGGTTTTAACTTCACCCTTTCACCGGGCGGGGTAATAATATCATGCTCTACCCCAGATGTTTGTCCCGGCAGCTCAGAGAACACCTCCTTGTTGCGAAGCACAAACTCCTTAACCTCCTGTTGTTGGGGTTGTGACAAGGTGGCTGCTATTCCAACCTCCGGAATCACGCAACCAGTTTGAGCTGGTGACCAAGTTTCTGCGACTAGGGACTCTCTATCCCTCCAGGCTTTCAACAGATTAACGTGATAGATCTGTTCGGGCTTTCGCCTTCCTGGTTGTCTGACCTTGTAATTCACTTCGCTCACTTTTTCCATTATCTCGTAGGGGCCTTGCAATTTGGCAAGGAATTTACTTTCAACCGTAGGGACAAGTACCA
Organism: Rana muscosa; assembly: GCA_029206835.1. Taxonomy (NCBI): domain Eukaryota; kingdom Metazoa; phylum Chordata; class Amphibia; order Anura; family Ranidae; genus Rana; species Rana muscosa. The sequence goes on along the minus strand of JARGYO010005626.1, from coordinate 101,420,112 downwards.
ATATCCTATCCCCCGGGGAAAAGTACGGGTCTTGGCTCCACGGTTGTACACTCTCTGCTGTGCCAACTGCGCTTGGGCCAAATGTTCCTTCACGATGGGCATTACCTGTGCAATTCGATCTTGCATCAGGGCGACATGCTCAATCACACTCCTGTGGGGAGAACTCTCACTTTCCCAAGTTTCCTTGGCAATATCCAACAGCCCTCTTGGGTGTCTCCCATACAGTAACTCAAAGGGGGAGAATCCCGTAGAGGATTGGGGCACCTCCCTAATAGCAAACATCAAATAAGGAAGTAGACAGTCCCAATCCTTTCCATCTCTATCCACCACTTTCTTCAACATTTGTTTTAGGGTTTTGTTGAATCTTTCAACCAGCCCATCGGTTTGGGGGTGATACACAGACGTACGCAATTGCGTCACTTTGAACAATTTACACAGCTCTTTCATAACCCGGGACATAAAGGGTGTACCTTGGTCCGTAAGCAGTTCTTTACAAATACCCACCCGGCTAAAAACAAGAGATAGCTCTTTGGCTATGGTTTTGGCCGAGGTATTTCGGAGAGGGATCGCTTCTGGATAACGGGTGGCATAGTCCATTATAACTAATATGTACTGGTGCCCCCTAGCGGACTTGATTATAGGACCTACCAAATCCATTGCGATCCTCTCAAACGGGACCTCAATGATGGGTAGAGGGACCAGCGGGCTACGGAAATGTGGCATCGGGGCCGACCTCTGACACACAGGGCAGGAGGAACAATAATTTTCTATGTCCTTCATCACCCCAGGCCAATAGAATCTCTGTAATACCCTCTCTCGGGTTTTCTCTGTCCCCAGATGACCTCCAAGAATGTGCCCATGGGCCAACTCCAACACCAACTTCCTGTAAGGTTTGGGCACCACAAGCTGCTCAACGGTTTCTTCTGCCCTTTTTGCCACCCGATACAGTAGGTCCTTCTCTACGCTGAAGTATGGGTAAGTGCAGGTATTATCTGGGTTCACTAACTCGCCATCTATTTCCACTACGTTTTCCCGTGCCTTTATTAGGGCGGGGTCTTTTAACTGTTCTGTGGCAAAATTTTCCCTGTGAACCTCAAGATCAGAAAACTCCACAGACGGTAGGTTTTCATCTGAGGAGGTGGGCTCCTCTCCAGTTTCTTGAGTCTCGCCTGCCAATACTGACAAGGGAAATTCTGGAGAGTCCTCACCACTCTCAGAGGAGTTCTGGCTATCACCTTCCTGGTACATAGGGGCACCAGTGGGGGGCTCAGGATCATCCCACAGTTCCCAGAACTTCGGAAAATCCCTTCCCACAATGGCATCATGCGGTAGTTGAGATACTAACCCCACTGGATGAGAGAGGGTACCTTTGGGGGTCTTGAAACACACTGTAGTCACTGGATACTCTCGGGTGTCCCCATGCACACAAATAACAGCTACCTTGCTATTCCCAGAGACCTCTGTTTTAACTAATTCAGCCTTTATCAGGGTCACAAGGCTACCTGAATCCAGTAATACCACAACATTTCTACCATTAATACACATTTTGCAGAAATGTTTCTCAGTTCCCCGAATGGCAGTGCATGCGACTGTCGCACACAGCGACTGACGTCTGTCCGTCAGAAAGTCACATTGCATGGGTTCCTCCAGAACCGGGCAATTTGCTGCAATATGTCCCGCTTGCCGGCAGCGGTAGCAAACAATCCTTTTGGCTGACTCTTGAGCCCCCGACTTCCCAGGCTGTTCTCGCCAAACCCTGGGCAGAGCTCCCACCCTCTCACTCTCTCCACCCTCACCCCTTGGAATCATCTTATCCGCCCCTGGGGATGGTCTGGTCTTAGGGTGGAAAGTCCGAGAGTCTCTGGAAGAGGCCATCAGGTTCTCTGCAGCCAAGTATCTCTCTACACGATCCACAAGTTTACCGGCCGTTTCTGGGTCTCCATGGCTTACCCACTTTTGAATGGCGGTAGGAAGAGCTCTCAAGAAACGATCCATCACAACACGTTCCACAATCTCCGGTGCGGACAAAGTCTCTGGCTGTAGCCACTTCCTGCTCAGGTGAATGAGATCATACATTTGAGACCTGGGGGGTTTTCCAAGCTGGAAAGTCCAGTTATGCACACGCTGAGCCCGGACAGCCAGGGTGACACCCAGCCTTGCCAATATTTCAGCTTTTAGCATCACATAGTCTTTTGCTTGGTCAGGCTCTAGGTCATAGTAAGCTTTCTGCGATTCACCAGTTAACAGAGGAGCCACCAGTCCAGCCCACTGCTCCTCAGGCCACTTTTCTCTTTCAGCAGTCCTTTCAAATGTGGTCAAAAATACCTCTGGATCATCCTCTCCAGTAATTTTTGTCAATAAACGACTCACCCCAAAGGACGCGGTATTAGTGGGACGGCTTTCCTCACTGGTCTGCGGACGTTGCTGCATTACTGCTTCCATCTGTTGTTGTAGTCTCTGCTCTTGCTTCTGCAACAGGTCTATGAAGCGGGCCTCAGATTGCTGCTGGGCTTGTTGCTGGGCTGCGAAGCTCTGTTGTTGAGCTGCAAGGCTCTTTTGCAAACCTGCATTTGTCTGCTGTTGATTGGCATTTGCTAGAGCCAGCTGTTTCAGTATCTCCTCCATGCTGGCTTAAAAAAAAAACTGCCACTGGTTCTCCACCAACTGTGAGGGGGTTAGCTCGGTAGCGGGTGTGTGTGACCCCCTGGATGGGCTCCCCACACAAAAACAGGCCCAGCAGACGGAGGTTGTGGTTTTCAAGATCAAAAGGTGCGGTTTATTTCTCTATTTACAGTGACAAAAACACAGCAAAGCAAAAAGAAACATAAACAAAATAAATCCTGGTCAGCTTGACCTCTGACTAAACATGCAGGTTTCCCTAACTAACAACTGGGATCAGCCTGGTGCTGTCCTAGTCCCTAAGTCCCTGGTTTAGTAAATGTCCAAACAAATAGCCACACAGGCTTTGTCTCACCGCACAGGGGTTCACTCTCCCTAGACAGTCCACACAGGTCTGGTTCCAGGCATGAGCAAACACCTAATGAAGCTGGGAGTTTTTATAGAGGCCTTAAACGAGCTGACAAGCTTCAGCTGGTCTCATCAACTCCCTGCCTGCACGACGCCCAGCACTCTCCCTAGAGGTATGAATCATCCATGAGCCCACTAGCCTCAGCTGGGCTTCATCAACTCTCTCCCTAGTTGTATAAGTCGGCATAAAGCCTGAATCTGGGAGAAATATACCTACCCCCCTGGATGCAACCAGGTGACTTTACCTTCCTGCTGTCACACTACCTATAGTTTTCTGTCCCTATAAATTTTTTTTTTTTAAAGATGGTTGATGAGGAATGCTTTAGCACAGTATAGCACAATGAGAATTTCCCTCACTGTCCTTCCCTGTCCCTACAAACAAGGTTTAGCACAGTAAAACACACTGACACTCTCCCTACCTATAGTTTTCTGTCCCTATATATTTTTTTTTTTTTAAAGATGGTTGATGAGGAATGCTTTAGCACAGTATAGCACAATGAGAATTTCCCTCACTGTCCTTCCCTGTCCCTACAAACAAGGTTTAGCACAGTAAAACACACTGACACTCTCCCTACCTATAGTTTTCTGTCCCTATAAACAATTTTTTTTTAAAGATGGTTGATGAGGAATGCTTTAGCACAGTATAGCACAATGAGAATTTCCCTCACTGTCCTCCCCTGTCCCTACAAACAAGGTTTAGCACAGTAAAACACACTGACACTCTCCCTACCTATAGTTTTCTGTCCCTATAATTTTTTTTTTTTTAAAGATGGTTGATGAGGAATGCTTTAGCACAGTATAGCACAATGAGAATTTCCCTCACTGTCCTTCCCTGTCCCTACAAACAAGGTTTAGCACAGTAAAACACACTGACACTCTCCCTACCTATAGTTTTCTGTCCCTATAAAAAAATTTTTTTTTAAAGATGGTTGATGAGGAATGCTTTAGCACAGTATAGCACAATGAGAATTTCCCTCACTGTCCTTCCCTGTCCCTACAAACAAGGTTTAGCACAGTAAAACACACTGACACTCTCCCTACCTATAGTTTTCTGTCCCTATAATTTTTTTTTTAAAGATGGTTGATGAGGAATGCTTTAGCACAGTATAGCACAATGAGAATTTCCCTCACTGTCCTTCCCTGTCCCTACAAACAAGGTTTAGCACAGTAAATCACACTGACACTCTCCCTACCTATAGTTTTCTGTCCCTATAATTTTTTTTTTTTTAAAGATGGTTGATGAGGAATGCTTTAGCACAGTATAGCACAATGAGAATTTCCCTCACTGTCCTTCCCTGTCCCTACAAACAAGGTTTAGCACAGTAAAACACACTGACACTCTCCCTACCTATAGTTTTCTGTCCCTATAAATTTTTTTTTTTTTTTTAAAGATGGTTGATGAGGAATGCTTTAGCACAGTATAGCACAATGAGAATTTCCCTCACTGTCCTTCCCTGTCCCTACAAACAAGGTTTAGCACAGTAAAACACACTGACACTCTCCCTACCTATAGTTTTCTGTCCCTATAAATTTTTTTTTTTAAAGATGCTTGATGAGGAATGCTTTAGCACAGTATAGCACAATGAGAATTTCCCTCACTGTCCTTCCCTGTCCCTACAAACAAGGTTTAGCACAGTAAAACACACTGACACTCTCCCTACCTGTAGTTTTCTGTCCCTATAAAAATTTTTTTTTAAAGATGGTTGATGAGGAATGCTTTAGCACAGTATAGCACAATGAGAATTTCCCTCACTGTCCTTCCCTGTCCCTACAAACAAGGTTTAGCACAGTAAAACACACTGACACTCTCCCTACCTATAGTTTTCTGTCCGTATAAAAATTTTTTTTTTTAAAGATGGTTGATGAGGAATGCTTTAGCACAGTATAGCACAATGAGAATTTCCCTCACTGTCCTTCCCTGTCCCTACAAACAAGGTTTAGCACAGTAAAACACACTGACACTCTCCCTACCTATAGTTTTCTGTCCCTATAATTTTTTTTTTAAAGATGGTTGATGAGGAATGCTTTAGCACAGTATAGCACAATGAGAATTTCCCTCACTGTCCTTCCCTGTCCCTACAAACAAGGTTTAGCACAGTAAAACACACTGACACTCTCCCTACCTATAGTTTTCTGTCCCTATAATTTTTTTTTTTTTAAAGATGGTTGATGAGGAATGCTTTAGCACAGTATAGCACAATGAGAATTTCCCTCACTGTCCTTCCCTGTCCCTACAAACAAGGTTTAGCACAGTAAAACACACTGACACTCTCCCTACCTATAGTTTTCTGTCCCTATAAAAATTTTTTTTAAAGATGGATGATGAGGAATGCTTTAGCACAGTATAGCACAATGAGAATTTCCCTCACTGTCCTTCCCTGTCCCTACAAACAAGGTTTAGCACAGTAAAACACACTGACACTCTCCCTACCTATAGTTTTCTGTCCCTATAATTTTTTTTTTTTAAAGATGGTTGATGAGGAATGCTTTAGCACAGTATAGCACAATGAGAATTTCCCTCACTGTCCTTCCCTGTCCCTACAAACAAGGTTTAGCACAGTAAAACACACTGACACTCTCCCTACCTATAGTTTTCTGTCCCTATAAAAAAATTTTTTTTTAAAGATGGTTGATGAGGAATGCTTTAGCACAGTATAGCACAATGAGAATTTCCCTCACTGTCCTTCCCTGTTCCTACAAACAAGGTTTAGCACAGTAAAACACACTGACACTCTCCCTACCTATAGTTTTCTGTCCCTATAAAAAATTTTTTTTTTAAAGATGGTTGATGAGGAATGCTTTAGCACAGTATAGCACAATGAGAATTTCCCTCACTGTCCTTCCCTGTCCCTACAAACAAGGTTTAGCACAGTAAAACACACTGACACTCTCCCTACCTATAGTTTTCTGTCCCTATAAATTTTTTTTTTTAAAGATGGTTGATGAGGAATGCTTTAGCACAGTATAACACAATGAGAATTTCCCTCACTGTCCTTCCCTGTCCCTACAAACAAGGTTTAGCACAGTAAAACACACTGACACTCTCCCTACCTATAGTTTTCTGTCCCTATAAACATTTTTTTTTAAAGATGGTTGATGAGGAATGCTTTAGCACAGTATAGCACAATGAGAATTTCACTCACTGTCCTTCCCTGTCCCTACAAACAAGGTTTAGCACAGTAAAACACACTGACACTCTCCCTACCTATAGTTTTCTGTCCCTATAATTTTTTTTTTTTTAAAGATGGTTGATGAGGAATGCTTTAGCACAGTATAGCACAATGAGAATTTCCCTCACTGTCCTTCCCTGTCCCTACAAACAAGGTTTAGCACAGTAAAACACACTGACACTCTCCCTACCTATAGTTTTCTGTCCCCATAATTTTATTTTTTTTAAAGATGGTTGATGAGGAATGCTTTAGCACAGTATAGCACAATGAGAATTTCCCTCACTGTCCTTCCCTGTCCCTACAAACAAGGTTTAGCACAGTAAAACACACTGACACTCTCCCTACCTATAGTTTTCTGTCCCTATAAAAATTTTTTTTTTAAAGATGGTTGATGAGGAATGCTTTAGCACAGTATAGCACAATGAGAATTTCCCTCACTGTCCTTCCCTGTCCCTACAAACAAGGTTTAGCACAGTAAAACACACTGACACTCTCCCTACCTATAGTTTTCTGTCCCTATAATTTTTTTTTTTTAAAGATGGTTGATGAGGAATGCTTTAGCACAGTATAACACAATGAGAATTTCCCTCACTGTCCTTCCCTGTCCCTACAAACAAGGTTTAGCACAGTAAAACACACTGACACTCTCCCTACCTATAGTTTTCTGTCCCTATAAAATTTTTTTTTTAAAGATGGTTGATGAGGAATGCTTTAGCACAGTATAGCACAATGAGAATTTCCCTCACTGTCCTTCCCTGTCCCTACAAACAAGGTTTAGCACAGTAAAACACACTGACACTCTCCCTACCTATAGTTTTCTGTCCCTATAATTTTTTTTTTTAAAGATGGTTGATGAGGAATGCTTTAGCACAGTATAGCACAATGAGAATTTCCCTCACTGTCCTTCCCTGTCCCTACAAACAAGGTTTAGCACAGTAAAACACACTGACACTCTCCCTACCTATAGTTTTCTGTCCCTATAATTTTTTTTTTTTAAAGATGGTTGATGAGGAATGCTTTAGCACAGTATAGCACAATGAGAATTTCCCTCACTGTCCTTCCCTGTCCCTACAAACAAGGTTTAGCACAGTAAAACACACTGACACTCTCCCTACCTATAGTTTTCTGTCCCTATAAATTTTTTTTTTTAAAGATGGTTGATGAGGAATGCTTTAGCACAGTATAGCACAATGAGAATTTCCCTCACTGTCCTTCCCTGTCCCTACAAACAAGGTTTAGCACAGTAAAACACACTGACACTCTCCCTACCTATAGTTTTCTGTCCCTATAATTTTTTTTTTTTTTAAAGATGGTTGATGAGGAATGCTTTAGCACAGTATAGCACAATGAGAATTTCCCTCACTGTCCTTCCCTGTCCCTACAAACAAGGTTTAGCACAGTAAAACACACTGACACTCTCCCTACCTATAGTTGTCTGTCCCTATAAAAAATTTTTTTTTTAAAGATGGTTGATGAGGAATGCTTTAGCACAGTATAGCACAATGAGAATTTCCCTCACTGTCCTTCCCTGTCCCTACAAACAAGGTTTAGCACAGTAAAACACACTGACACTCTCCCTACCTATAGTTTTCTGTCCCTATAAAAAATTTTTTTTTTAAAGATGGTTGATGAGGAATGCTTTAGCACAGTATAGCACAATGAGAATTTCCCTCACTGTCCTTCCCTGTCCCTACAAACAAGGTTTAGCACAGTAAAACACACTGACACTCTCCCTACCTATAGTTTTCTGTCCCTATAAAAATTTTTTTTTAAAGATGGTTGATGAGGAATGCTTTAGCACAGTATAGCACAATGAGAATTTCCCTCACTGTCCTTCCCTGTCCCTACAAACAAGGTTTAGCACAGTAAAACACACTGACACTCTCCCTACCTATAGTTTTCTGTCCCTAGAATTTTTTTTTTTTAAAGATGGTTGATGAGGAATGCTTTAGCACAGTATAGCACAATGAGAATTTCCCTCACTGTCCTTCTCTGTCCCTACAAACAAGGTTTAGCACAGTAAAACAGACTGACACTCTCCCTACCTATCCTTCTCTTTCCCTAAACTAAAGGAATCCAGGTTAAGCAAGAAAAAAAAAATGTCACTGTCCCTGCCTATGCTTCTCTTTCCCTGCTCCGGAACACACTACACTAGGCCGCCGTGCTGGCGGCCTTTTATAGTGTGGGGCGTGTACTAAACACCCTCAGCAATAATTGGCCACAGGCATCCTGCCTGTGGCCAATCATTGCTCTCCTCGCTGCCGGCGCTGTGTTTGGCCAAGCATGCGGGGTCACAGTGCATGCTTGGCCAATCACAGCGCCTGGATGACACTGCGATGGCGTAGTGCATTGTGGGCCGCGAATTAGGCGCGAACGGCCCAAATCGTTCGTTGTTCGGCGAACGATCGAACAGCCGATGTTCGAGTCGAACGTATGTTCGACTCGAACACCAAGCTCATCCCTAAAGAGGAGTATCCGTGGCTTCGCTTTGGTACTTGCCACCGCACTCAATATTTCATTGTTAGCTTGTAAGTATATATGGGGGGATGGTTGTATCACTGCCCCTCCCCTTATCTTTGTGTTCAGTTACTTACTGTTCACCCTTATACTTTTTAGATATCCTCTTCGCATTGCTCCTGATGAGTGACAAGCAGTCACGAAACGCGTAGAGCTACAGATGCGACTATCATTAATGCACACGCTGCCTTGAGTAACACATGCCACCTATATGTGTTTACAGTCAGCGGTCATTGTGACAGGGGGGTCACTTTGGACACAGGGTGAGCCAGGAAACAATGGACATTAAGAATATGGCTTGGATTGCTTGAAATTGAAATAGTAATATTAGTCCACAATATGTACTGGTTGTTTTATTCTGAACTCAACAGTTAATTGAGAGATGTGTTACTTGCCAGTTGTGATGTAAATGAATCTAGAAGGGCGTCTGAAGACCCTTTTAGTGTGAATAGGGATAATTACCTCTATACTTGTGTGGATTGTACTCAGACAGACAGGCTACAAATCCTTTCATTGTGAGATGTGTATTGAAGGTCGTCATGTTTCTATTGTGTAAAGTCTTTTGAACTGAAAGGTGATTAGAACCTGTTGTCTCCTAACAGACGTCAAAATAATGTGTATTGGGTCTTGGTGGGTGGAGCTGGACCATTGTTCATTCAGGTTAATGCAGTATTGGATGTGTATAAAAGTTACAACGTTTTTCTTAATAAAGTCAGTCTATCCTGGGAAGATACAGAGTGCGTCTCGTTCTTTCAGAAGGATTAATTCCTATGGGAAGTGGTTGTCTGGCTGTGGAGGATCGACAGTGAATCTGTGTCCAGGAGAGGGAAGGGATCTAAACGGCGTTACCCCCTTTCGTATTTGGGGTGCCGTTACATTGGTGGGCAGCAGCAGGATTTTCCCTCCAGTTCCTGGGACACTCCAAACCACCACAGTGAATGACCAGCTATGCAGCCTGCAGGAAAGCCACGCTGAAAGACCTACTTGAGAGCCGTGAAGGGACCAGTGGGACAAAGAACAAGGCCACCTTGATCAGGGAGCTAGCCGAGATGGACCAGAAGGATGGTGATGCAGGACCCCGGTCAGTTGAAGATTTGTTTCGGCAACGAGTTCAACAGCGCTTGGCATTATATGGTGCTAACCCATCAGAGACTGCCATACAGGAAGCCATTAGAGGCACCCAGCTGCAGGATGCGCGACAAAAGAGAGAACTAGAGCGACAACATGAGCGGAGAATGGCAGAAATACGGCAATCGGAGACAACACCTAAAGAAGCAGCACCAACTGAAAGGAGAGGAGAGATACAGATACCAGCCGACATGGAAAAGGAATTCAGAAGGAGGTTGCGAGAGATGCATATACAGCATAGAGGACCAGTATCAGAGGAAGTCCTGCTGGGATGGTCTGATTCAATCCGCTGCGAACTCTGGAAGAAAGCGCTGGCTCTCAAGCAGCAACACCAGGGAAAAGTTCTCCCCTCCATCCATGTAAGGTACTGGTCGCAGTATGAAGTACGAATGCTGTTATTGGGGGAACAACCGAAGCAGGAGTGGACAGCTGAGTTAAGCAGGCTGATCCGGGCAGAGATGCGGTTGGATGAGAGCTACAGAGCCCTCCGGTGGTATGTAGCCCAAGAGTGCCAGTGGTCAGCGGATGACAGCCCCACGGAAGGCTTTGACTATAATGGCCGGGGATTGTTGTATTGGAGGCTGTCCGAGGACCCTGACTTTGGGAGTGATCGGGAGTGGCGTTTGGAGGAAATAATGGAGCACAGAGAGCAAAGACTGAATGTCTCGGAAGGGCACTGGGCACAGGAAGATTTGGAGTTTCTGGCCGTTCAGGAATGGGAGCTGGAGATTGCCTACAAACAGCTGCTAGACTCTGCTCAGCAGCAGGGTGGGGCTACCTTTGCCTGGGACTATCAGGAAATACCAGTTGACAACTATGAAATCCTGGCTGAAGAATCGGCAGTGGAAAATCTGGAGATTGCCATCTCTAAAGCCGAAGTGGATGATATGGCGTTCCAGGGAGCTAGCCTGGCTGAAGAATCGGCAGTGGAAAATCTGAAGATTGCCATCCCTAAAGCCGAAGTGGATGATATGGAGTTCCAGGGAGCTAGCCTGGCTGAAGAATCGGCAGTGGAAAATCTGAAGATTGCCATCCCTAAAGCCTAAGTGGATGATATGGAGTTCCAGGGAGCTAGGGCAGTTGGCTCATCTCCCCAGCCACAGATTACAGAAGGTATGGACTTAAGCGACTGTTCAGAGGATGTTATGGATTATGCATCGCCTACTCAAGTACTGGCAGCAGGACAGAGGGCTACAGACCCCTGCTCTACACCCGTGGCAGTTTTGGAGGCCCGAGGTGAGAAGGTGATGGTTCCTCTTTCCCAGGGGATTTCAGAGATGCAGGGAGGAGAAGCAACCCTTTTCCCTCCCCAACAGTTAGCCAGAGCAGATGGTGTGGAGTCCCCAGCAGAAGTGCTGGCAACAGGGCAGAGTGCTAGCAACCTCTGCCCAGCACCGGAAACAACTGTGGAGTTTCAGGGAGCCGGGGCAGTTGGCCCATCTCTCCAGCAACAAGCTGAGGTGGTAAATCTTTTACCCCCAGCTGAATCACTGGGAGCAGGGCAGAATGCTACTGGCCGCTGCACACAACTGCCACTTGAGCGGATATCGGTGGATGGGACTGCGGTCTCCACTCACAGCAACCCAGCACAAGAGCTGGCAACAGAGCAGAGCAGAGCCTCTGCTCTCAACTAACAGAAGATGGAGTTCCTGTGGTACCGGATGGGACTTCGGTCCTCACTGACCCAACCCCAGAAAATGGTGTGACACTGAGACAGGAGGATGTCAGCCTTGCTTTGCAAGCACTGGGGGATTTTCACCTACCACAAGTGGATGGGACTTCAGTCTCCACTTGTATACCCCAGGGATGCTGGGCAGTCGGCCCAGATCCCCAACAGCATGACGGACTGAGCCCAGTCACCCTGTCTTCTCCCCAGCGGCGGGTATGTTCTCTGAGAGAGGCAGAGGTTGGCTGGGTAAGTAATACTCTGTTTGGAGCAATTTATTTGGGGTACTGTGTGGATACCGGCATTAGAAGAATGGACCTATGGACTCACTTCGGAGTCAACCCGTCTGGGGTCACCTCCTGTGTTAGTCTCCTGCCGAAAGGGGAGATGTGTGACAGGGGGGTCACTTTGGACACAGGGTGAGCCAGGAAACAATGGACATTAAGAATATGGCTTGGATTGCTTGAAATTGAAATAGTAATATTAGTCCACAATATGTACTGGTTGTTTTATTCTGAACTCAGCAGGTTAATTGAGAGATGTGTTACTTGCCAGTTGTGATGTAAATGAATCTAGAAGGGTGTCTGAAGACCCTTTTAGTGTGAATAGGGATAATTACCTCTATACTTGTGTGGATTGTACTCAGACAGACAGGCTACAAATCCTTTCATTGTGAGATGTGTATTGAAGGTCGTCATGTTTCTATTGTGTAAAGTCTTTTGAACTGAAAGGGGATTAGAACCTGTTGTCTCCTAACAGATGTCAAAATAATGTGTATTGGGTCTTGGTGGGTGGAGCTGGACCATTGTTCATTCAGGTTAATGCAGTATTGGATGTGTATAAAAGTGACAATGTTTTTCTTAATAAAGTCAGTCTATCCTGGAAAGATACAGAGTGCGTCTCGTTCTTTCAGAAGGATTAATTCCTATGGGAAGTGGTCGTCTGGCTGTGGAGGATCGACAGTGAATATGTGTCCAGGAGAGGGAAGGGATCTAAACGGCGTTACCCCCTTTCGTATTTGGGGTGCCGTTACAGTCATCTCCACATATGTGTGGTTTTGGTGCTTAGATGTGTGTTTATGTTCAATTAGTTTTTATTGTTTATCAAAGTTTCAACTGTACAGAAAAAAGACAAGAATCCAGGAGCCCAGCAAGAGGCAACCCGGACCGATAAGTAAGGGGTAATCTCCCGTTACAGCATGTATACGGCAATATACAAATAACAAGTAGCTCATGAGAAGAGGTGTGAAGTAATACACAAATCAAACAGTGTCGTCTGAAGACACATTATCCACTCCGTCCGACCAGGATGCCCCTGTGGGATCCTACTGCGATCCTGGATCGGAGGAGTCGTTAGGGGATGACATGAATACCTGTACAAACGACACTATTCCAACACCTATTGGTGAAGTCTCACAAGTGATGACAGTGTAAACATAAAATGGACCGCATACATGTAAAAGAATCATCAAATAACTTTAGGGGAGGCCCCAGAAAGAGATAGGGAGAAATAAAGATAGAAAGGGAGATCTAGGGTTTAGAAGGGGGGTGTAGTGCACAGGGAAGGGTGGAAGGGGAAGAAGGGGGGGTGAGGGGGACAGCGAGCTGCGGACCAATGGAAGGGTATCCAAACCTGGCAGGGATCCCGAAGGTTGAGGACTGGTAAGACCTCAGGGAGTAGGCCCTAGCGGGAGCCTATCCTTTAACTTATCCGAAGTTGAGTAATGTCTCCATACACTCCAGATAAAGGAGAATTTAGCATGTCTGTCTAGAGAGTTGGCAAGCATTTCCTCCATTAGCATACTAGTGTTCATCTCATTTACCCATTCTACAATCGAAGGAGGGGAGGTGGTTTTCCAATGCCTAGAAATGAGTCGCCGAGCCGCGCTAAGGGAAAATTTAAGAAGATTGTGTTTTTGGAATTTGACAGTAACCGGTAGGATGGAGAGGAGGGCAATAAAAGGAGAAGGCTGAAGAGGCATATCATAAATCTCAGAATAAATTTGAAAAATCTGAGACCAGAACGGTCCAATTACATCACATTCCCACCAGACGTGGCTGTATGTACCTGTTGCCGAGTTGCATCTCCAGCAGGTGTCCGCAGCTGAGGGGTACATGATCCTGAGGGTGGTCGGCACTCGATACCATCTGGCAATCACCTTATAGTTTTTTTCTTGGGAGTAGCTAGAGATAGACGATTTGTGGGTAAAGAGAAAGGCTTTACTCCATTCTACTTCAGTAATGTCTCTCCCAAGCTCCTCCGACCAAACTTTTGTAAATTTAGGTAAGGAGTCATGAGTGTGGTCTAGAATCAATTTGTAGGTCAAGGAAAGGGTATGGCGGGGGGTGTCAGGAAGTGTGCATATTTGTTCAAAACTGGTCAGGGGTCGATGGATCTGTTCGGATTCGTGAAGTCCTTTGCAATAGGAAGTCAGGTGTAGTCGGGAAGACGTAGAGTTATGGTTTGGCTTAAAGGTACCCTGCGCAGAGTCAACGAATTGTCGTGCCGTGGGCCAGGAAGCTCTGTCGTAGCCGTCAAGTGTGTGGATGGACCTGCCATCCGGAAGGGCTGGGTTGTCAAATAATGGGGTGAGTGGGCTTGGTTCAGTAGATAAAGCATAGGCCTCTCTCTTGCGATACCAAAGCACCAGAGCATCCCTGGTGAGGGGAGATAATGCAGTGAGAGACCCCGGAGTATGTTCAAAACCCCATAGAAGGGCCCGAAGATCTATCGGGGACAAGTCTTGTTCCACCAGGGTAGCGGCTTTGACAAAGGGGCGGGGGAACCACTCCAGGATCCGTGATAACACAGCTGAGGAATGATAAAGCTCAAAATCCGGCAGACCCATTCCACCTTTAGAGATGGTGGTGCATAAAAGATTATGATTCAACCTGGGGTGCTTCCCCTGCCATACGAAGCGTATAGCCAAAGAGCGCAAGGTGCGGAAAAATGTGGAAGGGAGGGAAATGGGGAGGGCTTGGAAAAGATACAATAATTTGGGGAGTATATCCATTTTTAGGGTGTTCATGCGACCAAACCAAGAGAGCGGTCTGTCCATCCGGTTCTCGGTTAGGCGTCTGATCTTAGTGAGCAGAGGGCCAAAATTCAGAGTATAGATATCCGCGTCTGTCGGGATGGACGTACCTAAATATGAAATGGATGTCGCCTGCCATTGGAAGGAGAAATTAGTCTTGAGGGAGGAAAGGGTATGATGTGGAAGTGATAGGTTAAGGGCTTCCGTTTTGGAAATGTTAAGCTTATAATTACTGTGCCGTCCGAAGCGGTTGATCTCTGCTAGGATGGATGGGATACTAATGTGGGGTTGTGTCACATAAAGCAAGAGGTCGTCAGCATATATGGAGAGTTTGCAATGTGAGGAGGGGGTCTGAATACCACTTATGCTCGGGTTTGCTCTGATGGCCTGGGCCAAGTGTTCTATAACAAGAGACAAAAGGAGAGGAGAAAGGGGACATCCTTGCCTGGTACCATTAGCTATCGTGAATGTACGCGAGTGAGTACCATTTACTAAGATAGAGGCGGAGGGCGTGGAATACAGGGCCATAATACGCGAGAGCATCTTCGGTCCTAGTCCTATTTGGGCAAGGGTGGCTTGGAGAAACGGCCAGCTGACCCTGTCGAAGGCCTTCTCCGCATCACAGGAGAGGAGGCAGGCAGGCACCCGATTATGGTGAGCGTATGCTATAAGATGAACAGTTTTAGTGGTGTTGTCCCGCGCCTCTCGGCCAGGGACAAAACCCACCTGGTCCCTATGTACGATGTCAGGTAGTAATGGGGAGAGACGCTTCGACAGGATCTTGGCGAACAATTTCAGGTCTATATTAAGTAAGGAAATCGGCCTATAATTGGTGCATAAGGAGGGGTCTTTACCGGGCTTCGGGATCACTACAATCTGGGCATGAAGTAGGGAAGATGAGGGGGAGAGATTATCATTAATGGCGTTAAAGGCATTTGCAAGGAAGGGAGCAAGCTGGGGAGCAAACTTCTTGTAAAAGCGCGAGGAGAACCCATCAGGTCCTGGGCTTTTACCATTTTTGAGTTCCTTGATGGCTAATAGGAATTCTGCTTCAGAAAGAGGGGATTCCAATTCCTCAGCATCCAAAGATGGTATGGGGGGAAGGGAGGTTTCTTGAATATAGGATGACATGTCCTGTTCGGAGCCGACCAAAGGGGGCCTAGGAGAGGGGTTTTGGGGGGATAGATTATATAAATTGGAATAGTATCTACAAAATTCATCGGCTATGGCTAAGTTGGAACTCAGTTTACCATCGGAGGGGGAGTGAATAAAGGGAATATGTTTCCGGGCTTGCTGAGGTTGTAGGGTATGGGCCAAATGTCTACCACACTTGTTGGCTTGGGAGTAATGGGCGAATCGCCCCTTATCCCTAGCCACCAGGGAACGTTCTGAAAAGATTTGCAGAAGGTCCCGCCTGGCATTAACCAGCTCAAGATGAATCCTGGCCACAGGGGATTGTTTGTGGGACTCTTCCAATGAAGCTATTAAAGCTAACAGTCTGGTTATCTCTGCCGTGCGTGCATGTTTAAGCCTAGAGCTGTGCTGGATAAACTTACCCCTAAGGA
This sequence comes from Rana muscosa, assembly GCA_029206835.1. Taxonomy (NCBI): domain Eukaryota; kingdom Metazoa; phylum Chordata; class Amphibia; order Anura; family Ranidae; genus Rana; species Rana muscosa. Next base: position 101,404,005 of record JARGYO010005626.1, on the reverse strand, counting down.
CACATTTGAGGGTCTCCCATTTCGTAAGAGGGTTAGTGTCATCGTGTGCGTGGTCTGCAATAAAGTGCTGTATGGTCCGGAGGATGTCTTGGGCACACACCGTATCTAGGAGTAAGTTGTCGTTGAGCCTCCAGGAAGTTCTGGTCTTGGGGGTAGGAGCCCTACCCAAGCTCAAGTGAATGGGTGCGTGGTCTGACCAAAGAGTAAGGCCAATCGAGGTGTCAGGAGAACAGTCCAATAGGGCTTGGGAGATGAATAGGTAGTCCAGTCTGCTGTAAGAGGAGTGTGCTGGGGAGAAATATGTATAGTCCTTTGTGGTAGGGTGTAACACCCTCCAGACATCCACCAGAGACAGGTCAGATAGAGCGGTTTTAATTTTGGTCAAAGAAGCAGGGGAGAGTGAGGACTTACCCATCGAGGAATCAAGGCGAGGTATCAGAGCTGCGTTGAGGTCACCTCCCAGGATCATGTTGGTAGTACTAAACCTTTTCAGGCGTGCGGCCACCTTAGAGATGAACTGCGGTTGGTCCTGATTAGGAGAGTATATGTTAATTACAGTGTAAATCACATTCAAATACGACAATTTAAGAAAAACATATCTCCCTGCGGGGTCTATGAGTGTGTCAAGCACGTCAGGGGTGAATGAGGCGTGAAAGGCAATAGATACTCCTTTAGATTTTGCGGTAGGGTTGGCGCTGTGGAACCAGGTAGGGTACCTTTTATGGAAAACCTGTGGGATGGTGTCGGAACGGAAATGAGTTTCCTGGAGGAGAAGGATTTGGGTTCGTAATTTGTGGAAGTGGTATAGGATATGTCTCCTCTTCTCCGGGACGTTAAGACAATTCAGGGAAGAGATTTTTAAGGTGGCGGGCGCTGCCATGAGGGGGGCACTATGGGGTGGGAACAGATCTTAATTAGTTCTGAGCTCGCTGTCGCTGGGAAAGGGGTTAGGAGGGAAAAGGGAGGGGTGTAGGATTGTTTACAAAGAAGCACAGGAAATGAGAGGTCCAGAAACAGAGGGGAAAGAGAGAAGGAGAGGAGAGGTAGAAAATAGGGCCTAAACGGCCAAACTAGTAACGTTGCAAGCAACATGTCAGCGGAGTCCTAGTAGGACGCTGTAAACCTAGGAGGGGGATCGCAGACAGTGCACAGAGGTGCCCGCACACACCGGGCTGCAAAAATAAACATGTAAACATAACCATAAGTCAAGCGGTACAGGGCCCCCGACGGCTGCAGTTAGTTAGACACTCACGTATATAAGTCCAGGAGTATGAATCCCGGACAGTCTGCGAGAACACAGCCTCAGGGGTCCTGCACCAGGCTTCCAAACAAAATCATAATAAATCGCTTTAGGTATTGGGGGGGGGCTGGGTTTGGAGTCAATGTGGTATTGGAGGACAGTCATTAATTATGGGGGAGGGAGAAAGTTCACAAGGGGTCAACGTTCAGGGAGAACAACTTGAAGGAACACAAAATATGGCGGGATGTCCCCTGTGAGCAGGAAGTAAGACATAAGTTAGTATGAGAGCGCCCCAACAAAACTGTAACCTGAGAACAGGGGCGACTTTGCGGTTCTAAAGCCCAGCTAAAGAGGGCGAGAAAGAGAAAAAAAAAAAAAAGTCACGAAGGGCTGATAGCATTAAATCATCCGGCATTTGACTTGGAGGTTTCTGATCTGGAACGCCTGGGTTTCTTGGATTGCTTCTGCCAGTCGGAGGCAACCGGGAATCCAGGGGTGGCTGCGTGAAGAGGCCAGTCAGGTAGAGATATTTGAGGCAGTTCAAAGGTCCCTAGAAATTTGGGGAGATCGCCGAGTGTACGGAACACTGCCGATTTCCCTTCATGCGAGGCAAAAAGGTGGAAGGGGAAGCCCCAGCGATATTTGATTTGTTTAGCTTGTAAGGCCCCAGTAAGGGGCTTCAATGCCCGGCGCATATCCAGGGTCAGCTTGGAGACATCCGGTAGTAAGGAAATCTGGGACTCGTTGAAACAAATGTTCTCTTGTTTTCGCGCCGCCTGCATGATGGCGTCTTTAATCGCGTAGAAGTGGACCCTGCAGATGACATCTCTAGGGTGTTCCAGGTTAGGATTCTTAGGGCCCAGGGCTCTATGGACACAATCAAGTTCCAGAGGCGCGTCTTTCTCTCTCTGGAGCGGGTCATTAAACATAGCGATGACAGCCGGGGCTAGGTCTTTAGTGTCCACTGATTCAGGTAGGCCACGGATGCGGATGTTATTGCATCTGGCTGTCAGGGTCACCTGTGGCCAGGTGACAGATGCACACTGTAGGGGGACAGGAGTGCACCGCAAGGTAGTGAACCCTATGGCTGGCTTCTGCGGATAGGAAACTGGGTGGTTGTGGAAAGCGGGACCAGAGGAGCACAACCGGGATCCAAACGGAAGCTAGAGCCAAGATTCCCCAGGGCGCGGAGTCTAAGACCCAGCTGGTCTTCTCCAGGGCCTCTAGTGGTGAGGATGTTAGCTGCAGGCTGGGACCAGGTCGCGGCCCCTGGAGTTTCCTAGCTCACGCCCCGTAGGATAAGGGGAAAAGAGGGGAAGCAGCAGCACACGATAAGAGAGAACCGAATAACAAGCTGAAGGTCAGGGGCCACAAGCAGACAAGGATAACGAAGAACGAGCCGAAGGTCAAGGGTCACGAGCAGACAGGGATAGTCGGGGACAAGCCAATAACGTAACAGAGAGACAGACGTAGCACACGGCAGGCAGGAACCCAAACACACAATGCCTAACAAACACGTTGATCAGCAAAGCAGGCTTGCAGTGCACAGGTTAATATAGTGTTCTGTGATAGGGCCTGGGGTGGAGTCAGGCTGGGAGGAGATTATAAAGGAAGCCAGGTGAAGGAGGTCTGGTCTCTAGATGAACACATGAGGAGGAAGGTAAGATGGCAGACAAACACTACTGCATATCCATGACAGTACCCTCCCTCTTATGGGCCCTCCCCCGCCTGGACCCAGGCTTAAAGGGAAATCTCTGATGAAACCTTCTCAACAGATGAGGTGCAGCGACATCAGATGCAGCGATCCAAGACGCCTCCTCAGGACCAAAACCTCTCCAATGCACAAGGTACTGAAGAATGCCTCTGCAGAGCCGAGCATCCAGAACTTGTCTAACCTCGTACTTAAAATTATCCTCAGAGACCGAAAACGAGGTAGGGAGATGACAAGAAGATCTATTGAGGACCAAAGGCTCTCTAGGAATAAGCAAGGGCATGAGAGGATCAGCAGGAATCTGAGGAGGGTCCCCTAGACCCTTAAAGGGGAACTGGTCATCTTGCACAGGACCATCAGACTGGGCAGATGTCAGTGGAACCCTGAAGTCAGGTTGGTTAGAAGGTGACATGTCGCCGGAGTCAAGCTGAATAGCTGAAGGACAAGCAGAATGTCCCGAACAAGAAAAAGTGAGAGGCTCACTGGGCATGGGCTGGACTGGCATAACTAGTACAGAGGCAGAGTGAATAGCTGAGTCAGGTGTAGCGACTACCTGAATCGCATCGCAAGACGTAGCGACTGCAGGACTTGTAGACAAGCTAGCCTGGCTGTGCGTCCAAGGGTGGTTATGCAACCTGGAATGAATGACCGGCTCAGATTCACAGGGGGCAACCTTGGGTAGGCAGGACGAGGAACAGGAGGGACCCCAAGCCAGGATCTGTCCAGTAGTCCAGTCCACATGAGGAGAATGGAGCTGTAACCATGGGAGACCCAAAATTATAGGCGTTGAGGCCTTGGGTAAGATAAGGAAGGATATCCACTCCTGGTGGAGTGTCCCTACCGACATCTTAACAGGGAGGGTCTGGAAGCGGATAGGTCCCCCTGGGAGAACAGTACCATCAATCGCCAAGACCACCAATGGCGTGGTGAGGGGCAAAAGAGTAAGTCTCATGGACGATGCGATTTCCCAGTCCATGAAATTACCAGCGGCTCCGGAATCCAGATATGCTGAGACCGAATGAGAAGAAGCACCAACATGAAGGAACACAGAAAGCAGAAGACGAGAAGGGGAAGGTGATATTTCTGGGTCCAATACTCCACTTTCCAGATGAAGTGGACCCGAACATTTTTCTGGACAAAGAGAGCAAGTGTCACGAAAATGACCTTTGCCCCCACAGTAAAGACACAGACCAAGAGTTCTGCGCCTAGCACGTTCCTCGGGGGATAGCCTGGTCCGACCCAGCTGCATGGGTTCCTCAGCTGGTAGGAGATGCTCTACGGGTCGAAGAGAGGGGAGCTCAGGCTGACTAAGAACCAAGGAGTGCTGGCGTTGCTTTTCTAAGGTCCTCTCCTGAAAGCGAATATCGATCTGGTTACACAAGGAGATAACGCCGGCCAGATCAGTGGGGATGGTTCTTCCAGCTAATTCATCCTTCACTCTATCAGACAGGCCATGCAAAAAGGTTGCGACTAAGGCCTCATTGTTCCAGCTCAACTCAGCCGACAGTATGCGGAAATGAAGGGCATACTGTCCCACAGAAGCAGACTCTTGGCGGAGACGTAAAAGGGCGCTGGCCGCTGAAGAGACACGAGCCGGTTCTTCGAAGATATTCCGAAAAAGTTTCAAGAAGCCAGACAGGCTAGAAACCACTGGATCATTCAGTTCCCACAGAGGGGCTGCCCAGGCTAAAGCTTCACCAGAGAGGAGGGAAATGATATAGGCTACCTTAGCCCGATCAGACAGGAAGTTTTGGGGCTGGAGCTCAAAATGAATCGTGCATTGGCTAAGGAACCCCCTGCAAGCCTTGGAGTCCCCAGAGAAACGGGACGGAGCTGGCAGTTGTAGCGAGTGTGTGGCTGCGACTGGTGCAATAGGTGCAGCCGCTGATTGTATTTGAGGTTGCGGATTCAGGGTTCCCAAGGAGGCCTGAAGCTGCTCGAAGCGAGAAGCCAGATCCTGGAGGAATCGCATCACCTGAGTCTGATTCGATTCCTGGGTTTCAAGTCTGCAAACTATGCCCTGCAATGGATCATCCGCGGGTAGCGGGATGTCAGCCGGGTTCATGGCTGATCAAACTGTCAGGGTCACCTGTGGCCAGGTGACAGATGCACACCGTAGGGGGACAGGAGTGCACCGCGAGGTAGTGAACCCTATGGCTGGCTTCTGCGGATAGGAAACTTAGTGGTTGTGGAAAGCGGGACCAGAGGAGCACAACCGGGATCCAAACGGAAGCTAGAGCCAAGATTCCCCAGGGCGCGGAGTCTAAGACCCAGCTGGTCTTCTCCAGGGCCTCTAGTGGTGAGGATGTTAGCTGCAGGCTGGGACCAGGTCGCGGCCCCTGGAGTTTCCTAGCTCACGCCCCGTAGGATAAGGGGAAAAGAGGGGAAGCAGCAGCACACGATAAGAGAGAACCGAATAACAAGCTGAAGGTCAGGGGCCACAAGCAGACAAGGATAACGAAGAACGAGCCGAAGGTCAAGGGTCACGAGCAGACAGGGATAGTCGGGGACAAGCCAATAACGTAACAGAGAGACAGACGTAGCACACGGCAGGCAGGAACCCAAACACACAATGCCTAACAAACGCGTTGATCAGCAAAGCAGGCTTGCAGTGCACAGGTTAATATAGTGTTCTGTGATAGGGCCTGGGGTGGAGTCAGGCTGGGAGGAGATTATAAAGGAAGCCAGGTGAAGGAGGTCTGGTCTCTAGATGAACACATGAGGAGGAAGGTAAGATGGCAGACAAACACTACTGCATATCCATGACACTGGCCCTGTTCTCCTGGTCGTCCTGATGGTACATGAGGTGCTGTATTTGCAGGGTGTGCTCATTCAGGATGGCATCATGCGATTGTATGGCAGCTACAGTCTCTTCAACGGTGTGTTCCACCTCATCCAGTCTGCTAGTGACATTCCTGCGCAGCTCAGCAATTTCCTGCTTATAGGAACGCTCAAGCCTCTGCACACAGGCCTCAAAATCATGTCTGGTGGGGAGGGCTTTGATATAGGCCTCCATGTCCCAAGCTCCATAGGAGCGGTGCGAGGCAGAGGAATGGCAGGCTGATCTCGTGGAGCCGTTATCTGAATCAGGGGGAGAGCTGGCTCGCACCCTAGATCTGGTGTGAGGTGCGTGCTGCTGGGAAGCCAGTCCATGAGAGGCCGCATGTGTCCCCGAGGAGCGGATCGACGCCATCTTGGATGAGGAGGGGCCGCGCTGCTCCGGCGTCAGCTTTTTAAAAAAGAATCTGTCTATGTCCCCCTCTTTGTTCGGATCGGAGGTATGGCGACTTTCTCCCCCACCTTTCCTCCCCATCACCGACCTGTTTAGAGGGTCTGGAAGGCGCTGGTGGCCGCGATGAATCCGGTGTGTGCGGGAGCTCCTGGAGGAAGCTTCTTCCTCCTCCATACGCTAAGCCACGCCCCTTAGATGTGTGTTTAAAGGGGTTGTAAAGGTTCATTTTTTATTTTCCAAATAGGTTCCTTTAAGCTAGTGCATTGTTGGTTCACTTACCTTTTCCTTCTATTTACCTTCTAAATGTTTTTTTTCTTTGTCTGAATTTCTCACTTCCCGTTTCTCCTCACTAAACTTCACACTATCATCCGAGTGGTGTGGAGTCAGCCAGAACAGCTTACTGAACAGCTTACTGAGGAGGAACAGGAAGTGAGAAATTCAGACAAAGAAAACAAAGAATAAAAACATTTAGAAGGGAAATATAAGGAAAAGATAAGTGAACCAACAATGCACTAGCTTAAAGGAACCTATTTAGAAAATAAAAAACAAACCTTTACAACCCCTTTAATTCTTGGATACCGCCCAATAATATTTTATGCGATTTTTAGATAAGATGGATTGCTAGCTACAATGTATCATTGTGCTTTGATGTAATTTTTGTATGTTATATTATGGAATAAAATATTTTTACTACTTCATTGTTTTGTGCTCTCCAGCTGCATGCTTCATTTAAAGTCCCACTCCCCTTTCCTTTTATGTCTACAAATCCGGGATGGAGGTATCTTGATTTAATTATCAAAGGCCTCATATAAAGTCCCAAAACCCCTCCTGCTACTATGAATTAGGGATGGAAGCATGCATGCATGGACAGCCAATCTCGATGTATATATTCCTTCCTGCTTTCATTGTGGGTAAGATATGGACAGGCAGTCCACATTATATATGTAAAATATTTTCTATACAACATTTTTCTTATGCATCTCTTGCACACAGCACAGTGTCACTGTTGTGTGGGCGTTTTGTTTTTCTTGGTGTCGCTATGGTCTTTTTTGCCTAGGGAACTGCGACGTGCACCGGGGGGTCCTCCCCTTCTCTCCTTGCCGCCTTTGGTTGGAGGTTTGGGTGGACGTCCCGCTGCGCATCGACGCCACGCCTCCAGGCTTCGGACGCATGACGTCAACTACGTTGACGCCGTGGCGCCGTCGCCTTGGATATTCCATCTGCCATTCCACATGAGGGGATAATTTTGGCGCCACTCGCCAGGCGGTGTTCGCTCAGGTTTGGAGCCTCCTCTTTCCCTCTCTGACACCTGCGTGACGTTGGCGGCAACCATTGGTCACAGCGGAGTACATATACTCCTTTCCTTTTGGAAACGGGCACTTCCCGCGGGTTTTGGGTCAGTGTTTCTGGGACACAGGGCACGCCAGCACACGTGTTCCTATACTATCATACAAGGTAATACTTGAGCCCCCTCTATCTACTTTTTCATGGTGGTTAGGTCTTTTATTACTTCTTTCCACACATCATTTTTTTTCCTCACTATGGGCCACAATATGATCTTCTTTCATCTTGTGAGTCTGCCCAACACTACGTTACGGTTCTTTCATTCCTACTAATATCTTTTCTATTTCCCATTACTCTTCCTCTATGAGCACTGGTGTTCCTGCCCCACCACCTATTTATCCCTACCCTTTTATCCCTCCATCTATATAATACCATATACTATTATATTCCCAGATGATCTTGGTTACAAACCATGCATCCACACTATGTCTCCTTGGTGGGGTTCTCCTTCCCAGTTACATCCCACCCTCCAGGATTTCCTGTTTGCTGTGCCATGGGCATATCTGCCGCCTCAGTTCCCATGCAAGAGGAGTATCCGTGGCTTCGCTTTGGTACTTGCCACCGCACTCAATATTTCATTGTTAGCTTGTAAGTATATATGGGGGGATGGTTGTATCACTGCCCCTCCCCTTATCTTTGTGTTCAGTTACTTACTGTTCACCCTTATACTTTTTAGATATCCTCTTCGCATTGCTCCTGATGAGTGACAAGCAGTCACGAAACGCGTAGAGCTACAGATGCGACTATCATTAATGCACACGCTGCCTTGAGTAACAAATGCCACCTATATGTGTTTACAGTCAGAGGTCATCTCCACATATGTGTGGTTTGGGTGCTTAGATGTGTGTTTAATTCTTGGATACCGCCCAATAATATTTTATGTGATTTTTAGATAAGATGGATTGCTAGCTACAATGTATCATTGTGCTTTGATGTAATTTATGTACGTTATATTATGGAATAAAATATTTTTACTGCTTCATTGTTTTGTGCTCTCCAGCTGCATGCTTCATTTAAAGTCCCACTCCCCTTTCCTTTTATGTCTACAAATCCGGGATGGAGGTATCTTGATTTAATTATCAAAGGCCTCATATAAAGTCCCAAAACCCCTCCTGCTACTATTTTACTGCTGCTGTAATCACCATGTCAGATGTCAAAAGTCGGATGGTTAGGACAAGTATCCTACTTTGATCCGACTTTAATGATATTCAATGGGCTGAAGTAGGATCAAAGTCGGACCAAAGTAGTACAGGGAGTATTTTCAAAGTCGGACCGACTTGTGTCGGACCAGTTAAGACGGCTCTCATAGGGAAACATTGATTTTCACACGTCATGCGACACGAGCTCCCAATGTTGGAGCGTTTGTCGGACCAGTGTGAACCCAGCCTAAATGTTGTAATTTCTATAGAAATCATTTGCAGATCGTAGGCGCCATCTAGCGTTCTTTTTTGGTATTGTTTTAGCTTTGTTTATCATTAAATGCATTATATGTATAACCTAGGAAGCAGTTAGTAAGAAAAGTATTCTGGGTAGAATCTTCACAGGAAGAGACACATTCACCATGCTTTTAGAAGACACTGCAGGAGACAGAACATGTCTTATTCAATCTATCCCCATCATCCCTTGGAGAACTTAAAAAGTACATTTTTACTATTTCATCTTGCATTATGTATCGTTGTTTCTGCAATGTATGCTGTATTGTATGAGATATTGTACTTATTGAGGTTTATTTTTGTTATTTGTAGTTTCACCTAGCTTGTTCTAATAAACTGAAGTCGAAGAAATATGGTATCTGAAGTTTATGGGATAAGAATGGTTTAGCTAAATGTCCTTGAGACAGAAAAGGGCCCATAGGCCTATTTGGTAATCAGGCACTGAGCCTAGGACATGGCCCACCATAGAAGAAGATGAGTGGCCACAAGCCAAGAAGAACTTCTATTATAGAAGTGAACTGATAACCCATGGGCCTCCCTGTCCATCATAAAAGTGAATGGATGTCCACCATGCCAAGCTACCCACCATAGAAGTAAAAGGGTAGATGCAAAGTTAGTTGTTTGAGGTTTCTTGCATTTGCAGGGCCTTATACCAACTTCTTTTCCTCCCCTTGAACCCAGGCCATTTTCAACCTTACATATTTAACAATGTCTCTTGAAACCTTTGCTTAATATTATTCAGTTGAATGTAGCTACTTTCTGTTGTGGAGCACTATGCGCTGTATGTAACCTATTCATCAAGGTGTCCCTTATGCCCTGTACACATGAGCGGAATTTCCGTTGAAAAAAGTTGGATGGTTTTTCAGACGGAATTCCGCTCAAGCTTGGCTTGCATACACACGGTCACACAAAAGTTCTCAGAACTTTTGAGCGTTAAGAACGCGGGGACGTACACTACGACGGGGCGAGAAAAAGAAATTCAATGCTTCCGAGCATGCGTCAAATTGTTTCCGAGCATGCTTGTTTTTTCCCCTTTGAAATTGCATACAGACGAACGGATTTTCCGTTGGAAAAATTGAGAACCTGCTCTCACAATTTTGCTGGTGGAAATTCCGACAGCAAAAGTCGGATGGAGCATACACACGGTCGGAATTTCTGATGAAAAGCTCACATCAGACTTTTGCTGGCAGAAATTTCCCCTCGTGTGTACAGGGCATTATTCTTTCATTCTAAAGTTAAAAAGGTATGCTGTCAGTGGAGGATATTAATGTATAGAGGGAGTGGGCACAGGAACCTTCTGTTTCCAACTACGTAAACATACGTTACATTCTTTTGTAAAATAGCAGCTGAGCCAAAGCGGTTAGTTTTATTTTGGTGAAATGAAAAATGTCACTAATTTCCTCTAAATCCCATTCCCATATACACAGCAGACGAATAGGATACATGTGTCCTCTGGAGTAGCAGTTCCTGTTTCTTATAACTCAGATGCCTGTTCTCTTACTCATGTTAGTCCACTGGCGCCTAGGAATGTTCGCTGGAGAACGCAGAATACCTTTTAAATGTATTCCATGCCTCTGTAATGCTGAAAAGCTGCCCAAGCTGCCTATTTGCAGACATCTGTTTTTCAGTTCATATGTTTAGATTATATTTCTAATTCCTAGCTTTGCCACATTTCCCACTTTCCTGTTCTTGGTTTTGCTTGCTCAAAGTGTTGACGCTGGCTATTACAGCAAGTCAAAGAAATGTATTCGCTAGCAGAGCAGGAATCAGCAGCCAACACCTCATTTACAGTAGTTCACAGGAGTCAGATCTGTGAAGCAGAGGCGGCTCTAGGCTTTGTGAGGCCTTAGGCAAAACTTAGACATGAGGCCCCACTCACGCCCATAATGGGAAAAATAATTCAAGCAAGAAAAATGGCTGCAGAAAATGCACGGATCTAGCACACAGGTGATCAGCACCACTTCCAGGGCACCCTCCTCACCCATCAGACATATTCAGCCAATGCAAGAGGGGGGAGAGAGGGGGAGGTGAGAAAGAGAGAGGGGTAATAGAGAGATTTGATGACGCCGACATTAGTATTGATCACAGGCAAGGCCCCTGTGATTGCGAGGCCTTAGGCGACCGCCTAATTTGCCTAATTAGAGAGCCGCCTCTGCTGTGAAGAGACTCTTGCCTCCACACCAGGCTGGAATAACTTAGCTGAATGGGATTTGTGAACTAAGTCTGAGTGTTTAGTCTTTGACACTACTTAATGCAATGTGCAACACTACTGAAGTCTGAAACAAAGCTGGGCAGGATCTAGAATTGTAACCAAAATGTATCAGACCCCCCAAAAAAAAAATATATAGATGTAGTACCCTGCTCCCAATGACTGGGCGCTATGTTAAATCTAGTGGGTGTCTGAGCTGGTAGTTTGGCTCAGACTCTGTATATAATTATGTTAAATTAGCCTCTGTTCCGGCTATGGCTGTGTTGGGCAGACTTCCCACTGTTGCCTGTAGGTGGCGTTACCACCCCAGGCCAATGTGGAAGACTGACAGGCCAGAGTGCATTGGGAACATTCCCCCGGGAACAGTTCAGTGGGCGTGGTCTACCCACTGAGCATGTTGGGAAGGGTACTTAAGGGGCAGGCGCCATTTTGTGGGGTCCTCTTTTCCCCTCGTGGCCCTGCTGGCGCGAGGAGCGTGTGTGTGTTCTTGGCCTCAGGACCAGATTGGCCCGAGGCTTAAACTCTACCAAGTAGGCCCAGTTATGCTGACTGGGCCTACACTTTGAAGGTGATCCTGGGCTGTCCATCCTACGGGGAGGAAGCCACTCAATGGAGGAAACCAGGGGAAGACCTGTACTGGAAAAGACCGAGCGGAAGCCTGGTGTCTTGAGGAGGGCCTGGTGATTCTATTGGAGGATGCATCACAGCTAAAGTTCACCTCGCAGTCTGCCGGGTTGGCTTAAAGGCTCTTGACTGCTTGGCTGGAAGTCTGGGCGTTAAGTCCTGTGGCAGAGGACCCCGGATTATCCAATTTAGTCCACAACCGGTCTGTGGCAGAGAGTGGTCCTGATCATTGTCCGTGCATCATTCTGGCTGCTAGGCCAGGTGAGATGGGCCTATCTGGGTGAGCAATACCCACTCAGGGAGGAGTGGTGACTAACTTTATACTTGAGGAGTTTTCCCCAGTGATCTGTACTGTGTGCCTGAACCTACCACTTCCCTTCACCCTTCTACTATTCTTCGTATGTTTTATGCAAAAAGGAAAATAAAACCTAACAGCTTAAGGTTTTACATCTTGTGTGGACATTGGAGTTTCTGCAGACTTTCTTCCCCTAGACAACGAATACTGAGGTAACGTGCAAGGCCCAAATTAAAACCAGCAGCTCCTGCAGGGCTGTGCTACATAGATATATATCTATATATCTATATATCTAGATATGATATTTATAAACCGCTTCAACTCTTCTTAGAAGGCTGTTCACAGGTTTAGGAGTGTGTTTAGGAGTGTGTCTATGGGAATGTTTGACCATTCTTCCAGAAGCGCATTTGTGAGGTCAGGCACTGATGTTGATGAGAAGGCCTGTCTCGCAGTCTCCACTCTAATTCATCCCAAAGGTGTTCTATCGGGTTGAGGTCAGGACTCTGTGCAGGCCAGTCATTTTTCTCCACCCCAAACTCGCTCATCCACACTATATTGCCAAAAGTATTGGGCCACCCCTACAAATCATTTGGTGGAGGGGGGGTTTATGGTTTGGGTTGTTTTTCAGGGGTTGGGCTTGGCCCCTTAGTTCCAGTGAAGGGAACTCTTAAGGCATCAGCATACCAAGACATTTTGGGCAATTTCATGCTCCAACTTTGTGGGAACAGTTTGGGGATGGCCCCTTCCTGTTCCAACATGACTGCGCACCAGTGCACAAAGTAGGGTCCATAAAGACATGGATGAGCAAGTTTGGGGTGGAGAAACTTGACTGGCCTGCACAGAGTCCTGACCTCAACCCCATAGAACACTTTTGGGATGAATTAGAGTAGAGACTGCAAGCCAGGCATTTTCATCCAACATCAGTGCCTGACCTCACAAATGCGCTTTTGGAAGACTAGTCAAACATTCCCATAGACACACTTTTAAACCTTGTGGACAGCCTTCCTAGAAGAGTTGAAGCTGTTATAGCTGCGAAGGGTGAGCCAACTCAATATTGAACCCTATGACTGGAATGCCATTAACCTCCCTGGCGGTATGATTATTTCTGCTTTTAGGTGCTGAAAGCGGTACAATTATTTTGCATGGAAATTTGGCGTTTTATATTGTAGGCCTGTAATTCTTAGTAATAACTCACTTAAATCTGTCCAAACAAGAGTCTAGTAGACATCCCGAGTATGATAAAGTTTGAAACACAAAATCATAAATTATAATATAATAAATAATTATAAATAATTATAAAAAATAATAATGTAATTATAATAAAAATTATTCAATAATGTAATCAAATCAAAAACACTGAAATTTGCTCAGTTGCAGAATTGTTGCTGTCATTACTTTCAGTGTTTGATGATGAATTTCCCCACAAATCGCTATCGCTCAATTCTGCGAGTGATTCTAATTTATTATCGCTGTTTTCTAGCTGGTCTAAAACCACTTTTGACATAAACTGACACTTTTTGGTTGCTATGAACAATCTCCAGTTTCCAGGCAGTAAGAACAGTTTTTATAATATAAAAGTTCATGCAGGGCACTGGACAGACCACTAGGGACAAAGGGGATATGTAATTATTTGATACAGTACTGTAATCTGCTTCAGTATGTCACAGTACATGTTGGCATTCATGGTTCCCTCAATGAACTGTAGCTCCCCAGTGCCGGCAGCACTCATGCAGCCCCAGACCATGACACTCCCACCACCATGCTTGACTGTAGGCAAGACACGTCTTTGTACTCCTTACCTGGTTGCCGCCACACACACTTGACACCATCTGAATCAAATAAGTTTACCTTGATCTCATCAGACCACAGGACATGGTTCCAGTAATCCATGTCCTTAGTCTGCTTGTCTTCAGCAAACTGTTTGCGGGCTTTCTTGTGCATCATCTTTAGAAAAGGCTTCCTTCTTGGACGACAGCCATGCAGACCAATTTGATGCAGTGTGCGGCATATGGTCTGAGCACTGACAGGCTGACCCCTACCCTTCAACCTCTGCAGCAATGCTGGCAGCACTCATATGTCTATTTTCCAAAGACAAGCTCTGGATATGACTCTGAGCACCTGTACTCAACTTCTTTGGTCGACCATGGCGAGGCCTGTTCTGAGTGGAACCTGTCCTAGTAAACCGCTGTATGGTCCTGGCCACCGTGCTGCAGCTCAGTTTCAGGGTCTTGGCAATCTTCTTATAGCCTAGACCAGGGGTCTCCAAACTTACTAAACAAAGGGCCCGTTTACTGTCCTTCAGACTTTACGGGGGCCGGAGTGTGGCCATTGGGAATATAAAATGTCCCAGCATCAGTTGGAATCATTGAGAGGAATTGTGCCCCATCATTGGTGTCATTGGGCCCCATTGTTGGTGTCATTGGGAGGAATTGTGTCCCATTTTTGGTGTCATTGGGAAAATTGTGCCCCATTGTTCGTGTCAGTGAATGAAATAGTGCCCCAGGGGCCAGATAAAAGCAAGCAAAGGGCCACATCCACTCCTTGGGCCACAGTTTGGAGACCACTGGCCTAGACCACCTTTATGTAGAGCAACAATTCTTTTTTTCAGATCCTCAGAGAGTTCTTTGCCATGAGGTGCCATCTTGAATTTCCAGTGACCAGTATGAGAGAGTGAGAGCGATAACACCAAATTTAATGCACCTTCTCCCCATTCACATCTGAGACCTTGTAACCCTAACGAGTCACATGAAACCGGGAAGGGACAATGGCTAATTGGGCCCAATTTGGACATTTTTACGTACTCACTTTTGTTGTCAGCGGTTTAGAAATTAATGGCTGTGTGTTGATTTACACTGTTATACAAGCTGTACACTCAATACTTTACATTGTAGCAAAGTGTCATTTCTTCAGTGTTGTCACATGAAAAGATAGAATAAAATATTTACAAAAATGTGAGGGGTGTACTCATTTTAGTGAGATACTGTGTATGTGTGTGTGTATAATATATATATATATATATATATATATATATATATATGTAGCGGGGTCTCTAAATTTAGGTAGGACACACAGGTGTGTAAGTATGGGAATAATGGACCATTTGTGTTCGTGGAGGATTGGACGGTGTAATAATCTCCTTGGCCTCTGGGTGGCGGGGTACCCGTAGGCTCGAGGTAGATTGGCCGTCACAGAGTGCTACCCTTTTTGTCCCTTTCCGGAGATGGTACGGCGAGGGCGGGGAACCTGCCATGGTTTCGATGGGAGGAGATAAAATGGGGAGACGCCCTAACCACGAGGTCTTTTGGAGGATCTTCTTCACGCGCCCAGGCACCTTAGGCCTGGGTGCGGGCGGTTCCGGTTTCCGGCTCAGGCACCCTAGGCCTGACCGGAATGGAGTTGGAGTCCATCCCAGGCACCTTCAGCCTGGGGTGAGGTACTAAACCAGGAGGCCTGGGGCCCAGTGACTTCGACTGGGTCCCGCGAGGGTGGAGAAGTCCAAGGGTCCCTGAGGTGGATGGGGCCCATGTCTGAGGTGAGGAGGCCAGGGAGGTTACCCGTCCAGAGAGTCTGGAGCAGCATCAACCCGGTGACGGATGGGCCTCTGGTAACTTCCTTGGAGGGACATCTTCCCCTGACAGGGGCCGCAGCGCAGCAAAGGTACTCCTATCTATGTTCTCTTGAGTCGCTGGTAGAGACTCTCAAGTTCTAAGTCCTTCCTAGCTACTGCTATAGCAACCGCTGGCGAGATCGCAGTGGTTTAGCTGACAACCAGGGTAGTGCCTCGACCTGCTCACCCCCCATATCAAAATGTTATCAAGTCGCAACCAGTTGGCTACTGAAGCACTGTTTATTGTGAGATATGCAATAAAGCAAGAGTTGGACTGTGATCGGTGTGTGGAACTCTGGTTAATGGGAGCAGAGGGAAGTGTTGGCACAGCAGGACTGTATTCTAGACAAAAGCACATTGGCCCGAGGAAATATCTGGTGCTGGCCTTCACCTCACCCACAGCTATGGGGAGGACATGGGCCGTAGCGCATCTCACCCTGTCGTATGACATACCCCTAGACAAAAGAGATGGGGTGAGGCCGCTACATATATATATATATTTTTTTTTTACAGCCTTCCATACCTTAGATGTGGTGGCTGCTTTGGTTTTCTGTTTTTAGACTTTTGGTTCCTTTAAAAAAAAAAAAAATATTAATAAAAATGCCTTAAAACTACCCCCTATTTTTTAAACGCTATAACTTTTGCGCAAACCAATCAATAGACGCCGATTACGATTTTTTTAACCAAAACTATGTAGAGGAATATGTATCGGTCTAAATTGAGGAAAATTTTTTTTTTTTATATATATTTTTGGGGGATATTTATTATAGCAAAAAGTAAAAAAATATTGAATTTTTTTCAAAATTGTCACTCTATTATTGTTTATAGCGCAAAAAATTAAAACCGCAGAGGTGATCAAATACCACCAAAAGAAAGCTCTATTTGTGGGAAAAAAAGGACGCCAATTTTGTTTGAGAGCCACGTTGCACGACCGCGCAATTGTCAGTTAAATCGACGCAGTGCCGAATCGCAAAAAGGGGCCTGGTCCTTTAGCTGCATATTGGTCCGTTGCTTAAGTGGTTAAAAAAAAGTTAAAAAATAAAGTTGATAAATAGACTTACTGTCTGGGTCACTGGGTAAAAATAAAACAAAAAGCATAAAAAATTGTATGCAGCCAACACATTTAGGAAATGGCAAGTTGCAACACAACACATTTTTCTTTTGGGTTTACAGTAGATAAGCTTCTGTGACCTGTGTGCAGAGTCAACAATATTGTTCGCCATCCCCAGTAAAAAACAAATCAAAAAACTTCAGATCACACACACTGATGCCCCGTACACATGATCGGTTTTCCTGTTGGAAAAAGTCTGATGAGAGCTTTTTGTCGGGAATCCCGGCCGTGTGTATGCTCCATCAGACTTTTTCCAACGGAAAAACTGCTGGAAAAAGATAGAGAGCAGGTCCTCTTTTTTTCCAGTCAGGAATAAAACTGATCGGAATTTCCGATCGTGTGTACAAATCCAGGCGCGCCAAATTCCAACGCTTGCTCGGAAACAAATCGACGTATGCTCAGAAGCATAGAACTTCATTTTCTCGGCTCGTCGTAGTCTTTTACGTCACCGCGTTCTTGGCAGTCAAAAGTTCACCGAACTTTTGTGTGACCGGCAGGCTTGAGAGGAATTCCGTCAAAAAAAAATCCAACTTTTTTCCGACAGGAAAACCGGTCGTGTGTACGGGGCATGAGACTTATTTACAGCATGCTACATTTTCTAGCTCTTTAAAAGAGTTGATACATATATTTAAAAAGGCTTGCTCTGTCCCTCCAGATTTCATGTTTTTGTATTTATTCCATAATTGGAGCTCAATTATAGGAAAATAAAATAAAACATTTTTCTTTAGAGCCGGTTCACACAGGGGCAAGACGACTTCAACACGACTTCCAGAAGCAACTTCAGACACCACTTGAGCATGAATCACAGCGAGACTTGGAGGAGACTTCAGCAGACTTGGAGGAGACTTCAGCGCGACTTGTGGTCATTAACAACACGACTTGAAGTAAATATCTTGTGGCTTCTGGGTAAATTCCTTTCTGCTTCCTGTAAAGTTGCCTTCAAAATGAACAGTAAACAGGCTTCTAAGCGACTTCCATTGAAATCAATGGGTACAAGTTGCCTACAGGTTGCCTAGAAGTCGGATTGAAGTAGTACAGGAACCTTTTTTGAAGTCGGAGCGACTGCAGTCGTGTACATTAAAACATCTCCATTCACTTCAATTAGTTTTAAAAATAGCGCAACTTCGGACAACTCGGGGAGACCTGAAGTCTCGTCCGGAGTCGCCCCTGTGTGAACCGGGTCTTATAATTTTGTTCCCCTGTATGTTATGGTTTTTAACTTGTATTTTATATGAATGTCCCCTCCCCCTCCTAGCACCTATGCGTATACTTACCTATTTTCAGCCCAACCTGGGCCAGTCATATTTCAGCCAGCAGCGAGCACACGACAAAGGCTAGAATTTCCAGGAGTGGTGACGTCACCCATAGGTTCCCATGTGCCAGCTATTGGCGCTCCCTCCTCATCCCTGCAGCTACCGCTATTTTCAGATCATGTGACCGGACCAGAGCGGGCTGAAAATAGGTAGGTGTATACATCTTACCCATCTTGTCCATACATTTGACTGGTCCCTCCTGAACTGGCCGAATTTTAGATCCATGTGTGACTGGCTTTAGATCCATTATCAGGCCTATCTCCTGCATAAGAGCCTCCAGAATATGAGAGGGACGGTTATCAATGTGAGCCAATCAAGACTCTGTTGCTTTGTACAATCTGTGAACATGCTTAGAGGAGGGGGAGCATTAATGTGCTGCTGCTCTTTCATCATCCGATCACAAGCTGAGGCAGGTCCGGGATCATTCAGCATTGTTCAAATGCAGTTTAACCTGCAGAAAGGCCACATGGTGAGAAGGACATGACTGTGCTGTCTGGCTAGGCAGCTGGATCACCAGACTGATTAAACAGGGTGACATAAGCCACATAAAAACAGTTCTCGTGTATGTATTTTCACTATGTGTTCAGTTATTTGCCAGGTGTTTATCTTTATTACATTATGCTTCTAGCTTCCCTCCTTTGAAATAATATATATGTCTGATTATGACTGCCATAACTTACTGGCTTAACATCCAAAGATCTGTAAAATTGCTATGTTTCCACATTATTTTTACCTTAGTTAAAACATGGCATCAAATGAGAGGGGAAATTCCTGAAAGCAGCTTCATAAATATGCAAAACTGTTGGAAATTATATTACCCATGCCATCCCACACCACGACATCTTTGTCTGTTTCACCTACCGAGAGCAAAATATTTGTATCTAATTGCTAGCTAACACAGTACAAGGCAATGCAATTCATTGTATATCTTGTTTTAGTTGCGTTTAGTTAAAGGAAACCTGTACTGAGGATCTATATATATATACAGTGCCCTGCAAAAATATTCACCTCCCTTGGCTTTTTACCTATTTTGTTACATTAAAAGCCTTTAGTTCAATGTTTTTTTAATCTGAATTATATGTGATGGCTCAGAACACAATAGTCTAAGTTGGTGAAGTAAAATTTGAAAAAAGATATACATTTTTTTTTTCAGAAATAAAAAACGGATAATTGGCATGTGCGTATGTATGCACCCCCTATGTTATGAAGCCCATAAAAAGCTCTGGTGCAACCAAATACCTTCAGAAGTCACATAATTAGGGAAATGATGTCCACCTGTGTGCAATCTAAGTGTCACATGATCTGTCATTATATATACACACCTTTTTGAAAGGCCCCAGAGGCTGCAACACCGAAGCAAGAGGCACCACTAACCAAACACTGCCATGAAGACCAAGGAACTCTCCAAACAAATAAGGGACAATGTTGTTGAGAAGTACAAGTCAGGGTTAGGTTATAAAAAAATATCCAAATCTTTGATGATCCCTAGGAGCACCATCAAATCTATCATAACCAAATGGAAAGAACATGGCACAACAGCAAACCTGCCAAGAGATGGCCGCACACCAAAACTCATGGACTGGGCAAGGAGGGCATTAATCAGAGAGGCAGCACAGAGACCTAAGGTAACCCTGGAGGAGCTGCAGAGTTCCAAAGGAGAGACTGGAGTATCTGTACATAGGACGACAATAAGCCGTACGCTCCATAGAGTTGGGCTGTATGGCAGAGTGGCCAGAAGAAAGCCATTACTTTCAGCAAAAAACAAAATGGCACGTTTTGAGTTTGCGAAAAGACATGTGGGAGACTCCCAAAATGTATGGAGGAAGGTGCTCTGGTCTGATGAGACTAAAATGAAACCTTTTGGTCATCAAAGAAAATTCTATGTCTGGCGCAAACCCAACACATCACATCACCCAAAGAACACCATCACCACAGTGAAACGTGGTGGTGGCAGCATCATGCTGTGGGGATGTTTTTTAGCAGTCGGGACTGGGAAACTGGTCAGAGTTGAGGGAAAGATGGATGGTGCTAAATACAGGGATATTCTTGCGCAAAACCTGTACCACTCTGTGTGTGATTTGAGGCATAGGACCGAGGTTCACCTTCCAGCAGGACAATGACCTCAAACACACTGCTAAAGCAACACTTGAGTGGTTTAAAGGGAAACATGTAAATGTGTTGGAATGGCCTAGTCAAAGCCCAGACCTCAATCCAATAGAAAATCTGTGGTCAAACTTAAAGATGCTGTTCACAAGCGCAAACCATCCAACTTGAAGGAGCTGGAGCAGTTTTGCAAGGAGGAATGGGCAAAAATGGTAAGATGTGGCAAGCTCATAGAGACTTATCAAAAGTGACTTGGAGCTGTGATAGTCGCAAAAGGTGGCTCTACAAAGTATTGACTTCAGGGGGGTGAATAGTTATGCACATTGACTTTATTTTGTCCTATTTGTTGTTTGCTTCACAATAGTAAAAAAAAAAAACATCTTTAAAGTTGTGGGCATGTTCTGTAAATTAAATGATGCAAATCCTCAAACAATCCATGTTAATTCCAGGTTGTGAGGCAACAAAACACGAAAAATGCCAAGGGGGGTGAATACTTTTGCAAGACACTGTACTGCAATTACTAACCTCTGATCTTGAAATGGCTGGTTGCCTTGCTGTCAAGCTAATCCAGTGTCCTAAATACTTGTGTCCATATCCATTAGTTCTGACCTAAAGCTAAACCCCAGGGTGAAAAAAACTTGCAATGGGGCCCCCAACATTGCAATGGTTAAATGCTTGTTAAGTCAAGACGGTAGAGGAAAAGACTGTAATATTTACTTTATTTGTCGCTCCAAAGCCCTCTTCTCTTCTCTTTTCTCTTATGCTCCAGGTTGTGGATGGGAACTTGGTGTCTTCATGTATAATGCAAGACTATTGGTACTGCACTGTATTTGATATGATCACCAGCACCTTAGAGAAGGGTCTAAATTCTTTAAGAAATCCTGTAGCTTCCAAAAAAAAAGCAAATGCACTTTACCTTATATTATATGTAGCACACGGACCTTTTTCCTGCCTTTGGCTCACTTGCAGGTCAAGGCACACCGCGCTATATGCCCGTACCCTCCTGTTTAAAGAGGTTGAGCGGTGTTAACAGTTAACAGTTTTTGGGTCCTGCAGCAAGTTTTCCCCTTCCTCTGGTTCTTGTCTCCTAGAGTGTAGGGACAAGTCTCTATTTCTCCCCAGGAAGGCCAATGTCCACACCACTTTAACTCCAAAGCTGAGTTTATTTTATAAGCAAAGTTCAAGTTCAGCAGACAGGAAAGGTAGATGAGAGAAAAGGACAGTGAGGTTTGGGAGATAGGTCCAAGCACAAACTGGTACAATAGTCGCCACTCGATCCCGAATGGGTTTAGCTCACCCGGATAGTCCCCTGTAAGAGCGGATCCTAGCAGCCGGAGTGATGCTCGAACTTTCCTTTGTTTTCCTAGAGTTACGATCGGGAGATCCTCTGCCACAGAATCTTTAAGTCCCAAACTTCTCAACACTTGCAACACAAAGACAGGTGCCAGCGACAGCACGTTGTAAGGCATTTGGCGGATCTTTGAATCCCTCTAGAAGGTAACCAGGCCCCTCTTTCACCGTGAGACTCTCACCGGTCCATCAGATAAGGTCCTCCCCCGGTCTCCTCTTCTTAGAGCGGGACCACCTTCTCCAGGGCACTCTAGGATTCCTCTTTTGGAGATAAGCCTCAGCCAAAGGTGCTGGGCCTATAGTAGAGTTGCAGCCCCAGGCTAAAGGTGCCTGAGACTGATACACACGCACACCCCTGGCCTGGAAGGCCGGGTGGAATGAAAGAAGAGCCCCAAAAGATGTCGTCCGCCTCTTATGTATCCTCTCCCAGCATGCACAGCAGGCTAACCACGCCCACTGCAACACTGCCGAGAGAGGACACCCTAAGGCATAGCAATGTCACCCACGGTTCAACCCTGACCTGATATGGCAGTGCCACCTACAGGCCACAGGGAACAGTACATCAGGTTGCATTACATAGGCAGAAGCGAGTACTAACAATCAAAGTGGTCTAAGCCTGGCTATAGGCTCAGACTAACCCCCTAAATTTAAGTACATAGAACCCCTGAAAAGTAAAGGGGCGCTACATATAGATTCTAATTGGTAATTTTCTTATGACTGGAGTAAGTTTTTCATTGATCACATGATCCTGAGCTTAACTCTCCATTAGTGTTGAGCAAACCCGAACTGTAAAGTTCGGGTCCGTACCGAACTTTAGCTTTTTCCCGAACCCGAACCCGAACCCGGACTTTGCCCAAAAGTCCGGGTTCGGGTTCGGGTTCGGCAATCTAATAACGCATTTAGAAATGCTTCAGGGGCCAGCCAATCACCTTTTGATTAGCTGGTGTGCCCTTAGAAGCCATCATAGCCATGCCTACTAATGGCATGGCTGTGATTGGTCAGTGCAACATGTGACCCAGCTTCTATATAAGCTAGAGGCACACAGCACACATGACACTCTGCTTCAGAATAGATAGGGAGAGGATCTTGTCTGCTGCTGCTGCTTTTAGGGAGAGATAGAAAGATAGAAGAGGTAGTCTTGATTCTACAATCTGAGGGAAAAGATAGAGAGACAGTGTAGTGTAGGGCCAGGTTCCTGTTGGTGCTTTCAGGGAGGGAGAATATTATATAGGAGTCCAGATTCAGAGATTAAAATCAGCGATCTGCATAGGTTTACCTGTTTGTGTTGCAGTGCAGTCTTTTTACACTGCCATGAGCCCAGTGTCAGAGAAAATCTAACTTTTAGGGGGAAAAAAAAGGCACTTTATTGTTCTCTTTTCCAAAAGACCCATAGGGCAAAAAAAAAAAAAAAAAAAGCATTTTATTTTGCTCGTGCAAAAAAAGACCCGTTTAGGGCCAAAAAAAAAAAAAAATTGCACTTTAATGTACGCTTGCAAAAAAAGCCGTTTAGGGGCACAAAAAAAAGTTTGTAGTGTGTTATACATATTTTGAGGTGTGTGAAATAAACAATTTCTATATAGTTTTCTCCTACTGTGCTATACTAAAAAAACAACATTTTTTTTGAATAGCATTTTCTGCAGTTCTGTAGCTGTGCGATTCAGCGGTTACGTACTGTGGGTGTGTTCTGCTCTTCCAAAAAACGCCGTTTAGTGGCACCAAAAAAAGTTTGCAGTGTGTTATACATATTTTGAGGTGTTTGAAATAAACAATTTCTTTATAGTTTTCTCCTACTGTGCTATACTAAAAAAACAACATTTTTTTTGAATAGCATTTTCTGCAGTTCTGTAGCTGTGCGATTCAGCGGTTACGTACTGTGGGTGTGTTCTGCTCTTCCAAAAAACGCCGTTTAGTGGCACCAAAAAAAGGTTGCAGTGTGTTATACATATTTTGAGGTGTGTGAAATAAACAATTTCTATATAGTTTTCTCCTACTGTGCTATGCTAAAAAAACAACATTTTTTTTGAATAGCATTTTCTGCAGTTCTGTAGCTGTGCGATTCAGTGGTTACGTACTGTGGGTGTGTTCTGCTCTTCCAAAAAACGCCGTTTAGTGGCACCAAAAAAAGGTTGCAGTGTGTTATACATATTTTGAGGTGTGTGAAATAAACAATTTCTATATAGTTTTCTCCTACTGTGCTATACTAAAAAAACAACATTTTTTTTGAATAGCATTTTCTGCAGTTCTGTAGCTGTGCGATTCAGTGGTTACGTACTGTGGGTGTGTTCTGCTCTTCCAAAAAACGCCGTTTAGTGGCACCAAAAAAAGTTTGCAGTGTGTTATACATATTTTGAGGTGTTTGAAATAAACAATTTCTTTATAGTTTTCTCCTACTGTGCTATACTAAAAAAACAAAATTTTTTTTGAATAGCATTTTCTGCAGTTCTGTAGCTGTGCGATTCAGCGGTTACGTACTGTGGGTGTGTTCTGCTCTTCCAAAAAACGCTGTTTAGTGGCACCAAAAAAAGGTTGCAGTGTGTTATACATATTTTGAGGTGTGTGAAATAAACAATTTCTATATAGTTTTCTCCTACTGTGCTATACTAAAAAAACAACATTTTTTTTGAATAGCATTTTCTGCAGTTCTGTAGCTGTGCGATTCAGTGATTACGTACTGTGGGTGTGTTCTGCTCTTCCAAAAAACGCCGTTTAGTGGCACCAAAAAAAGGTTGCAGTGTGTTATACATATTTTGAGGTGTGTGAAATAAACAATTTCTTTATAGTTTTCTCCTACTGTGCTATACTAAAAAAACAACATTTTTTTTGAATAGCATTTTCTGCAGTTCTGTAGCTGTGCGAGCCAGCGGTTACGTACTGTGGATGTGTTCTGCGCTTCCAAAAATACCCATTTAGGGCAAGATCCTAAATTTTGAAAATATGAGGAGAAGGTCAAAGGGACGTGGTGGCCCCGGTCGTGGTGCTGCTGGTGGAGCTCCTGTTGCAGGGAGAGGACGTGGTGGATCTGTGCCAGATACACGCACAAGTGAAACACCTTCCTCAGGTGCGAGTAGGCGTCCGAGCCTGCGGCGGTATTTTGTCGCGCCTAATGAGGCTGTACGAATGTTTAGGCCAGGACAAGTACAGGCGATAGTAGATTGGGTTGCTGACAGTGCCTCGGGTTCCTTCACATTGTCTCCCACCCACTCTTCTGATGAAAGAACAGAGTTGGCACCTGAAACCCATGTCCATCAGTCTTTCACCTCACCCCCTTGCAAATCAGCCAAGCAGTCTGAGCCCCAAATCATGCAGCAGTCTCTTCTGCTTTTCGATGACTCTGTTAGCAGGGTTTCCCAGGGCCATCCACCTAGCCCTGCCCCAGAAGTGGAAGAGATTGAGTGCACCGATGCCCAACCACTTATGTTTCATGATGAGTACATGGGAGGACCATCGCAGTACGTCTCGGATGATGACGAAACACAGGTGCCAACTGCTGCTGCTTTCGCAATTGTGCAGACAGACAAGTAGGGCAGGGGTGAAGACTGAGTGGAAGATGATGTGGAGGACGATGAGGTCCTCGACCCCACATGGAATCAACGTTATGCAGGTGACCAGTGTAGTTTGGAGGAAGAGGCGGTGGTCGCACAGAGCCACCAGCACAGCAGAAGAGGGAGCAAGGTGCAAAAGCGGAGCGTCTGTCAGCTAGACAGTATGTCTGCTACTGCCCAACGCAGCAAGGGACCGAGCACACCAAAGCCAGGTCAAAGGAGTTCCCCAGCGTGGCAGTTCTTCACACAATGTGCTGATGACAAGACACGAGTGGTTTGCACGCTGTGCAATCAGAGCCTGAAGCGAGGCATAAACGTTCTCAACCTGAGCACAACCTGCATGACCAGGCATCTAAGTTCAAAGCACGAGCTGCAGTGGAGTAGACACCTCAAAAACCAAGAAAGGTCTCTGGCTCCTCCTGCTTCCTCTTCTGCTGCAGTCTCGGCCTCTTCATCCACCTCTGTAGTGACAGTGGCACCTGCCACCCTGAAAACAGAGCATCTGCCCACAACACTATCACCTGGGTCACCAACCATCTCCACAATGTCCCATGGAAGCGTTCAGCTCTCTATCTCCCAAACATTGGAGCCGAAGAGGAAGTACCCCCCTAGCCACCCGCGATCCCTGGCCCTGAATGCCAGCATTTCAAAACTCCTGGCCTTTGAAATGCTGTCATTCCGTCTGGTGGAGACGCATAGTTTTAAAAGCCTGATGGCATTGGCTGTCCCACAGTACGTCGTGCCCAGCCGCCACTATTTTTCCAGGCGAGCCATCCCTTCCCTGCACAACCAAGTGGGGGACAAAATCAGGTGTGCACTGCGCAACGCCATCTGTGGCAAGGTCCACCTAACTACGGATGCGTGGACCAGTAAGCACGGTCAGGGACGTTATATCTCCCTAACAGCACACTGGGTAAATGCAGTGGCGGCTGGGCCTGAGGCAGATAGCAGTTTGGCGCATGTCCTTCCACCACCGAGGATTGCAGGGCGCTTCAGTTTGCCTCCTGTTGCTAACTCCTCCTACTCCGCTTCCTCATCCTCTACCGCCTCCTCATCCGGTCAGCGTAACACCTTCACCACCAACTTCAGCACAGCCAGGGGTAAACGACAGCAGGCAGTTTTAAAACTTTCCTGTTTGGGGGAAAAACCCCACACCGCGCAGGAGTTGTGGAGGGACATGGAACAACAGACCAATGAGTGGCTGCTGTCAGTGAGCCTCAAGCCCGGCCTGGTGGTGTGCGATAATGGGCGAAATCTCGTAGCAGCTCTGGTCCTAGCCGGTTTGACGCACATCCCTTGCCTGTCGCATGTGCTGAACTTGGTGGTCCAGAGGTTCCTTAAAAATTACCCCAATATGCCAGAGCTGCTGCAGAAAGTGCGGGCTGTGTGTGCGCACTTTCGGCGTTCTCACCCTGCTGCTGCTCGCCTGTCAGCGCTGCAGCGTAACTTCGGCCTTCCCGCTCACCGCCTCATATGTGACGTGCCCACAAGGTGGAACTCCACCTTGCACATGCTGGCCAGACTGTGCGAGCAGCAGCAGGCGATAGTGGAGTTTCAGCTGCAGCAATCACGCGTGAGTTGCTCTGCGGAACAGCACCACTTCACCACCAATAACTGGGCCTCCATGCGAGACCTGTGTGCCTTGTTGCGCTGTTTCGAGTACTCCACCAACATGTCCAGTGCCAATGACGCTGTTCTTAGTGTTACTATCCCAGTTCTATGCCTCCTTGAAAAAACGCTTCGGGCGATGATGGAAGAGGATGTGGCACAGGAGGATGAGGAGGAGGAGGAGGAAGCGGGATCATATCAAAGGCTTTCAGGGCAGTCTTTCACAAGTGGCTACGAGGGTGGGTTCCTGCACCAACAAACGCCAGGTACACAATTGTCCGGCGGAAAGGGAACAGTTCTGGAGGATGACGAGGTGGAGGAGGAGATGGAGGAGGAGGAGGAGGCATTTTCACAGCAGGGTGGCACACAGACCAGCTCGTGGCCATCACTGGTGCGTGGCTGGGGGGATACAGAGGACACAGACGATACACCTCCCACAGAGGACAGCTTTTCTTTGCCTCTGGGCAGCCTGACACACATGAGCGATTACATGCTGCAGTGTTTCCGCAATGACCGCCGAGTTGCCCACATTTTAACTGGTGCTGATTACTGGGTGGCCACCCTGCTGGATCCCCGTTACAAGGACAACGTACCGTCCTTAATTCCCTCACTGGAGCGGGATCGTAAGATGCGCGAGTACAAGCGCACGCTGGTAGACGCGCTGCTGGTGGCATTCCCACCTGACAGCGGGCGTACGGTGGAAGCACAAGGCGAAGGCAGAGGAGGAGGAAGAGGTCGCCAAGCAGCCGGGGCACCGGCAGTACCTCAGAAGTAGTGATGAGCCGAACACCCCCGGGTTCGGTTCGCACCAGAACCCGCGAACGGACCGAAAGTTTGCACGAACATTAGAACCCTATTAAATACAATGGATGCGAACGTTCGGATTCTAAAGTGCTAATTATAACGACTATTATCCATGTTATTGTCCTAAACAGAGTTTGGGAACCCGGGTTCTGCACCAGGGGACATGTATCAATGCAAAAAGAAGTTTTAAAAACGGACGTTTTCCGGGAGCAGTCATTTTAACCACTTAACGACCGCTCACTGTATATATACGTCGGCAGAATGGCACCGACAGGCACAATCACGTAGAGTGTACGTGATTGCCTTTGTATAGTTGGGGGGTCCAATCGGACCCCCCTTCTGTACAGTGAGCGGTGGCTAAGTGTCCGGGAGCAGCCATTCGTTTCTGGCCACCCCCTCGCGATCGCTCCCGGCGAATGGAAATGCCCCCTCTGTCTGTGTCAGACAGAGGGAGCAGGAGGAAGTGATGTCATCTCTGGTGCGGCGCTCACATATACCGAGCGCTGTACAAGAGAAGACATCAGGTCAGTGCACACAACACTACACTGACACCAGGACACATAGGGACATAAATCGCCCCCCCAGGCCCCCCCAGACACCCCAGATCACCCCCTAGATCACCCCCCCAGCCCCCAGTCACAGTGTCACTGATTGCAGTGACCATTTATTTAGTGATCACTGCAATCAGTGACATTTGTGACTGTAAAAGTGTCACCAAAGTTTAGTCTTAGGTCCAGTGTAGCCCCCTAACCCCCCCTAATAAAGGTTTAACCCCCTGATCACCCCCCAGATAACCCTTTCACCGCCTATCACCACTGTCGCTTAGCGATAATTTTTCTGATCGCTGTCTTAGCGTCAGTGATGCCGATCGGCAGCCAGTAATTTTTTTTAGGTTCGCCGCAGGTTTTTATAGCGTCAGGTACCCCAATATATTATCTAATAAAGGTTTAACCCCCTTGATCGCCCCCCAGGTAACCCTTTCACCCCCTATCACCACTGTCACTAAGCGACCGTTTTTCTAAACGCTGTCTTAGTGTCTGTGATGCAGATCGGTAGCCGGTAATTTTTTTTAGGTTCGCCGCAGGTTTTTATAGCGTCAGGTACCCCAATATATTATCTAATAAAGGTTTAACCCCCTTGATCGCCCCCCAGGTAACCCTTTCACCCCCTATCACCACTGTCGCTAAGCAATTGTTTTTCTAAACGCTGTCTTAGTGTCGGTGATGCAGATCGTAGCCAGTAATTTTTTTTAGGTTCGCCGCATGTTTTTATAGCGTCAGGTACCCCAATATATTATCTAATAAAGGTTTAACCCCCTTGATCGCCCCCCAGGTAACCCTTTCACCCCCTATCACCACTGTCACTAAGCGATCGTTTTTCTAAACGCTGTCTTAGTGTCTGTGATGCAGATCGGTAGCCGGTAATTTTTTTTAGGTTCGCCGCAGGTTTTTATAGCGTCAGGTACCCCAATATATTATCTAATAAAGGTTTAACCCCCTTTATCGCCCCCCAGGTAACCCTTTCACCCCCTATCACCACTGTCGCTAAGCAATTGTTTTTCTAAACGCTGTCTTAGTGTCGGTGATGCAGATCGTAGCCAGTAATTTTTTTAGGTTCGCCGCATGTTTTTATAGCGTCAGGTACCCCAATATATTATCTAATAAAGGTTTAACCCCCTTGATCGCCCCCCAGGTAACCCTTTCACCCCCATCACCACTGTCGCTAAGCGATCGTTTTTCTAAACGCTGTCTTAGTGTCGGTGATGCAGATCGGTAGCTGGTAATTTTTTTTAGGTTCGCCGCAGGTTTTTATAGCGTCAGGTACCCCCATATATTATCTAATAAAGGTTTTAACCCCCTGATTGCCCCTAGTTAACCCTTTCACCAGTGATCACCATATAAGTGTTACGGGTGACGCTGGTTAGTTAGTTTGCTTTTTATAGTGTCAGGGCACCCGCCGTGTATATAACCCAATAAAGGTTTAACCCCCTGATCGCCCGGCGGGTGATATCAATTAGGTTTTAGCGTCAGAGAGGGTCTGAGTCACACCCCAGGCAGCGTCAGGTTAGTGCCAGTAACGCTAACACCCACGCGTGAAGCATACACCCCCCTTAGTGGTATAGTATCTGAACAGATCAATATCTGATCTGATCAGATCTATACTAGCGTCCCCAGCAGTTTAGGGTTCCCAAAAACGCAGTGTTAGCGGGATCAGCCCAGATACCTGCTGGCACCTGCGTTTTGCCCCTCCGTCCAGCCCAGGCCACCCAAGTGCAGTATCGATCGATCACTGTCACTTACAAAACAAAAACACACATAACTGCAGCGTTCGCAGAGACAGGCCTGATCCCTGCGACTCCAGTGCTGTAGGAGGTGATTTCACCACCACAGTTAAAAAAAAAAAGCAAATATGCCGAAGCATTGGGGCAGCAGGGGTGGAGGAGCGATTTTGCTCCTAATGCCGCGTACATACGGTCGAAATTCCGACGGAGGCTTGCCCGTGGAAAAGTCCGACCATGTGTGTGCGGCATAACTTTTTTGCGGGAGGATGCCCCCATGCTTCGGCATATATAAATGGTGCGTGTATGCCCATCATTGGAAGTGGGTGGATGAAGGGCGGTATTCTAATGGTGGGCATAACCACCGATCAATCTCTTTTTTCGTTCAGCCAACTGGCTGCATGAAATAAAAAGATTACAATACATGTCCAACAAGGACCAGCAACGTACTGGTATGTTGCTGGACTTTGAATGTTTATACCAGAATGATGCCTGCGGGTTTAGGTATCATCTTGGTATCATTCTTTTCAGCCTGCGGCCGGCTTTCATGTAAAAGCAATCCTAGCGGCTAATTAGCCTCTGGACTGCTTTTACAAGCAGTGGGAGGGAATGCCCCCCCGGATATAAAAAGCGCCATTGGGAAATTGGGAAAGCATTTTATCACACCGATCTTGGTGTGGTCAGATGCTTTGAGGGCAGAGGAAAAATCTAGGGTCTAGAAGACCCCAGTTTTTTCAAAAAAAGAGTACCTGTCACTACCTATTGCTATCATAGGGGATATTTACATTCCCTGAGATAACAATAAAAATGATAAAAAAAAAAAATACTTGGAAGGAACAATTTAAAAATAAAATAAAAAAGCAAAATTAATAATAAAAAAAAAAAAGAAAAAAAAAAAAGCACCCCTGTCCTGCCCTGCTCTTGCCCAATGGCGAACCCAAGCGTCGGTCTGGCGTCATATGTAAACAGCAATTGCACCATGCATGTGAGGTATCACCGCGAAGGTCAGATCGAGGGCAATCATTTTAGCAGTAGACCTCCTCTGTAAATCTACTGGGGTAACCTGTAAAGGCTTTTAAAGGCTTTTAAAAATATATGTAGTTTGTCGCCAATGCGCGTTTGTGCGAAATTTTAAAGCATGTCGTGTTTGGTATCCATGTACTCGGCCTAAGATCATCTTTTTTATTTCATCAAACATTTGGGCAATATAGTGTGTTTTAGTGCATTAAAATTAAAAAAAGTGTATTTTTTAACCCAAAAAATGCGTTTGAAAAATCGCTGCGCAAATACTGTGTAGAAAAAAAAAATGCAACACCCACCATTTTAATCTGTAGGGCCTTTGCTTTAAAAATATATATAATGTTTGGGGGTTCAACATAATTTTCTTGCAAAAAAAAATATGTTTTCATGTAAACAAAAAGTGTCAAAAAGGGCTTTGTCTTCAAGTGGTTAGAAGAGTGGATGTAAGCTTCCTAATGTTGTGTATAAAATGCCAGAACAGTTCAAAACCCCCCCAAATGACCCCATTTTGGAAAGTAGACACCCCAAGCTATATACTGAGAGGCATGTCGAGTCCATGGAATATTTTATATGTTGACACAAGTTGCGGAAAAACAACAATCTTTTTTTTTTTTTTTGCACAAAGTTGTCACTAAATGATATATTGCTCAAACATGCCATGGGCATATGTGGAATTACACCCCAAAATACATTCTGTTGCTTCTCCTGAGTACGGGGATACCACATGTGTGAGACTTTTTGGGAGCCTAGCCACGTACGGGACCCCAAAAACCAAGCACCGCCTTCAGGCTTTCTAAGGGTGTAAATTTTTGATTTCACTTCTCACTGCCTATCATAGTTTCGGAGGCCATGGAATGCCCAGATAGCACAAAACCCCCCCAAATGACCCCATTTTGGAAAGTAGACACCCCAAGCTATTTGCTGAGAGGTATTGTGAGTATTTTGCAGATCTCGCTTTTTGTCACAAAGTGTTGAAAATTGAAAAAAAAAAAATATATACATATATTTTCTTTCTTCATTTTCAAAAACAAATGAGAGCTGTAAAATACTCGCCATTCCTCTCAGCAAATAGCTTGGGGTGTCTATATTCCAAAATGGGGTCATTTGGGGGGGTTTTGTACGATTTTGGCATTTTATGGCCTTCGAAACTGTGATAGGTAGTGAGGAGTGAAATCAAACATTTGTGCCTAGAAATCCTGAAGGCGGTGCTTGGTTTTCGGGGTCCCGTACGCGGCTAGGCTCCTAAAAAGTCCCACACATGTGGTATCCCCGTACTCAGGAGAAGCAGAAAAATGTATTTTGGGGTGTAATTCCACATATAACCATGGCATGTGTGAGCAATATATCATTTAGTGACAACTTTTTGTAATTTTTTTTTTTGTCATTATTCAATCACTTGGGACAAAAAAATATATATTCAATGGGCTCAACAGGCCTCTCAGCAATTTCCTTGGGGTGTCTACTTTCTAAAATGGGGTCATTTGGGGGGGTTTTGTGCTATTTTGGCATTTTATGGCCTTCGAAACTGTGATAGGTAGTGAGGAGTGAAATCAAAAATTTGCGCCCTTAGAAATCCTGAAGGCGGTGCTTGGTTTCCGGGGTCCCGTACGCGGCTAGGCTCCCAAAAAGTCCCACACATGTGGTATCCCCGTACTCAGGAGAAGCAGCAAAATGTATTTTGGGGTGAAATTCCACATATAACCATGGCATGTGTGAGCAATATATCATTTAGTGACAACTTTTTGTAATTTTTTTTGGGGTCATTTGGGGGGGTTTTGTACTGCCCTGTCATTTTAGCACCTCAAGAAATGAGATAGGCAGTCATAAATTTAAAGCTGTGTAAATTTCAGAAAATGTACCCTAGTTTGTAAACTCTATAGCTTTTGCGCAAACCAATAAATATACGCTTATTGACATTTTTTTTACTAAAAACATGTGGCTGAATACATTTTGGCCTAAATGTATGACTACAATTGAGTTTATTCGATTTTTCTTATAACAAAAAGTAGAAAATATCATTTTTTTTCAAAATTTTCGGTCTTTTTCCGTTTATATCGCAAAAAATAAAAATCGCAGAGGCAATCAAATACCATTAAAAGAAAGCTCTATTTGTGGGAAGAAAAGGACGCAAATTTCGTTTGGGTACAACATTGCATGTCCGCACAATTTACAGTTAAAGCAGCGCAGTGCAAAATTCTGAATTCACCTCTGGTCCTTTAGCTACCAAATGGTCCGGGGCTTAAGTGGTTAATGATGCATAAAGTAAAAAAAAAAAGTCAAATATTCCTTTAAATATTGTACCTGGGGGGTGTCTAAAGTATGCCTGTGAAGTGCCACGTGTTTTCCGTGTTTAGAACTGTCCCTGCACAAAATAACATTTCTAAAGGAAAAAAAGCCATTTAAAACTGCTTGCGGCTTTAATGTAATGTCTGGTCCCGGTAATATGGATGAAAATCTTTAAGAAAAATGGCATAGCTACCCCATCAACCCCCCCCCCCCACCCCAGCCCATTACCAGCCCCTTTGGGTCTTGTATGGATATTAAGGGGAACCCCGCACACAAAATAAAAAAGGCCCTATATACTCTGAACAGCCGTATACAGGCGGTGCATACAAGACAGGGACTGTAGGTTTGTTCTTATGTAGAATCTGTTTGTAATTTTGAACAGCTACATTGTTTAAGTGTAGCTCCAGGCCAAATACCTATTTTTAAGCTTTTTGGAAAACATAGGGAAGGGTTATCACCCCTGTAACATTTTTTTTGCTGTCTGTGCCCCTGTTCAGAACATTTCACCTCACTTTGCGTCCCAATGACAACTGTTTTTGAAATGTGGTGTTTTTATTGAAACAAGGATTGGTGATAAAGCATCAGTAGAGAGGAGACACCTTTCTCCCATATTAATTCTTACAGGAGAGAATTTTCCTTCCAAGGGGTAGATTTCCTCTCACTTCCTGTTGTCTTCTTCCGTTTGCAAGTAGTAGTCGTTTGTAAGTTGGATGTTTGAAAGTAGGGACCTGCCGTATATACTCTGCAGAAATTGGCCCCTTAGGTGTTGGTGTTGGCACAACACTGTAAGCACTCACAGTTACTCTTGGTGGGTGCTGGAACGCCCTGCTGTCAACTATTATATCAGGAATTGTAATAACATATAATTGTTGAACAGTGGTAGTAAAAATTGGGCCTTTGATGGTGGTGCTGGTGCCACAACACTGTAAGGCCTGACAGTTACTCTTGGTGGGCGCAGCAATGGGCCCTGCTGTGAATTATTAGATCAATAATTATAATTGCATGTCCCTGTTGAACAGGGGCTGAAAAATTGGGCCTTTGGTGGTGGTGGTGGTGGTGGTGGTGTTGACACAACACTGTAAGGCCTGACAGTTACTCTTGGTGGGCGCAGCAATGGGCCCTGCTGTGAATTATTAGATCAATAATTATAATTGCATGCCCCTGTTGAACAGGGGCTGAAAAATTGGGCCTTTGGTGGTGGTGGTGGTGTTAACACAACACTGTAAGGCCTGACAGTTACTCTTGGTGGGCGCAGCAATGGGCCCTGCTGTGAATTATTAGATCAATAATTATAATTGCATGCCCCTGTTGAACAGGGGCTGAAAAATTGGGCCTTTGGTGGTGGTGGTGGTGGTGGTGGTGGTGGTGGTGTTGACACAACACTGTAAGGCCTGACAGTTACTCTTGGTGGGCGCAGCAATGGGCCCTGCTGTGAATTATTCGATCAATAATTATAATTGCATGCCCCTGTTGAACAGGGGCTGAAAAATTGGGCCTTTGGTGGTGGTGGTGGTGGTGTTGACACAACACTGTAAGGCCTGACAGTTACTCTTGGTGGGCGCAGCAATGGGCCCTGCTGTGAATTATTAGATCAATAATTATAATTGCATGCCCCTGTTGAACAGGGGCTGAAAAATTGGGCCTTAGGCACTGGTGGCACAACACTGAAACCCCTCACAGATACTGTACTTGGAGCACAGCAATGAGGCCTGTTGCAAAGTATTGCATCAAAAATTGTAATTACACGCCCCTGTTAAACAGGGGCTGAAAAATTGGGCCTTAGCCACTGGTGGCGGCACCCATAAACCAAAATGATCTTCCAAGCTATCATCATTAATCGGATCATTGAGGAGGAGGAGGAGGATAGCTAGTCAACATAACAGCACAGGAACTCAGCATCAGCATCAGTCTTGAAGGGATGTGACATTTTAAAATCAATTAGTCTGTTATATCAGCATCAGGTGTGTGGTAGCTGGTGGTGATCCAAGACTGGTTCATCTTGATGAAAGTCAGTCGATCAACCGAGTCGGTGGACAGGCACACCCTGTGATCCGTGACAAATCCTCCAGCAGCACTGAATGTGCGTTCTGAAAGAACGCTGGATGCAGGACAGGCCAGTAGCTCAATTGCATACTGTGCAAGCTCTGGCCAGTGATCCATCCTCAAGACCCAGTAAGCCAGAGGATTTTCGGTGGGGAAGGTGTCCAAGTCTGACCTTGCCCCTAGGTATTCCTGCACCATGTATATCAGACGCTGGCGATGGTTGCTGGAAACGATCATACTTTGGGGCTGCGGACTAAAGAATTGTCTGAACGCATCGGTCAGACGGCCACCTTCCCCACCGCTCCTTCTTTGACTGCCCGAAGCCTCAGCAACTCGTTGTCCAGGACCAGGAGTTTGTAACCTCCTAGTCTCTGGGAACGCGTTGCACAGACCTTTCTGCAAGGCCTCCCGGAGTTGTCTCATCCTCTGCTCCCTCTGCGACGGTAAGATAAGGTCCGCAACCTTACCCTTGTACCGTGGATCAAGGAGAGTGGCCAGCCAGTAATGGTCCCTCTCCTTGATCCGAAGAATACGAGGATCCTTCCGCAGACTTTGCAGGATCAGGGAGGCCATGCAGCGTAGGTTAGCTGAGGCATTCAGTCCGGAGTCCTCTGGGTCACTAAGGACGACATGATCCGCAGCCACCTCCTCCCAGCCACGTACAAGTCCACTGGTTTCTTGGGACTGTAAATCATCCCTAAAAGACTGCTGCTGATGATGCTGAGTGCCAGCCTCCACCTCCATGCTGACACAATCCTCCTCCTCCTCCTCCTCTTCTGTGCGATGGGTGGGACAGAAGGAACACTGTCAGGGTAAAGGGGGCCTTGAGAGGCAAGGAAGTCCTCCTCTTCCTGCCTCTGTTCTGCCTCAAGTGCCCTGTCCATTATTCCACGCAGCGTGTGCTCCAACAGGTGGACAAGAGGTACAGTGTCACTGATGCATGCACTGTCACTGCTCACCATCCTCGTGGCCTCCTCAAATGGTGCCAGGACAGTGCATGTATCCCTGATCATACCCCACTGGCGTGGTGAAAAAAACCAGAGCTCCCCTGACCCTGTCCTGGTGCCGTAGTCGTACAGGTACTCATTGATGGCCCTCTGCTGCGTGTGCAGCCGCTGCAGCATGGCCAACGTTGAGTTCCACCTGGTGGGCATGTCACATATAAGGCGGTTCTTGGGCAGGTTCAACTCCTTTTGCAGCTCAGCCAGGCGAGCACTGGCATTATAAGATCTGCGGAAATGAACACAGACTTTCCTGGCCTGCCTCAGGACATCCTGTAAGCCCGGGTACCTGCCCAAGAAAGGCTGCACCACCAGGTTAAGGACGTGAGCCATACAGGGCACATGGGTCAGTTGTCCCTGTCGGAGGGCGGAGAGGAGGTTGGTGCCATTGTCGCAAACCACCATTTCTGGCTTAAGCTGGCGTGGCGTCAACCACCTCTCGGCCTGCCCCTGCAGAGCAGAGAGGACCTCTGCCCCAGTGTGGCTCCTGTCCCCCAAACACACCAGCGCAAGCCCGGCATGGCATCTTTTTGCCTGCGTACTTGCGTAGCCCCTTGAACGCCTACGGAGCACCGCTGGTTCCGAGGACAAACCACAGGAAGAGGCCATGGAGGAAGAAGAGGAGGGGGTGGAGGAGAGAGGTGTGTCACAACCAGTAGTAGCATTTTGGAGGCGTGGCGGTGGAACAACCTCCAACACTACTGCACCTTGTCCTGCATCCTTCCCAGCTGCCAAAAGAGTGACCCAATGGGCCGTGAAAGAAAGGTAACGTCCCTGTCCATGCCTGCTGGACCATGAGTCAGCGGTAATATGCACCTTACCCCTGACCGCCCTGTCCAGCGAGGCCAAGACATTGCCTTCCACATGCCTGTAGAGAGCCGGAATCGCCTTCCGTGAGAAAAAGTGGCGTTTGGGAACCTGCCACTGAGGAACCGCACATTGCACAAACTCACGGAAGGGGGCCGAGTCTACCAACTGAAAAGGCAGCAGTTGAAGCGCTAGCAATTTAGCCAAGCTAGCATTCAACCGCTGGGCATGTGGATGGCTGGGAGTGAACTTCTTTCGACGGTCCAGCAGCTGGGGCAGGGAAATTTGCCTGCTAGAATCGGACGTCGGTGTACTGCTAGCAGAGTGCCCGCAAGTACTTGGCTGTGACACACCTAATTCTACACCTTCATTCCTCTCAGAGCAGGTTTCAGAGAGGACTGAAGGTATAGTGGGGTTGGAGATCCCAGCTGATGCGGTGCAAGAAGAGGTCAGCTTTGTTCTTTGGTGTGGGTCTTTAAGGTAGGCTTGCCAACGAGCTGCATGGCAGGTCAACATATGTCTGATCAAGCATGTGGTGCCCAAGCGGCTGATGTTTTGGCCACGCGATATATGCTTGAGACATATGTTGCAAACAGCAGCTGTGCGATCTGATGCACTCGCCTCAAAAAAGGCCCACACCAAAGAACTTTTTGAATGACGGGCAGAGGCAGCGCCCTGCACAGGCGGAGCTCTGCGGTGTGATTCCGTCGGTGTGCTGCCCATACGCTGGCCACCCAAGGGCATCCTGCCTCGTTGGAGATGTGCCTCCTCCTCATCCTCCTCCTCCTCCTCTCTCCTATTAGGCACCCACGTGGAGTCAGTGACCTCATCATCCCCTCACTCCTCATCACTGGAGCCAATCTGGCAGTATGCTGCAGCTGCTGGAGCATGACTGCCAGATTGGTGTCCTTCTTGAGCATCCCCTCTCTCTGCTCTCACGCTACTGCCTTCCTCTATCTGGGTATCATCATCAGATCCTTCGAAACGCTGGGCATCCTCCTGGAGCATGTACCCAACACTGTGCTCAAACAGTTCGGGGGACTCCTCAGGAGGAGGACATGGTGGGTCTAGGGAAGGATTGACTAATGAAGATAATGATACCAGAGAAGAGGACGCTTTGGCAGCTGCTTTGCCAGTACCCTGAGCCTGGGTGAGAGAGGATGAGGACGATGAGGTGGGCTTGGTCATCCACTCTACCAAGTCTTCGGCATGATGTGGCTCAACATGTCCAGCTGCCGAAAAGAAGGACAAGCGTGTCCCATGGCCATGTGCTGATGACAATGCACCGTGTCCACGACCAGCACTGTTGCCCCCAGACACAGAGCCTGCTTGCCCTCTTTTTTTGCCTTCTGACTGTCTGCCTCTCCTTGTTTGCCTTCCAGACATTTTAATGGATGGCCTGCAGGGAGATGGGAAAAACAGCAATAAGGGCTACCTTCAGGTGTATACTGTGCAGGAGGCTTAGCAACAATGACACTGACACTGTCCCCTGCCTATCCTTCTCTGTCCCTAAACACAAGGATTTGCAATATGCTTCAGCAAGATTGGTTTAGCACAGAATAGCACACTGTCAGTTTCACTCACTGTCCTACTCTGTCCCTACAAACAAGATTTAGCACAGAATAGCACACTGATAGTTTCCACGAGTGTCCTTCTCTGTCCCTAAACTCAAGGATTTCAAATATGGTTCAGCAAGATTGGTTTAGAACAGAATAGCACACTGTCAGTTTCACTCACTGTCCTACTCTGTCCCTACAAACAAGATTTAGCACAGAATAGCACACTGACACTTTCCCTCACTGTACCTCTCTGTCCCTAAACTCAAGGATTTCAAATATGGTTCAGCAAGATTGGTTTAGAACAGAATAGCACACTGTCAGTTTCACTCACTGTCCTACTCTGTCCCTACAAACAAGATTTAGCACAGAATAGCACAGAATAGCACACTGACACTTTCCCTCACTGTACCTCTCTGTCCCTAAACTCAAGGATTTCAAATATGGTTCAGCAAGATTGGTTTAGAACAGAATAGCACACTGTCAGTTTCACTCACTGTCCTACTCTGTCCCTACAAACAAGATTTAGCACAGAATAGCACACTGACACTTTCCCTCACTGTACCTCTCTGTCCCTAAACTCAAGGATTTCAAATATGGTTCAGCAAGATTGGTTTAGAACAGAATAGCACACTGTCAGTTTCACTCACTGTCCTACTCTGTCCCTACAAACAAGATTTAGCACAGAATAGCACACTGACACTTTCCCTCACTGTACCTCTCTGTCCCTAAACTCAAGGATTTCAAATATGGTTCAGCAAGATTGGTTTAGAACAGAATAGCACACTGTCAGTTTCACTCACTGTCCTACTCTGTCCCTACAAACAAGATTTAGCACAGAATAGCACACTGACACTTTCCCTCACTGTACCTCTCTGTCCCTAAACTCAAGGATTTCAAATATGGTTCAGCAAGATTGGTTTAGAAAAGAATAGCACACTGACACTTTCCCTCACTGTACCTCTCTGTCCCTACAAACAAGGTTTAGCACAGAATAACACACTGACACTCTCCCTACCTATCCTTATTTGTCCCTAAACACAAGGAATCCAGGATTAGTAAAGGAAAAAAAATGACACTGTCCCTGCCTATGCTTCTCTTTCCCTGCTCCGGAACACACTACACAAGGCCGCCGCGCTGGCGGCCTTTTATAGTGTGGGGCGTGTACTAAACCCCCTCAAGAATAATTGGCCACAGGCATCCTGCCTGTGGCCAATCATTGCTCTCCTCGCTGCCGGCGCTGTGATTGGCCAAGCATGCGGGGTCACAGTGCATGCTTGGCCAATCACAGCGCCTGGATGACACTGTGATGGCGTAGTGCATTGTGGGCCGTTCGCGTCACTCGAATTTGGCGCGAACGGCCCAAATCGTTCGATCTTCGTCGAACGATCGAACAGCCGATGTTCGAGTCGAACGTATGTTCGACTCGAACACGAAGCTCATCCCTACTCAGAAGGCAGGGTTAGCATGGCTGAAATGTGGAAAAGCTTTGTCAGCACGCCACAACAACCAGCACCACCAGCTGAGATGGAACGTCTTAGCAGGAGGCAGCATTTCACCAACATGGTTGAGCAGTATGTGTCCACAGGCCTACACGTACTGGATGACGGGTCTGCCCCCTTTAACTTCTGGGTCTCCAAATTGGGCACATGGCCTGAGCTTGCCCTTTATGCCTTGGAGGTGCTGGCCTGCCCTGCAGCCAGTGTATTATCTGAACGTGTATTTAGCACGGCAGGGGGCGTTATCACAGACAAGCGCAGCCGCCTGTCCAGAGCCAATGTGGACAAGTTCACGTTCATTAAAATGAACCAGGCATGGATCCCACAGGACTTGTCCGTACCTTGTGCAGAATAGACATGTATACCGGTGTTGTGACAAAAACTGTCCGGCCATCGGATTGTGTCCGGCCCATACTGCGAAGGCGCAGCGCTTGCGCAGTACAGAGGACAAGGAGATTCACAAAATCTCCGAAGATGAACGGTGCCTGCGCTGTGAGTGCAGGTTCAAGCCCCACCATCCAAGTGGACATACGGTAGCACATAGTAACAGGGCCCCTCACGGGCTCGGTTCGATCGCCACGCTTCGGGCACGGCCTCACTTGGCTCGTCTTGAACCACGGATGGTGTGGCCTTCACCTGAACTCACCACGCAGGCGCCGTTCGTCTTGGGAGATTTTCGAAATCCCCTTGTCCTACATACTGAGCAAGCGCAGTACAGGGTGGACACTATTTGACGGGGGACAGAATTCGACACATCACCGGTATTACACAGCCATTGTTGTATTTTTGAATCAGTGTTGGCTACCTCATCCTCCTCCACCGCCGCTTCCACCTACACAGCCACATCCACCGCCACTTCAACCTCCTACTCCATATGGACCTCGTCCTCCTAGGTCAAGATTATAATTTTTTTATTTTTTATTTTTTATGTTATTTTAAGTTATTTCCCTATCCACATTTGTTTGCAGAGCACTTGCCATGCTCTTAACAACATTTTGCTGCCATTTGCAGCCCTCTAGCCCTTTCCATTACCTTTTTAGAGCCTTTTTAGTCCTTAGAAGTCCGGGTCCCCATTGACTTCAATGGGGTTCGGGTTCGGGTCCGGGTTCGGGTTAAAGTTCGGTCCCGAACCCGAACTTTTTTCCGAAGTTCGGCTGAACCCGTCGAACCCGAACATCCAGGTGTCCGCTCAACTCTACTCTCCATCCATCTACTGTTGGAGTAGATACAGTTAAAGCCTAAACAGGTTCTGTGCTTTATACAGCAGCATCCAATACAATTACGGTATTTTAAATGAAGGCGGCTATGCTTTCATCCTTGGAAGACCATTGCCAAGGACTCCATGCCATACGCTGAGAGAGCAGAACATTTGAAAATGTTTTCATAAAACAAAATACACTGTAAAAATAACTATTTACAAGAACCACAGATAGAAGCATGGCGAAATAATAATCTTTGAAAAAACAAAATATGATTTATAGATTTGCATTTAATTTACTGTCAAATCCAGTGGCCCATAGCCTCTCCTATGTCACGCACTGTAGTCGTAAACTGAAGGACCCATACATGTAAAAGACAAGTTATTTTATGGAGAAAAAAAAACACATTTATTTATAAATATCCATGTGAAAGTTTCCTTAGATGTACAGAAAAAATAACTGAAATATCCTTGAAGGATTAAGTTAAAGTATATGCAACCTAACT
The DNA here is from genome assembly GCA_029206835.1 of Rana muscosa. Lineage (NCBI taxonomy): Eukaryota > Metazoa > Chordata > Amphibia > Anura > Ranidae > Rana > Rana muscosa. The sequence continues at coordinate 101,362,285 of JARGYO010005626.1, read as the reverse complement.
CAATGAAATCGCATATATAAGCTTGACCATTTTAATTTCTTTTTAAAACAAATTTTCAATATTCTAAATTTGCATTTTTCATTAAAAAAAATACCTGGTAATCCTGCTATGAAATTACTTGTTCAGCTGTTGCCTGTTATAGGGTGACAACACTTCCAGTTTTGCTCTTGCAATGTCATCCTGACTACACAGATTACATAGGCATGGTTACTGTTGTCACCACCAGGAAACTGCCTTCACTGGAGTGCATGTAGGCAGGAGGTGACTTCAAGGAGGATGCAGAGGATCAGCTTTACTGAATTGCAAGAAAGAATGAAAAAAGATTTTTTAAAAAGTGCTTTATTGAAAGCTACTCTCAAGGCTCCCATCTGCCCTCCTCCACTCAACTGATCATTGCCATTAACCCCCTTAGCGGTATTCCCGAGTCTGGCTCGGGGTGAGTTTTTCATACAGAGGCCTCGTACACACGACCGATTTTCTCGGCAAGAACCAGCAAGAAACTTGCTGGCAGAGAGGTCTTGCCGAGTAAATCGGTCGTGTGTACGCTGCTATCGGGTTTCTCGTCGAGAAAACCGACAAGAAACCTCGACGAGAAAATAGAGAACCTGCTCTCTATTTTCTCGTCGAGATTCTCGTCGGCATGTTTCTCGACGAGAAAAGTGAGTGTGTGTACACTTACCTGTCCTCCCGGAAGCCCGCGCATGTTCGAAATGAATTCGACGCATGCGCGGTAGCTTCCTAGGCATACGTAGGGTATACCAAGATGGCGGCGACGGCATCGAATGTGACGAGCGCATGCTCGACGTAGTCGATGACGTCACCGCTTACGCTCCTTTCAAAGAACCGCGGGTTCTTTGAAACGAGCGTGTGTACACTCGGCCGGGACAAGTTTCTTGTCCAAGAATCTCGTCGAAAAAAACTACATGTTTTTTTCAATGAGAATCTCGGCCGTGTGTACGAGGCCTAAGAGCGGTAACCCCGAGCCAGACTCGGGGCTGCATCGCAGTATCCAGGGGAAGTTACTTACCTTGTTCCCTGGATCCTGCGATGTCTCACCGCAGTGTGTGCGAGCCGTGTCTCGCTCAATCCACACTGCCGAGTGCCGAGTTCCGTTCCCTGCAACGTTGCGGCGTATGGGGAGGAGTTCGGCGCCAAATTCAAAAAGTGAAAAACATAGTATAGATACAGTATACTGTAATCTTACTGATTACAGTACTGTATCAAATAATTACACATCCCCTTTGTCCCTAGTGGTCTGTCCTGTGTCCTGCATGCAGTTTTATATTATAAAAACTGTTCTTTCTGCCTGGAAACTGGAGATTGTCCATAGCAACCAAAAAGTTTCAGTTTACGTCAAAAGTGGTTTTAGACCAGCTAGAAAACAGTGATAATAAATTAGAATCACTTGCAGAATGGAGCGATAGTGATTTGTGGGGAAATTCATCATCAAACACTAAATCTAATGACAGCAACAATTCTGCAACTGAGCAAATTTCAGTGTTTTTGATTTGATTACATTATTGAATAATTTTTATTATAATTACATTATTATTTGTTATAATTATTTATAGTTATTTATTATATTATAATTTATGATTTTGTGTTTCAAACTTTATCATACCCGGGATGTCTACTAGGCTCTTGTTTGGTCAGGTTTAAGAATTGCAGGTCCACATAACACCAAATTTCCATGCAAAATAATTGTACCGCTTTTTGTACAAAATTCCAGACAGAATCATACCGCCTGGGAGGTTAAAATTAAAAAAATTAAAATAAATACCTAAATGCCCTTTTTACAAATTTTAATCACATTTTTATGTGTATAGAAGGTGGAGTCCTTTGGGTATCCATATCACTGCCTGCATGATGTGGACACTTCCCTTTGGGCATCTAGCATGGTCCTCTCAGGATTGAGAAGTTGACACCAGTAAAAATGGAATGGCATGGACTGACCACTAGGGGCACATCTATAGTGATCTATTACCAGTACTCCACACCTGTAAATGGCCCTGCTAGGGACCCTGGTAAACTTAGGTGAACATATCCCTGCTACAGAAGGTAGCTTAAACAACAGTTCTGAATAGCTTATGGGCGGGAGTAGTAATTAACCCCTTGCTGAGAATATTTACACCTCTATTAGTAAAGGTAACCATTACTAGCATGATGGAAGATCCAAAATGTAAGAGTTATCACCAGAAGAAAAGGCTGAATCTTCCAATGAGGGCAGCTGTTCTGCTAATAAGGGAATTCATCACACTATGGGATATTTCCTGTCCTGATGAAAATAAAATTACTCCTATTGGATTTTATGGTGGCAAAAAAGGGAAGTTGCAAATGGTGATGATAAGCACAAGAATCTTAAGTTGGCTAAACACTCTTTGATTTCTTTCTTTCCGCCCTACAGGTTGTATGAGAGAAATTATTAGATGTTCAGCAAACCAAACAAAAGCCTGTATGCTTAAAGACAGAAGGTTTTCTATCTTAATGCTCTCTAAAAAACCTTCTGTGTGCAGCGGCCCCCCTCAGCCCCCCTAATACTTACCTGAGCCCAATCGCAATCCAGCTATGTTGCATGAGAGCCTCGAAGTCCGGGACTCTCCCTCCTTATTGGCTGAGACAGCAGCGGGCACCATTGGCTCCCGGTGCTGTCAATCAAAGTCAGTGAGCCAATGAGGAGAGAGAGGGGGCGGGCCGAGCCACAACTCTGTGTCTGAATGGACACACAGAGCAGTGGCTTGGCTCAGGTAGCCCCCCATTGCAAACTGCTTGCTGTGGGGTTAGGAGGGAGGGGCCAGGAGTGTTGGCGAGGGACCCAAGGAGAGGAGGACATAAGCTTCCCTGTGCAATACCACTGCAGAGCAGGGAAGTATAACATGTTTGTTATTTATTTATTTTTTAAACAAAAAAAAAAGACTTTATCACTTTAACCACTAAATGACAGTGGGACGATAAGCCTCTCGTTCTGGGAGGACGTCATATGACGTCCTCGCCTTCCCGAACCACTAGGGGGCGTGCGTGCGCGCACCCGCCGCGTCACTGGGAACCCTGGGAACCCAAATCGCTGGGAACCCAAAGCGCGTGCACGGCGGCCGCGATGCGCCGGTCACCCGCGATTGCCCAGTAACATGGATCTCTGTGTGTGATCCACGTCCTGTCAGGGAGAGGAGACCGATGGTGTGTCCTTTGTACATAGGGACACCGATCGGTCACCTCCCCCTGTCAGTCCCCCCCCACAGTAAGAATCACTCACTAGGGTACACATTTAACCCCTTGATTGCCCCCTAGTGTTAACCCCTTCCCTGCCAGTCACATTTACACAGTAATCAGTGCATATTTATAGCACTGTTCGCTGTATAAATGTGAATGGTCCCAAATTAGTGTCAAAAGTGTCCGATGTGTCTGCCGCAATATCGCAGTCACGATAAAAAACGCAGATCGCCGTCATTACTCGTAAAAAAAAAAAAAAATGCTATAAATCTATCCCCTATTTTGTAGCCGCTATAACTTTTGCGCAAACCAATAAATATAAGCTTATTGCGATTTTTACCAAAAATATGTAGAAGAATACGTATCGGCCAAAACTGAGGAAAAAAATATTTTTTTTATATATTTTTGGGGGATATTTATTATAGCAAAAAGTTAAAAATATTGTTTTTTTTTTCGAAATTGTCGCTCTTCTTTTGTTTAGAGTGCAAAAAATAAAAACCGCAGAGGTGATCAAATACCACCAAAAGAAAGCTCTATTTGTGGGGAAAAAATTTCATCTGGGTACAGTGTTGCATGACCACGCAATTTTCATTCAAAGTGTGACAGCGCTGAAAGCTGAAAAATGGCTTGGGCAGAAAGGGGGTGAAAGTGCCCAGTATTGAAGTGGTTAAGCATGCAGTTAATGTGAATGGGCCTATATTGCAAAAGTATCATTTCATTTCTCTTTTGCAATAAAAAAAAACCCAAAACTTCCTGATAGCAAATTTTGTTCAAAGGCTAAAATTCTGCTTTAAAGTGGTTGAAAATCCTTACATACAGCCAGTGAAGTGACTGGCCTCAGGTGATGCACAGATATAAAACAAATCCTCCTACATAAGGAGGATTTACAATATACATGAGTAATTTATTTTTGTTCAACCAGAAAACTGAATGAAAAAAATATGACTCCATTTCCCCGTCCATATACTCAATGTGGGTGGAAGAATCCTCATTGCTGAGTGGGGAGACTTTGCTTCGGTCGGAATACACTGATCAGCACTGCCGACTATAGCTGGAGGCACTGATCGAACGGGTAAAATCCAACAGGCTGGTTGTACAGAAGTCAATAGGTAAATTAACTTCTGTACAACCAGCCTGCCTATATATGGTTCGAAATTCTGCTGTTCTGTGAATTTTGATCCATGTATGGCGGACTTACTTTGTACCTGTTTATCTGCAGCCATCTGTCCTCTACCGACTTTAAAGACACAGAATGCACACAGAATCTGTCAGCATCTCTCAGCAACACAAAGTAAGGGGTGGGGATCTAAATTCACATATTTCACAGCTAAGGGAAAAGCCTGATAGGAGGGAAGGGAAACATCCCCCTCCTCACACTCCGCAGAGAACAAGCAGAGCTGTCAAGAGTGACTCCTATAGATAACAGATAAACAAGGCATTAGAGAGAAATCACACTGATACAGGCAAGTACACAGTGCAGAAGGATGTGCATTGTTCAGATGTCTGACGTTTACAACCACTTTAAATATCATTAGTTATTACTAGGCATGTGTGAGAATCTGAACATTCAGTTTTAATTACATTTTTCTAATTTTGTTTAGTTTTATTCACTTTGTCTGATCCTGAATCTTTCGTTTTGTAATCAAACACAAATGTTGAGCATTTGCTTGGTGTGATGGTGAAATGAGTGGGAAGGCCTAAAATTTACACCAAGGCACCAAGGCTATAAAATTGGTTGATGTTGAAAAAAGACTGGTGAACCATTGAGGATACATAAGTATATCTAAAGCCAAAATGTTTCTTTTTGTTTTTGAGAAAATATGAAAGGGTTAAAACCTCTATTATTATTATTACTTTTTTTTTAGAAGAAATCCTTTTTTAGACAGTTGTCACCATAGAAAAATTCCCCTCTATTCCTGTTTTAGTAACAACGCAACATTTTGGATTTTCCCTAACTTTCAGTCCCTGGGGCAATGGTGCCTAGTATAAATAGAGTGCGAATTTATCTAGAGAAGAAACAGACGGCAATAAAAACCTGACAGGTTTGCTAAATATTCCCTACTCTATACAAAAATAAAAATAAATGTTTTGGTTTAGATACACTGGGGTTGATTTACCAAAACTGTGTGCAGCTGTCAGAAACCATTAAACAGACCGAGACAGAAGTACAGTTAAATCATACTTGTTTAACCACTTGCTTACTGGGCACTAAAACACCCTTCCTGCTCAGACCAATTTTCAGCTTTCAGCGCTGTCACACTTTGAATGACAATTACTCAGTAATGTAACACTGTAGCCAAATAATTTTTTTGTCCTTTTTTTCATACAAATAGAGCTTTCTTTTGGTGGTATTTGATCACCTCTGGGTTTTTTATTTTTTGCGCTATAAATGAAAAAAGACCGAAAATTTTGAAAAAAAAAGCATTTTTCTTTGTTTCTGTGATAAAATTTTGCAAATTAGTAATTTTTCTTCATAAATTTTGGCCACAATTTATGCTGCTACATATCTTTGGTAAAAATAACCCACATTAGTGGATATTATGTGGTCTGTGTGAAAGTTATAGAGTCTACAAGCTGTGGTGCAAATCATAACAAATTGATCACATCTGATGTACTGACGGCCTATCTCATTTCTTGAAACCCTAACAAGCCAGGAAAGTACAAATGCTCCCAAATGACACCTTTTTGGAAAGTAGACATTCCAAGGTATTTAGTAAGAGGCATGGTGAGTTATTTGAAGTTGTCATTTTTTCCCACAATTCTTTGCAAAATTACGTTTTTTTTTTTCTTTTCACAAAATTGTCATTGTGATAGCTTATTTCTCTGACATGGCATGTGCATACCACAAATGACACCCCAAAATACATTCTGCAACTCCTCCTCAGTATAACGATACCACATGTGTGGGACTTTTTCACTGCCTGGCCACATACAGAGGCCCAACATGCAGGGAGCACCATTAGGTGTTCTAGGACCATAAATTACACATCTAACTTGTTGACTACCCATTACACTTTTGAAGGCCCTGGAGCACCAGGACAATGGAAACGCCCACAAAATGACCCCATTTTGGAAAGCTAACACCCCAACATATAATCTATGAGGCATAATGAGTCTTTTGAACGTTTCATTTTTTTCCAGAAGTTTTGGGAAAATGTGGGAAAAAAATGAAGACACATTTTTTTCACACAAAGCTGTCTATTTATAAGATATTTCCAACACATAGCATGTACATAGCAAAAATTACACCCCAAAATACATTCTGCTACTCCTCCTGAGTATAACGATACCACATGTGTGAGACTTTTACACAGCCTGGCCACATACAGAGGCCCAACATTGAAGTAGCACCGTCAGGCGTTCTAGGAGCATAAATTACACATCTCATTTCTCAACCACCTATTACACTTTTGAAGGCCCTGGAGCACCAGGACAATGGGAACGCCCACAAAGTGACCCCATTTTGGAAAGCTAACACCCCAACGTATAATCTATGAGGCATAATGAGTCTTTTGAATGTTTCATTTTTTTTCCAGAAGTTTCGGGAAAATGTGGGAAAAAAATGAAAATGCATCTTTTTTACGCAAAGTTGTCCATTTATAAGATATTTCCAACACATAGCATGCACATAGCAAAAATTACACCCCAAAATACATTCTGCTACTCCTGAGTATGACGATACCACATGTGTGAGACTTTTACACAGCCTGGCCACATACAGTGGCCCAAAATGCAAGGAACACCATCAGGTGTTCTAGGGACACATAACATGCACATACCAAGAATTACACCCCAAAATACATTCTGCTGAGCAAAGGGTAAACAAAAGATTACCTGTTGTTTTAGAAGCACAGTTGTCCACAGGAGGATAGCACTGGTCCAGGCAGCAGGCAGGGACTTGGTCAGCAAAAGCGAATGCAATTGTCCAGGCAACAGGCAGGAATACTGTCCATAGTTCGTACAGGCAGCAGGCAGGGATACTGTCCATATACAGTCCAGGGTCAGTGCAAGCAGAGATTGTCAGCAGTGCCAAAATATTGGTCCTGGTAGTAGGCAGGTCCATGTGGTGTGGTCAGTTCATGCAACAGGCAGAGGCATGATGACATAGGTCCTACAGGCAGCAGGCAGAAGTAGGGCCTCGTTCAGGACTGAATGGGGACAGGGGTAGAGGCTTCTCCCACCCAAATCTCTTTGAAGCCTCCGAGTCTCCAGATCCTAATCTAGGAATGAGAAAACAAAAACAATTGTTTTCTTCATCCAGAAAAACAATTCTGGAGCCCCTCACATATGTGAGACCCCTGTGTTATGAATCCCACTAGTCCACTGGCAGGGTAAAAGATCAGTCCAAGAGGCAGGCAAAAAGCATGGTCAAACATTCCAGGGTCAGTTCCAGATCAGGCAGAGGTATGTACAGAATTGGTAGGCAGAAGCGTGGTCAAATAACAGTCCGGGGGCAGTTCCAGATCAGGCAGAGGTATAAACAGAATCGGTAGGCAGAAGCGTAGTCGAATAACAAGCCAGGGTCAGTTACAGAGCAAGCAGATGCATAAGGGGTGTAAAGATAAATGGCAGGAAGTGAACTAATAATTGAGTTTGGTATGGTAATGGCGGAAACAATCAATCATGCAGAGGCCTGGTTCTGAAGGACATTGGGCACAATAATAAATGGTGTCTCTTCTCTCTCCTCTTTTGGAGCACACCCGGCATTTTTTCTGGCGTTTTTGGCCTGTTGGTCTGGGAGGGATTTTATCTAGGAAGTGGCGCTCGGAGAGTCGGCTAATGGCATCGGATCTAATGTTTACTGGTGGGCTGTTCGGGTATATAAGGGCAGTGGTGATTTCCTCCTGGTAGAAAAGGAAGGGTTTGGGTCTTATAGTGGATTTCCGATAGATGACATAGGAGTTGTACATGGCCAAATTAAATAAATAAATGGAAACTTTTTTATACCACTGGTATGCTCTTCTTGTGGAAAGGTAGAGTTCGAGCATCTGGTCGTTGAAGTCGACACCCCCCATGAACTTATTGTACTCGTAGATGCATTTTGGTTTTTGGATCCGGCTATTCCTCCTGGTGATTTCAACGAATTCATTGTTGTGGATGGAAGAAAGCACGTAGACGTCTCTTCTGTCCCTCCACTTCACAGCCAAAATGTCCTCATTTCTCAAACTCGCCGCCTCCCCATTTCTCAATTTTTTGGTGACCAGGCTTTGAGGAAAGCCCTTCCGGTTCGTCCGTACGGTGCCGCATGCTGGAGTGTTCTTTCTGTGAAGGTTTCGAAACAGGGGCAAACTTGTATAAAAATTGTCCACATACAAGTGGTAGCCTTTCTCCAGAAGTGGGTTTATGAGTTCCCAAACTACTTTCCCACTGGTTCCTATATAGTCTGGGCAATTAGGGGGGTGCAGTTGGGTGTCCTTCCCTTCATATACGATGAATGCATACACATACCCTGTGGCTCGGTCACACAGTTTATAGAGCTTCACCCCATAGTGGGCCATTTTGCTGGGTATAAATTGTTTTATGCCCAGCCTGCCAGAAAATTTTATAAGGGACTCATCCACCCATATATGTTGGTCTGGGGTAAACAACTGGGGGAAGGTTTCAGAAAAATTATTTAGTAGCGGCCGAATTTTATAAAGCTTATCAAAATTTGGGTCATTTCGAGGAGGGCACTGGGTATTGTCGTTGTAGTGTAGGAATCTCATAATCATTAGATATCGGGACCTGGGCATTACTGAGGAAAAGATGGGCATATGGTAGATGGGGCGGGTTGACCAATATGAACGCAATTATTTTTTTCCGTTTAGTCCCATGCAGAATGTGAGGCCCAAAAAAATTCTAAACTCCTCCACTGTAAGGGCTCTCCACTGGTAGGGACGGGCATAATAGGACGTTGGGTTGCTTGCTATGAACTGTTGGGCGTATAGGTTGCACTGGGCCACAATTGATGCAAGCATGTCGTCAGTGAAAATGAAATTGAAAAAGTCAATCGGGGCAAAATTTTCTGTGTCCACCTGGACTCCTGGCTGGGCAGTGAAAGGGGGAATGTTGGCTTCTCCTGAATTAGGAGGAAGCCACAAGGGGTTCTGAAGGGAATAGGGAAGGCTGGCATGGGACCTAACCCATTGGGACTGAGATGACACCCCACTGGTACGTGGCCTTGCTTGCCTGGTGGATGGCACTGCCGTGCTGGTGGATGGCACTGCGGTGCTGGTGGATGACACTGCCTCCTCAGCAGAACGCCTTCGTCTGGCGGGCGGACCCTCCTCCTCTTCTGAGGCTGTCAGTGTTCCACTGCTTAGGACAGGCTTGCGGAGGAATCCGAATCGGAGAGCTCCCCGTTGCTCTCGTCGGCCACAAGAATATTGTATGCCTCCTCGGCTGAAAATAATCTTCTAGCCATTGTTGGCACTGAAGACACGTGGCACTAATACGTGGCACTGATGACACTGATACGTGGCACTGATGACACTGATACGTGGCACTTATACGTAGCACTGATGACACTGATACGTGGCACTGATGACAGGTGGCAGTGATGGCAGATGGCACTGGCAGATGGCACGGGCAGATGGCACAGGAAGATGGCACTGGCAGATGGCACGGGCAGATGGCACTGGCAGATGGCACGGGCAGATGGCACTGGCAGATGGCACGGGAAGATGGCACTGGCAGATGGCACGGGAAGATGGCACTGGCAGATGGCACTGGCAGATGGCACTGGCAGATATGGGACTGGCAGATGGCACTGGCAGATATGGGACTGGCAAGAGGGCACTGGCAGATATGGGACTGGCAAGAGGGCACTGGCAGATATGGGACAGGCAAGAGGGCACTGTTTTTTACTGTGGATGTGTGTTCTCACTCACAATAACTGACAGCAGCAGCAGCACAGATCTCTCTCTCTCCTCACACGTTGTCTCTGTGTGAGGAGAGAAAGCCGGCAATGAGAGATGATCTCATATGTTTACATTTGAGATCATCTCTCATTGGGCAGTGAGATCGAGTGCTGAATGGCCTCTGTGATTGGCCATTCAGCACGATCTGTGATTGGCTGTGTCCAAGGGACACGGCCAACACAGATTTTCCCCGTTGCACGCTCTCGGGAACGCGCGGGGAGAGTGTAAATACAAGGACGTCCTGGGGACGTCCACTCGGCAGTTCGGGTCCGCGCTGCAGCCGTCTTTCGGCTATAGCGCGGATCTGAAGTGGTTAATAATAAAAATAAAAAGGTAAACAGAGTAAGCGTAGTCAAAACATAGCCAGAGTTCAGTAACCGGATCGGGTAGTCGGCCAAGCCAATGTCCAAGAGCCAGCGATAAAGGTAAGTAGTACAGCAAGCAGGATCTGTAGCCAGAGGGAACGTCAGACAAGCAGGTCTTCAACTGGAGAAAGTCTCTTGTGATGTTAACACAGGCGAAGGCAAAGAGCAAATTAACTGGAAGTCCTTAAGTAGTTAGAGCTAACGAGCAGGATCATCAACAGTTGGATCACTGTGGAGAGATGGGAGCTGGCAATTAGCTGACAGCTGAACTGCCAGCTCAGAGAAGGAAGGGCTGAGCCCAGCCCTGAGAGCAGCTCTGCAAAGAAACTAATTGGCTTCCAACTTCAGCTTGTTCAATTAACCCCTTCACACCTAAGGGTAAAACAAATGTGTCATGGATATGCAGTAGTGTTTGTCTGTCAGCTTACCTTCCTTCCCATGTGTTCATCTTAGAGGCCTGAGCCCTTTCACCTGGCTTCCTTTATAATCTCCTCCCAGCCAGACTCCACCCCAGGCCCTATCACAGAACACTATATTAACCTGTGCACTGCAAGCCTGCTTGGCTGATCAACGTGTTTGTTAGGCATTGTGTGTTTGGGTTCCTGCCTGCCGTGTGCTACGTCTGTCTCTCTGTTACGTTATTGGCTTGTCCCCGACCATCCCTGTCTGCTCGTGACCCTTGACCTTCGGCTCGTTCTTCGTTATCCTTGTCTGCTTGTGGCCCCTGACCTTCGGCTTGTTATTCGGTTCTCTCTATCGTGTGCCGCTGCTTCCCCTTATCCTACGGGGCGTGAGCTAGGAAACTCCAGGGGCCGCGACCTGGTCCCAGCCTGCAGCGTAACATCCTCACCACTAGAGGCCCTGGAGAAGACCAGCTGGGTCTTAGACTCCGCGCCCTGGGGAATCTTGGCTCTCGCTTCCGTTGGGATCCCGGTTGTGCTCCTCTGGTCCCGCTTTCCACAACCACCCAGTTTCCTATCCGCAGAAGCCAGCCATAGGGTTCACTACCTCGCGGTGCACTCCTGTCCCCCTACGGTGTGCATCTGTCACCTGGCCACAGGTGACCCTGACAGTTTGATCAGCCATGAACCCGGCTGACATCCCGCTACCCGCGGATGATCCATTGCAGGGCATAGTTTGCAGACTTGAAACCCAGGAATCGAATCAGACTCAGGTGATGCGATTCCTCCAGGATCTGGCTTCTCGCTTCGAGCAGCTTCAGGCCTCCTTGGGAACCCTGAATCCACAACCTCAAATACAATCAGCGGCTGCACCTATTGCACCAGTCGCAGCCACACACTCACTACAACTGCCAGCTCCGTCCCGTTTCTCTGGGGACTCCAAGGCTTGCAGGGGGTTCCTTAGCCAATGCACGATTCATTTTGAGCTCCAGCCCCAAAACTTCCTGTCTGATCGGGCTAAGGTAGCCTATATCATTTCCCTCCTCTCTGGTGAAGCTTTAGCCTGGGCAGCCCCTCTGTGGGAACTGAATGATCCAGTGGTTTCTAGCCTGTCTGGCTTCTTGAAACTTTTTCGGAATATCTTCGAAGAACCGGCTCGTGTCTCTTCAGCGGCCAGCGCCCTTTTACGTCTCCGCCAAGAGTCTGCTTCTGTGGGACAGTATGCCCTTCATTTCCGCATACTGTCGGCTGAGTTGAGCTGGAACAATGAGGCCTTAGTCGCAACCTTTTTGCATGGCCTGTCTGATAGAGTGAAGGATGAATTAGCAGGAAGAACCATCCCCACTGATCTGGCCGGCGTTATCTCCTTGTGTAACCAGATCGATATTCGCTTTCAGGAGAGGACCTTAGAAAAGCAACGCCAGCACTCCTTGGTTCTTAGTCAGCCTGAGCTCCCCTCTCTTCGACCCGTAGAGCATCTCCTACCAGCTGAGGAACCCATGCAGCTGGGTCGGACCAGGTTATCCCCCGAGGAACGTGCTAGGCGCAGAACTCTTGGTCTGTGTCTTTACTGTGGGGGCAAAGGTCATTTTCGTGACACTTGCTCTCTTTGTCCAGAAAAACGTTCGGGTCCACTTCATCTGGAAAGTGGAGTATTGGACCCAGAAATATCACCTTCCCCTTCTCGTCTTATGCTTTCTGTGTTCCTTCATGTTGGTGCTTCTTCTCATTCGGTCTCAGCATATCTGGATTCCGGAGCCGCTGGTAATTTCATGGACTGGGAAATCGCATCGTCCATGAGACTTACTCTTTTGCCCCTCACCACGCCATTGGTGGTCTTGGCGATTGATGGTACTGTTCTCCCAGGGGGACCTATCCGCTTCCAGACCCTCCCTGTTAAGATGTCGGTAGGGACACTCCACCAGGAGTGGATATCCTTCCTTATCTTACCCAAGGCCTCAACGCCTATCATTTTGGGTCTCCCATGGTTACAGCTCCATTCTCCTCATGTGGACTGGACTACTGGACAGATCCTGGCTTGGGGTCCCTCCTGTTCCTCGTCCTGCCTACCCAAGGTTGCCCCCTGTGAATCTGAGCCGGTCATTCATTCCAGGTTGCATAACCATTTACATTTCTCTGTCCCTAACCACCCTTGGACGCACAGCCAGGCTAGCTTGTCTACAAGTCCTGCAGTCGCTACGTCTTGCGATGCGATTCAGGTAGTCGCTACACCTGACTCAGCTATTCACTCTGCCTCTGTACTAGTTATGCCAGTCCAGCCCATGCCCAGTGAGCCTCCTACTTTTTCTTGTTTGGGACATTCTGCTTGTCCTTCAGCTATTCAGCTTGACTCCGGCGACATGTCACCTTCTAACCAACCTGACTTCAGGGTTCCACTGACATCTGCCCAGTCTGATGGTCCTGTGCAAGATGACCAGTTCCCCTTTAAGGGTCTAGGGGACCCTCCTCAGATTCCTGTTGATCCTCTCATGCCCTTGCTTATTCCTAGAGAGCCTTTGGTCCTCAATAGATCTTCTTGTCATCTCCCTACCTCGTTTTCGGTCTCTGAGGATAATCTTAAGTACGAGGTTAGACAAGTTCTGGATTCTCGGCTCTGCAGAGGCATTCTTCAGTACCTTGTGCATTGGAGAGGTTTTGGTCCTGAGGAGGCGTCTTGGATCGCTGCATCTGATGTCGCTGCACCTCATCTGTTGAGAAGGTTTTATCAGAGATTTCCCTTTAAGCCTGGGTCCAGGCGGGGGAGGGCCCATAAGAGGGAGGGTACTGTCATGGATATGCAGTAGTGTTTGTCTGTCAGCTTACCTTCCTTCCCATGTGTTCATCTTAGAGGCCTGAGCCCTTTCACCTGGCTTCCTTTATAATCTCCTCCCAGCCAGACTCCACCCCAGGCCCTATCACAGAACACTATATTAACCTGTGCACTGCAAGCCTGCTTGGCTGATCAACGTGTTTGTTAGGCATTGTGTGTTTGGGTTCCTGCCTGCCGTGTGCTACGTCTGTCTCTCTGTTACGTTATTGGCTTGTCCCCGACCATCCCTGTCTGCTCGTGACCCTTGACCTTCGGCTCGTTCTTCGTTATCCTTGTCTGCTTGTGGCCCCTGACCTTCGGCTTGTTATTCGGTTCTCTCTATCGTGTGCCGCTGCTTCCCCTTATCCTACGGGGCGTGAGCTAGGAAACTCCAGGGGCCGCGACCTGGTCCCAGCCTGCAGCGTAACATCCTCACCACTAGAGGCCCTGGAGAAGACCAGCTGGGTCTTAGACTCCGCGCCCTGGGGAATCTTGGCTCTCGCTTCCGTTGGGATCCCGGTTGTGCTCCTCTGGTCCCGCTTTCCACAACCACCCAGTTTCCTATCCGCAGAAGCCAGCCATAGGGTTCACTACCTCGCGGTGCACTCCTGTCCCCCTACGGTGTGCATCTGTCACCTGGCCACAGGTGACCCTGACAAAATGATTAATGCCTAAGCCTAATATTGCAATTTTGACATATGTTAGTAAAATCATACAAATCATCACAACTACTTTGTGCTTCCAATTGGATTACACTGCATTATTTTCAGGACAAATTGGGCTTTCATTAAAAAAAAAAAACATAAAAAAAAAAAATTGCTGTATATTTCTTGATACTATCATAACCTTCCACCAAAGAACAACCAACAAAAAAAATTCTCCAGCTCCTGGCGATCGCAGCGATACCATATATGCATATGTTAGTTGTTGTTTTTACCAGTAGTACAGCTCAGAAATTATAGTGCGCATTTTTCTTTTTTTTAAATCCTGCCTAAGGCTGGGTTCACACTGATACGACACGACAGTCATACGACCTTGATTCTACTTTGCTCTGCGACATCAGTCCTACATTGGTCCTACATTCATCCAACTTGAATGAAGAGGATACTACTTTGATCCAACTTTGTGATAGTCTGACTTGTTCTTTGACCAATCAAAACAATCCCAGTGTGAGATATATTCCTTTTACTGCTGCTGTAATCACCATGTCGGATGTCAAAAGTCGGATGGTAAGGACAAGGATCCTACTTTGATCCGACTTCAATATAATTCAATGGGCTAAAGTAGGATGAAAGTAGGACCAAAGTAGTGCAGGGAGCATTTTTAAAGTCGGACCGACTTGTTTCAGATCAGTTAAGACGGCTCCCAATGTCAGAGCGTTTGTCGGACCAGTGTGAACCTAGCCTCAAACACAACAACACTAATTGACACTAATTAATTTGACCTTGACCTTTGACCCTGACCTTGACCCAAATACTAACCCTGGCACTGACCTAGATCAAACCTTAATCTAGTTTTTTTATTATTATTATTATTATTTTTATTTTTTTCTCAACACAAAGAATGATACAATGTATCACTCTCGTCCATTCACAGAGACAGAAAACACGGGGACGGGCTTCACAGTGACTGATCACTGTGATCGTTCGAATGGGGCCTGGGGCTCTCGGTGAGACCTCAGTGTCTGTGCTGGGAGAGCGCCGTGCTCCCAGTAAAAAGGAATATACACAAATATGCAACCCCACGGAAAAAAAGGCCAGTTCAGTGGGGCCACATATTTGCGTACTGTCGGTGTGAAAGTATTACAATTTGACAAATAAAACCTGGAAGCTGATTGGTTTCTATGCACAGCTGTACCGGATTTTGCACTCTCCATTTTTAGTAAATCAACCCCACTATGCCTAGGTCTACACTAATGCTGCTGCATAATCATGTGTCTTTCAGTGTTTTTTTTTTAGCACTGTTTTTGATGTGTTTCCATGCTTCATGCCTTTGTGGCCAATGACTATCACTGTTTGCTGTGTCATAATTGTTGCTAAGAGTAAGAGACTGGATGATAAGCACAAAACAGCACCAAAAGCATGCAAAAAATGCATGCCCATGCTTTTTTTTTCATGCCCTCCCAAGTCTATGGGCCAAAACTGCACCAAAAGAAGCATACACACCTTTTTATAAAATTGCACTGCACCATGTGGCATTGCTGTGAATGGCCACCATACAGAATAATGTAATTTATATTGTTGTGTATGGCCTCCTCCTCTTTCCTTTCAACTTTTATCCACAGTGCTAGTCTCAAAGAGTGCGCTGAGTATGCTGACAGCTCTCTGCTCCCTGTCCTTGATTTAGGCATACTTTATGTTCTTTATGTTGAAATCAGTGATATATTTTATCACAGTTGACACTGCCAGGTCCTAGAGTGATAGGTCAATGGTGTAATTTAGGGGGGCTTTAAACATTTTGCTCTGGGGCCCCAGGGTCTGTGGTGATACCAGTGTGTCGTTCTATGTCAGCAGGCATTTTACACAGGGTTAGAATGTTAGTTAAAGTTGTAAAGGTAGAAGGCTTTTTACCCTATGCATTAGGGTAAATAGCCTTCTGTGTGCTACCCCCCCCCAGTCCCCTCGTATACTTACCTGAGCCCATTCTCGATCCAGTGCTGTGCACAAGAGCAGCGGCTCTCTCCCTCCTCACAGGGCAGATTGATAGCAGTGGGAGTAACTGGCTCCTGTTGGTGGCAATCAAATCTGTGATGAGGAAGTGGGGGAAGGGGACAAGCCACACTACCTGTCTTAAAAGACGCAGACAGTGTGGCTCGAGATTGAGATTGCAGGTTCCTATGGTGGCACACAGAGAAGAGGCGGAGTCAGGAGTGCCAGCCAGGGACCCGAGAAGACGAGGATCGGGGCCGCTCTGTGCAAAACCATTACATAGAGCAGATAAGTAGAACACATTTGTTTTTGTTTTTTTAAAGTTAGGTTTACGATCAATTTAATAATTATGCCCTGGGCAGAAAATAATCTGTGTATAGAAATAATCCACTCATAACATAACACCATCTTTATCTTAGCGATGTTAATTTTCAAAGGCTCTTTAAATATTATTTACTCATTTTTTAGAGTTTTATTTTTTCACATAAAACAACAAGACTTTTTTTTTTCCTTGGCAGAGTATTTTTCGGATACAGTACATACAAGTCTCTTTATGTAAATGCAGTGATTCACTCTTTAACATCTACTGAATACAGTATTTTGTGGTAAACCTAGTGGTAAACGGCAGTATTTATAAAAGGAACTGTTTAAAAATAGAGTCTAAGCCTGACTTTGCCAACAGAGGAGGATCTATAAGGCTCGCCGCAAACTCCCAGATTTGAAAGCTAACCACGAATCTGTGTAGTCAACATCTTTTAACTCTGCTGTGTTTGCTACATATTTCATGACTTAAATGTATGAATAGTATTGACATATTTCACAGAATTTACAGAATGCATAGAAACCATCACCCAGCCTGTTCCAGTGACTCTTACAATTGCCCAATAATGACTATATATAGACAAACACTGCAGCCAGTTAGGCTGGAAGATACTCAACCTACAAGTGTGTTTTAGATTATAGGAGGATATCAGAGCACCAGAGAGAGGCCAAAGAAAATCTGGAAGAAACTATAAAGGCCATACAAGTAGTTCTTGATAGGAATTGAGTCCAAGACACAGTAATGGAAGGCAAGAACAACTGTGTGGGTTTTCTCCTAGTACTCCTAGGGTTCCGTTACAACCAGACTTCTACCTAAGCGAGTACATTGTAAGTGTATGTGCATGTCTGCAATGTGGAAAAGGCATAAAATTACCCTTTAATGGCAGGGAATAATGTATAAAGTCTTTAAAGATGTTCTCCAGGCAGAAATGGCAACTATTTCAGTCCTAATAGGTTCCTGTTGAGTGCCCCCACAGCAGGCAGCTTCCTATGGGGGCACCCGAGCCGAGTCACAGCTTCCTGTGTCCATTCAGACACAGAGCCAGTGGCGGAATTTTCAGGGTCGCAATAGTCGCAGTTGCAACTGGGCCCTGCAGTTCCGCCAAGTCCTGGGGGCCCGCCACCTGCCCATGTGAGGGGCCCAATCGCCGCCCGTCACAGCGTTGCTGGCAGGGGCGGACTGACCATTCGGTCAGATTATAGCTGCCCCGCCTCTGCACTGCCCCCTCAGCCAATAGGAACATGCTGTACACGCCCCCTTCCACAGTGCAGCTTTTTTGACCCAAGAGCAGGAGATGCCGACTGCTGGAAGAGAGGGGAGGGAGGCGGGGACACAGCCTGCAGTGTGGGACGGACTGCTGCCTGATAAGGTAAACTGGCTGAGCTTTACATAATGGATTCTTGTTGGTGGATTACCCTGGTGAGCAGTGAGGGAGAGGATGTGTTACCTCTAGCATGGCTCCTCCTGTCTCTGAGGCTATTAGATCAATTTTGTGTGTGAGAAGTGTACTGCTGCTGGAGGAAGAACATGAATGTCTCCCCAATCTCTACTAACTACATCTCCCTACTCATTAGCTGCCCACCACTAAACAGGGACAGTCCCCTCCTCTCCTGTATTACCAAGTTATGTGTCTGTGAGCTGCTGGGGCACTACAAGTCCCAGCATGCCAGGAGATGGGGACAGCAGTGTGTTCAATCAGGCTGATTTTTGGGTGAAAAATGCTGGTGTGTGTGTATCGTGTTTGTATATAATGTATGTATACTGTGTGTGTGTATATACTATATGTATAGTGTGTGTATATACTGTATGTATAGTGTGTGTGTATATACACTGTATGTATAGTTGTCATGGATATGCATTAATGTCTGTCTGCCATCTTACCTTCCTCCTCATGTGTTCATCTAGAGACCAGACCTCCTTCACCTGGCTTCCTTTATAATCTCCTCCCAGCCTGACTCCACCCCAGGCCCTATCACTGAACACTATATTAACCTGTGCACTGCAAGCCTGCTTTGCTGATCAACGTGTTTGTTAGGCATTGTGTGTTTGGGTTCCTGCCTGCCGTGTGCTACGTCTGTCTCTCTGTTACGTTATTGGCTTGTCCCCGACCATCCCTGTCTGCTCGTGACCCTTGACCTTCGGCTCGTTCTTCGTTATCCTTGTCTGCTTGTGGCCCCTGACCTTCGGCTTGTTATTCGGTTCTCTCTATCGTGTGCTGCTGCTTCCCCTTATCCTACGGGGCGTGAGCTAGGAAACTCCAGGGGCCGCGACCTGGTCCCAGCCTGCAGCGTAACATCCTCACCACTAGAGGCCCTGGAGAAGACCAGCTGGGTCTTAGACTCCGCGCCCTGGGGAATCTTGGCTCTCGCTTCCGTTGGGATCCCGGTTGTGCTCCTCTGGTCCCGCTTTCCACAACCACCCAGTTTCCTATCCACAGAAGCCAGCCATAGGGTTCACTACCTCGCGGTGCACTCCTGTCCCCCTACGGTGTGCATCTGTCACCTGGCCACAGGTGACCCTGACAGTTTGATCAGCCATGAACCCGGCTGACATCCCGCTTCCCGCGGATGATCCATTGCAGGGCATAGTTCGCAGACTTGAGACCCAGGAATCAAATCAGACCCAGGTGATGCGATTCCTCCAGGATCTGGCTTCTCGATTCGAGCAGCTTCAGGTCTCCTTGGGAACCCCGAATCCGCAACCCCAAGTACAACCAGCGGCTGTACCTATCGCACCAGTCGCAGCCTCACACTCACTAAGATTGCCAGCTCCGTTCCGTTTCTCTGGGGACTCCAAGGCCTGCAGGGGGTTTCTCAGCCAATGCACTATTCATTTTGAGCTTCAGCCTCAAAGCTTCCTATCTGACCGGGCTAAGGTAGCCTATATCATTTCCCTCCTCTCCGGTGAAGCTTTGGCCTGGGCTGCCCCCCTGTGGGAGAGGAACGATCCGGTGGTTTCCAGTCTGTCCGAATTCTTGAAGCTCTTTCGTAATATCTTCGAAGAGCTGGCTCGGGCTTCTTCAGCGGCTAGTGCTGTCTTACGTCTTCGCCAAGAATCTTGTTCAGTGGGGCAATATGCTCTTCAGTTCCGTATCCACACAGCTGAATTGAGCTGGAATAATGAGGCCCTGGTCGCTACCTTTTTACATGGCCTCTCTGACCGAGTGAAAGACGAATTAGCGGGAAGAGCCATTCCCGTCGGTCTGGACGATGTAATTTCATTATGCAACCAGATCGACATTCGTTTTCAAGAGAGGTCCTTAGAAAAAAGACGCCAGCACTCTCTGGGTCCTAGCCAGTCTGAGCTCCCCTCCCTTCATTCCGTGGAGCATCCTCTACCTGCTGAAGAACCTATGCAGCTGGGCCGGACCAGACTAACCCCCGAAGAACGTGCTAGGCGCAGAACTCTGGGCTTGTGCCTCTATTGTGGGGGCAAGGGTCATTTTCGTGACTCCTGCTCGCTTCGTCCGGGAAACGCTCGGGTCTAATACATTTGGAAGGTGGAGTATTGGACCCAGAAACATCACCTTCTCGCCTGCTCTTGCCGGTGTCCCTTCATGTAGGCACTTCTCCTCAGTCAACCCTTGCATACCTGGATTCCGGGGCTGCCGGCAATTTCATGGATTGGAGAACTGCTTCTTCTATGAAGCTTACCCTTTCACCTCTCACTACCCCATTGGTAGTCTCGGCAATTGATGGCACTGTTCTCCCAGGGGGCCCTATTCGCTTCCAGACGCTACCCATTAGGATGTCGGTAGGGATTCTCCACCAGGAGTGGATATCCTTTCTTATTCTACCCAAGGCCTCTACCCCAGTTGTATTGGGCCTCCCTTGGCTACAGCTCCACTCTCCACATGTGGACTGGGTCTCTGGGCAGATCCTGGCCTGGGGTTCCTCATGTTTCTCGTCGTGTCTTCTCAAGGTGACCCCCAAGGAGAGTCTTCCGGTTGCTGCCACTTCTGTTTCTTCTGATCTTCCCGCCGCATACAGCGATTACCGGGATGTGTTCTGTAAAAAATCAGCTGAGGTGCTTCCTCCCCACAGGTCTTTTGACTGTGCTATTGATCTTGTCCCCGGAGCAACTCTACCCAGGGGTCGTACCTACCCTCTGTCCATCCCAGAGACCCAGGCCATGTCGGAGTATGTAGCAGAGAATCTGGAGAGAGGGTTCATCCGGAAATCCTCATCGCCTGCAGGGGCAGGGTTCTTTTTTGTTGCCAAAAAGGATGGTACCTTAAGACCCTGCATCGATTATCGGGGTTTAAATGCGGTTACTATTAAAAATCGATACCCCTTACCCTTAATATCTGAGCTATTCGATAGGTTGAAGGGTGCCTCCATTTTCACCAAGTTGGATCTCAGAGGCGCGTACAATCTCATTCGAATACGGGAGGGTGACGAATGGAAGACTGCATTTAACACTAGAGACGGGCATTACGAATATCTGGTGATGCCTTTTGGTCTGTGTAATGCTCCAGCCGTGTTTCAAAACTTTGTCAATGAAATCTTCAGAGATCTGCTGTACCAGTTTGTTGTCATCTATCTGGATGACATTCTGATCTTTTCTGAAAATCTGCTCGTCCACAGAAACCATGTCCGCACTGTACTTCAACGTCTTAGAGAGAACAATCTCTATGCCAAGCTGGAGAAATGTTCCTTTGAATGTTCTGAGGTCCTGTTTTTGGGGTGCTTTGTCTCATGTTCGGGGCTTCGTATGGACCCTGGGAAGGTCTTGGCTATCACCAACTGGCCTCTTCCTGCTAGCCTCAAGGCCACACAGCGCTTTCTTGGCTTCACTAATTATTATAGGCAGTTCATAAGGAATTACTCTTCCATTGCCGCGCCTATTATCGCTTTGACCAAGAAGGGTGTGAATGCCAGAGACTGGCCTCCCGAAGCTGTCTCTGCATTTCACAACCTGAAACAGGCCTTTGTTTCTGGCCCCCTCTTGAGGAGACCAAATCCTGGGAATGCATTTTTTATTGAAGTGGACGCTTCCTCAATGGGGGTGGGAGCTGTGCTTCTTCAAATCTTTGAGAAGAGACGCCAACCATGTGCGTTCTTCTCCAAAAAAAATTCTCAGGCAGAGAGGAATTATGCCATCGGTGATCGGGAACTTCTCGCAATTAAATTGGCGTTAGAGGAGTGGCGTCATCTCTTGGAGGGTTCCCCTCACTCCATAACGATCTTTACCGATCACAAGAATTTACAGTATCTACAGAATGCTAAACGTCTGAATCCTAGACAGGCCAGGTGGAGTCTCTTCTTTGCCCGTTTTAATTTCACGATTACCTACAAACCTGGTTCCTGCAACGGTCGGGCTGATGCGCTCTCTAGGTCATTTGACACTTTGGACGAGGAGTCCGCCCCTGAACCTGAGCCGATCATTCCCACCTCATGCATTGTTGCCCACTCTACCACCCTGAAGTCTAAAATTCCGCCTGGTAAGACCTTTGTCCCCACTGAGCTAAGAGCTAAGATCCTTCGTTGGGGACATGATTCCAAGGTGGCAGGGCATTCTGGATTCCTCCGATCCTTCCTACTCATCAGTCGTCACTACTGGTGGCCTAATCTCCGCTCAGACGTCAAAGACTACGTTAAAGCTTGTCATGTCTGTGCTCAGTCCAAATCCTCCACACAAGCTCCTGCTGGTCTCCTCATGCCCTTGCCTATTCCTAAGGAACCCTGGGCCCATATTGCCATGGATTTTATCACCGATCTCCCACTGTCTGAGAATAATACAGTCATTTGGGTGGTAATCGATCGATTCTCCAAGATGGCTCATTTTGTTCCTCTTCCTGGTCTTCCTTCTGCCCCTGCCTTGGTTCCCATTTTCATTCGAGAAATTCTCCGCCTACATGGGGTCCCTTCTCATATTGTTTCCGACAGGGGAGTCCAATTCACGTCTCGTTTTTGGAGAGCCTTTTGCAAATCCCTCAATATTGTCTTGGATTTTTCTTCTTCTTACCATCCCCAATCCAATGGACAGACTGAGAGGGTTAATCAGGAGTTAGAGGTCTTTCTTCGCACCTTTGTGTCTTCTCACCATGACGATTGGTCCTCTCTACTCCCGTGGGCAGAATTCTCCCATAACAATCATGTGAATACCAGTTCGCAGAAGACACCCTTTTTCACAGTTTATGGAAAACACCCTCAACTTCCTCTTCCTATGATCTGTTCTCCAGACATTCCAGCTTTGGCTTCGGTTCAGGAGTCTCTCAATTCCGTTTGGGGTCACGTTCATGATTCCCTCCGGGCAGCTGCTGAAAAATTCAAAGGCTTTGCCGACCGCCGCAGGCGTAAACCGCCTTCTCTTCAGCCAGGGGACAAAGTCTGGCTCTCTACCAGGAACATCAAGCTCCGAGTTCCTTCTCTGAAGTTTGCTCCACGATTCATCGGTCCATACACGGTAACTGCTAAACTGAATCCGGTTTGTTTCAAACTCCAGATTCCTAAGAGCCTTAAAATCACTAACTCCTTTCATGTTGCTCTTCTAAAGCCTTTAGTCCTCAATAAATTCTCTCGTCCTCTTCCTACCGTGGCGCCTGTCTCGGAGGATAATCAGGAGTACGAGATCAGTCAAATTCTGGACTCCCGACTCTGTAAAGGCGTTCTTCAGTACCTCGTTCATTGGAAAGGGTTTGGTCCTGAGGAGAGGTCTTGGATCACTGCATCTGAGGTCTTTGCACCTCGTCTGTTAAAGGAGTTTCATCTGAAGTTTCCCTCTAAACCTGGGCCCAGGCGGGGAAGGGGGAGGCCTCGTAAGAGGGAGGGTACTGTCATGGATATGCATTAATGTCTGTCTGCCATCTTACCTTCCTCCTCATGTGTTCATCTAGAGACCAGACCTCCTTCACCTGGCTTCCTTTATAATCTCCTCCCAGCCTGACTCCACCCCAGGCCCTATCACTGAACACTATATTAACCTGTGCACTGCAAGCCTGCTTTGCTGATCAACGTGTTTGTTAGGCATTGTGTGTTTGGGTTCCTGCCTGCCGTGTGCTACGTCTGTCTCTCTGTTACGTTATTGGCTTGTCCCCGACCATCCCTGTCTGCTCGTGACCCTTGACCTTCGGCTCGTTCTTCGTTATCCTTGTCTGCTTGTGGCCCCTGACCTTCGGCTTGTTATTCGGTTCTCTCTATCGTGTGCTGCTGCTTCCCCTTATCCTACGGGGCGTGAGCTAGGAAACTCCAGGGGCCGCGACCTGGTCCCAGCCTGCAGCGTAACATCCTCACCACTAGAGGCCCTGGAGAAGACCAGCTGGGTCTTAGACTCCGCGCCCTGGGGAATCTTGGCTCTCGCTTCCGTTGGGATCCCGGTTGTGCTCCTCTGGTCCCGCTTTCCACAACCACCCAGTTTCCTATCCACAGAAGCCAGCCATAGGGTTCACTACCTCGCGGTGCACTCCTGTCCCCCTACGGTGTGCATCTGTCACCTGGCCACAGGTGACCCTGACAATAGTGTGTGTGTGTATATACTGTATGTATGGTATAGTGTGTGTATATACTGTATGTGTAGTGTGTGTATATACTGTATGTATAGTGTGTGTATATACTGTATGTGTAGTGTGTGTATATACTGTATGTATAGTGTGTGTATATACTGTATGTATAGTTTGTGTGTATATACTGTATGTATAGTGTGTGTGTGTGTGTGTGTGTGTGTGTATATATACTGTATGTATAGGGGCCTGTACTAAGGGGAGCTGTGTAATACATTGTGGGTCTGCACTAAGGGGATGTCTATACTGCAGGGGTCTGTACTAAGGGGGTGTGTGTATACTGCAGGGGTCTGTACTAAGGGGGGGTGTATACTGCAGGGGTCTGTACTAAGGGTGTTTGTGTATACTGCAGGGGTCTGTACTAAGGGGGGTGTGTATACTGCGGGGGTCTGTACTAAGGGGGTGTGTGTATACTGCGGGGGTCTGTACTAAGGGGGTGTGTATACTGCGGGGGTCTGTACTGGGGGGGGGTGTATACTGCAGGGGTCTGTACTAAGGGGGTGTGTGTATACTGCAGGGGTCTGTACTAAGGGGGGGTGTGTATACTCCGGGGGTCTGTACTAAGGGGGTGTGTGTATACTGCATGGGTCTGTACTAAGGGGGTGTGTGTATACTGCAGGGGTCTGTACTAAGGGGGTATGTGTATACTGCAGGGGTCTGTACTAAGGGGGTGTGTGTATACTGCAGGGGTCTGTACTAAGGGGGTGTGTGTATACTGCAGGGGTCTGTACTAAGGGGGTATGTGTATACTGCAGGGGTCTGTACTAAGGGGTGTGTGTATACTGCAGGGGTCTGTACTAAGAGGGTGTGTGTATACTGCAGGGGTCTGTACTAAGGGGTGTGTGTATACTGCAGGGGTCTGTACTAAGGGGGGGTGTGTATACTGCAGGGGTCTGTACTAAGGGGTGTGTGTATACTGCAGGGGTCTGTACTAAGGGGGGGGTGTATACTGCGGCGGTCTGTACTAAGGAGGGTGTATACTGCGGGGGTCTGTACTAAGGGTGTGTGTGTATACTGCAGGGGTCTGTACTAAGGGGGTGTGTATACTGCAGGGGTCTGTACTAAGGGGGTGTGTGTATACTGCGGGGGTCTGTACTAAGGGGGGGTGTATACTGCAAGGGTCTGTACTAAGGGGGTGTGTGTATACTGCGGGGGTCTGTACTAAGGGGGGTGTATACTGCAGGGGTCTGTACTAAGGGGGTGTATGTATACTGCGGGGGTCTTTACTAAGGGCGTGTGTGTATACTGCGGGGGTCTGTACTAAGGGGGTGTGTGTATACTCCGGGGGTCTGTACTAAGGGGGGGGGGTGTATACTGCAGGGGTCTGTATCAAGGGGGTGTATGTATACTGCAGGGGTCTGTACTAAGGGGGGGTGTGTATACTGCAGGGGTCTGTACTAAGGGGGTGTGTGTATACTGCAGGGGTCTGTACTAAGGGGTGTGTGTATACTGCAGGGGTCTGTACTAAGGGGTGTGTGTATACTGCAGGGGTCTGTACTAAGGGGGGTGTGTATACTGCAGGGGTCTGTACTAAGGGGGGGGGGTGTATACTGCAGGGGTCTGTACTAAGGGGTGTGTGTATACTGCAGGGGTCTGTACTAAGGGGGGTCTATACTGATGGGGGGTCTGTACTAAAGGGGGGTGTCTTTACTGATGGGGGTCTGCACTAAGGAATGTGTCTATACTGCGGGAGTCTGCACTAAGGGGTATTCTATACTGATGGGGGGTTCTGCACTAAAGGGGGATTCTATACTGATGGGGGATTCTACACTGTTGAGGGGGGTCTGTACTGAGGGAGGGGGTCAGTACTTAGTGAGGGGGTCTGTACTGATAAGGGGGGTCTGTACTGAGGGAGGAGGGTCTGTTCTTAGTGAGGCAGATCTATACTGCGGGAGGGGGGGTCTGTAGTTAGTGGAGAGGGGTCTGTACTGAGGGGGGGGTCTGTACTGAGGGGGACTATAGTTTGTGGAGGGGGGGTGACACCAATTTTTTCCGCACCAGGTGACACCAATGGTAAGTCAATCAAGTGACAGGGCTGAGCAATCAATGCCAACCTCCACCACTGTGCCTCTTACTGATCCCATCCACCCACCACTGATCTCATCCCTATCCCCCCCCCCTCCATTATTTCTACAACAGAGGTGATGGGGTTGGATAGGGATAAGATCAGTGGTGGGAGGATGGGATCAGTAAGAGGCACAGGTGGTGGTGGGAGAGGATGGCACCACCGCTGCCACCTCCCTCAAGTGCCACTGCTGGTACATGAGGGGGGTGGTAGCAGTGATCCTTGAGGGGGGGTGGCAGCAGTGGTACTTAAAGGGGGGTGTAGCAGTGCTACTTGAGGGGGGGTGGCTGTGGTGGTACTTGAGGGTGGTGGCAGTGGTGGTGCCATCCTCTCCCACCACCCCCTGTGCCTCTTACTGATCCCTATCCCCCCACCACTAATCTCATCCCTGTCCCCCCCCCATTACTTCTACAACAGAGGTGATGGTGGGGGATAGGGATGAGATCAGTGGTGGGGGGGATGGGATCAGTAAGAGGCACAGGTGGTAGTGGGAGAGGATGGCACCACCACTGCCACCGCAGCCACCCCCCCTCAAGTACAACCGCTGCCACCCCCCCTCAACACCAGCACTTCCACTGATCCCATCCCTCCTCCCCACCAGCACTGTTACTGATCCCATTCCCCAGGTCAGATTTAATTGATCCTATGATTGCTTTATAGGATCCGCAACCAATGTATTGCTTAATTTATGTGAAATCCATGGTGATATGGTCAGTCCCTCTGCTTTCCAATTAAAAACTTACCACACTAGGCAGGAGCGCACAGCATGGTCAGTACTCTAGTTAGGCTGGTAACTCTGTGTGCTCTCCTCCAATGATCAATAAATGTTTTACTTTGTTGTACAGTGTAAAAAAAATAAAGTTTTAAAATCATGCTTTTCGGGGGGGGGGGGGGGGGGGGCCTTCATGGTTTCTTGCACCGGGGCCCTGAAGTTTCTAGTTACGCCTCTGCACAGGGCCGTGGTTTAGCCCCGCCCCTCGCTCTCCTAATGGGCTAACTGACTTTGATTGACAGCAGCGGGAGCCAATGGCGCCGCTGCTGTGTCTCAGCTAATCAGGAGGAGAGTCCCGGATGGCCAAGGAACTCATGGACATCGTTGGAGAGAGATGGGGCTCAGGTAAGTATTAGGAGGGCTGAGAGGGGCTGCTGCACAGTTTTTTTTATCTTAATAAAAACCTTCAGACTTTACAACAACTTTAACCTCAAGAATAAATCAAAAAAATAATTCTTAAAAGCATAAAATATTTTATTGTATAGTACATTAAAACTTCAAAATGTAGTTAAAAGAGAAAAATGTGTGTATAAATTCACACAGTATAATCCTTTAATCAGATACCTTTAGCATCACTTGTTTTGCATCATATTAAATACAGCAAATGAATAAGCCATAATGTAATACACAATCATAATGAAATACAATCAAATAGGGTGACAAAGGATGCAAAATCTTGACGTGTATCACAGACTACGCTTCTTAAGGAGGTTTCTTGGGTGAACTGATTGGTACAGAAGACAGGTGACACTGTGCTGAGAAGGGGTTTACAGCTAGGGCGATCAAGGGGCTAAATGTGTGCCTAACTATGTGTAATGTGTGTGTAAAGTGTGTTGCTTTTACTACTAGATCTCTCAGTTTCTTATCCCTGCTTTTTTCAGGGATAAGAAATTGACAGATCGCTCCCTCTGTACAGAGCTCTGTGTTGTTTATCAACACAGAGCTCTGGCTTGTTATTGTACACAGCCGATCAGCAGGTATAAACTGTCACAAATGGGGATATCATGAATGGTTGAGGATCGTGGACCCTCTGTGCAGCCAGCATACTGGATGGCAGTGGGCTAGAAGAGGGCACCAGTGTAAGCTACAGCACAAGATATGAGGATCTAGAGAAGTACAGAATACTGGACTCACAGGAATGGCAGGAGTTTCATAGTTTCAAAGTAGGTAAGGTTGAATAAAGACAATAGTCTATCTAGTTCAACCTGTGTAAGTGTATGTGAGTCAATGTTGATAATCATTTCCCATATCCCTGTATGTTGTGTTCACTAAGATGCACATCCATGAGTCTTTGAAAGATATCAACACAGCCCACTGACATTGTGGAAGAGAGTCCCACATCCTTATTGCCCTGACAGTGAATAATCCCCTACGCAGCTCCTCCAATCTCATTGTGTGGCCCGTGTCTTCTTACACTTCCTGAGGATGAAAAGTTGTCTTCATACGCTGGAAGCACCATTGAGATATTTATATATCACTATCATATCTTGTCTCAAGCGTCCCCTCAGTGCTTGCAGTCATTCCTCATAATTGAGGTCCTCCAATCCCCCTACCAATTTAGTTGGTAGACTCTCTCCAGCTCCACCACATCCCTCCTGAGGACTGATGACCAGAACTGAAGGAATACTCCAGATGTGGCCGAATCAGAGGTTTATAAAGTGGCAGGATAATTGTTTTTTTCTCTGGAGTAAATTCCCTTTTTTATACAAGCTAATAATCTTCTGGCTTTGCATGCTGCAGCTTGACATTACCTGCTATTGCTGAATCTGTCTTCTACCATGACCCCCAGATCTTTCTCCATACTTGATTCCCCCAGAGGTTCTCCCCTTAGTGAATAGTTGGTGTTTATATTCTTAGCCCCCAAGTGCATCACTGTACATTTTTCAACATTAAACCTCATTTGCCATGTAGTTAGCCACCCCATTTATTTCTGTAAACTTTCTATATCCTGATGTGAAGGTAATGCCCTGCTTATTTTTGTGTTGTCCGCAAAAACTGAGATTGAGCTATCTATACAGATATATCTTATTCATAATTTATTTTATTAATAAATTAAACAGAATTGGTCCCAGGACAGAGCCTTGGGGTACCCCACTCCAGATCAGTCTGAGTACGCGTTATTTATCACCACCCTTTGGACACGACCCTGTAACCAGTTTTTTATCCATTAAAAAACTCTGTGGTCTATGCCTACAGACCTCAGTTTGTAGATTGAACGTTTATGGGGATCCATATCTAATGCTTTTGAAAAATCCAGATACACCACATCCACAGGCCTTCCCCTATCTAGATGGCAGCTCACTTCCTCGTAGAATGTCAACAGATTGGTCTGGCAGAAACGACCCTTCCTAAACCCATGCTAATTTCTGCTGATGATACTGTTTTAAACAGTAAATTCTTGGATATAGTCCCTTATCATCCCATCCAACAGTTTACATACTATTGAGGTTAGGCTGACTGGTCTGCAGTTTCCCGATATATGTCTCTGCCCTTTTTTGAATATTGGTACCACATGTTTTTCTCCAATCAGCTGGTACCATTCCTGTCAAAATGCTGTCCATAAAGATTAGGAACAATGGTCTGGCTGTAACCTGACTGAGTTCTTTGAGGACTCTCGGGTGTAAGCCATCTAATCCTTGTTTTTTTTATTTGTGTTAAGCTTTTCTAGTCTTTTCAGGACAACGGCTTCTGTTATCCACAAGGGTATATCCTGCACTGTGTTACTAACAATACAGTCGTGTTGGTATATCCCTCCTTTTCCTGTGTAAAAACTGCACTGGGGTGCTGGTCTTACAGGAAGGCAACAGTACTTGTAAGAGGCACTTACAACACAGAAGTGCTAGGTATACACGTACACAGGAGTAATGGTATGTATGAGGAACATGGATGTGCACAGGGTAAAGTTCTGGGTCCACAGGGAATCTAGGACAGGAAGGATACCTATTGGTACTGACAGGGGAGAACCCAAGATTCCAGCAGATACAGTGAAGGTGAGGACCCTTGGAAGGGCCAAGGTGCAGAGTCTAAGGAACTGCCTTTTCTTCTCTAGAGCTCCTAAAGGTGGAGATAATTTGTGCTGTAGAGGATTCCCAGGTTGTGGACCTCTGACTCACCCTAGCAGGCAGCTACTGGTATCACAGATCAGTAGATGCTACAGCTCTATCTGGCAGAAGTTCACAGAAACATACAGAGGCACTGGGAATGATAGTAGTGCATAGGGGGACACAGAATCACTAGCAGGCAGAAATGCACAAAGACAGGGGGAAGACACTGAAGCAGGCTGAAGACACAGGTGCTAACAATGAAAAGCAGGTTAAACGTCATAGGAGATCACAGAGGTTCAGGAAGGCTGAAAGCTGACAGAAGTACACAAGGGAAACAGAAGGGAAAGGACACTGGAATGCCCAAAATATGTAAAAAGTGCAGGGATACAGGTCGCAGGCAGGAACACACAGAGGTCACCGGAGACAGGCTGGAAAACATTGGGAATACTGGGGTTAAAGAAATTTCACTGGAAGATACTGGAAGACACTTGCAAAGTCACTAGAAACAAGGAGGAACTGACTAAAAGATCAGTATGAAACGTGGGGTCATTAGGAGTCTCTTAGACAGCCAGGGACACTAGGAATCTAATGCCACGTACACACGATCGTTTTTCGTGCCGTTAAAAATGCCATTTTTAAAAATGGGCATTAAAACCGATCGTGTGTATGCTCCAGAGCATTTTTAACGGCGTGAAAAACGGCCATTAAAAATTTCGAACATGCTCTATTTTTTCATGTCGTTTTTCATGTAGTTTTTTTTAACGACGTGAAAAACGATAGTGTGTATGCTTTAACGACGTGAAAAAAAACGCGCATGCTCAGAATCAAGTATGAGAAGGGAGCGCTCGTTCTGGTAAAACTAGCGTTCGTAATGGAGATAGCACATTCGTCACGCAGTAACGGACTGAAAAGCACGAGGCTGAAAAGCGCGAATCGTCGCTCAACAAACTTTACTAACATGAAGGGTGGCGCCATTCGAACGGAACTTCCCCTTTATAGTGCCGTCGTACGTGTTGTACATCACTGCGCTTTGCTCGAGCGTTTTTTTTAATGATCGTGTGTACGCAAGACAGGCTTGAGAGGAAACATGAAAAAAACTACGTGAAAAACGTCGGTTTAAAAAATGGCATGAAAAACTATCGTGTGTACGCCGCATTAGGGTCCCTTTGCACTCTCCAGTTTAATAAATCAACCCCTATGAATCTTCTTTGAAATTCAGGGAAATACTGGGGGACCTGACACTATTGGCACTAGCTATTGCTCAGGCAATGCCTGAGGTAATGAGCCCGGCTTAAATAGGGAAATGGGCTGGCTGGGCTGAATGTGTAGCTGAATCACCAGCAGGTGGATTGCATGTTTTGTGGAATAATTGGTAACAGCAGAACCTGTTAAAGACAGTGGCGGTGCGTCCATAGAGGGCGCCGGAGCGCCGCCCCCTCTCGCTGCCGCACCGCCACTGAAAGACAATACACAGATTCATGCATTGCATGAATCTGTGTATTGTCACAGCTGCTGCGCTGCCCACTATACATATGGCCGGCCTCCTGGTGAGCGCCGGCCATATGAATTAGAGCGGCGGCCGGCGGTGGGTGGAACTTGGAAGTGCCTATCAGAGCCGCTGGCTCTGATAGGCTTTCCGAATACAGCTCTCAGGCTGTATTCGGCTTCCAAAAACTCCTCCCAGGTACGCACGGGGGTGCGTTCCAGGAAGAAGACTGTGTGGAGGTTTCAGCCAATCAGGTTCACCGGATCTGGTTACCGGTAACCTGATTGGCCGAAGTGACATCGAGGGCGGGAGAACACATCGAGGACGGCGCGGACCGAGGAAGGTAAGTGCAGGGCTGGGGGGGGGAACAGGCTGTATATGGGGGACACACTGGCTGAATATGGGGCACAAACTGGCTGAATATGGGGGACAAACTGGCTGCATTTGGGGGGAACTGGCTGAATATGGGGCACAAACTGGCTGCATTTGGGGGGAACTGGCTGAATATGGGGGACAAACTGGCTGAATATGGGGGGAACTGGCTGAATATGGGGGGAACTGGCTGAATATGGGGGACAAACTGGCTGCATTTGGGGGGAACTGGCTGTATATGGGGGGAACTGGCTGTATATGGGGGACAAACTGGCTGCATTTGGGGGGAACTGGCTGAATATGGGGGACACGCTGGCTGCATTTGGGAGGAACTGGCTGTATATGGGGGGAACTGGCTGTATATGGGGGACAAACTGGCTGCATTTGGGGGGAACTGGCTGAATATGGGGGACAAACTGGCTGAATTTGGGGGGAACTGGCTGTATATGGGGGACACGCTGGCTGCATTTGGGGGAACTGGCTGTATATGAGGGACAAGCTGGCTGCATTTGGGGGAACTGGCTGTATATGGGGGACAAACTGGCTGCATTTGGGGGGAACTGGCTGAATATGGGGGACACGCTGGCTGCATTTGGGGGGAACTGGCTGTATATGGGGGACAAACTGGCTGCATTTGGGGGAACTGGCTGTATATGGGGGACAAACTGGCTGCATTTGGGGGGAACTGGCTGTATATGGGGGACACGCTGGCTGCATTTGGGGGGAACTGGCTGTATATGGGGGACACGCTGGCTGCATTTGGGGGGAACTGGCTGTATATGGGGGACAAACTGGCTGCATTTGGGGGAACTGGCTGTATATGGGGGACAAACTGGCTGCATTTGGGGGGAACTGGCTGTATATTGGGACAAACTGGCTGTATATGGGGGCACACTGGCTGTATATGGGGGCACACTGGCTATATATATGGGGACAAACTGGCTGTATATGGGGGCACACTGGCTATATATATATATATATATATATATATATATATATATGGGGGCACACTGGCTGTATATGGGGGCAAACTGGCTGTATATATATGGGGGCACACTGGCTGTATATGGAAACAAACTGGCTGTATTTGAGGGGGAAAACTGGTGGCGTTTGGGCACAGTGGCTGCGTTTAATGGGCACAGTGGCGGCAATTGATTATTTATTTTTTTTTCAGTTTGTTTGCGCCCCCCCAAAAATTTTGAGCACCAGCAGCCACTGGTTAAAGCTATGGAACTACATGTACCAGCATAAATGCTAGCCTTTGGAAATAGATGAGACAGATCAGCATTCAGCAGCAAAGATTTATGATAAAAACCTAAAGGTGGCACTGGATTCTAAATAAATATTTCAGTGTCATTTGTTGTAATGAGGTACATTAGGCACTGTGCAGGGAACCCTATTGAAGGTTCTAAAAGAACATTTTGAATTGAAATCAGTACCAAGAATAAGAGTCAAAATATCAGTTTTATCAGCCTGTCATCAAAGCTAGATGAGGAGCGTGTCTGTTCACATCAATATATCAACTCTCCTCATAAATAGTTCTCTGAGTCCAACCTCCAACATCATTAATCGTCCAAGCTCTGATGAAAAAAGGGTCTTTTGAACCCTGAAACATGTTGGATTCTCTACTCTACATGATTTTTATTTTGAAAATTGGCTGTAGATACACTTTAACAATGGTACATTTCAATAACCAATTATTTTAAAATTTGAAACAGCACTGAACCTTTGTTTGTCATCTATTTCTGAAAGAAAGGTGATGTGTATGTAGCGGCCTCACCCCTCTCTCCCCTTCTCATGCTCGGCTTGTCGTTCTTCGTCTAGGGGTTTCAGTGCTGGGGAGAGGGATGAGATACACCACGGCCCATGTCCTCCATAGCTGAGAGGTGAAGGCCAGAAGATTGGGTTTTGTGTAGGTGTCCTAGAGTCAAGTCCAGTACTTCGTTCCTGACTCCTTTGCTCCTAGTAACCAGAGTTCCACACAGTGAATAGGTCCAACTCAGTTTTATTCTTCTTGCCAAACAATAAACAGTTTCTTCTACTGAGTAGTGATGGGGAATAGATCGAGGCACAATCCCTTCCCTTCTCCTGCTAACCACTGTGGTATCACCAGTGGCGGGTAGTCACTGCCACTGACTATATTGAGTAGAATGTGAATTACCTTCGCTAGCACGGCCCCTGTCAGGGGAAGGAAATCCGTCCAAGGGAGAAACCGGAGGCCTCTCTGTCACCAGCAATGCTGCGCCGGACTCTTCAGAGAAGTTCCGCACACCAGATCTCACAAACTCAGACACGGGCACCCAAGGAGTTAGGGCCCCCTCGGATTCCTCCACTCTCGAGGAACTCAGTCGAAGGTACTGAGCCCCAGGCCTCCGCCATAGTACCTCACCCCAGGCTAAAGGTGCCTGAGATGGACTCCATCTCTCGCTCCGGCCAGGTCAAGGGCACCTGAGCCCGGAACTCCGGACTGCCAGAACCCAAGCTGAAGGTGCCTGGGTGCAGCCGCATCCTCCAACTCTGAACTCTGAACCCCGTGGTAAGGGCGTCCGCCCCCTTTATCCCCTCTCCCTTCGCGCCACAGCTGGTTCCCCGCCCCGCTGTACCAGCTCCAGGGGAGGACAAAAAGGTACAGTCTTGTGGTGTGAGTTCAGCCCCGGCCCAGGGCAACAGCGCCACCCATGGACCGCAAGGAACCTCACACCACCAGAGTCCTCCAAGAACCAGAAAAAAAGGTCTCGGATCCCCTAGCAATTAGTGCATCTGGGTTACACTACCACCCAGATGCCTCCCCTAAATTCAAATACCCGCTACACTCTCCCCCTGGTGATTTGACACTGGTCCCCAGTGTCTGGTGCAAACTCATGTCTCCAAAAGAGTGGCAACATAAGTTCAACCCAGAGACAAACTACACAATCTAACCCTGGATTGTGCCAAGACCTAAATGGGAAAAGGGAAAACATAAAACAGTACAACTATAAAACTTTTTAATAAAACACTTTAAACATCTCACACATTTACATTCTTCCCTCCCCCTGGCTATCTAAGGACCACCCATTCTCAGCAGCCTTGATAGACGATTCTCCTGCAGAGGGAAAGAAAAGAAACATACATCCTAACAATACACGTGTGTCTGCTTGGAATGAATGGGTCTATCCGAAAAGAAACCCATTCGCTCCAATAAGTGCTGCATAATGTCAAAAAAAAACAACAATTGTTGCGCAACAGTGCCACCTGGTGACAATGCCGCGGTCAAGACACTCATCACTTCCAGATGAACTTTTTTCTCTGTGACTCTACACTGACTAAAACCCCAAAGTCACTGATTTCTCTGAAGTGCAAGGAGAAGGAGGGAGAACAAAACAAGAACAGCTCCCATTTTCTCCAAAGAGTAGAACTGCCCAAATGCATAAAAAAACTAGGGCACAGTCCCTGTGTTCTGGTGAAGGCACTCTGGAAAGTTCAACAATGAACAGCAAGAAAGTACACACAGGAGTCTTTCCTTTCTCCTAAAGGTAAAACCTTGGATGCGGTAGGAACACAGGCTTCAAATGTCTGTCCAAAGCCTCCACATGATATTCAGCATTTCCTCCCTAGGCACCGAGGCCTCCACCCGGGGTGTACTATCTCCAGTAGACATGGGCAGGTCCCTTGTGACACGGGACGAGGGTAGCTTCATCTTGTCCCATCCCTTCTGATGGAAGATTTCGTCTATCTCTCCATCATCGCCATTGTCAGACAATGAGTCCAGGTCAGAGGTGTCATAGCATTCAGCAGGCAGATAATTCCCAGTCACGGAACTATCCCCCTTGACGGCCTCTACCGACTGTGGGCTTCCGCCACTTTTAACCACACAGACAGTCCCAACCCCTGGCTCACCTGGGCCTTCAGAAGAATAGGGATGTCCAGGACTCTTCTCTCCGGATCCATCCAGGCCAGGCAAGCAGCAGGGTGAAGCTCTTCCACGACCACACGAGGCCATCACTAGGCCAACTTTCCTCTTCAGTGGTCGGAGCAGGGAGCTGCTGGTGACCGAGGCAGCATCCTTGGATTTTTCTCTTTTCATCTCCGCTTGGGCAGTCACTTCGCCCGGATCAGTGCGCATGGGAATAGCACCAGTATCGATCTCTCCTTCCGGAGTGGCAGTCCCTGTGTCAGGGACATACTGGGCTTGAACCTGGGACCTCGTCTGTGTCTGGCATTGACTCTTCCCACTGAGCTATCTGGGATGCTGGACAGTTCCCTGCCTGATCTGCTGGATAACCTATCTAATGGATTAGACTACTCTGCTTGGTGTCTTGATTGATGTTGAACCCTGAA
This sequence comes from Rana muscosa, assembly GCA_029206835.1. Taxonomy (NCBI): domain Eukaryota; kingdom Metazoa; phylum Chordata; class Amphibia; order Anura; family Ranidae; genus Rana; species Rana muscosa. The sequence goes on along the minus strand of JARGYO010005626.1, from coordinate 101,326,077 downwards.
CCCCTTGCTCCTCCCATGAACTTCCTATAAAAGATGTTCCAGAGATGTTGCCCCTTGCGGTTTGATCTGCTTCTGTTCCTGACTCTGTGCCTGTATCGTGTTCCTGTGTTTGACCCGGCTTCCTGACCTCCCTCCTATCTCCAGTCCTGACTCTGGCTTGTTTGACCCTGCTAAGTTACCTGTCTGATCATCTGTTGCCAAGACCCAGCCTGGACTCTGACTACTCTCTGCCTGCCGTTTATGCTGTTTACCCTGATGTGAATGACCTGGCTTGTCTGACTGCGCTGCTCTGCATACCTACACCTGCTGACCTGCATCCGCGGTCCCGCACACCTGCACCTGCTGACCTGCATCCGCTGCTCTGCATACCTGCACCTGCTGACCTGCATCCGCTGCTCTGCATACCTGCACCTGCTGACCTGCATCCGCTGCTCCCAGTTCCAGCTGTTCCAGCTTTCGCTTGGCTTTACTACACCCAGCCAAGAGGACCAAGCAGGCACCCTTACCTCACCGCGCTCTTACCACCACTGTCCCCACTCCAGTGGTCTCCGAGCCGGGGTTGTACGGGAGGTCTCCCTCTGCACGTCAGGCTCACACCAAAGGTACGTGACAGTATCAAACCGCCATGTCTGAGCCTGCAAGAGGGACCTCGCCTATGGATGACGTCAGTCAGCACCTCGCAGCCCTCACCCGGGTCGTGAAGTCTCTACAAGGCAGTTACGTTCAAGTGGATAGGCAGACGCAAACCCAGACCATCACTGCAGACGCACCTTCAGTCCCAACTTCCTCCTCTGGAATGCCACCACCTCCTGAGCCTAGGGTCCCCGTTCCCGATAAGTTTTCTGGGGATCGAAGCAAATTCCGGGCGTTTCGCAACGCATGTGAACTATACTTTTCCTTACTACCTCTGACTTTTTCATTAGAGGTCACCAAAGTAGGGTTTGTTATCGCTCTACTACAGGGGGAACCTCAGGCTTGGGCCCACAATCTGCTGGAAGTCCGCCATGAAGCTCTGGACTCTCTCTCATCTTTTCTTGATGCCATGGCTCGACTCTATGATGACCCTCAACGGACTTCCACCGCCGAGGCTGCCCTCCACGCGCTCCAGCAAGGCCGCAGAGCGGTCGAGGACTATGTGACTGATTTCAGACGCTGGAGCGCGGATGCCCAGTGGAATGATGCAGCCCTACGGCACCAGTTCCGTCTCGGTCTCTCTGAGGGACTGAAAGACGAGTTAGCCCGGGTCGGTGTTCCTGATGCCCTAGAGACTTTAATCACCCTGTCTATTCAGATAGACCGACGACTTCGGGAGCGCAGAACAGAGAGGGCTACCCAGCAGCTCCGTCCAGCCTGGATGCTACCCCGGGTATCTCCTGCTGTTGCCAGTTCAGTTCCAGTTAACTCCTTACCTGCTAATCAGACTTCTGTTACCATAAAGCCGAGACAGCTTGGACTGATGAGACCTTCCCTGTCGGCCGAAGAACGACTTCGCCGGCGACAGAATGATCTTTGTTTATATTGTGGAGGAGCCGGCCATTACGTTTCCTCATGTCCTGCTAAGCTGCGCAAGGTCCCAGCTACCCCTTCTCCAAGTGGTCCACCTCCCTCTGCCAACACCACCCACCTGGCCCTACCTATCTCGTTCCAATTGCCAGGAAGGACAATACCAGTCACCGCGATAATTGACTCAGGAGCATGTAATTGTTTCATCGATCTTAACTTTGCAGCACAACAGCACATCCCACTCCAGCCAAAGACCCAGGGACTTTCCATCTTTTTAGCAGACGGGTCCCGTATTAAGTCAGGAGTAGTGACTCAAGAAACCCCTCCTTTGCTTGTAACCACCTCTACAGATCATAAGGAACTATTAAGCCTGAATGCCATTGCATCCCCTCTGTTTCCAGTCATCTTGGGTCTACCCTGGCTTCAGGCCCATAACCCACAGATCGATTGGGGGTCCGGGAGTATTAGGTTCCAGTCACCTTATTGCCAACACCACTGCATGCCTCCATGTCTCAGCACTTCTGGTCCTCTGTTATGCCTGGAGCCGGATTCAGAGGTACGCGCAGCTGTGCCCAAACAATACCATGGATTCCTGGACGTTTTCAGCAAACGGGGAGCTGAGACCCTTCCACCTCATCGTCCATACGATTGTCCAATCGAGCTTCTCCCTGGGGCTGAAATTCCCTTTGGACGGATCTTCCCCTTATCTGAACGGGAGCTAGAGGTTCTGAAAGAGTATGTTGACGAAAACCTAAAGAGGGGGTTCATCCGTCCTTCCACTTCTCCAGCAGGGGCGGGAATCTTTTTTGTGGAGAAAAAGGACCATTCTCTCCGGCCCTGTGTGGACTACCGGGAATTAAATAAAATTACGGTCAAGAATCGGTACCCTCTGCCCCTGGTACCCGAACTCTTTCAGAGGCTTAGGACCTCTTCTGTGTTTACCAAGCTAGACCTGCGGGGGGCGTACAACCTGGTCTGCATCCGCGCAGGGGATGAATGGAAGACTGCTTTTTGGACCAGGTTCGGCCATTACGAATACCTAGTAATGCCCTTTGGCCTATGTAATGCCCCTGCTACTTTTCAGCATCTAGTCAACGACATTTTTAGGGACTGCCTGGATATTTACGTAATTGTCTATCTAGACGATATTTTGATTTTTTCCACTTCAATTGAGCAGCACCGGGAACATGTCAAGGCTGTACTCTGTCGACTCCGTCAACATGGACTGTACGCAAAACCAGAAAAATGCGAATTTGAGCGACAGAGTATTCAGTTCCTCGGCTTGGTAATTTCAACAGAGGGATTCAAGATGGATCCGCAAAAGGTTTCAGCTATTCTGGATTGGCCTGCACCTTCAGACAAGAAGGGGGTGCAGCGCTTCGTTGGCTTCGCCAACTTCTACCGGAGGTTCGTCAAGGGATTCTCCGCTATTATTTCCCCGATTACGCAGCTGACCAAGCAGAATGTCCGGTTTTGTTGGAATCCCGAGGCACAGGCTGCCTTCACAAATTTAAAAGGACTGTTCATGTCAGCTCCTATTCTGAGTCACCCTGCCCTGCTCTACCTTATCTACTCGAGGTAGATGCCTCAGAGACAGCGTTAGGAGCCGTTATCTCTCAACGCCAGGGTCTCAAGGACTTGATGCACCCAATAGCCTTCTTCTCTCGTAAGCTTACTCCGGCCGAGAAGAACTATGACGTGGGGGACCGGGAGCTCCTGGCCATCAAGTCCGCCCTTGAAGAATGGAGGTATCTGTTGGAAGGAGCAGCGCATCCTATACTCATTTATACAGACCACAAGAACCTGGAGTATTTGAGAGCTGCCAAGCGTCTGAGACCACGCCAGGCACGATGGGCCTTATTCTTCTCTAGGTTTTCATTTCACATAACTTACCGGCCCGTCTCAAAGAACACCAAACCAGACGCCCTTTCTTGCATGTTCGATGATCCGAAAGAAGTGTCAGCCCCTGATACCATTCTATCAGAAGGTAACTTTCTACTCTTGCAAACAAATCTAATGTCCGGCTTGAAACAAGCTTCAGCAAATATGTCAGGGCCTCCTGGGATTACCCTGTTACCCAAGGATGGGTTACTATGGAAAGACAACAAGATCTTTGTACCAGAAGATGTCAGAGTAACAGTATTAAATCTGTGCCATGATCATCCCCTGGCCGGCCACTTCGGAATGCATAAAACCCAGGAACTAATTCAACGCACATTTTGGTGGCCGGATCTTGAAAGGAACTGCAGGGAGTATGTAAATTCATGTGCCACCTGTACCCGTAGTAAGACCGCTAGAAGCAAGGCCTGGGGTCTGCTCAGACCCTTACCAGTTCCTGATCGACCCTGGCAAAGGATTGCTATGGACTTCATAGTGGAACTTCCCCCGTCAGAAGGTTGCTCAGCCATTTTTGTAGTGGTCGACCGTCTATCTAAAATGGCCCACTTCGTGCCACTGAAGAGCACGCCATCTGCCATGGAAACTGCCCAGGTCTTCATAAAAGAGATAGTAAGGTTACATGGGGTTCCAACAGACATTGTTTCAGACAGAGGGGTGCAGTTCACCTCTCGCTTCTGGAAGGCTTTGTGCAAGGTCCTGAAGATCGAGCTGTCCATGTCCTCTGCCTATCACCCTCAGACCAATGGGCAAACCGAGAGGATGAACCAAACGCTCGAGCAATATCTCCGATGCTTTACCACCTTTGTTCAAGATGACTGGGTAACACTACTACCCCTGGCGGAGTTTGCCTTTAATAATGCCAGTCACTCGGCTACAGGTCAGTCTCCGTTTTTCTCCAACTACGGGTTCCACCCGACCTTCCTACCTGATCTCGTTTCTGATTCAACAGTCCCAGCAGTCCAGAGTACCGTTGATTTCCTGACCCGTAACAACAAAATATTACAGGAAGCCTTGACCAAGGCGCAGGCAACCAATAAAAGGATGTTTGACAGAAAGAGGAGAGGGGAATTATGCCTTCAACAAGGCGATCAAGTATGGCTGTCTACCGCCAACCTTAGGATGACCTGCCCCGCAAGGAAACTGGCACCCAAGTTCATCGGCCCCTTCCCAGTAAAACGGAGATTAAATGAAGTCCCCTATGAACTTTCTTTACCAGATTCATTGAAGGTTCACCCAGTGTTTCACGTGTCACTACTGAAACCTACAGTGCCGGATCCCTTCCCAAACGGGATCAGGACCGCCTGAACCTGTAATGGTTGACGGGGATGAAGAGTTCGAGGTGGAGGCCGTCTTGGACTGTAGAAGAAGGGGGAACCAACTTCAATTCCTGATTAAGTGGAAGGGGTATGGTCTGGAGGAGAACTCCTGGGAACCCCAACGGAACATTCATGCCCGAGAGTTAATCCAGGCATTTTTTCGCAGTCACCCCCAGAAAAGAGCTCTCTTGGGCACCCGGAGGTTGCCCTTAAGGGGGGGGGGGGCACTGTCAGGGACATACTGGGCTTGAACCTGGGACCTCGTCTGTGTCTGGCATTGACTCTTCCCACTGAGCTATCTGGGATGCTGGACAGTTCCCTGCCTGATCTGCTGGATAACCTATCTAATGGATTAGACTACTCTGCTTGGTGTCTTGATTGATGTTGAACCCTGAACCCCTTGCTCCTCCCATGAACTTCCTATAAAAGACGTTCCAGAGATGTTGCCCCTTGCGGTTTGATCTGCTTCTGTTCCTGACTCTGTGCCTGTATCGTGTTCCTGTGTTTGACCCAGCTTCCTGACCTCCCTCCTATCTCCAGTCCTGACTCTGGCTTGTTTGACCCTGCTAAGTTACCTGTCTGATCATCTGTTGCCAAGACCCAGCCTGGACTCTGACTACTCTCTGCCTGCCGTTTATGCTGTTTACCCTGATGTGAATGACCTGGCTTGTCTGACTGCGCTGCTCTGCATACCTACACCTGCTGACCTGCATCCGCGGTCCCGCACACCTGCACCTGCTGACCTGCATCCGCTGCTCTGCATACCTGCACCTGCTGACCTGCATCCGCTGCTCTGCATACCTGCACCTGCTGACCTGCATCCGCTGCTCCCAGTTCCAGCTGTTCCAGCTTTCGCTTGGCTTTACTACACCCAGCCAAGAGGACCAAGCAGGCACCCTTACCTCACCGCGCTCTTACCACCACTGTCCCCACTCCAGTGGTCTCCGAGCCGGGGTTGTACGGGAGGTCTCCCTCTGCACGTCAGGCTCACACCAAAGGTACGTGACACCCTGTGAGGTAGTTGAGGTGGAAAGCCAGAGGCTTTTCTGTGGATGGTTCCACCTCGAAGAGAAACTCCTTGCAGACCTCACATCGCCCGAATGGCTTCAGCTGAACCACCAGTCCCGAACAGCCGGGACAGAGCACACCGAGGGCCTCCATGTCTCTGCAGGTGTACAGAGCCAATCGCCCCCGGGGCCTTAGTCTTATCCCCGTATCCATGATCGGAGCAGCCAGAGAAGTCATCTCCATTCCTGAAGAAGCTGAAATCCATGGAGTAGTTGAAGTCATCTTCTCTCTTCGCTGCTCCATTGCGCACTGACCCACACTTGCCGGAATCTCCACGTGCGTACGTCCACATGGCCAGACTCCTCCCACACTCTGCACTTGTTCGCAGGCTTTCTCTTCTCCCCGCCCACAAACTACGCAGCTATGGGTTGCCTCGTGGTGCGTTGGCCAATATGGCCGGCCTACTCGGAACTCCTCCGGGCAGCAAAGTTCAAATTCAGACACCATACACATCCCGGATACAATGCCCTCACGTGTAGCGGCCTCACCCCTCTCTCCCCTTCTCATGCTCGGCTTGTCTTTCTTCGTCTAGGGGTTTCAGTGCTGGGGAGAGGGATGAGATACACCACGGCCCATGTCCTCCATAGCTGAGAGGTGAAGGCCAGAAGATTGGGTTTTGTGTAGGTGTCCTAGAGTCAAGTCCAGTACTTCGTCCCTGACTCCTTTGCTCCTAGTAACCAGAGTTCCACACAGTGAATAGGTCCAACTCAGTTTTATTCTTCTTGCCAAACAATAAACAGTTTCTTCTACTGAGTAGTGATGGGGAATAGACCGAGGCACAATCCCTTCCCTTCTCCTGCTAACCACTGTGGTATCACCAGTGGCTGGTAGTCACTGCCACTGACTATATTGAGTAGTACGTGAATTACCTTCGCTAGCACGGCCCCTGTCAGGGGAAGGAAATCCGTCCAAGGGAGAAACCGGAGGCCTCTCTGTCACCAGCAATGCTGCGCCGGACTATTCAGAGAAGTTCCGCATACCAGATCTCACAAACTCAGACACGGGCACCCAAGGAGTTAGGACCCCCTCGGATTCCTCCACCCTCGCGGAACTCAGTCGAAGGTACTGAGCCACAGGCTTCCGCCATAGTACCTCACCCCAGGCTAAAGGTGCCTGAGATGGACTCCATCTCTCGCTCCGGCCAGGTCAAGGGCACCTGAGCCCGGAACTCCGAACTGCCAGCACCCAAGCTGAAGGTGTCTGGGTGCAGCCGCATCCTCCAACTCCAACTCTGAACTCTGAACCCCGTAGTAAGGGCGTCCGCCCCCTTTATCCCCTCTCCCTTTGCGCCACAGCGGGTTCTCCGCCCCGCTGTACCAGCTCCAGGGGAGGACAAAAAGGTACAGTCTTGCAGTGTGAGTTCAGCCCCGGCCCAGGGCAACAGCGCCACCCGTGGACCGAAAGGAACCTCACACCACCAGAGTCCTCCAAGAACCAGAAAAAAAGGTCTCGGATCCCCTAGCAATTAGTGCATCTGGGTTACACTACCACCCAGATGCCTCCCCTAAATTCAAATACCCGCTACATGTATACTCAAGTAAACTGTCAAAATAAAATATTACAATAAAACAATGTGAAAAAAAATTTTTTTAAAAAAGATCATAACAACGGGGCTTGGCAACCGAGACCAACAACACTGCCAAGACTCTGCTACAGCCTACTGTACCCTGGTACACAGACAAAACAAAGAAGTTGGCTTATAATAGCTAATAAAATGATCAATTAGTACTGGATGCAGCATATTGTATCTATAGATAACCCGGACCCTAGATCCCACTTTAAAATCTATTTTTTTTTTACAGTAAATGCACGTTATATATTTATTTTGTTCAAGACTAAAAATGTTTTTAAAGCTTTTATTACTTTATATTAAGGTAAATATTGGATAGAAATAATTTAGTTTTCATACAGACTTCCTCTTGGCAACAGCATTCATTTTATTTAGGCCAATTTAATGCTCTGTTCTGAAATGGCGCTGAATAGCAGGAAAGATCAAATTACTCACACTCCTGAATTATTTCCAGTAGAGACATGTCCACCTGAATTAGGGGTTGATTTACTAAAACTGAAGAGTGCAAAATCTAGTACAGCTCTGCATAAAAACCAATTAGCTTCCAGATTTTTTGTCAAAGTTGAATTGAACAAGCTGAAGTTAGAAGCTGATTGGCTACCATGCACAGCTGTACCATATTTTGCACTCTCCAATCTTAGTAAATCAACTTATTAGTCAGTTTTAAGCCTCGTACACACGGTCGGACTTCCATCGGACTTTTCCGTGGATTTTTGTCTGAAGGGAGTTGGTTGTGAACGCCCATAGCATACACACACTCTGACTTTTTCTGCAACAAACATGAACGTAGTGACGTTTCAACGTACTGATGAGACTTCAAAAGAGGAAGTTCAATTCTCCGGCATCACCCTTTGGGCTCCTTCTGCTAAGCGCGAGTTAGTAGAGGTTTGGTGCGTGCTGATTCGCTGTTTTCAGTTTCGTGCAATTTTTTTTGTTTCTGAACGGCCGTTCGCATGTTGCGCAATCCTAGTAGAGAGTGTGCTATATTTGGGATTGGAGTTCTGGTTATATCTCTTGCCCGGTGCAGGTCCAGGAGTAGGAGGAGGACTGTTTGGACCAAAAATTGGTTGCTTCATCATGACCAATTTAGTCATATGCCATTGCTCAGGGAGCTCCAGGAGAATAATCCTAATGATTTTAGGAACTATTCCCGGATGTCGGACTCCTGCTTTCAGCATCTTTTTTACTTGCTGTCCCCCTATATTAGGAAGCGGGACACCTGTATGAGGACTGCGATTCCAGCAGAGCAAAGGCTCATAGCCACTTTGCGCTACTTGGCAACAGGGAGAAGTCTTCAGGATATAAAGTTTACAACTGGTATCTCTCCCCAGGCTCTTGGACTCATAATTCCTGATACCTGTTGTGCTATAATTTAAGTCCTGCAGAAGGACTATATTCGGGCACGTTTTTTTAGGTAATATCAAATTCTATCTACTTCATGTTTTCAAATGTTTTATTATGTATGTTTTCTTCCATCATTTACAGTAATGTAATTTGCTGTGAATGTCCTATATTTTTAATGTATTAATGTGCCACCAGAGGGAGTGAGGAAGCATATAATTATAACTTATAAAAGAAGGTGCAAAAAAATGGCCCAAATTGCACTTCTCGGCGCTAAGGTGCTAGATTGCGATTCCTGATAAAACTTCCTTTAGCTAAAAACAGCTAAAAGGATAATAGGTAAAAGATGAACAGCCAAATAAATATCAGAGTTGGTAAAACTATGATATAAAAGTATGAAAACAGCAGCTATTTAAAATATATAAAATGAGCAAACTCATAAATATACATAGAATATTAAAATTATATCAAAAACCTAGAACTCATAAAAGTCCATATGATAAAACAGCGCTTAAATATGGATAAGTGTCCAGATACACATGAAGCATTTGAGTGATGACTTAGCAACAGTCAAACTAAAGTGATGATTTCTTATATGGATACAGTCTGTAGTGCACCCTACACCAATCCCAGATCTTCACCACAAGTGAGGCACTCTCCCCCTCCGGGGTACAAACTCACCAAAAAGATGAAAAAAGTAGGCCTTTAATCAGTAGGTACTCTCACTCCAACCTCCGTCATCACCACCAGGGTAGCATGGGTTAAATCCTCAGGTAAACATATAGGAACACAAAGGCACCATATAGTGTAAAACTGCTTTAATAGAAAGATCCCCCATTACAAAATCCCTGTTTCAAATGCACGCACATTTCATTCACTTGTTAAAAGTACGTAAAGTAAAGAGTGTATTCACCGCTATCTTGTCCCAAGAGGGCGCCCGCGTTGCGAGCGTGGCGCTGCAGTCTTTCTTCCTAGTAAGGGACAGCTGGCCGTGGAGCGCACTCGATACTTCCTGATTTCAGAGACGCTGTGGTAGCCGCGCCCTGACCGGTTTCGTCACACATTGACTTCAACAGAGGGCGTGGCTAGCCAGCGTTGACATGTGGAAGATCACTCCCCCGCTTGTCATCCATTGGCTGGAGTGGCCCGATCGGTCCGCCCTGATTGGTGCTTGTCAGAGCGGAACTCCGATGCGTTCATACTCAAACCGGAGCTCGGGAAAGTGATCAATCTGCACGAGATACTGCACATTATTGTTATATAAACAAAGAACAGAGTTATCAGAACTAGAAAGTTAACATGTTCAGACGATATATGTATTAATATAACATGCTTAGGAGTTAATCAAAAAACATTGTAACAAGTATCGTAGTTACTCCCGCACACAATGTTAATGAAGTCTGCTGTAGAAAAAACAGAAGCAGACTGATTCTTAGACTCCCGTAAAGGAAAAGATAAATGAATATCTCATTAACACAGATGTTGGTTCAAATTCCTAATACTCTATGTCATAAGAGATAAAGTATACATCTATAATGGCATTTATCGATGTGAATCAAACAAGAGTTTTGCAACTATTGTATGTGTATAAATAAATATATATACTCTGGAGGCAAGGATATCCGAGGTTGGGATATTAATCCCAGTAATCCATAATAATGGATAGATAAATAGGTAAATAAATGAGTGAATGAATAAATAAATATATGAATATATATCCATGGGAGACAGGAGGGAATTGATAAAAAAATAAATTTACTAGGTGTATGGGCTCCAGTCCTCAATCACTCACCAATCATGGCGACGGCTAATAATCTCTATGTATACAACAGAGTAAAACATCACTGTATTTCCATAGAGGGCTTCGGTCGGTAGAATCATACCCAAAATGGCCGCCAGTGTTTGCTAGAATACCACGGACTTCGGTCTGCAAATCCTTCCCAAAATGGCCGCCGCACCTACTATATCGCGGTCTATTATAAATAGGAAGTGGAGCGACGAGTGTGCACGCTCCAGATGACGTCACTACGACGAAACCGGTAGAGCGGAGGCAGAACGGGATTGCACCACTTCCTAACCATCACTGCATTGTTCATTTACATGCTTTTTTAAAACGACTTAAATGTGAGTACCCCTTGTATACTTTGTGCCAATAAAGCTGTGTACATTACGGTATCACACTATTGGGAGCATTCCCTTTTTCTTTCCTTCCCTATCTGGCTATTGTTGGAGCTCAATTACCAAGACAGAGGAACATAGATATTTGCCACAGAGCTTCACAGTGGCTAACACTGTGAATGTCACATACCCCTCTTGGGACAAGATAGCGGTGAATACACTCTTTACTTTACGTGCTTTTAACAAGTGAATGAAATGTACGTGCATTTGAAACAGGGATTTTGTATTGGGGGATCTTTCTATTAAAGCAGTATTACACTATATGGTGCCTTTGTGTTTCTATATGTTTACCTGAGGATTTTAACCCATGCTACCCTGGTGGTGATGATGGAGGTTGGAGTGAGAGTACCTACTGATTAAAATCCTACTTTTTTCATCTTTTTGGTGAGTTTGTACCCCGGAGGGGGAGAGTGCCTCACTTGTGGTGAAGATCTGGGATTGGTGTAGGGTGCACTACAGACTGTATCCATAGAAGAAATCATCACTTTAGTTTGACTGTTGCTAAGTCATCACTCAAATGCTTCATGTGTATCTGGACACTTATCCATATTTAAGCGCTGTTTTATCATATGGACTTTTATGAGTTCTAGGTTTTTGATATAATTTTAATATATAATTATAACTGTTATCCTTTTTTGTCTAAATACTGCTTTAAATTTTATATTTTTATGTTCCCCAAAGAATGTATGTGTCAAAATAGATTACAATTGTATGTGCTCAAGTAGTTATACATTTTGTTTTTTTAACTCCACAGTTTCCTTCCAACCCCCAGCAATGGCAGGATGTGGTGGCCCAGTTTGCCAATTTATGGAATTTTCCCAACTGTGGGGGTGCCATTGATGGCAAACATGTGAGGATTGTCCCACCACCCGACTCCGGATCATATTACTTTAACTACAAAGGCTTTTGCAGCATAGTTCTGCTTGCTGTTGTGTTAGCGAACTATGAGTTCCTGTACGTGGATGTGGGGATGAATGGGTGCCACTCAGATGGAGGTGTCATGATGCACACGGAGTTCTACCGTAGGCTCCAGAATGGCACCTTACATTTGCCACCTGCTCAGGACAATGTGGAGGGCCTCAATTTTGTATTTGTGGCAGATGAGGCGTTTTCTCTGGGGGCTCATCTTTTGAAGCCCTTTCCTATGAGCCCTTTCCTTTCCTATGAGCAACGATCTATATCTAGCGGCTTTCTCGTGCCAGAAGGGTGGTTGAAATGCCTTTGGCATCCTATCCAATAGTAATAATAAATATTATTACTGCGCACATATGAAAAACACTGCCACTGTAAGTTCAGAAACAGAATATCAAGAGCTCAATCTCTATTGCCAAAAACAATCAAGAAACTCCTGATAATGTGGAGAACAAAGTCCCTTGAATGAATGAACCAAGTCCTATGAATAAATGAGGTAATGGTAACCCCTTGAAAAACAAAACAAAATGATGTGGATAAGAATCTCCTTGTTGAAACATAAGTGACTTCAAACATCAAACACCCAATGAATAGTGCTATGTCTTTGATAGAGAGAGGTTCCACCACCACCAGTTCTTACTGCCGCTTACCAGAACCATTGATCCCTTCAGAGATCAATGAAAGCAGATGCTGTTTACCCCTGCCAGGGTCTCTAGAGTGTTAGATCGCTAGTAACTTCTCTCCTGAATTTCACGCCAATCCTCTCCAAAAGTCACGTTGTCACAGTGTAAAGGGAAAGAAGGCCACCATAGCGTAAATCTCCAAGCAGCGCTGCTGTCTCTCCTCTTCCTGCCCCGCACTATGAGCCCTTTCCTTTCCTATGAGCAACGCATCTATATCTATCGGCTTTCTCGTGCCAGAAGGGTGGTTGAAAACGCCTTTGGCATCCTATCCAATAGGTTTCGACTTTTTTTAACAGCCATCAACTTGGCAGAATACAAGTTGAACCATGTGGTGTTGTGCTGCTGCATCCTCCATAATTTTTTAAGGAGGAATGCTAGCAGCTACATTGGATCAGGGCCTACAAATGAGCCTTCCGGTTTTCAGCCAGCTGAAGAGCCAGTGATGCCAGCTCTGTGGAAACTGGTCGTGCTGCTGTCTCCTCCCCGAATGCCCATCTTGTCCGTGACCAGTACATGGAATATTTTGTGGGTAGTGGGGCAGTGCCTTGGCAGCAAAATGTAGTGGATAATATGTAAACTATATTTTCTTTATAAAAAAAATATTCTTGGAACTACTGTTGTCTGTGTTTATTATGTTTGCAAATGTCCTTATAATATATATTTTTTACAAAATTATTGTAAAACAACCAGAAGTGGAATATTGTTTATCAAAATGTTGCCTTGAGCTATGTAGTGTATTATGTTGTGCTGTGGCTCTGCTACACACATTTTCAAGTACACTGTCAATGTAACTACACCAACTGAACAAATATACTGTTCTTGAGCATAGAAATAAGAAGACACACATTGTTAAGCAAAAATATATTTACTTCCAGCACATTCACATGTGCATTTTTTATGGTTTTACAACAAACCAACATCGTTATTTGTGTAGGAAGATAATTTTTTTGTTTATTATCAACACATCACCAACTCTGTAACTATAAAAATATAAATTTTAACATAAAAAGGCCATATGAGACATTTTTGATTTTATACTCAACGTGAGAATATCTTGCCTTCCTCGGGTGGAATGAGCTCATCCCTTTCTGAGACAAATGTTGAAGAGGCCTAAATGGAAAATTTCACTTATGATACCCTGCCTAAAATGTGATTACGTACAAGTACAAACAGATTATTTAACAAAAGCCACTCAACACAGTGGTAGTTATTTACGAATGTAAAATCCACTCAAAGTGCACTTGGAAGTGCATTCGCTGGATATCTGAGGGGGACAAAGAGGAAAACAAACCTACATAATTTTAGCATGAACATGTTTGGATGTTCCAATCAGCAGAGTTTCCCCTCATTCCCGATCTTCAACAAAGAATGAACAGCGAATGCACTTTCAGTGTACTTGCAGTGCACTTGTATTGTAAAAAAGAAAGAGAAGGGCGCACTGACCTAGTGCATTACCAATGGCTAGGTTTATTAAAATAGACTAAAAGATCATGAATACTCACAAAGCAAGTACAAAATTGAGCAAAAACACTGTTCCATGGAACGGATAAACGCCTTCAGCAGGCCTCCTACTGGAACAAGACAATCATAAAGTCAGACGACATGTAGTACAGCTACGGCTGACGCATTGCGAAGGCAAACCTTCTCCACACACACACACACATGTATTTAAAGGAGTTCAGAGAGGGGTCCATATACCACTACTTTTGGCTCTGAAGAAGAAGGTTTGCCTTCGCAACGCGTCAGCCGTAGCTGTACTACATGTCGTCTGACTTTCTGATTGTCTTGTTCCAGTAGGAGGCCTGCTGAAGGCGTTTATCTGTTCCATGGAACAGTGTTTGTGCTCAATTTTGTACTTGCTTTGTGAGTATTCATGACCTTTTAGTCTATTTTAATAAACCTAGCCATTGGTAATGCACTAGGTCGGTGCGCCCTTCACTTTCTTTTTTACATTTTAGTCCTAAGAATACCAATTATTCTGAGAAGGGCAGCAAGATCCCAGGTCACTCCATTTCCAACAGAAGACTCTGGTTGTGCCACTAAGAGATCAAGCTTCCAAGCGCAGGAGAATTTTATTTTATTTTTTTGTGTTTCAGTGCACTTGTATTGGCAAGTTGTTTTTCCTATCGTAAAAAAAAGCCCACTGTGTCCACATGTGCTAGCTCACATCACGGGATATCAATGGTTTTGGGGTGCAACCCCTTACTCCAAAGTAAAGTTGTTGAGAGTAAGAATTTGATCCCCCGAAACACATACATTGATACCACATGATGGCAGCTAGCACATGTTGTCACAGTGGGGGTGTTTCACCCTTAAATTTTTTGGGGGGAACTACAAGTGCACTTGCCACTGCACTTGTAGTGCCTAATTTTTGTTTGTTACTTTAAAAACACACACTTTGTGTTTAGTTGCATTTAAAATCTCCATGGGGGCAAACGTTATTCACAATTTTTTTTGGAAAATACAAAAGTATAAAAAAAATTTGATCAAAAAATTTATTTAGGACAGTGTTTGTCAACTCTCCTTCTCCAGGTGCATTTCCAGGTCCTATTTTCTCTATTTGGAACTATAGTCACAGGTGCAATGTATTTGTTTTTCTTGAAAAAAATACATGATTTTGTGTATACTGCCTACAATAAAGAAAAAAGGACGCGGTCAAGCACCTAGAGAAGGGGGGTGGAGAAACACTGACCTCAAAACTGAAAATAAAACAGCTTAAAATTTTGAGGGAATTGTCATGCGATTTTACAGGACAAATCGCATGAAAAGTCACTGCATATGGCATTGTTCATTGATACTATGAAATCGCAGCAATTCAAAGGAAGTAGTGGGATTTCTAAATATCAACAATCACAGCCTGTGCTTCAAAGTATAGGAAAAACAATAAACCAAGACAGAAGGCAACAATTAAAACGTAAATCAAAATAAAATTAAAAATGTGGCTAACAGGTGTACATAATCCTGGATACGCCTCTGAACACCAGTGGCAGCCTCCTTTATTTGTTCAAGTTCAGTCATTGCCTGCAGCATATCAGAACTGATATGACCAATTGTGCATCTTGGTAGTTTGTGGCCTTGGAAGAAGAGAAAACATAAAAATGGTAATGAAGGTCAAGTGGCTGAGGCCCTAAAAAGTGAATTCTGGGCACATTATTATTCAAGCCAGTTTCTTTAACCACTTAAGCCCCGGACCATTTGGTAGCTAAAGGACCAGAGGTGAATTCAGAATTTTGCACTGCGCTGCTTTAACTGTAAATTGTGCGGACATGCAATGTTGTACTCAAACGAAATTTGCGTCCTTTTCTTCCCACAAATAGAGCTTTCTGTTAATGGTATTTGATTGCCTCTGCAATTTTTATTTTTTGCGATATAAACGGAAAAAGACCGAAAATTTTGAAAAAAAATGATATTTTCTACTTTTTGTTATAAGAAAAATCGAATAAACTCAATTTTAGTCATACATTTAGGCCAAAATGTATTCAGCCACATGTATTTAGTAAAAAAAATGTCTAAGCGTATATTTATTGGTTTGCGCAAAAGTTATAGCATTTACAAACTAGGGTACATTTTCTGGAATTTACACAGCTTTAAATTTATGACTGCCTATCTCATTTCTTGAGGTGCTAAAATGGCAGGGCAGTACAAAACCCCCCCAAATGACCCCATTTTAGAAAGCAGACACTCCAAGGAAATTGCTGAGAGGCATGTTGAGCCCATTGAATATTTTTTTTTGTCCCAAGTGATTGAATAATGACAAAAAATAAATAAATAAATAAATTACAAAAAGTTGTCACTAAATGATATATTGCTCACACATGCCATGGTTATATGTGGAATTGCACCCCAAAATACATTCTCCTGCTTCTCCTGAGTACGGGGATACCACATGTGTGGGACTTTTTAGGAGCCTAGCCACGTACGGGACCCCGGAAACCAAGCACCGCCTTCAGGATTTCTAAGGGTGTAAATTTTTGATTTCACTTCTCACTACCTATCACAGTTTTGAAGGCCATAAAATGCCAAAATAGCACAAAACCCCCCCAAATGACCCCATTTTAGAAAGTAGACACCCCAAGGAAATTGCTGAGAGGCCTGTTGAGCCCATTGAATATTTTATTTTTTGTCCCAAGTGATTGAATAATGACAAAAAAAAAAAAATTACAAAAAGTTGTCACTAAATGATATATTGCTCACACATGCCATGGTTATATGTGGAATTGCACCCCAAAATAAATTTTGCTGCTTCTCCTGAGTACGGGGATACCACATGTGTGGGACTTTTTAGGAGCCTAGCCGCGTATGGGACCCCGAAACCCAATCACCGCCTTCAGGATTTCTAGGCACAAATTTTTGATTTGACTCCTCACTACCTATCACAGTTTCGAAGGCCATAAAATGCCAAAATAGCACAAAACCCCCCCAAATGACCCCATTTTGGAAAGTAGACACCCCAAGCTGTTTGCTGAGAGGCATGGTGAGTATTTTACAGCTCTCATTTGTTTTTGAAAATGAAGAAAGAACATTTTTTTTTTTTCTTTTTTTTTTTCAATTTTCAAAACTTTGTGACAAAAAGCGAGATCTGCAAAATACTCACAATACCTCTCAGCAAATAGCTTGGGGTGTCTACTTTCCAAAATGGGGTCATTTGGGGGGGTTTGTGCCATCTGGGCATTCCATGGCCTCCGAAACTGTGATAGGCAGTGAGAAGTGAAATCAAAAATTTACACCCTTAGAAAGCCTGAAGGCGGTGATTGATTTTTGGGGTCCCGTACGCGGCTAGGCTCCCAAAAAGTCTCACACATGTGGTATCCTCATACTCAGGAGAAGCAACAGAATGTATTTTGGGGTGTAATTCCACATATGCCCATGGCATGTTTGAGCAATATATCATTTAGTGACAACTTTGTGCAAAAAAAAAAAAATATATATATTTTTTCCGCAACTTGTGTCAACATATAAAATATTCCATGGACTCGACATGCCTCTCAGTATATAGCTTGGGGTGTCTACTTTCCAAAATGGGGTAATTTGGGGGGGTTTTGAACTGTTCTGGCATTTTATACACAACATTAGGAAGCTTACATCCACTCTTCTAACCACTTGAAGACAAAGCCCTTTTTGACACTTTTTGTTTACATGAAAACATATTTTTTTTGCAAGAAAATTATGTTGAACCCCCAAACATTATATATATTTTTAAAGCAAAGGCCCTACAGAATAAAATGGTGGGTGTTGCATTTTTTTTTCTACACAGTATTTGCGCAGCGATTTTTCAAACGCATTTTTTGGGGAAAAAATACACTTTTTTTTATTTTAATGCACTAAAACACACTATATTGCCCAAATGTTTGATGGAATAAAAAAGATGATCTTAGGCCGAGTACATAGATACCAAACACGACATGCTTTAAAATTTTGCACAAACGCGCATTGGCGACAAACTACATACATTTTGAAAAGCCTTTAAAAGCCTTTACAGGTTACCCCGTTAGATTTACAGAGGAGGTCTACTGCTAAAATTACTGCCCTCGATCTGACCTTCGCAGTGATACCTCACATGCATGGTGCAATTGCTGTTTACATATGACGCCAGACCGACGCTTGCGTTCGCCATTGGGCAAGAGCAGGGCAGGACAGGGGTGCTTTTTTTTTTATTTTTTTTTTTTTTTTATTAATTTTGCTTTTTTATTTTATTTTTAAACTGTTGCTTCCATATTTTTTTTTTTTTTATTGTTATCTCAGGGAATGTAAATATCCCCTATGATAGCTATAGGTAATGACAGGTACTCTTTTTTGAAAAAACTAGGGTCTATTGGACCCTAGATCTTTCCTCTGCCCTCAAAGCATCTGACCACACCAAGATCGGTGTGATAAAATGCTTTCCCAATTTCCCAATGGCGCTTTTTATATCCGGGGGGGGTCATTCCCTCCCACTGCTTGTAAAAGCAGTCCAGAGGCTAATTAGCCACTAGGATTGCTTTTACATGAAAGCCGGCCGCTGGCTGAAAAGAATGATACCAAGATGATACCTAAACCCGCAGGCATCATTCTGGTATAAACATTCAAAGTCCAGCAACATACCAGTACGTTGCTGGTCCTTGTTGGACATGTATTGTAATCTTTTTTTTCATGCAGCCTGTTGGCTGAACGAAAAAAAAAGATTGATCGGTGGGTATGCCCACCATTAGAATACCGCCCTTCATCCACCCACTTCTAATGATGGGCATACATGCACCATTTATATATGCCGAAGCATGGGGGCATCTTCCCGCAAAAGTTATGCCGCGTACACATGGTCAGACTTTTCCACGGGCAAGCCTCCGTCGGAATTTCGACTGTATGTACGCGGCATTAGGAGCAAAATCACTCCTCCGCCCCTGCTGCCCCAATGCTTCGGCATATATGCTTTTTTTTTTTTTAACTGTGGTGGCGAAATCACCTCCTACAGCACTGGAGTCGCAGGGATCAGGCCTGTCTCTGCGAACGCTGCAGTTATGTGTGTTGTGTTTTGCAAGTGACAGTGATCGATCGATACTGCACTTGGGTGGCTTGGGCTGGACGGAGGGGCAAAACGCAGGTGCTAGCAGGTATCTGGGCTGATTCCGCTAACACTGCGTTTTTGGGAACCCTAAACTGCTGGGGACGCTAGTATAGATCTGATCAGATCAGATATTGATCTGTTCAGATACTATACCACTAAGGGAGGTGTATGCTTCACGCGTGGGTGTTAGCGTTACTGGCACTAACCTGACGCTGCCTGGGGTGTGACGCAGACCCTCTCTGACGCTAAAACCTAATTGATATCACCCCTGACACTATAAAAAGCAAACTAACTAACCAGCGTCACCAGTAACACTTATATGATGATCACTGGTGAAAGGGTTAACTAGGGGCAATTAGGGGGTTAAAACCTTTATTAGGTAATATATGGGGGTACCTGACGCTATATAAAAACCTGACGGCGAACCTAAAAAAAAATTACTGGCTACCAATCTGCATCACCGACACTAAGACAACGATCATAAAAACGATTGCTTAGCGACAGTGGTGATAGGGGTGAAAGGGTTACCTGGGGGGCGATCAGGGGGTTAAACCTTTATTAGATAATATATGGGGGTACCTGACGCTATAAAAACCTGCGGCGAACCTAAAAAAAATTACTGGCTACCGATCTGCATCACCGACGCTAAGACAGCGATCAGAAAAATGATCGCTTAGCGACAGTGGTGATAGGGGGTGAAAGGGTTACCTGGGGGGCGATCAAGGGGGTTAAACCTTTATTAGGTAATATATGGGGGTACCCGACGCTATAAAAACCTGCGGCGAACCTAAAAAAAATTACTGGCTACCGATCAGCATCGCCGACGCTAAAACATCGATCAGAAAAATTATCGCTTAGTGACCGTGGTGCTAGGGGGTGAAAGGTTTAACCCCCTGATCACCCCCCAGATAACCCTTTATTAGGGGGGGTTAGGGGGCTACACTGGACCTAAAACTAAATGTACTGACACTTTTACAATCACAAATGTCACTGATTGCAGTGATCAGTAAATAAATGGTCACTGCAATCAGTGACACTGTGACTGGGGGCTGGGGGGTGATCTGGGGGGTGATCTGGGGGGGCCTGGGGGGGCGATTTATGTACCTATGTGTCCTGGTGTCTGACCTGCATCTTCTCCTGTACGGCGCTCGGTATATGTGAGCGCCGCAGGAGAGATGACATCACTTCCTCCAGCCTGTGTAAACAAGTACACAGGCAGGGGAAGCTCTCATTCACCGGGAGCGATCGAGAGGGGGTGGCCGGAATCGAACGGCCGTCCCCTCATGCCGGATCGCTCCCGAAGGTAAAACGACCGCTCACTGTAAAGAAGGGGGGTCCGATCGGACCCCCCAACTATACAAATGCAATCACGTACATATGCGTGATTCTGCCTGTCGGTGCCATTCTGCCGACGTATATTTACAGTGGGCGGTCGTTAAGTGGTTAAATACTTACCTAGAAAGTAAATTATTGTTTGTAACCTGCTTGCTCTTCAGATACCTACACTACTAGGAATGTACACACTGTAGCTACTCTGTAATCTTGGTCCTGGTCATAGGCGTGCGCACAGGGTGTGCCGGGTGTGCCTGGGCACACCCTAATCACCTCATGTAAATTAGCATTATCCAGGTGGGTGGTTGGGGGATGCCAGTGGCCAGTGTAAATACCCCCATTATATTAAAAAGTCTAGGTTCAAATTTAGGAACACATCATACTCGTATTTAGGGTGTAGCTTAATATGCTCCCAATCAACTGTCTCCCATCTCCAGAGCCTCCTCCCTGTGACAGCGGGTGGCATTCATGTGTGTTTGAGCTTTGGGGTGCACACCCTAATGCAATAGGCTGCGCACACCTATGGTCCTGGTGCCTGTGTCTCCAAAACTGGGGTACATAGCAACACTGCCAGCTCATTCCACTTCCTTCTACATGCTAATGTTCAATGCACTACATACTTTGCTCCTGTGTTGTTTGGGTGTTTGTTTATAGTACATCTAATCAATCCCTAGACATGTCTAGACATTTGAAGACAGATGTTTAAAATACTTACTGGGGCAAACAACAGGCTCCAATGAATCATCTTCGATTTGATGCACTACTCCACCATCTGCATGTCTTGTGTCTGGGGATGTGATGACCACTGGAGGCTCTTTGCTGGGTCCAGCTCTCTGATCCCACTCCTCCAAATGTTGAAGCTGACCACACTCACGTGCCCCTAAAAATTAACAATACAACATTCATGAAGCCACCCCAAATGTCTAATCTTTTGCTAGAATCCCTTTGGCTGAATTAGTAGACCAACCATGCACTAGTGACAATGTTTGCTCCAGACTAGTGGACTACAACATGCGCACTATGCATTTTCTAAATACCAAAAATGCATTGTAAAGGGAAGATGATGTAATTCAAAATGTTATTAAAAATGTCTATATGCCCACATTGAACAACTCATGCAGTTGACACCCACCACTCTTGTGTCCTATGGGATAGGGGATCTATGATGATCATTCTAGCAGGCGTGACTCTGTGTGACTGTGATCCCCAGGGCCTCTCCTCTACCCATGTCTACCCTGGAAATGCGTCATTAATGTGCAGTGATGAGCCGCACAGCAAAAATAAAGTGTTATTTACCCCTTAAAAGTTACATCCTGAGCCCATGGCCTTTGTCCCACCTAAAAACACCCCTGTCAAGGATATAAAAATTTCATTTGAGTGGTGACTTACGATTTGGGGATGATGCTGGCCCTGTTGTCTCCCCTCTTGGGGCCTGGCCAAGGGAAGCCTCCCTTTGTCCGCTCTGGTGGCTTGTCTGGTGTCTTTCTCTGTGCCTTTTTCCTGTGAAAAACATTACATGCAGTATATTAATTATTGCAACAAAAAAGGATAGTCAGAAAGAATACATTTAATTTATATCTGTGTAGCGGCCTCACCCCTCTCCCTTGCTTTATCGGTTATATGGCTGTTGTCTAGGGGTACCTGAGGGAAAGAGATGATACACACCACGGCCCATGTCCTCCCATAACTAGGAGGTGAAGGCCAGAGATTGGGCTATTTGTGTAGGTGTCCTAGAGCCAAGTCCAGTCCTTCGTCCCTGACTCCTTTGCTTAGTAACCCAAGTTCCACACAGTGAGTAGGTACAACTCAGTTTTATTCTTCTTGCCAAGCAATAAAACAGTCTTTCTCCTTTTGAATAATGGGGGGACAGATCGAGGCACAATCCTTTCCCTTCTTGCTACTGCCCACTGTGCTGTCACCAGTGGTGAATAGTCACTGCCACTGACTAGGTAATATAGAACGTGAAAAATATAAAAAATATATAAAATAAACCAAAACCCAAATTGAATCATAAAAAACAACAATACTGAGAACGGTAATAAATTATTAAAACAATGTGTCCATATAATATCTCTTAGCAAGGATAGAAGCCCAAGACAGTGTCCACATATGAAGTGACTCCTAAAGATTATCAAATGGTGACTTATGTGATATTCCTCCACCACCGAAAATAGGTTTGCAGCTCACCTCAGAGCATGGACCCCTGAACCAGTCAGTCAGGTCATGCAAGCATGTTTCCCTTTATTGGGACAAATAATCCAAGGTGGATAAACTCAGGAAGGCAATACGATAGGGGGAAATCCACAGGTCACTGGATCAGAGCTCCGGTCCGGATATGATAATATGCAAAAGAATATATATAGATCTAGTGCTCTCCGTATGGTACAACATATGTTTATTTTAAAAAAGTAAAGATGCACTTACATACATAGCACTGTATAAACCCCAGTGCATGGGAATGCCAGCATGTAGTGAAGCGAGTGTCAGCATGGAAGAGAGGCGCGGGTGACGTCACATCTGCTCACGTATTCCGTACGCGTTGCGTCCTAGCACTGGGCGGGACTTCATCAGCGGTACGGAACAGCGTGAATCACCCGCTATAAATATCAATGGAACGTGGAGCCGGCCAATCACAGCACAATCAACAATCGATTGTCATGGAAACCCTGCCAGCAGGGAATAAGACGGAGGCCGGTAAGGACCAAAATGAAGAAGAAAGCAAAAATCCCTTTGAAAGGGAAAAACTTTACTGCACCACTTACGTGGAGTATGTAATTTTGCTCAATTGATTATCAAATCAAGAAACAAATAAACAGTATGTGAATCGTAGCCCACGTCTCCTGCTGACACTGGAAAATACATATAAATATATACATATATGCAAAAATGAGCATAATAGAAATACCACAGAAATTCATTTTAGAATTCATTTCAAAATCAGGCAAAATAAAATAAAAATAAAATAAAATAAAATAAAATATAGCAAAAATTAACGATCAGAGATAAAACAATTTAAATCAAAGTCAACATTCAAGCCAGCAGGTACTAAAACTTGTGTCTCATGTATCCACTGAGATTCCCTGCGGCTTAACTGGCGTATAAAACTACCACCTCTCCAGTGTTTGATTACTCGTTCGATGCCCCAAAATTTCAAACCTCTAGGGTTTTGATTATGCATCAATTTAAAATGTCTAGACACATTATGTGTTTTAACTCCTCTTTTAATGTTGTTCACATGCTCCCCCAGACGAACGTGAAGTGGTCTAGAGGTTCTACCAATATACTGAAGACCACATTCGCATTCCAGCATGTAAACAACGCCTATAGTGGTGCACGTAATCAACTGACCTATCTTATATGATTTTTTGGTAGCAGTGGCGAGAAAATCTTTCCTCTTTTTTATATCGCACTTAGAATGCTTGCAGGCTGTACATCGCCCACAAGCATAGAAACCAGCGAGGAAGGAAAAAAGTCTGTTTTCAGAGTGCACTGGAGGGTCAACAACTCCTGGTGCCAGACAATCTCGCAAAGACGGAGCTTTCTTATAGATAAATGCTGGGCGTGATGGCAACAGCGGGCCCAAAACCTTGTCTTGCTTTAGTATTGACCAGTTATTTGAAACTAGTTTTTCAAATTTCTTATATTGTACGTTATAATTGAGTACCATTTTGAAATTCGAGATACTAATATTGGTTTCTCTGACTTTATCAGCTACCAATGGTCCCCTATCCAAGGAACGTACATTCTCTATCTCTTTATCTAAAGAGTCCCTATTATACCCTTTCTGTTGGAATCTGGATGACAAAATCTGTGCCTGTGTGAGAAAGTCCTCCTCCCTTGTGCAATTTCGCCTAAGCCTAATAAACTGACCTTTCGGTATATTGCATAGCCACGATTTGTGGTGGCAACTATCAAGTGGTATGTATGCATTACGATCAGTAGGCTTTAGATAATTACACAGGCGGAATTGCTCACTATCCTTCCAGATTTCCAAATCTAGGAACACAATATTTTTCATACTAATATTCCAGGTTAATTTTATATTCTTGGTATTCTCATTCATTGTCCCGATAAAATAATCAAGACTGGGACGATCCCCCTCCCAGATTAGAATGAGATTGTCTATGTACCTTTTGTAACAGACTAACTGGGGGGGACGATTCTTGAAAACCACGTCCTCCTCCCAGTGGGCCATAAAAAGGTTGGCCACACTGGGAGCAAAACGGGCTCCCATCGCAACCCCCCTTGTCTGCAAAAAGAACTGACGATTGTACCAAAAATAATTTCTAGATAAACAAAAACCCAGACTGGTCAAAAGAAAATCCTTATGTTTAGTCGGAAGATCTGAAGATGCTAAAGCCCACTGCACAGAAGACAAGGCATCCTCATGTCCTATTATAGTGTACAGTGAGCCTACATCCGCAGTGACAAGGATACTGGATGGTGAGCATGTAACAGCCTCCAATAATTGAATAATGTGTTTGGTGTCCCTAAGGTAGGCTCTAGTTTCTGACACCAGGGGTTGCAGGAATGAATCTATATACTGCCCCACTCTTGAGCTAATGGAGTCAATGCCATTAACGATAGGCCTCCCCGGAGGGTTGGCACTATCCTTATGGAACCCTTACCGGCCTCCGTCTTATTCCCTGCTGGCAGGGTTTCCATGACAATCGATTGTTGATTGTGCTGTGATTGGCCGGCTCCACGTTCCATTGATATTTATAGCGGGTGATTCACGCTGTTCCGTACCGCTGATGAAGTCCCGCCCAGTGCTAGGACGCAACGCGTACGGAATACGTGAGCAGATGTGACGTCACCCGCGCCTCTCTTCCATGCTGACACTCGCTTCACTACATGCTGGCATTCCCATGCACTGGGGTTTATACAGTGCTATGTATGTAAGTGCATCTTTACTTTTTTTAAATAAACATATGTTGTACCATACGGAGAGCACTAGATCTATATATATTCTTTTGCATATTATCATATCCGGACCGGAGCTCTGATCCAGTGACCTGTGGATTTCCCCCTATCGTATTGCCTTCCTGAGTTTATCCACCTTGGATTATTTGTCCCAATAAAGGGAAACATGCTTGCATGACCTGACTGACTGGTTCAGGGGTCCATGCTCTGAGGTGAGCTGCAAACCTATTTTCGGTGGTGGAGGAATATCACATAAGTCACCATTTGATAATCTTTAGGAGTCACTTCATATGTGGACACTGTCTTGGGCTTCTATCCTTGCTAAGAGATATTATATGGACACATTGTTTTAATAATTTATTACCGTTCTCAGTATTGTTGTTTTTTATGATTCAATTTGGGTTTTGGTTTATTTTATATATTTTTTATATTTTTTATTTTCTTGCTGCGCTGCACTGCTTTTTTGCCAGTTTACTTGGGGATTTGATATTTTGACCCTCAGTGTTCAGCTGCAATTCTTTCTGTGTTACTTTTATTTGCGCTGGTTGATCTGCTTCAGTACTGCTTGATTATCAATATATCACAATTCAGCTGCATTTATGGATGTATTTCAATATCTAGAGATACGTGAGGTTAAATTAGGGGATGTATTTTCCCGAACCCCACCCAATGAACAGATTAATGATGTGGCTCATTCGTTCAAAAAATTGGGCCATTTATTTGAGAAAAAGGTAAAAATATGGTGGGACATTGCATCTTTTAGACAGTATTTGGCTGCTAAACTGGTTCCACGCCGTTTAAGATGGGATGTCCCACCTAATGATGGGCTCCTAGATGATGAGTCGATGAAAGAGTGGGGAGAATTTTTTGTCCTAAAAGGTTTAGAATTGCTAGAATTTTTGCTTTTACGTAAAGAAAGAAAAATGATAGCGATAGAATCTCAGATTCGGGACATTAAAAATCTTATAGAACCCCTCAAAGAAAGTGAAGAGTTCCTGCGGTTATCAGCTGAACTCAAAAACAAATTGTCCAAATGGGATATAGAAATCCAAAATAAGAAAAAGAAAAAATACATCCGGGATTTTGATGATTTTAATAAAGGTAATATTTTTAAATGGCAAAATGTCAACGTTCCCAACCCGCTTGTCTCAGATAATGTTCCTATTCAGGACATTATTCCATCATCTGCCCCCACCCCTATTAGAGATACGATTCATAGATATGATTATCCTTTAGTAGGCCCCCCGCCCCAGAGGGGAGATCAGCCATATAGAGGTAATAACCTTAGGGGAAAGAGAGGTGGTGGTAGAGGTAAAAGAGGAAATTCATCCTCTTACCAATCTCCATCTAGAAATTACCCCCACCATCAATATCAATATGAATCACCCCATGGTTGGGAGAGTCATGGATATGATCAAGTCCCCTATTCTTATAATCAAAATAGAGGCAAACCCACATTCCCACGAGGTGGTCAGGCACCTATTATAAATAGATTCACCCCCCTCCAAAATCAGGCTATAAGGGAGGGAGGGGATTTTTCAGGGGCCCAGAGTGGGCCAGGGAGGGGTCCTCCGTACAATCAATCGAACCAAGGGTCGGGGAGGGGTCCCTCATACCAACCGAACCCAGGCGATTGGTGGAGGCACCCACCTCAACAGATTCCACAAGGAAATGGTCAATCTCAAAAAAGAAAGGCCAGAGAGGAAGGAGAGGGGGAAGGAGAATACAAAAGACCAAAACCCCAATAGGCACAGGGATCTATAATTTGAGTAGTTGCACTTTGGATGATGACGAGTTACGAGTGTTGGATAGAGGTTTGAAGTTTGCCCCAACAAAAAATCTCAATAAATTTCAAACTTATGTCAACATTCAAAAATTTGTTAGAAACCTCAATATGAAAAAATATTTTTTGGCTAACCCCATAAAATCAACTAGAGTAGCTGAAGGTGTCCACTCCAACCTGCGTAATAAGTCCACTTTTAACCCTCTGAATGTTGACAACAAATACTTAGAGGTGTTTAAACATATGATGTTTAATGACTTAGATAAAATGAGGATAAGGAAAGTGATGGACCCACAGTACATTAAAAAGGGGATGGAATCTCTAGAAAAACGTAAAGAAATTATTATCCGTCCGGCGGATAAAGGGGGTGGATTGGTTATTCTAGATAAAGCTGTTTATACAGCAGAAATGGATCGATTATTGAGTGATCATGACACTTACCGTATTTTGAATAGGGATCCCATGCTGACATATAAAGATGAGCTTCATCTGTTAGTAGAATCAGGACAAACTATGGGTGTCCTTAATGAAAAGGAGGCCCTTTATTTAGATCCTTTGTTCTGTAGAACACCAATCATATACTGCCTTCCAAAAATCCATAAGGATAGTGCCAACCCTCCGGGGAGGCCTATCGTTAATGGCATTGACTCCATTAGCTCAAGAGTGGGGCAGTATATAGATTCATTCCTGCAACCCCTGGTGTCAGAAACTAGAGCCTACCTTAGGGACACCAAACACATTATTCAATTATTGGAGGCTGTTACATGCTCACCATCCAGTATCCTTGTCACTGCGGATGTAGGCTCACTGTACACTATAATAGGACATGAGGATGCCTTGTCTTCTGTGCAGTGGGCTTTAGCATCTTCAGATCTTCCGACTAAACATAAGGATTTTCTTTTGACCAGTCTGGGTTTTTGTTTATCTAGAAATTATTTTTGGTACAATCGTCAGTTCTTTTTGCAGACAAGGGGGGTTGCGATGGGAGCCCGTTTTGCTCCCAGTGTGGCCAACCTTTTTATGGCCCACTGGGAGGAGGACGTGGTTTTCAAGAATCGTCCCCCCCAGTTAGTCTGTTACAAAAGGTACATAGACAATCTCATTCTAATCTGGGAGGGGGATCGTCCCAGTCTTGATTATTTTATCGGGACAATGAATGAGAATACCAAGAATATAAAATTAACCTGGAATATTAGTATGAAAAATATTGTGTTCCTAGATTTGGAAATCTGGAAGGATAGTGAGCAATTCCGCCTGTGTAATTATCTAAAGCCTACTGATCGTAATGCATACATACCACTTGATAGTTGCCACCACAAATCGTGGCTATGCAATATACCAAAAGGTCAGTTTATTAGGCTTAGGCGAAATTGCACAAGGGAGGAGGACTTTCTCACACAGGCACAGATTTTGTCATCCAGATTCCAACAGAAAGGGTATAATAGGGACTCTTTAGATAAAGAGATAGAGAATGTACGTTCCTTGGATAGGGGACCATTGGTAGCTGATAAAGTCAGAGAAACCAATATTAGTATCTCGAATTTCAAAATGGTACTCAATTATAACGTACAATATAAGAAATTTGAAAAACTAGTTTCAAATAACTGGTCAATACTAAAGCAAGACAAGGTTTTGGGCCCGCTGTTGCCATCACGCCCAGCATTTATCTATAAGAAAGCTCCGTCTTTGCGAGATTGTCTGGCACCAGGAGTTGTTGACCCTCCAGTGCACTCTGAAAACAGACTTTTTTCCTTCCTCGCTGGTTTCTATGCTTGTGGGCGATGTACAGCCTGCAAGCATTCTAAGTGCAATATAAAAAAGAGGAAAGATTTTCTCGCCACTGCTACCAAAAAATCATATAAGATAGGTCAGTTGATTACGTGCACCACTATAGGCGTTGTTTACATGCTGGAATGCGAATGTGGTCTTCAGTATATTGGTAGAACCTCTAGACCACTTCACGTTCGTCTGGGGGAGCATGTGAACAACATTAAAAGAGGAGTTAAAACACATAATGTGTCTAGACATTTTAAATTGATGCATAATCAAAACCCTAGAGGTTTGAAATTTTGGGGCATCGAACGAGTAATCAAACACTGGAAAGGTGGTAGTTTTATACGCCAGTTAAGCCGCAGGGAATCTCAGTGGATACATGAGACACAAGTTTTAGTACCTGCTGGCTTGAATGTTGACTTTGATTTAAATTGTTTTATCT
This sequence comes from Rana muscosa, assembly GCA_029206835.1. Taxonomy (NCBI): domain Eukaryota; kingdom Metazoa; phylum Chordata; class Amphibia; order Anura; family Ranidae; genus Rana; species Rana muscosa. The sequence goes on along the minus strand of JARGYO010005626.1, from coordinate 101,296,813 downwards.
CTGATCGTTAATTTTTGCTATATTTAATTTTATTTTATTTAATTTTTATTTTATTTTGCCTGATTTTGAAATGAATTCTAAAATGAATTTCTGTGGTATTTCTATTATGCTCATTTTTGCATATATGTATATATTTATATGTATTTTCCAGTGTCAGCAGGAGACGTGGGCTACGATTCACATACTGTTTATTTGTTTCTTGATTTGATAATCAATTGAGCAAAATTACATACTCCACGTAAGTGGTGCAGTAAAGTTTTTCCCTTTCAAAGGGATTTTTGCTTTCTTCTTCATTTTGGTCCTTACCGGCCTCCGTCTTATTCCCTGCTGGCAGGGTTTCCATGACAATCGATTGTTGATTGTGCTGTGATTGGCCGGCTCCACGTTCCATTGATATTTATAGCGGGTGATTCACGCTGTTCCGTACCGCTGATGAAGTCCCGCCCAGTGCTAGGACGCAACGCGTACGGAATACGTGAGCAGATGTGACGTCACCCGCGCCTCTCTTCCATGCTGACACTCGCTTCACTACATGCTGGCATTCCCATGCACTGGGGTTTATACAGTGCTATGTATGTAAGTGCATCTTTACTTTTTTAAAATAAACATATGTTGTACCATACGGAGAGCACTAGATCTATATATATTCTTTTGCATATTATCATATCCGGACCGGAGCTCTGATCCAGTGACCTGTGGATTTCCCCCTATCGTATTGCCTTCCTGAGTTTATCCACCTTGGATTATTTGTCCCAATAAAGGGAAACATGCTTGCATGACCTGACTGACTGGTTCAGGGGTCCATGCTCTGAGGTGAGCTGCAAACCTATTTTCGGTGGTGGAGGAATATCACATAAGTCACCATTTGATAATCATTAGGAGTCACTTCATATGTGGACACTGTCTTGGGCTTCTATCCTTTGTGACAGCAGGAAGGTAAAGTCACCTGGTTGCATCCAGGGGGGTAGATATATTTCTCCCAGATTCAGGCTTTATGCCGACTTATACAACTAGGGAGTTGATGAAGCCCAGCTGAGGCTAGTGGGCTCATGGATGACTCATACCTCTAGGGAGAGGGCTGGGCGTCGTGCAGGCAGGGAGTTGATGAGACCAGCTGAAGCTTGTCAGCTCATTTAAAGGCCTCTATAAAAACTCCCAGATTCATTAGGTGTTTGCTCATGCCTGGAACCAGACCTGTGTGGACTGTCTAGGGAGAGTGAACCCCTGTGCGGTGAGGCAAAGCCTGTGTGGCTATTTGTTTGGACTTTTACTAAACCAGGGACTTAGGGACTAGGACAGCACCAGGCTGATCCCAGTTGTTAGTTTAGGAAACCTGCATGTTTAGTCAGAGGTCAAACTGACCAGGATTTATTTTGTTTATGTTTCTTTTTGGCTTTGCTGTGTTTTTGTCACTGTACATAGAGAAATAAACCGCACCTTTTGATTTTGAAAACCACAACCTCCGTCTGCTGGCCCTGTTTTTGTGTGGGGAGCCCAACCAGGGGGTCACACACACCCGCTACCGAGTTAACCCCCTCACAGTTGGTGGAGAACCAGTGGCAGTTTTTTTTAAGCCAGCATGGAGGAGATACTGAAACAGCTGGCTCTAGCAAATGCCAATCAACAGCAGACAAATGCAGGTTTGCAAAGGAGCCTTGCAGCCCAGCAGCAAGCTCATCAACAAGCCCAGCAGCAATCTGAGGCCCGCTTCATAGACCTGTTACAGAAGCAAGAGCAGAGACTACAACAAATGGAAGCAGTAATGCAGCAACGTCCGCAGACCAGTGAGGAAAGCCGTCCCACTAATACCGCGTCCTTTGGGGTGAGTCGTTTATTGACAAAAATGACTGGAGAGGATGATCCAGAGGTATTTTTGACCACATTTGAAAGGACTGCTGAAAGAGAAAAGTGGCCTGAGGAGCAGTGGGCTGGACTGGTGGCTCCTCTGTTAACTGGTGAATCGCAGAAGGCTTACTATGACCTAGAGCCTGACCAAGCAAAAGACTATGTGATGCTAAAAGCTGAAATATTGGCAAGGCTGGGTGTCACCCTGGCTGTCCGGGCTCAGCGTGTGCATAACTGGACTTTCCAGCTTGGAAAACCCCCCAGGTCTCAAATGTATGATCTCATTCACCTGAGCAGGAAGTGGCTACAGCCAGAGACTTTGTCCGCACCAGAGATTGTGGAACGTGTTGTAATGGATCGGTTTTTGAGAGCTCTTCCTACTGCCATCCAAAAGTGGGTAAGCCATGGAGACCCAGAGACGGCCGGTGGTCTTGTGGATCGTGTAGAGAAATACTTGGCTACAGAGAACCTGACGGCCTCTTCCAGAGACTCTCGGACTTTCCACCCTAAGACCAGACCATCCCCAGGGGCGGATAAGAGGATTCCAAGGGGTGAGGGTGGAGAGAGTGAGAGGGTGGGAGCTCTACCCAAAGTTTGGCGAGAACAGCCTGGGAAGTCAGGGGCTCAAGAGGCAGCCAAATGGATTGTTTGCTACCGCTGCCGGCAAGCGGGACATATTGCAGCAAATTGCCCGGTTGTGGAGGAACCCATGCAATGTGACTTTCTGATGGACAGACGTCAGTCGCTGTGTGCGACAGTCGCATGCACTGCCATTCGGGGAACTGAGAAACATTTATGCAAAATGTGTATTAATGGTAGAAATGTTGTGGTATTACTGGATTCAGGTAGCCTTGTGACCCTGATAAAGGCTGAATTAGTTAAAACAGAGGTCTCTGGGAATAGCAAGGTAGCTGTTATTTGTGTGCATGGGGACACCCGAGAGTATCCAGTGACTACAGTGTGTTTCGAGACCCCCAAAGGTACCCTCTCTCATCCAGTGGGCTTAGTATCTCAATTACCGCATGATGCCATTGTGGGAAGGGATTTTCCGAAGTTCTGGGAACTGTGGGATGATCCTGAGCCCCCCACTGGTGCCCCTATGTACCAGGAATGTGATAGCCAGAACTCCTCTGAGAGTGGTGAGGACTCTCCAGAATTTCCCTTGTCAGTATTGGCAGGGGAGACTCAAGAAACTGGAGAGGAGCCCACCTCCTCAGACGAAAACCTACCGTCTGTGGAGTTTTCTGATCTGGAGGTTCACAGGGAAAATTTTGCCACAGAACAGTTAAAAGACCCCGCCCTAATAAAGGCACGGGAAAACGTAGTGGAAATAGATGGCGAGTTAGTGAACCCAGATAATACCTGCACTTACCCATACTTCAGCGTAGAGAAGGACCTACTGTATCGGGTGGCAAAAAGGGCAGAAGAAACCGTTGAGCAGCTTGTGGTGCCCAAACCTTACAGGAAGTTGGTGTTGGAGTTGGCCCATGGGCACATTCTTGGAGGTCATCTGGGGACAGAGAAAACCAGAGAGAGGGTATTACAGAGATTCTATTGGCCTGGAGTGATGAAGGACATAGAAAATTATTGTTCCTCCTGCCCTGTGTGTCAGAGGTCGGCCCCGATGCCACATTTCCGTAGCCCACTGGTCCCTCTACCCATCATTGAGGTCCCGTTTGAGAGAATCGCAATGGATTTGGTAGGTCCTATAATCAAGTCCGCTAGGGGGCACCAGTACATATTGGTTATAATGGACTATGCCACCCGTTATCCAGAAGCGATCCCTCTCAGAAATACCTCGGCCAAAACCATAGCCAAAGAGCTATCTCTTGTTTTTAGCCGGGTGGGTATTTGTAAAGAACTGCTTACGGACCAAGGTACACCCTTTATGTCCCGGGTTATGAAAGAGCTGTGTAAATTGCTCAAAGTGACGCAATTGCGTACATCTGTGTATCACCCCCAAACCGATGGGCTGGTTGAAAGATTCAACAAAACCCTAAAACAAATGTTGAAGAAAGTGGTGGATAGAGATGGAAAGGATTGGGACTGTCTACTTCCTTATTTGATGTTTGCTATTAGGGAGGTGCCCCAATCCTCTACGGGATTCTCCCCCTTTGAGTTACTGTATGGGAGACACCCAAGAGGGCTGTTGGATATTGCCAAGGAAACTTGGGAAAGTGAGAGTTCTCCCCACAGGAGTGTGATTGAGCATGTCGCCCTGATGCAAGATCGAATTGCACAGGTAATGCCCATCGTGAAGGAACATTTGGCCCAAGCGCAGTTGGCACAGCAGAGAGTGTACAACCGTGGAGCAAAGACCCGTACCTTTTCCCCGGGGGATAGGATATTGGTACTTGTCCCTACGGTTGAAAGTAAATTCCTTGCCAAATGGCAAGGCCCCTACGAGATAATGGAAAAAGTGAGCGAAGTGAATTACAAGGTCAGACAACCAGGAAGGCGAAAGCCCGAACAGATATATCACGTTAATCTGTTGAAAGCCTGGAGGGATAGAGAGTCCCTAGTCGCAGAAACTTGGTCACCAGCTCAAACTGGTTGCGTGATTCCGGAGGTTGGAATAGCAGCCACCTTGTCACAACCCCAACAACAGGAGGTTAAGGAGTTTGTGCTTCGCAACAAGGAGGTGTTCTCTGAGCTGCCGGGACAAACATCTGGGGTAGAGCATGATATTATTACCCCGCCCGGTGAAAGGGTGAAGTTAAAACCCTATCGGATCCCAGAGGCCCGACGGGAGGCAATACGGGAGGAAGTACAGAAAATGCTGAACTTAGGGGTGATAGAGGAGTCCCAAAGTGATTGGTCTAGTCCCATTGTGTTGGTGCCTAAACCGGATGGGAGCTGGCGATTTTGTAACGATTTTCGTCAGTTGAACAAAGTTACAAAATTTGACACCTACCCCATGCCACGTATAGATGAGTTGATCGACCGGCTGGGAACAGCCCGATACATGACGACTCTTGACCTCACAAAAGGGTATTGGCAAATTCCCCTGGCCAAGTCGGCCAAAGAGAAAACCGCATTTGTAACCCCAGACGGGGCGTTCCAATATAAGAGAATGCCGTTCGGGTTACAGAATGCGCCGGCCACATTCCAGCGGAAAATGGACCAGATACTGAGGCCCCATCGGAAGTATGCTGCGGCTTACCTGGATGACGTAATTGTCCATAGCACAGATTGGGCCTCACATCTGCCAAAAGTGCAAGCAGTCCTAGACTCTATCCGGGAAGCGGGGTTTACGGCTAACCCCAAGAAGTGTACCATTGGGCAGGAGGAGGCCAAATATCTTGGGTACACCATTGGCAGGGGAGTGATAAAACCCCAACTCAACAAAGTCGAGGCCATCCAGAGTTGGCCACGTCCCAACAGCAAGAAGCAGGTACGGGCCTTTCTGGGAATCGCGGGTTATTATCGGCGCTTCATTCCCCACTTTGCTTCTAAGGCTGTGCCCCTAACCAACCTGACGAAAGGGAAAGGGTCGGTCATGATTAAATGGACCCCCGAGGCTGAGGCAGCATTCCAATTCTTGAAACAAGCCTTATGTAGCCAGCCAGTGTTGTACTCACCCGACTTCTCTAAAGACTTTGTCGTACAAAGTGATGCGTCAGATGTGGGGTTAGGAGCAGTATTGTCCCAGGTCTGGAACGGGGAAGAGCACCCAGTCATTTACCTCAGCAGGAAGTTGAAGTCCCATGAGGTAAATTACGCCACGGTTGAAAAGGAGTGTTTAGCGGTGAAGTGGGCTCTAGATTCCCTTCGGTACTATCTGCTAGGTAGGCACTTTGACATGGTTACGGATCACGCTCCGTTAAAGTGGATGGCTCAAAACAAGGAGACAAATAGAAGAGTGAATAGGTGGTTCCTGGCCCTACAGGAATTCAACTTCACAGTAAAGCATCGCCCTGGCGTTCAAATGGGGAATGTGGATGCTTTGTCTCGAGTACATGAATGCCTGATTGCTGGTGTTCCAACCCCAAGGTTAAAACAAGAGGGGGGGTATGTGACAGCAGGAAGGTAAAGTCACCTGGTTGCATCCAGGGGGGTAGATATATTTCTCCCAGATTCAGGCTTTATGCCGACTTATACAACTAGGGAGTTGATGAAGCCCAGCTGAGGCTAGTGGGCTCATGGATGACTCATACCTCTAGGGAGAGGGCTGGGCGTCGTGCAGGCAGGGAGTTGATGAGACCAGCTGAAGCTTGTCAGCTCATTTAAAGGCCTCTATAAAAACTCCCAGATTCATTAGGTGTTTGCTCATGCCTGGAACCAGACCTGTGTGGACTGTCTAGGGAGAGTGAACCCCTGTGCGGTGAGGCAAAGCCTGTGTGGCTATTTGTTTGGACTTTTACTAAACCAGGGACTTAGGGACTAGGACAGCACCAGGCTGATCCCAGTTGTTAGTTTAGGAAACCTGCATGTTTAGTCAGAGGTCAAACTGACCAGGATTTATTTTGTTTATGTTTCTTTTTGGCTTTGCTGTGTTTTTGTCACTGTACATAGAGAAATAAACCGCACCTTTTGATTTTGAAAACCACAACCTCCGTCTGCTGGCCCTGTTTTTGTGTGGGGAGCCCAACCAGGGGGTCACACACACCCGCTACCGAGTTAACCCCCTCACACCTTGCTAAGAGATATTATATGGACACATTGTTTTAATAATTTATTACCGTTCTCAGTATTGTTGTTTTTTATGATTCAATTTGGGTTTTGGTTTATTTTATATATTTTTTATATTTTTTATTTTCTTGCTGCGCTGCACTGCTTTTTTGCCAGTTTACTTGGGGATTTGATATTTTGACCCTCAGTGTTCAGCTGCAATTCTTTCTGTGTTACTTTTATTTGCGCTGGTTGATCTGCTTCAATATAGAACGTGAATTTACCTTCGCTCACTTTGCCCCTGTCAGAGGAAGAAATCCGTCCAAGGGAGAAGTGGAGGCCTCTCCGTCACCAGCAATGCTGCGCCGGACTCTTCGGAGAAGTTACTGCGCACCAGTCCTCACGAACTCAGACACGGGCACCCAAGGCATTAGGGCCCCTTCGGATTCCTCCACCCTCGCGGAACTCAGTCGAAGGTACTGAGCCCCAGGCATCCACCATAGTACCTCACCCCAGGCTAAAGGTGCCTGAGATGGAATCCATCTCTGCTCCAGCTAGGCCTAGGCCTGGAACACCGGAACGCCAGCACCCAAGCTGAAGGTGCCTGGGTTCGGCCACGTCCTCCGACTCTCTCCCTAAAATCAGGGCCTCCGCCCCTTTTATGACCTCTCCCTGTGCATCACAGCGGGTTCCCCGCCCCGCTGTACCAGCTCCAGGGGAGGACAAAAAGGCACAGTTTGCGGTGTGAGCTCAACTCCGGCCCAAGGCAACAGCGCCACCCAGGGGCCCCAAGGAACCTCACACCACCAGAGTCCTCACATAATTCAAATACCCGCTACACTCTCCCCCTGGTGATTTGACACTGGTCCCCAGTGTCTGGTACAAACTCACACCCCACGAAAGGTGGTGTCATAAGTTCATCCCAGAAACCAAACTACACAAATTTAACCCTGAATTGTGCCACGACCTGAATGGGAAAAGGAAAAACCTAAAACAATGTAACTATAAAACTTTTCAATAAAACACTTTAAATATCTCACACATTTACATTCTTCCCTCCCTCTGACTATCTAAGGACCACCCATTCTCAGTAGTCTTGACAGACGAATCTCCTGCAGAGGGAAAGAAAAGAAACAAATATCCTACCAACATGTGTGTTTGCTTGGAATGAATGAGTCTATCCTAGAAGAAACCCATTCACTCCAATAAGTGCTGCATAATGTTGAAAAAAAACAAACAATCGTTGCGCAACACTGCCACCTGGTGACAGTGCCTCGGTCAAGACACTCATCACTTCCAGATGAACTTTTCGCTTGAACATTTTTCTCTCTAAACCCCAAAGTCACTGATTTCTTTTGAGCGCAAGGAAAAGGAAGGAAGAACAAACAAAACTCCCATATCTCCAACAAGTAGAACTGCCCAAATACAAAAAAAAAACTAGGGCACAGTCCCTGTGTTCCGGCAAAGGCACTCCAGAAAGTTCAGCCAGGAATGAAAAGAAAGCAAACAAGAGTCTTTTTCCCTCTCTTCTTCTCTTACAGGTAAAACCTTGGATGAGGCAATGATATAGGCTTCAAACGATCATCAAAAGCCTCCACATGGTACTCAACACTCTTTCCTTCTTTGCGACAGATCACCACTTTGTCCGCATGAATGTGTCTTCCCAGCATCCATTTAGCTTTACAGTCCTGAAACTTCTTGGTGACCGTTGGTGAACAGGAAAGGTACCGCCGTGCTTGCTGTACTTTCAGTTTGTCCCACACAAAGGCATCATACCATCTTTGCCGAAAGACCTCCACCTCATAGAGCAGTTCCCGAGGCAGATACGGGTATTCCCACCCATATTCCTGAGCAACCTTCTGGCCAAAGAGACGTTGCAGCCTTGACAAAGGTGGCATAGTAGCTCGGTCTCCTTCTCCGGGTGGAACAATCGCTTCTGGATGACGAGGTGCATTCACCACCTCAGCAGACCTGGGCCTAGGAGCCCGCAGTGATTGACGTTGCACTCCCGCAACAGGAACAGGTGAAATGGATGTTGAATCAAGAAAGGGAACTTCAGACAGGGGACCAGCTTCTTTCCTCGGCGCCGAGGCCTCCACCCGAGGTGTACTATCCCCAGTAGACATAGGTGGGTCCCTTGTAACACGGGCCGAGGGTAACTTCATTCTGTCCCATCCCTTCTGGTGGAAGATTTTGTCTATCTCCCCATCATCGCCATTGTCAGACAATGAATCCAGGTTAGAGGTGTCGTAGCACTCCGCGGGCAGATAATTCCCAGTCACGGAACTATCCCCCTTGACAGCCTCTACCGACTGTGGACCACCGCCACTTTCAACCACACAGACAGTCCCAACCCCTGGCTCACCTGGGCCTTTTGAAGAACAGGGATGTCCAGGACTTTTCCTACCGGAGCCATCCAGGCCAGGCAAGCAGTGGGGCGAAGCTCTTCCACGACCACACGAGGCCATCACTAGGCCGACTTTCCTCTTCGGTGGCCGGAGCAGGGAGCTGCTGGTGACCGAGGCAGCATCCTCGGATTTTTCTCTTTTTACCTCTGTTTGGGTAGTCCCTTCGCCCGGATCAGTGCGCACGGGGAACGCACCAGCATCGATCTCTCCCTCCGGAGTGGCAGTCCCTGTGAGGTAGTTGAGGTGGAAAGCCCAAGGCTTTTCTGTGGATGGTTCCACCTCGAAGAGGAATTCTTTGCAGACCTCACAGCGCCCAAACGGCTTCAGCTGGACCACCAGTCTCGAACAGCCGGGACAGATCACACCGAGGGCTTCCATGTCTCTACAGGTAAAGAGAGCTAATCGCCCCTGGGCCCTTAGTCTTATCCCCGTATTCATGATCGGAGCAGCTAGAGAAGACATATCCGCAAAGGAAGGAACGGAAATCCACGGAGCACTTGAAGCCATCCTCTCTCTTTGCTGCTCCATTGCGCACTAAACCACCCGCGCGAGAATCTCCACGTGCGTACGTCCACGTGGCCGGACTCCTCCCACGTTCTGCACTTGTTCGCGAGCTTTTCCCTTGCCCCGCCCACGAACTACGCAGTTGTGGGTTGCCTCAGGGCGCGTTGGCCAATATGGCTGACCTACTCGGAACTCCTCCGGGCAGCAAAGTTCAAATTCAGACACCATACACATATCCTGGATACGATGCCCCCACGTGTAGCGGCCTCACCCCTCTCCCTTGCTTTTTCGGTTATATGGCTGTTGTCTAGGGGTACCTGGGAGAGAGATGATACACACCACGGTCCATGTCCTCCCGTAACTAGGAGGTGAAGGCCAGAGATTGGGCTTTTGTGTAGGTGTCCTAGAGCCAAGTCCAGTCCTTCGTCCCTGACTCCTTTGCTTAGTAACCCAAGTTCCACACAGTGAGTAGGTATAACTCAGTTTTATTCTTCTTGCCAAGCAATAAAACAGTCTTTCTCCTTTTGAATAATGGGGGGACAGATCGAGGCACAATCCTTTCCCTTCTTGCTGCTGCCCACTGTGCTGTCACCAGTGGTGAATAGTCACTGCCACTGACTAGGTAATATAGAACGTGAATTTACCTTCGCTCACTTTGCCCCTGTCAGAGGAAGAAATCCGTCCAAGGGAGAAGTGGAGGCCTCTCCGTCACCAGCGATGCTGCGCCGGACTCTCCGGAGAAGTTACTGCGCACCAGTCCTCACGAACTAAGACACGGGCACCCAAGGCATTAGGGCCCCCTCGGATTCCTCCACCCTCGCGGGACTCAGTCGAAGGTACTGAGCCACAGGCATCCGCCATAGTACCTCACCCCAGGCTAAAGGTGCCTGAGATGGACTCCATCTCTGCTTCAGCTAGGCCAAGGGCGCCTAGGCCTGGAACACCGGAACGCCAGCACCCAAGCTAAAGGTGCCTGGGTGCGGCCACGTCCTCCGACTCTCTCCCTAAAATCAGGGCCTCCGCCCCTTTTATGACCTCTCCCTTTGCATCACAGCGGGTTCCCCGCCCCGCTGTACCAGCTCCAGGGGAGGACAAAAAGGCACAGTTTGCGGTGTGAGCTCAACTCCGGCCCAAGGCAACAGCGCCACCCAGGGGCCCCAAGGAACCTCACACCACCAGAGTCCTCACATAATTCAAATACCCACTACACTTATATTAATTTTGGCAATTTCGAGGTAGGGCTTGCCATTTAATCCCCGGTGTGAACAGAGAGTAAAAGTGCTTGCAATCTGCTAGAATGACTCACCACCACAGTAGAATGTAATGTAAAAAGTATGTGTGTCTGCAATCTGTGTTGTGCCACATACCTTTCTATAGCCCAGCTTGGAGCTTCCATGACCCCCCTGATCAGTCTTCCCCGACACAAACAATGCAGAGGGAGGGGGGCTGAGATCCCCCGCTGACAGCTGGCAGAAGAGGAGAGAAGCAGGGATCAGCTGAGCGCGGCTCAGTGCTTTCCGTTGGCCCTCCTGTGCTCTCTTACCTGCTCCAAGCCTTGCAGAGGGGGGCCGAATTCCCCCGCTGACAGCTGGGAGAAGAGGAGAGCTGCTGGAGGTCAGCTGAGCGTCGAGCAGCGCTATAAGAAGGCATCTCACTCAACTATACCACAGAAAATACACCCTCCACACATGCCACTGCAATAGATAGGATTCAAGCAGTCCACAATCACTTCAAACTAGGGCTTATTTTCGGGGTAGGGCTTCTATTGCAGCCCTTCTGTAAAATCGGGGTAGGTCTTATTTTCAGGGTAGGTCTTACTTTTCGGGGTAACACGGTAGTAACAAAGATCAGAACTGTCCAGGCCATGGTATTTTCTATTACTGTCTATGAGTATGGGCATAAATGTTGGACAATTGTTGTAACAAAACATCCCACACTCTGCTTGTTCAGATATTCCAAATGCTGACAATCAAGAACTAGGCAGTACTCATTTTGGTTGTTCAACATGAACTGTTTATTGAAACACAGGTACACAGAGATATTCAAACTTCTCATCAGTAGACTGTCCAATCAGCAGGGGGAGCTGTTGGAGGAATTCCCCCTTCCCCTCTCACAGATAATCTACATACACATCCCATAATACCCAAGGCAGACAGACACAATAGAACAATGGAATACAGCCACACCCCCAACGACCCAGCAAAGAGTCCCCAACAGTATGAGACAATATACAATATAAATACAGTATATATATGTGTAGCGGGGTCTCCTTTAAGGCCCCGGGACTACATTACCCAGAACCCCGTTCGGCACCCAGGGTGCATTCAGCCACCGCAGAGACTGATGGGAGGGGCTATGTAAGAGGAGGGCGAGGCTGAGCTCAGTCTTTTTTGGACACCGCGCTGCAATCAACAGGTCTTCCTGTGCGGATCTGCTGCAGTGCAGGGCCTGAAGCCTGGGCCTTGCACAACTTCCAGAGAGCCTTCCACCCCACTGTGGAACCTGGGTGACACCTGACTTCGCTGACTACTTACATCAGTTGGATCGGAGACCCGACGGTTACAGACGCTGTGTGTGTAGACACAGCAGGTGGAAGTCCCGGACTGGGATCGCGTCCGGAGTGGTGAGCGAGCACCTGCTCAATCCTATAGGCTGTACTGTTCTTAGGCCTAGAGACTGCCTTGGCCCACCAGCCTTTATTTACTGTTCCACTGGAGACTAGTGGCGGAACTGAGTTGAGTTAGTCTCCGGTGAAGTGTTCTTTATTGTCTACCCCTTTGGATTACAAATACTGTTCCTGCTGTGCACCACCAGTCAAGTTGCATGCGAAGAAATTGTTCTGCTAGAGACTGAGTTAAATCTGAGTCAGGCCTGACCAGGAGTTAGAACTTTTTGTTGCTGCGCCATAAGGGCGCATAGATAGAGATAGCTGCACTAGAAGGAAAATAGCCTGCATTATCAGTGTGTACTATATTTTCTGCTGCAGGGCACTGCAGACACATATGTGTTATGTATTAACCTTGTGCCTTTTACCCAAAGTAAAAAACCCGTTATACTTCATCACTTGCTATAAGTGTGTTATCATTATGCAAAGAGGTAACCCTTACAATACAGATAGATTGTGATACAAGACAATCCCTAGACTAACTGTGCCAGAGTGGGTCGAGTAGATTGCCGGGGGTTGGCGGTGCTGTATTCAGGGCCCGCAAACAAATCCAGCTGCTCTCTTAACTGGGGGTAGCACTACATATATATATATATATATATATATATATATATATATATATATATATATGTAGCACTACCCCCAGTTAAGAGGGCTGCTGGTATTATTTTGGGCCTATACCTTACTGCTGTCAACCCCCAAGAAACTGTCTCTGACCCTCCACTGGCACAGCAGTTAAGCAAATGAGATTGTGGAACCTACTAACAATGAATACCACAATACCACAATAAAGTATACATTCACCATACAGAACTAGAGTACCTGTGTTGACCGTCTTTCTCTCTGGAACAGTTAATACTCCACACAACGTGTTTGCTTAACCATAAAATATCTTTACTAGATAGGAAAAGATTAGGTTAACAGATAGGCATTTACATATGCAGGGCCCTGCAAAGTCAAAATTATGCACAGTGTGACCAATATCGAGACATACAAATCTTATACACTCTAAATGTCTTTAAAAGAACTACGCTCGCAAGCTTCCCCCTGGTGGGCAATATGGCGCCCAAACAATGTCTCAGTGAGTTACAGTCAGGCCTGACTATTTCACACACACACAGTTACTCCAATAGGAAGGGTCTTCGCTAGCAACGTTGGTGCACTTTTATATTGTAATCCAAGGGGTATCAACAGTTAGCTGTGATCCTGCTATAGTTTAGGGCCTAAAGTCATAGGCAATAAGACGCCCAACTTTAACTGCGCAACACTCTGCTGTAATGGCGGTGGGCCCTATGCAAGGGGTCTCGGGCCTAGCAAATAGTTAAGAATCCCGAGCAAGTGCTCTCTCACCCGACCATACCAATCCATTTAACCGATCCCGCTGCTAGGCTCCAGCCCACGATCTCCCAGTCACCCGTAGTCTCCGATCTTCCAGACAACCGAAAGGGAATGCGAAGGTGATGTCAGCAGGCTCTCTGGATAAAGGCCCTCTCCTTCTCTGGCAAGCAGGCTTTTCCAGGCTCGTAGGCCCAGACTCTCCGGCCTAGACGAGCACGATAGGCCCAAACACAGGTTCCAAGTTGCTGGGCGGGCGATGTCCAAAGAGACCGCGTGTTGCTCCTCCTCCCCTTAAATAACCAATCCCCAGCAGAGCTTGCGCCGGGCTATGCACAATGGGTGTACAGTTGCACTGTGGGTACAGTAGTCTGTGTAGTATCCACGCCATTGGAGTCCAATTCTCCCTGTACCACAAATCCCACCATGCACCTTCCTACTCATAGTCAAGCAGTAGTCAGCATATTATCCAATAGAAAACATGGGGAGATCCGGGTTCACTTGATGAAATATAGTCTCTATGAACACCATAAAGTGACACCCCGCTACATATATATATATATATAGATATATAAATATATCTATATATATATATATATATATATATACCCATACAACATTCCAGTGTGGTTGTACAGTGAGTCTGATTAGTACAGGTCAGATTGGGGTTCTCGGTCACCCTGTGCCCCTAATAGACACAGGATGACAGACATAGGAGGTGCATGGGGAGCTGAAGCAAGGGTTTCCCAACCTCTCCAAGGGATTCTGGGTTCCATGGGCCCACCGCCCAAAGTGAATCCCGTCACAATTATGAAGCAAGATAATAAAAGTACTGATGCCTTTGAGCTTTGATGTTCTAAAAATATCATGGATAGCAAGGAAAACAATCAAATATTTAAGTCAATCAAGCTCACCCTTTCCCTGGAAGCCCACAAGACTAAAATGGAGCTGTCTTATTTTAAATATATTGTAAGAAGAACCAGCTCACTTCAAATTACATGCTTGGGTGATGCCTTAAATCTGTACATGGTTTTACAGAACATTATACCGAACAGTGACACTGTATTGTGGCATAACATGAATTGTATGTTTACTTTTGGAATGAAGATGTAGCGCTAAGTGAAGAAATGAAGCCCAATAATTTGGGCCTCCAATCAAACCAAAGTGATAAATAATATCAATATAATGAGTCCATACAGTGTCCATAGAAAATTTTCGTGTTGTGAAGAAAGAACATGTAGCACTGAAGGGTCATCATATAACTCTTGTAGAAAAAGAGAGGTAGAATACTCTTACCGGAACATTAGACCTGTGGTTTAGGCAGGTCAAATAGGCATACAAAATCCCAGTGGCACTCCTCATCAGTTAGTCTTGTTTACTTTTACATTATTTATTCACCTACATACAACAGAAGCAGCCCCATAAGGTTGATTTGCAAAAAAAAGGGCTGTATTAGGTAGTTTTTTTTAAAGACAATGATTGTTTGGTGTAGCAATGATAGACCATAATTGAGCATTGGAAGTAGTAGGAACAATATTGCAAAAATATAGTTAAAAAGCTTTAGCATAGTATGAAAGCTAAGGCAATTGACTTCATACAAATTGCCAGTCTCAAAAAAAAAACAAATAGCATAGCTTGTGATCTTCCTTTCAGCACACTGTATTATGTACAAACTTTATCAAAATGTTAACCTGGAGTACGGCCAAAACCACAAATCCATACTACAGAGATGAAGCAGGAGTCAAAGAAAAAATAAATTACACTTCCATGTTTGAGGGACAATAGGACAAACATATGGCATAGTGGCTGGATCCAGGACAGCAATGTAGAGGGAGAGATAAATAGATTTTTTCAAGAAATAACGGAGTATGATATTTCAAAGGTATCAGCCATAAATATTGTATAGACTTGTTGCACACCATATGGGTGTTTTACTAGGCTACAATAGAAGATGCGGACATTTGATGGGTGTTATCAGGGCTCGAGTCCTGCGGGAACGCGTGGGAACGGCGTCCCTGCACTTTTTTCACAGCAGGAACGCCGTTCCCTTTGCAGCCCCCGAGTGGCGAGCGTCGGGACCGATCTGATCCCGAGCGCCGCCGAATGTGGCTGAATGTGGCCGAGTGCGGCCAAGTCCTGCCGACTCGCCGAGTGCCATAACAGCAGGTCCCGCCTTCTGGAGCCTGCGCAACGCCTATGATGGACGTCCCACTGGTCCAATGCCGCGACCGCAGGACGTGTGACGCCCATCATAGGCGCTGCAGACTCCAGAAGGCGGGAATTACAAATCGGCCACCGTGCCACATCCCCGCTTGGCGCTCGGGCGGGCGGCTCTTCCCTCCTCTCCGGCTCTCCTCAGGCTCTCCTCCCCTCCAGGCTCCTCCTCTGATGGAATGACTGACTGCAGTAGTGCCTGCTGTGACACCGCTGAGCTGAGGTAGGTCAGACAGTGTAATGTGTATGTAAATGTCAGTGTATATAGGTCAGTGTAGGTAGGTCAGTGTAGGTCAGGTAGGTCAGTGTATATAGGTCACTACCGTCAGTGTAGGTGTGTCAGTGTATATCGGTCACTACCGTCAGTGTAGATAGGTCACTGTAGGTAGGTCAGTGTATATAGGTCACTACCGTCAGTGTAGGTGTGTCAGTGTATATAGGTCACTACCGTCAGTGTAGGTGTGTCAGTGTATATAGGTCACTACCATCAGTGTAGGTTTTTTTTTTGGTGGGGGAGTGGATCTTGGGTGGGAGTTCCCACACTTTTTTCCCCAGGACTTGACCCCTGGGTGTTATATGTAACTAAATTCAGAGTGCATTTTTCCAAAACCACAAGCAAGGAAACCTGAATTGATTTGTTAAGCAGTATGTACTCTGATTTAGTTAGGATATTATGTCAAAGGGAGGGCACACAGATTTTGGGATAGGTGGCACTGATATGCAAAGTGATAAAGGAGAAAGAAGGCACGTGACCTAATGCATGAATCAAATTAATAAATAAAGTTTATTCTAAACAAATGGATAAATACAAAGAAAATTACTATGTGTTAATAAACCAAGTTACAATATTCTCATTAGGTTAAATAATAAAAATAAAAAAGAACCCATGCACGGGTATAGGCTGCAGAGGAACGCACCTCATCAAAGGGGGAGGCAATGGGCCACAGCACAGCACACTCGGGCCGATGCAGAGATGCTGCCTTGGGCCCCAAAAATACATGCAGTGCCACCCGCAACTGAAGTGCGCTCTAGGCCGGCGCCTACCTCGCCTATAGGTAGCCGCGGCCCTGACTTTTCCTTAACTATGCCCTGTTTTATGCAAGAAGGGTGATTCTACTGCGTTGGAAGTCTATCGTACCCCCAACAATCGATGCCTGGAGGAAAACCATTCATTCGGTACTCCCTCTTTATAAAATTACCTATGAAAGTAGGAATTGTCCCTAAAAATTCGACAGGGTGTGGTCTACCTGGATAGATGCTTATGGACAAAAATGCTTTAGCTGGAGTTTGATAGTTTTTTTTCTGTGCTTATGATTCCCCCCTCCCCTCCCTCCCGCTGCTTTTTCTCCCTCTTTCTTTCCCCTACCTGTCCCCTCCCTCCCCTTTATTATCCATCCATGCCCTCTTTCCTAATGTCCTTCCTTTTTTTTTGAGTCCCCTTCTCCCCTCTCCCTCTCTTCTCAAACTCTATGGTACTAGGGATACGTATGCTGATAACTAATGATGGTCCTCCTGTCCAAGTATCTTTAATGACAGTCGAGATGGACCTTGTCTTAGTTAATGATCCTGTTCTTTTGTATCAGTGATCTATTTATATGCTGTATCATTGTGCCTTTTGAATTTGTCCTCAGTAATCAGTTTTTACCTGATTCTAAACTGCCATGAGTTATACCTGTTTCTTGGACAAACCTTTAGTAAAATGTTTTCTGTAAAAAAAAAAAAAAAGCCTTTCTTGGATAGGCCACAATACTTGAAACTGATGTCACAGAATAGGGTTTTTTCAAAAATAAAAAGCACAGCAGATGTTGTTTGCTTTCAGATTCTCTCTCTCTCTCTCTCACTGGGGACAAAGCAGGGAAATGGAGCTGTTTGCCTTCAGCCATTCTCTCTCTTTCACTCTCTTTGAAACATTGTCAGCAAAGAAGGAAAATGAAATGATAGGAATAAATCACTGCTCTGTCTCTTTGAACAGTGTGCTTACAGTTCATGTTGAGCTCTGTAGACAACTCATTTTTTCAAGAGCTATATAGTTTAAAAAATTAAACGAAATTTCACTCACAAAAAGAATCTTCCATAAAAAATGTTTTTCCTTTCAGACAGAGGAGAGAAGGAA
Organism: Rana muscosa; assembly: GCA_029206835.1. NCBI lineage: Eukaryota > Metazoa > Chordata > Amphibia > Anura > Ranidae > Rana > Rana muscosa. The sequence continues at coordinate 101,279,118 of JARGYO010005626.1, read as the reverse complement.
TATAAAGGATTTCAGCACAGTTGTTATACTCATTTGGATAGGCCACAGGTGTTGAGGTAGAGAGCAGGCAGATTGCTTCTGAAAATTCCCAATTTTTATTTGGAATTTAAACCATAAAATTTACTTTATTTCAGTACACCTTGTAAGCGTTTTTGGATAGACAGCTTTTAAGACCACTTTCACACTGAGGCGCTTTTCAGGCGCTTTCACGCTAAAAAAAGCGCCTGAAAAGCTTAATAAAACGTATTTCCATTAAAATCAATGAATGCTTTCACACTGGGGCAGTGCGCTGAAAAAACGCCCCTCTGCATTGAAATGAATTGAAAGCGCTTCAAAAGCGCCTGAAAAGCACTTCAAAAGCGCTTAGTGTTTTACTGGCAGTTTTTCAAGCGCCTCAGTGTGAAAGAGGCCTTATGAGGGAAAGTTCAAGCAGATTTCATTAATAAATATAAAATTTGATAGAATTCATGCATAGACATAATATTAATATTGTACAGATTTGCTGCAGAGAATGTAATCCTTATTAATAAGAGAATAATTTTGAGACAAGAGGTAGACCTATTTCAGTGAGAATTTTCTCCTGAAACTGCTTTTGTTTTAGACACAATTGAAACACAAACAATTAACAATTGTACATATTTACAGAATGCAATGTCATTCTTTTTAATAGAAGGCAAATTTGGAGGTAGAAAGTGGGCTTCTTTCAGCCAGAGATATGAATGACAAATGTATTGTCTAGAAGGACCTATATAAAAATCATATGAATTAGCTAAAGCGAATCTCATCAATTTTAATGGGAGGTCATTTTGGAGACAGGGAGTAGTCATATTACAGCTTTAACAAAATAAATGATTTTTAAGACACCAAATGTCGGATTCACTTAACAATCATATCCTTTTCCATGGGAGACAATTTGGGAGGCCGACAGTTGTTCAGCCATAAATATTAAATTAAACTGTATTGTTCCCAAAAGGCATTTTATAAATTTAATTGAATTAATGTCCGAACTAAATAACATTCTTTAGGGTGTGATAGGGTTTTGGAGGCAGTGAGTAGGCATATTTCACCCAGACACATTAAATGAAGTACGATATAGATATTGTACAGATTTGAAGCACAGAATCTTACCTATTTTAATTTTTCAGGCAGAAATATGAAATAAAAATGTAGGAGCTGAAGCACAAGATCGCCCGGATTATGATCCACAAACAAATAGCTAGTAAAACTATTGATAGAGTATGGCAGTTTGAGGCGATGTGGGATCCATGGGCTAAATTTGTACATATCCAGTTATGTCCACCCTCAGAGTTCCTGCTGTCCTGCCCACGAGTTTCCTAGGTCTCCTTCTATTCTGCCTTCTTTGCTCTTCTCTGACGTTTCTCTGACTTTTTTTCTTTCTTCCTCTACTCCTTATTGCTCCGATTGTGGGTCTTTTCCCATAATGATGTTTTGCTCTCTTCAGTGCTTTGATGGATTGGGAAGTTATAATATCCAAAGTTTGTAGTCCTCCTATCTGCACATTGGGGTATTATTCCTATATTACACTATATCGTTTGAAGACCCTCTATTGTCATTGTATATGAAGTCATTGGCAGCCACCGTTCTTAAAATATTTTATATTTCTTTACCTGCTTCTCAATGCTGTAATGAGCCTTACAAGAAATAAAAATATAGTTCCTCAAATATTATATAATAATAACAGATTTGATGCACTGAATCACATCTTTTTTAATCCAAGGAAAAGTCATGAGCCAGAAATTAGCAATTAGGGTGTTACTTTTTCGAAGACACATATTGGAATGCTACTGATAGAATTCCTAATAGAGCCATGAAAGTAAAATTATACAGTACTATATTTTTAGTGACAGGTTAAAAATTGTTAAGCTCTCATGCGCAGAATATCATCCTTTTAAATAGGATTACAGTTTGAAAAAATAAAAAAGCCATATTTCCACCCAAAATATAATCAATTGTACTATTATTATTTTTTTTCCAATACATTTATAAATTATACAGATCAGCTGCACAAAATCAAATTATTTTCCATGGGAGGCAACTGAAGAGGAAGAAAATAGGAAGACTCCATCTTTAATTAAAAAATTAAAAACGATATTTCTCCTGTGGTAAAAGCAGAAAAAGGTGTGCAAATTAAAACTTAGGTGCCAAAATGAAAAGTATATTTTATTGGCCGCAAATGTCTGAGTTAGGGAATGGGAATAGGTAGGTTCTTTTTTACCACCTCAATACCGGGCACTTTCAACCCCTCCCTGCCCAGGCCAATTTTCAGCTTTTAGCGCTCTCACACTTCGAATGACAATTGCACCACCATGCAATACAAGTTTGTGGTGTTAATGGTGCTAAACACCCTAACCCTATGAAATATTTGTGCAGAGCACAGAATGTTACTTGGCCCAAGAAATTAATTTCTTTACAACTGTGAAACAACTGCAGAAAAATTAAGTTTTGGGTGTTAGTGGCGCAAAAACATTATAACCACACAGAAATATGTGTGTAGAGCACATGGTGTTACCTGGGCAAAAAAAAATTACAGTAAATTAGGTTTGGGGTGTTAGTGATGCAAAATTCTTTGCATCTCTGAAATAGCTGAGAAAAATAAAGTGTGTGCCAAATTAAAAGTGACCCTGCAACGAACAGCAGTAAGCCCAGTGCCAGGCCAGCAGTGGTAAAAGGAGATTTTAATGGTGGCCAGCTGTGCTCATCAGGGCAGAAGATGGCAATGGTGGAGGACTGCAGCAATGAAAGGAGAAGCTTAGGTAAATAAATACTTTGGGTTGCAGAATCCAAAGTAAATTTAATCTGCAGCATGGGCTTGGTAGTTGTTGCTAATCCAGGTCTGGTTCATTTTAACAAATGTCAGGCACTCAACAGGACAGATGAATGCTTTTGTCTGTCACAAAGTCCCCCCCAGCACTAAATGTACATTCAAAAAGGACACTGGTTCAAGGGCAGCCCAGTTTTGGCCAGTGGTTCAACGTGATTACCCAATAATCAAGGGGGTTGACCCTTAGAAGTGTATCAACCCTTGACCCCATTTACACCCCATCATATGAGGCAGGAGTTGCCGACAGCTGCTGGCAGTGGTCAGCCTCGGCCACCCGGTAAATAATTTTTTTTTGAATGCCTTGCTTAGGCAGCCACCGCTACCACTGCCCCTTCTCTCAATGAGAGCAGGCTCCAGGCCATGTTATCCATCAGACAATGTACTGTCAGCCTCTGGCAAGGAGGTTAAGTTTACTCTAGGTGTTTCATCATTTCATCCCTATGTGAGGGCAGGATAAGCTCTGCGAGTTCCTGTTGTATTGTGGGTCTAGCCACATACAGCTTCCAGATGAATCCTACCCCTGGAAGCTTGCCCCATTTCCTCCTACTGAACGTCTTAATGGCAACCATACTCCAACATCATATTCATGCTTCTCCTGTACCAGTTGAGGACTGACAGGGACAGTGTCTGGATATAGATGGTCCTGAGACTCCAGGAAGTACTTCTCTTCCTCCTGCACTTCCAGTGCCTTCCCTATTATACCATGCAGTATCTGCCCCAGCAGGAAGACCTCAGGAATTGTGATGCTGATGTCTGCATTGTCACAGCTCACTATTTTGGTTTCCTCCGTAAATGCTGACAATATAGTGCATGCATTCTGTTTGAAAATCCAGTGATGTAGGGAGAAGAACCCAAACCCCCAGACCATGTTCTCATGTCATTCTCATACATGTACTAATTTATGGCCAACTAACGCAGGTGCAGCCAGGGCTTTTTTTCAGAGGGAACGCGGGGGAACGCAGTTCCGGCACCTCCAGGACTGAATGTATATAATGGCAAGGGGTTGTGGGGTGTGCTGTAGGGTCTGTTGATGCTGGCTTCTGGGGGATCTATTGTCACTGGAGGGGGGAGGGTCTGTTGTTGCTGGGGAGGTCGGTTGTTGCTGGTAGGAGATCTATTGTTGCTGAGGGTGGGTCTTATGTTACTGGGGGGTCAGTTGTTGCTGGTAGGGATTTGCTGTTGAGGGAGGAGCCTATTGTTGCTGGCTGCTGGAAGATCTGTTTTTGCTGTTGGGGGTCTATTGTTGCTATGGAAGGGGGTGGTATTTTGTTGTAGGTGATCTGTTGTTTCTGGGGGGGATCTATTGTTGCTAGGGGGTCTATTGATTCTGGCTGGGGGAGATCTGTTGTTGCTTCAGGGGGTTTATTGTTGCTGGGGAGGAGGGTAGTTTTTTATGGGTGGTCCATTGATGCCAAGGGAATCTATTGTTACTGCTTTTGTTATTATCATTTTCAAGTTTCATACAAATTAGTTGGTACCACAAATGTTACATGCTTCTGTATTCTCTAAAAGAGGCGGTCTTGGGAGATGGGTAGGGAGTGGAACAAAGGAACGGTGCTCAGAGGTGGGTAGGGGGCAGAGACAAGGGATGACTTGGAAAGGGGGAGTTCCTGCACTTATTCTTTGAGAGAAAAAAAGCCCTGGGTGCAGCCAACCTATATTTCCAGGTGGGCATGTCACACATCAGGCTGTGTTCAGGCTGATGGACTTCCTGCTGAATTTCTCCTAGCCACACACTGGTTTCTCTATGACTGCCTTAAATATCCGCAAACTCTTCTGGCCTGCCTGAGAAGATCCTGTAAGCCAGGGTACCTATTCGGGTAGGGATGCACCACCAGGTTAATTATGTGTGCCAAGCAAGGCATATGTAAATGTTTACTGTCAAAGGGCAGACAGCATTTTTTTTCTTGCACATGTTGGGGTTAACCACCTCTGGCCCTGCCTCTGTAGAGTAGACAGAATCTATGTGCCAGTATGGCTCCTGTCTCCTAAGCATACCAGCTTCAACACTGCATGATACCATCTTCATGAGTCATTGCATAGCACCTTGAATATTTGCATGGTACTGGTGGTTTAGTGAACAACTCACCCAAATAAGGCATTGATGAGGAGATGGAAACAACTGTGCTAGCACCATTACCAACTTTTAGGATGTGGGGTGCCCCCCCCCCCTTTCAATCACTGGAGCCAATTTGGCAGTAGGCTATAGCTGCAGTAACATCTGTGCCAATTGGTTCTCCTTGTCTGTTGTCACTCCTGAGCACAATATACAAAGAAATACAGTATATTCCCTTTAATAATAACATTATACTCACAAATTGTATATATTGGAAATGTCCTTACAGAATATCTCAGAACTGGTAGACTGTGGTTTTCATGATACAGGAACCCAATAGAATTACTCAAAAAGAGCAAACTATCTAATTTAGAGAAGATTTGTGCTTTAAGATAGCTTAAGTGCATCTGACATTTATTAGGTAAAGATCAGAAATATCAAAGTCGACTAATTAGGGGGTTATGGTGTAATTTAAAATAACTTGTTGAGCCATGACATTTTCTACAATAACATGGATATTAATGCATTCCTCAGGCATGAAATCTTGTTTTTAAGACCTAAAAAGTCACATGACTGGAAAGGATATAAAATTTACACTGAACTCTTCCAGAAAGAAATGAAGTATTGGAATGATTTGAAAATGATATGTAAAGTTTAGGTAAATTGCTGTAACTACTGAGGGACCACAAGTTCCAACATGGATTCCAGCCAGTGACTTGCAGGGCTTAGTGGAGCTTATGGTTCCACAGCTGCTAATGCCTAAACATGTTTTGTACAAGATTTTAGAAACAAAAACTGTATTAGGCCTGGATCTATCTATCTAAATTTAGCACAAAGTTGTTAACAAATGTATTAATTGTAATCAGTTCCCCTTTATAAAGAAATAACCCACAGGCTCCAGCTGTGTTTTCTTTTATGTCATGTAGATGGCCGGGTGTGTGTGCATTACTTTGTACCACCTGCTTAAGCATTGTTGCTGACCTAGTGCACTTCTTCATGAAAACTTTATACTCTGATGCTAGTGGTTTCTTTCAGTAGGATAATGTTCCCTGCCACGCTGAAAAAATGGTTCAAGAATGGTTTGAGGGACACAACAACACATTTGAGGTGTTGACTTGGCCTCTCATTCTCTAGATCTCAATCCAATTGAGCATCTGTGGGATGTGCTGGAAAAACAAGCCTAATCCATGGAGGCCCTACCTTGCAAATTACAGGACTTAAAGCATCTGCTACAGATGGCTTTGTGCCAGATACAACAGCATACCTTCAGAGGTCTAGTGGCATCCATGCCTCAATAGGTCACGGCTTAATTTTGTTCACAATAAAAGCATTTAGACTGATAAGTATAAAATATTGCTTATGAAGACTTTACATTTATATTTACAGCCAGCACTTGGAGCTCCAGACTCTTTTACATATGTATTTATGAAAAATAGCCTGCGAAGCTCTACAAACATGGACCTACATACTTGCTACCCACAACAAATTCATAATTCTTAACTAAATTTTCTACACAAAAGGTTGCTCATTAATGCAAAAAAAATATATTTACAATGTGAATAAAGTTATGTTTTATGATGATACTGTAGTTGTTGTATAAAGGGTGTTGTGGATATCTGTGAATAGATTTTAAATATTATATTTTGTGCATTGTTGAGCCATCTAAAATAAATGTTTTGTGAGTGAATTTTAGTTGAAGTTTTTAAACTATATATTACTTGAAAAAATTGTCTACAGAGCTCAACATGAACTGTAAGCACACTGTTCAAACAGACAGAGCAGTGATTTCTTCCTATAATTCCATTTCTCTTCTTTGCTGACAATCTTTCAAAGAGAGAGAATGACTGAAAGCAAACAGCTCCATTTCCCTGCTTTGTCCCCAGTGAGTGAGAGAGAGAGAATCTGAAGGCAAACAGCATCTGCTGTGCTTTTTATTTTTATAAAACCCCTATTCTGTGACATCAGTTTCATGTTTGAACTCTGGGTCATAATTGAACTATGTTGGACTTGATGGACTTGTGTTTTTTTCAACCTCACCTACTATGTAACTCTAGGCAGCTGTAAACAACACAAATGAATAGAACTCTATACAGTATGTCTCCCTCACTGGACCATGTCTGGAAGAAGCTGAAAGGTGGCAGCTGTCCTGGGGACTTGTTAGTAAAGACCCTGAGTTGAGCCCTGGTGACTGTGTGCTTTTGGAAACTAGGTGCCAGAGGTAGCTTGGACTGAGACAGCTCTCATAGGGCCTCAGAAAACTGACCATTCCCTTGTCCTAAGCAGAATCCTGGAGTGTGAGTCTAGTGGAAAGTGTCCCTCCATTACAGTGCAGCCCCCTGGAAAAGCATTAGGTGATAATAGTTGTGCAGTGGCACAAGGTCACCATTTGCCAAAGAGAATTGCTTATGGCCTACAGCTGTGAGGCCTTAGACTGTTCATTGTCCCCAATTACCTCCAGAAAGAGAGAGAGACTAGGAAGAAGATTGTCCTCTCATTGGTAAGTACCTAAATGTACTTATATCAGTCTCTTAGTGGACTGCACTAAGGTTTTGCTGAAGTAGTTGGGGGGGGGGGCAGGAGTTGAGGAAGCAGTGTACACAGAGTCCAGGAAATGTTTAACAATTTTTGCATTTAGGAGAATGCAGGTTAAAGGATAATAAGGATGCTTGCAGAACACAAACACAAACACCAGTATTATTACCAATAGTAACTGGTGAAGAACACTTGCGGTAACAGTTGCAATATCACTTGCAGGAACAGGCTCAGCAACATTTGCAATAACAGGCTCTGTAACATTTGCAGTAACAGGTTCAAAAACACTTGCAGTAACTGTTATAATTGCCACTGCACACAGGCACAGTGCAGTTCCCAGCAGGGTGCCATGACAATCCTTAATGGCACAGGAGTGAGAAGGCAATATAGCTAGGCTGGCTAGTACTGAGAGGCTGCAGCTTTGTTACAGATATGCAGCAATATGTGTTCAGCACAACAAAGCAATACACAGACAAGCATGAGAAGAAAACTGCAGCGGTGTGGAGGAGTTAGTTAAGTGAATGAACAACCAGTACAGCAGAAACTGGCTGACATTTTGTCTGTGTGTACAGGCTCTTGTTTGACAGAATGCAATCTTATGATTGGCTTCTGTCGAACGAGCATGCTGGAAAACCGGCAGCCAATCGGCATCCGATCAGCACTCTTAGCCAAAGGTTTTGAGCACTGACTGTTGTGTTCTGGCAGGGGGGCGGTCCCCCTGTCAGAACACAATATCACAGCAGAGAGATCGCTGTACTAACACTGAATAGTTAGTACAAAGACCTCCTCGCGAGCTGCTCAGTTTTTTTTCATTCAGCCCGCTGGGCTGAACAAAAATAAACTTACAGTGTGTACCAGGCTGAAAGGTTCAGGCCCAAATTAGGTTACAGGGAATGGTGGAAAGGTAATGTGGAGACAACGATCCTGTGTGCCTGATCAGGCAGATACTGTGCACTCACATGAGACCTGCCAGGTGGATGGATGGTGGACTACGTGGTCTACTGCTTCTCCTGTCCTTTTGGCATCCTATATGTGGGCCACACGGTTTGTATCATGAGGGCCCACTTTGGTGAACATAGGTGGCTCTATGAGGAGGGCAGTATAGACCACAGTGTCCCCAGACATTTTACCTTGCAGCATGATGGTTCCACAGAAGGTCTGAGGGCCTGGGTTATAAAGTCTGTTCCCCCTGTGACTCTACATTGGAGAGATTTCAGAGATTCTGCTGTAGGGAACCTTTTGAAATTTTACACTCAATACTCTGGCACCCAGGGGATCTAATGGCTGGAAGTTAATACCACATTATAAGTTATTCCATGCAGTTGTAGCATAGGGCGTTGATCTTGGATAGAAAATATAGGATGTTTTTTCATACAGTTGTAGCTTAGGGTATCACTCTTGGATGGAGAATATAGGATGCATATCGGGTCTACACACACATGCATTTTGGAGTTATTCCAGGCCTCTTCCCTCTCCCTAGTACTGCATGAGTACATGCAAACAGACGCATATATGAATGTTGTCTGTCCAGATGCATGTGTGTGCACACTCGTGTATATTACTTTTTAGACGCACATAGCTACATAGTTAATCTGGTTGAAAAAAAGACACAAGTCCATCAAGCTCAACCAACAGAGTTATTTATTTATGTATACAATTATATAGAAAAACATCAGAGACTGAGGCTCTCCCTGTTTGTAGTCTGAAAATGTTTTATTTATTTATTTATTTATTTATATTTGCACTCTCTAAGATGAATGAGGCATGTGAAAAAAAAAGATACACATACTGTACGCATATGTGTTTCCCTCATGCATTAGTTTCATTGACCACCATTCTTTTTCATACAAATGTGTATTTATAACAATCTTTTAAATGTTTTTTATTAACAATTTGTACAGACACCAGTCCTATATAGGAGATTTATATCAAGCACCACATCCCATTTTGTGAGTAAATATGGTAAAAAAAGAATAAGGACTTTAAAGGTGCGAATTAAAACACAATTTTTTAAATGTAACCATTTATTTTATTTCAATAAACAAGTCATTTGTCATTAAAAACAGTAATCATAGACAATTTCATTTTATGATCAACAGATTTAGTTTACATATTCCATGTTACAGCAGATGAGGCAATCTCGACATGTTTGGCCAAATATTTTTCGGCTTCATCAGGAGTTTATGCATCAATATTCACCCCCCTTGTTTTACCCTGAAGGCTGGGGAGGCCTTTCTGTCTTTTTCCTTTGCTTCACATACTCACCACCTTTTATTGACTGAGTTCTACCGTTTTCACTGTTTTAATCCCATTGTTGGCTGTGTGTTGACAATTTTCATCAAGGCATTGTAAGTTCCCTTATCCTTGTCCCACCCAGACTATGTTTTATAGACCATATGTACTACAATTGTTAAAACCTTCCCTGAAGGAGCTTTGAGGACTCTGAAACGTGTTGGCGATTGGTTTATATACAACAATTGTACTCTCTTTTAGTGTCTTTTTTGCCTTGTGGCCACAGACCACATTTTTCATGTCTTTTGTATGTTTTATACTGCTATTTTTTTTAAATACTTTTCTGATACCAATAAATACAATATATTTAACCACTTAACGACCGCTCACTGTATATATACGTCGGCAGAATGGCACCGACAGGCACAATCACGTAGAGTGTACGTGATTGCCTTTGTACAGTTGGGGGGTCCAATCGGACCCCCCTTCTGTACAGTGAGCGGTGGCTAAGTGTCCGGGAGCATTCCGGGATGAGGGGGCAGCCATTCGTTTCTGGCCACCCCCTCGCGATCGCTCCCGGCGAATGGAAATGCCCCCTCTGTCTGTGTCAGACAGAGGGAGCAGGAGGAAGTGATGTCATCTCTGGTGCGGCGCTCACATATACCGAGCGCCGTACAAGAGAAGATATCAGGTCAGTGCACACAACACTACACTGACACCAGGACACATAGGGACATAAATCGCCCCCCCAGGCCCCCCCAGACACCCCAGATCACCCCCCCAGATCACCCCCCCCAGCCCCCAGTCACAGTGTCACTGATTGCAGTGACCATTTATTTAGTGATCACTGCAATCAGTGACATTTGTGACTGTAAAAGTGTCACCAAAGTTTAGTCTTAGGTCCAGTGTAGCCCCCTAACCCCCCCCTAATAAAGGTTTAACCCCCTGATCACCCCCCAGATAACCCTTTCACCCCCTATCACCACTGTCGCTTAGCGATAATTTTTCTGATCGCTGTCTTAGCGTCAGTGATGCCGATCTCCAGCCAGTAATTTTTTTTAGGTTCCCCGCAGGTTTTTATAGCGTCAGGTACCCCAATATATTATCTAATAAAGGTTTAACCCCCTTGATCGCCCCCCAGGTAACCCTTTCACCCCCTATCACCACTATCACTAAGCGATCGTTTTTCTAAACGCTGTCTTAGTGTCTGTGATGCAGATCGGTAGCCGGTAATTTTTTTTAGGTTCGCCGCAGGTTTTTATAGCGTCAGGTACCCCAATATATTATCTAATAAAGGTTTAACCCCCTTGATCGCCCCCCAGGTAACCCTTTCACCCCCTATCACCACTGTCGCTAAGCAATTGTTTTTCTAAACGCTGTCTTAGTGTCGGTGATGCAGATCGTAGCCAGTAATTTTTTTTAGGTTCGCCGCATGTTTTTATAGCGTCAGGTACCCCAATATATTATCTAATAAGGGTTTAACCCCCTTGATCGCCCCCCAGGTAACCCTTTCACCCCCTATCACCACTGTCACTAAGCGATCGTTTTTCTAAACGCTGTCTTAGTGTCTGTGATGCAGATCGGTAGCCGGTAATTTTTTTTAGGTTCGCCGCAGGTTTTTATAGCATCAGGTACCCCAATATATTATCTAATAAAGGTTTAACCCCCTTGATCGCCCCCCAGGTAACCCTTTCACCCCCTATCACCACTGTCGCTAAGCAATTGTTTTTCTAAACGCTGTCTTAGTGTCGGTGATGCAGATCGGTAGCCAGTATATTTTTTTAGGTTCGCCGCATGTTTTTATAGCGTCAGGTACCCCAATATATTATCTAATAAAGGTTTAACCCCCTTGATCGCCCCCCAGGTAACCCTTTCACCCCCTATCACCACTATCACTAAGCGATCGTTTTTCTAAACGCTGTCTTAGTGTCTGTGATGCAGATCGGTAGCCGGTAATTTTTTTTAGGTTCGCCGCAGGTTTTTATAGCGTCAGGTACCCCAATATATTATCTAATAAAGGTTTAACCCCCTTGATCGCCCCCCAGGTAACCCTTTCACCCCCTATCACCACTGTCGCTAAGCAATTGTTTTTCTAAACGCTGTCTTAGTGTCGGTGATGCAGATCGTAGCCAGTAATTTTTTTTAGGTTCGCCGCATGTTTTTATAGCGTCAGGTACCCCAATATATTATCTAATAAGGGTTTAACCCCCTTGATCGCCCCCCAGGTAACCCTTTCACCCCCTATCACCACTGTCACTAAGCGATCGTTTTTCTAAACGCTGTCTTAGTGTCTGTGATGCAGATCGGTAGCCGGTAATTTTTTTTAGGTTCGCCGCAGGTTTTTATAGCATCAGGTACCCCAATATATTATCTAATAAAGGTTTAACCCCCTTGATCGCCCCCCAGGTAACCCTTTCACCCCCTATCACCACTGTCGCTAAGCAATTGTTTTTCTAAACGCTGTCTTAGTGTCGGTGATGCAGATCGGTAGCCAGTATTTTTTTTTAGGTTCGCCGCATGTTTTTATAGCGTCAGGTACCCCAATATATTATCTAATAAAGGTTTAACCCCCTTGATCGCCCCCCCAGGTAACCCTTTCACCCCCATCACCACTGTCGCTAAGCAATCGTTTTTCTAAACGCTGTCTTAGTGTCGGTGATGCAGATCGGTAGCTGGTAATTTTTTTTAGGTTCGCAGCAGGTTTTTATAGCGTCAGGTACCCCCATATATTATCTAATAAAGGTTTTAACCCCCTGATTGCCCCTAGTTAACCCTTTCACCAGTGATCACCATATAAGTGTTACGGGTGACGCTGGTTAGTTAGTTTGCTTTTTATAGTGTCAGGGCACCCGCCGTGTATATAACCCAATAAAGGTTTAACCCCCTGATCGCCCGGCGGGTGATATCAATTAGGTTTTAGCGTCAGAGAGGGTCTGAGTCACACCCCAGGCAGCGTCAGGTTAGTGCCAGTAACGCTAACACCCACGCGTGAAGCATACACCCCCCTTAGTGGTATAGTATCTGAACAGATCAATATCTGATCTGATCAGATCTATACTAGCGTCCCCAGCAGTTTAGGGTTCCCAAAAACGCAGTGTTAGCGGGATCAGCCCAGATACCTGCTGGCACCTGCGTTTTGCCCCTCCGTCCAGCCCAGGCCACCCAAGTGCAGTATCGATCGATCACTGTCACTTACAAAACAAAAACACACATAACTGCAGCGTTCGCAGAGACAGGCCTGATCCCTGCGACTCCAGTGCTGTAGGAGGTGATTTCACCACCACAGTTAAAAAAAAAAGCAAATATGCCGAAGCATTGGGGCAGCAGGGGCGGAGGAGCGATTTTGCTCCTAATGCCGCGTACATACGGTCGAAATTCCGACGGAGGCTTGCCCGTGGAAAAGTCCGACCATGTGTGTGCGGCATAACTTTTTTGCGGGAGGATGCCCCCATGCTTCGGCATATATAAATGATGCGTGTATGCCCATCATTGGAAGTGGGTGGATGAAGGGCGGTATTCTAATGGTGGGCATACCCACCGATCAATCTCTTTTTTCGTTCAGCCAACTGGCTGCATGAAAAAAAAAGATTACAATACATGTCCAACAAGGACCAGCAACGTACTGGTATGTTGCTGGACTTTGAATGTTTATACCAGAATGATGCCTGCGGGTTTAGGTATCATCTTGGTATCATTCTTTTCAGCCTGCGGCCGGCTTTCATGTAAAAGCAATCCTAGTGGCTAATTAGCCTCTGGACTGCTTTTACAAGCAGTGGGAGGGAATGCCCCCCCGGATATAAAAAGCGCCATTGGGAAATTGGGAAAGCATTTTATCACACTGATCTTGGTGTGGTCAGATGCTTTGAGGGCAGAGGAAAAATCTAGGGTCTAGAAGACCCCAGTTTTTTCAAAAAAAGAGTACCTGTCACTACCTATTGCTATCATAGGGGATATTTACATTCCCTGAGATAACAATAAAAATGATAAAAAAAAAAATACTTGGAAGGAACAATTAAAAAATAAAATAAAAAAGCAAAATTAATAATAAAAAAAAAAAAGCACCCCTGTCCTGCCCTGCTCTTGCCCAATGGCGAACGCAAGCGTCGGTCTGGCGTCATATGTAAACAGCAATTGCACCATGCATGTGAGGTATCACCGCGAAGGTCAGATCGAGGGCAATCATTTTAGCAGTAGACCTCCTCTGTAAATCTACTGGGGTAACCTGTAAAGGCTTTTAAAGGCTTTTAAAAATGTATGTAGTTTGTCGCCAATGCGCGTTTGTGCGAAATTTTAAAGCATGTCGTGTTTGGTATCTATGTACTCGGCCTAAGATCATCTTTTTTATTTCATCAAACATTTGGGCAATATAGTGTGTTTTAGTGCATTAAAATTTAAAAAAGTGTATTTTTTAACCCAAAAAATGCGTTTGAAAAATCGCTGCGCAAATACTGTGTAGAAAAAAAAAATGCAACACCCACCATTTTAATCTGTAGGGCCTTTGCTTTAAAAATATATATAATGTTTGGGGGTTCAACATAATTTTCTTGCAAAAAAAAAATGTTTTCATGTAAACAAAAAGTGTCAAAAAGGGCTTTGTCTTCAAGTGGTTAGAAGAGTGGATGTAAGCTTCCTAATGTTGTGTATAAAATGCCAGAACAGTTCAAAACCCCCCCAAATGACCCCATTTTGGAAAGTAGACACCCCAAGCTATATACTGAGAGGCATGTCGAGTCCATGGAATATTTTATATGTTGACACAAGTTGCGGAAAAAACGACAATTTTTTATTTTTTTTTGCACAAAGTTGTCACTAAATGATATATTGCTCAAACATGCCATGGGCATATGTGGAATTACACCCCAAAATACATTCTGTTGCTTCTCCTGAGTACGGGGATACCACATGTGTGAGACTTTTTGGGAGCCTAGCCATGTACGGGACCCCAAAAACCAAGCACCGCCTTCAGGCTTTCTAAGGGTGTAAATTTTTGATTTCACTTCTCACTGCCTATCACAGTTTCGGAGGCCATGGAATGCCCAGATAGCACAAACCCCCCCCAAATGACCCCATTTTGGAAAGTAGACACCCCAAGCTATTTGCTGAGAGGTATTGTGAGTATTTTGCAGATCTCGCTTTTTGTCACAAAGTTTTGAAAATTGAAAAAAAATATATATATATATATATATTTTCTTTCTTCATTTTCAAAAACAAATGAGAGCTGTAAAATACTCGCCATTCCTCTCAGCAAATAGCTTGGGGTGTCTATATTCCAAAATGGGGTCATTTGGGGGGGTTTTGTGCGATTTTGGCATTTTATGGCCTTCGAAACTGTGATAGGTAGTGAGGAGTGAAATCAAAAATTTGTGCCTAGAAATCCTGAAGGCGGTGCTTGGTTTTCGAGGTCCCGTACGCGGCTAGGCTCCTAAAAAGTCCCACACATGTGGTATCCCCGTACTCAGGAGAAGCAGAAAAATGTATTTTGGGGTGTAATTCCACATATAACCATGGCATGTGTGAGCAATATATCATTTAGTGACAACTTTTTGTATTTTTTTTTGTCATTATTCAATCACTTGGGACAAAAAAAATTATATTCAATGGGCTCAACAGGCCTCTCAGCAATTTCCTTGGGGTGTCTACTTTCTAAAATGGGGTCATTTGGGGGGGTTTTGTGCTATTTTGGCATTTTATGGCCTTCGAAACTGTGATAGGTAGTGAGGAGTGAAATCAAAAATTTGCGCCCTTAGAAATCCTGAAGGCGGTGCTTGGTTTCCGGGGTCCCGTACGCGGCTAGGCTCCCAAAAAGTCCCACACATGTGGTATCCCCGTACTCAGGAGAAGCAGCAAAATGTATTTTGGGGTGAAATTCCACATATAACCATGGCATGTGTGAGCAATATATCATTTAGTGACAACTTTTTGTAATTTTTTTTTTTTTTAGTCATTATTCAATCACTTGGGACAAAAAAATAAAAAATTCAATGGGCTCAACATGCCTCTCAGCAATTTCCTTGGGGTGTCTACTTTCCAAAATGGGGTCATTTGGGGGGGTTTTGTACTGCCCTGTCATTTTAGCACCTCAAGAAATGAGATAGGCAGTCATAAATTTAAAGCTGTGTAAATTTCAGAAAATGTACCCTAGTTTGTAAACTCTATAACTTTTGCGCAAACCAATAAATATACGCTTATTGACATTTTTTTTACTAAAAACATGTGGCTGAATACATTTTGGCCTAAATGTATGACTACAATTGAGTTTATTCGATTTTTCTTATAACAAAAAGTAGAAAATATCATTTTTTTTCAAAATTTTCGGTCTTTTTCCGTTTATATCGCAAAAAATAAAAATCGCAGGTGCAATCAAATACCATTAAAATAAAGCTCTATTTGTGGGAAGAAAAGGACGCAAATTTTGTTTGGGTACAACATTGCATGTCCGCACAATTTACAGTTAAAGCAGCGCAGTGCAAAATTCTGAATTCACCTCTGGTCCTCTAGCTACCAAATGGTCCGGGGCTTAAGTGGTTAATACTATTATGCCTGACCTTTTCACATTCCTTGAGCCTAAAAAGTACCAATTTTTCTGTTGGATCATCGTGGCTCTAGAAAAAAGCCACAAGGGAGCTGCAGTCCTCAGACACATTGCAAACTCTGTCTGCATATACTCTATACAGTGGGTACGGAAACCCCCTTAAATTTTTCACTCTTTGTTATATTGCAGCCATTTGCTAAAATCAATTAAGTTAATTTTTTTTCCTCATTAATGTACACACAGCAGGCCATATTGACAGAAAAACACAGAATTGTTGACATTTTTGCAGATTTATTAAAAAGGAAAAACTGAAATATCACATGGTCCTAAGTATTCAGACCTTTTTCTGTGACAGTCATATATTTAACTCAGGTGCTGTCCATTTCTTCTGATCAACCTTGAGATGGCTCTACACCTTCATTTGAGTCCAGCTGTGTTTGATTATACTGACTGGACTTGATTAGGAAAGCCACACACCTGTCTATATAAGACCTTACAGCTCACAGTGCATGTCAGAGCAAATGAAAATCATGAGGTCAAAGGAACTGCCTGAAGAGCTCAGAGACAGAATTGTGGCAAGGCACAGATCTGGCCAAGGTTACAAAAACATTTCTGCTGCACTTAAGGTTCCTAAGAGCACAGTGGCCTCCATAATCCTTAAATGGAAGATGTTTGGGATGACCATAACCCTTCCTAGAGCTGGCCGTCCGGCCAAACTGAGCTATTGGAGAAGAAGAGCCTTGGCGAGAGAGGTAAAGAAGAATCCAAAGATCACTGTGGCTGAGCTCCAGAGATGCAGTCAGGAGATGGGAGAAAGTTGTAGAAAGTCAACCATCACTGCAGCCCTCCACCAGTCGGGGCCTTATGGCAAAGTGGCCCGACGGAAGCCTCTCCTCAGTGCAAGACACATGAAAGCCTGCATGGAGTTTGCTAAAAAAACACCTGAAGGACTCCAAGATGGTGAGAAATAAGATTCTCTGGTCTGATGAGACCAAGATAGAACTTTTTGGCCTTAATTCTAAGCGGTATGTGTGGAGAAAACAAGGCACTGCTCATCACCTGCCCAATACAGTCCCAACAGTGAAGCATGGTGGTGGCAGCATCATGCTGTGGGGGTGTTTTTCAGCTGCAGGGACATGACGACTGGTTGCAATCAAGGGAAAGATGAATGCGGCCAAGTATAGGGATATCCTGGACGAAAACCTTCACCAGAGTGCTCAGGACCTCAGACTGGGCCGAAGGTTTACCTTCCAACAAGACAATGACCCTAAGCACACAGCTAAAATAGCGAAGGAGTGGCTTCACAACAACTCCGTGACTGTTCTTGAATGGCCCAGCCAGAGCCCTAACTTAAACTCAATTGAGCATCTCTGGAGAGACCTAAAATGTCTGTCCACCAACGTTTACCATCCAACCTGACAGAACTGGAGAGGATCTGCAAGGAGGAATGGCAGAGGATCCCCAAATTTGACGCAACTTTGGATGGCTGCAACTTGGATATGACTTTGGCTTTGACCAGTGATAATGGACACAAGTTGCATTGTATAACATTCAGGTACAAATCTCATGCAACGTCTGAGGGTTAACTTTGAAGTCTAAGGCCCTCAAGTTGCATGAAAGTCAGACCAAAGTAGTGCATGAAGTACTTTGAAGCTGCTGCAATTTTAAGTCACGCATATATGAATGGTTGTCATTGAAAACATGGGGAACAACTTGTCATGCAACTTTGATGTCCAAAGTTGCATGACAAGTCCCACAAGTGTGAATGGAGGCCCCTTTCACACTTGTGCAACTTGTTTTGTGACTTGGGACTGCAAAGTCGCATGACAAGTCGTACCCCATGATTTCCAATGAGTACCATTCATATCTGAATTCAAAGTAGTCCCTGTACTACTTTGGTCCGACTTTGATTCGAGTTGAGGTCCATAGACCTCAAGTTTACACAGGCATTTCCTGAAATCACGTCAAAATCGCGGCAGCGAAATCGTGTAAAAATCCCACGATTTTGAAGTCGCAGTAGTGTGAAAGGGGCCTAAGTCTGTTGATCATAAAATGTAATTGTCTATGATTACTGTTTTTAATTACAAAATAGTTTTTTAATTGAAATAAAATAAATGGTTACATTTTATTAATTGTTTGTTATTCGCACCTTTAAAGTCCCTTCTTTTTGTCCATGTTTTTTTTAACAATGTTTCAATCATGTTTGTATCATTTTTTTTTTGTATTTTAGATCCCAGATTTATGTATATAAATAAGATTAAATTTATTATATCCAATATTTATCATTTATATTGTCTCTATAGATATTAATTTAATTTCTCCATGCAGACATTGATGAATTTATTGTATTTGAATTTTATTTAAATGTTAATTTATATTTGCTATTGTATAAGCTGGATAATACGGTCTTGTCCTCTCTCATCAGCAGCAGCACTGTAGACTTGCCAGCTGCCCGCCAGTCTCTCCTTCAGTGGCGGCTGGTGCTCAATATTTTGGGGGGGCGGCAAACCAACACCACCACCCCCCACGTGCACGGGAGATGGACAGCGTGGATCACCCCCATTCCCCGCGGCGATCTGCGCCCCGAGCCCACCCTTTTTTTAAACCAATTAGAGCCTCAGGCTCTAATCATGTGCTTAGAAAAAAAAACAAAAAAACATTGGAATCCATGTGCCTGGCGCCCCGCATGTAGATTAGGGGGCAGGACGGATGGATAGGGGTGGTGGCACCCCTGCACCCTGCATTAGGGGCCACCACTGCTCTCCTTCCCTTCTTCGATTTTTCTCCACATTCACATTCACTGTAAAGTGCAACTTTCCCTGTAAAGTGAATAGCCTATTAACATTTAGTAAATGAACTCCAAAGTTCATGCTATTGCCAAATTATTGCAAAGATCTAAAAAAAAAAAATGGGGCACTCCAAGATTCAAGTAAAGCCCCATTCACATGGGGTGTACTATTGCATACATACCTGAAAGCACACAGTTTGAGCAGTGGAGTACATGCAGTTACTGTGTCTCAATTCACATCAATGGGACTGCTTGCATGGAGATGCATGGAACACCTGTGCATCCCCATGCACCTAAATGTAGCGCCCATCCCAAAAGGTCGGGACGCTATTTAAATTTAGACGGATGTCTGAGCCAGTAGTTGGGCTCAGGCAGTTGATTTACTTTGAAATTCGCCTCTGTCTTAGTCATGGTTTGCCTGGTAGTGATTTCCCTTTTTGCCTGTAGGTGGCGTTACCACCTCGGGCACCTGTTGGAACACGGGCAGACCATGGTACATTGAGCAGCCCATCTCAGCAGTGGTATAGTGGGAGTGGTGAACCCGCTGTGCCTGCCAGGAGGGGGTACTTAAGGGGCAGGCGCCATTGATTGGGGTCCGTCTCGCCCCGTAGCCTTTCGGGCGTGAGGTGTGTGTGTGTGTGGTCTTGGTCTCAGGGCCACATTGGCCCGATGCTGCATCGCTACCTAGTAGGCCCAGCTAGTCTGGCTGGGGCCTATATCCAGAGAAGGGATCCCAAAGTGTCCATCCAAATGGGGAGGAAGCATCTTAATGAAGGAGACCAGGGGAGGATCTGCCCCGGAGGAGACCGGCAAAACACTGCTGTCTCGGGTGAGGCCTGGCAACTTTATTAAGGAGGGATCCATTATACTACAAGCCCTGCAGTTCGCCGGATTGGCTTAAAGGCTCTTTAAACTGTACGGCTGGAAGTTTGGGACTTTGAAATCCTGTGGCAGAGGATTCCTGGACTATCCATTTGATCACTTCAAACAGGTCTGTGGCAGAGACTTGGTACCCTTAAACAGGTCTGTGGCAGAGACCTGCTTCATATTGGGCAGTCTGTGGCAGAGACAGCCCTCTTGCTGATTCGTGTGTCATCCCGGCTGCTAGGCCATGTGAGAGGGTATATCCGGGTGACCAATACCCACTCTAACATTGAGAGTGGTGAGTGGCTTTGATCTTAGACTGTTATATCTTGTGGCAAGTGCCTGAACCTTCCCCTACTCTTCTATACCTTCTACTTCTTAACGTTTACTGCATAAGAAAAATAAAGCCTAACTGTTTGAGGTTTTACATCTGTGTGGACATTGCATTACTACAGACTTTCCTACCCGGACAACGCAGCTGAAGAGGTAACGAGCAAAACCCATAACTAACCAGCGGCCCTGAAGGGGGTATTGCTACATAAACATGGTCTCACATAAGCTTCTGCTGAGGTTCAGCTTTAAATGATTATTTTTAAACAACAATTTTATAGAAACGGTATAAAAATTATATGAAACATAAGCTGAAAAATGTATAAAGTTTAAAAAACAAAAAATAAATTGTACCCTAAACCATTATCATTTCTCTTTAATATTATCTTTGAATAGGGTTGAGCAGACACCTGGATGTTCGGGTTCGACGGGTTCGGCCGAACTTCGGAATAAAGTTAGAGTTCGGGACCCGAACTTGACCCGAACTTGACCCCGAACCCTATTGAAGTCAATAGGGACCCGAACTTTTGAGGACTAAAATGGCTCTAAAAAAGTAATGGAAAGGGCTAGAGGGCTGCAAATGGCAGAAAAATGTTGTTAAGAGCATGACAAGAACTCTGCAAACAAACGTGGATAGGGAAATAACTTAAAATTAGAGTTGAGCGGACACCTGGATGTTCGGGTTCGACGGATTCGGCCGAACTTCGGAAAAAAGTTCGGGTTCGGGACCGAACTTTAACCCGAACCCGAACCCCATTGAAGTCAATGGGGACCTGGACTAAAAAGGACTAAAAAGGCTCTAAAAAAGTAATGGAAAGGGCTAGAGGGCTGCAAATGGCAGCAAAATGTTGTTAAGAGCATGGCAAGTGCTCTGCAAACAAATGTGGATAGGGAAATAACTTAACCACTTAACGACCGCTCACTGTATATATACGTCGGCAGAATGGCACCGACAGGCACAATCACGTAGAGTGTACGTGATTGCCTTTGTATAGTTGGGGGGTCCAATCGGACCCCCCTCCTATACAGTGAGCGGTGGCTAAGTGCCCGGGAGCGTTCCGGGATGAGGGGGCAGCCATTCGTTTCTGGCCACCCCCTCGCGATCGCTCCCGGCGAATGGAAATGCCCCCTCTGTCTGTGTCAGACAGAGGGAGCAGGAGGAAGTGATGTCATCTCTGGTGCGGCGCTCACATATACCGAGCGCCGTACAAGAGAAGACATCAGGTCAGTGCACACAACACTACACTGACACCAGGACACATAGGGACATAAATCGCCCCCCCCAGGCCCCCCCAGACACCCCCCAGATCACCCCCCCAGCCCCCAGTCACAGTGTCACTGATTGCAGTGACCATTTATTTAGTGATCACTGCAATCAGTGACATTTGTGACTGTAAAAGTGTCGCCAAAGTTTAGTCTTAGGTCCAGTGTAGCCCCCTAACCCCCCCTAATAAAGGTTTAACCCCCTGATCACCCCCCAGATAACCCTTTCACCCCCTATCACCACTGTCGCTAAGCGATCATTTTTCTGATCGCTGTCTTAGCGTCAGTGATGCCGATCGGCAGCCAGTAATTTTTTTTAGGTTCGCCGCATGTTTTTATAGCGTCAGGTACCCCAATATATTATCTAATAAAGGTTTAACCCCCTTGATCGCCCCCCAGGTAACCCTTTCACCCCCTATCACCACTGTCACTAAGCGATCGTTTTTCTAAACGCTGTCTTAGTGTCTGTGATGCAGATCGGTAGCCGGTAATTTTTTTTAGGTTCGCCGCAGGTTTTTATAGCGTCAGGTACCCCAATATATTATCTAATAAAGGTTTAACCCCCTTGATCGCCCCCCAGGTAACCCTTTCACCCCCTATCACCACTGTCGCTAAGCAATTGTTTTTCTAAACGCTGTCTTAGTGTCGGTGATGCAGATCGGTAGCCAGTAATTTTTTTTAGGTTCGCCGCATGTTTTTATAGCGTCAGGTACCCCAATATATTATCTAATAAAGGTTTAACCCCCTTGATCGCCCCCCAGGTAACCCTTTCACCCCCATCACCACTGTCGCTAAGCGATCGTTTTTCTAAACGCTGTCTTAGTGTCGGTGATGCAGATCGGTAGCTGGTAATTTTTTTTAGGTTCGTCGCAGGTTTTTATAGCGTCAGGTACCCCAATATATTATCTAATTAAGGTTTAACCCCCTTGATCGCCCCCCAGGTAACCCTTTCACCCCCTATCACCACTGTCGCTAAGCGATCGTTTTTCTAAACGCTGTCTTAGTGTCGGTGATGCAGATCGGTAGCCAGTAATTTTTTTTAGGTTCGCCGCATGTTTTTATAGCGTCAGGTACCCCAATATATTATCTAATAAAGGTTTAACCCCCTTGATCGCCCCCCAGGTAACCCTTTCACCCCCATCACCACTGTCGCTAAGCAATCGTTTTTCTAAACGCTGTCTTAGTGTCGGTGATGCAGATCGGTAGCTGGTAATTTTTTTTAGGTTCGCCGCAGGTTTTTATAGCGTCAGGTACCCCAATATTTTATCTAATAAAGGTTTTAACCCCCTGATTGCCCCTAGTTAACCCTTTCACCAGTGATCACCATATAAGTGTTACGGGTGACGCTGGTTAGTTAGTTTGCTTTTTATAGTGTCAGGGCACCCGCCGTGTATATAACCCAATAAAGGTTTAACCCCCTGATCGCCCGGCGGGTGATATCAATTAGGTTTTAGCGTCAGAGAGGGTCTGCGTCACACTCCAGGCAGCGTCAGGTTAGTGCCAGTAACGCTAACACCCACGCGTGAAGCATAGACCCCCCTTAGTGGTACAGTATCTGAACAGATCAATATCTGATCTGATCAGATCTATACTAGCGTCCCCAGCAGTTTAGGGTTCCCAAAAACGCAGTGTTAGCGGGATCAGCCCAGATACCTGCTGGCACCTGCGTTTTGCCCCTCCGTCCAGCCCAGGCCACCCAAGTGCAGTATCGATCGATCTCTGTCACTTACAAAACAAAAACACACATAACTGCAGCGTTCGCAGAGACAGGCCTGATCCCTGCGACTCCAGTGCTGTAGGAGGTGATTTCACCACCACAGTTAAAAAAAAAAAGCAAATATGCCGAAGCATTGGGGCAGCAGGGGCGGAGGAGCGATTTTGCTCCTAATGCCGTGTACATACGGTCGAAATTCCGACGGAGGCTTGCCCGTGGAAAAGTCCGACCATGTGTGTGCGGCATAACTTTTTTGCGGGAGGATGCCCACATGCTTCGGCATATATAAATGGTGCGTGTATGCCCATCATTGGAAGTGGGTGGATGAAGGGCGGTATTCTAATGGTGGGCATACCCACCGATCAATCTCTTTTTTCGTTCAGCCAACTGGCTGCATGAAAAAAAAAGATTACAATACATGTCCAACAAGGACCAGCAACGTACTGGTATGTTGCTGGACTTTGAATGTTTATACCAGAATGATGCCTGCGGGTTTAGGTATCATCTTGGTATCATTCTTTTCAGCCTGCGGCCGGCTTTCATGTAAAAGCAATCCTAGCAGCTAATTAGCCTCTGGACTGCTTTAACAAGCAGTGGGAGGGAATGCCTCCCCGGATATAAAAAGCGCCATTGGGAAATTGGGAAAGCATTTTATCACACCGATCTTGGTGTGGTCAGATGCTTTGAGGGCAGAGGAAAAATCTAGGGTCTAGAAGACCCCAGTTTTTTCAAAAAAAGAGTACCTGTCACTACCTATTGCTATCATAGGGGATATTTACATTCCCTGAGATAACAATAAAAATGATAAAAAAAAAAAATACTTGGAAGGAACAATTTAAAAATAAAATAAAAAAGCAAAATTAATAATAAAAAAAAAAGAAAAAAAAAAAAAGCACCCCTGTCCTGCCCTGCTCTTGCCCAATGGCGAACGCAAGCGTCGGTCTGGCGTCATATGTAAACAGCAATTGCACCATGCATGTGAGGTATCACTGCGAAGGTCAGATCGAGGGCAATCATTTTAGCAGTAGACCTCCTCTGTAAATCTACTGGGGTAACCTGTAAAGGCTTTTAAAGGCTTTTAAAAATGTATGTAGTTTGTCGCCAATGCGCGTTTGTGCGAAATTTTAAAGCATGTCGTGTTTGGTATCTATGTACTTGGCCTAAGATCATCTTTTTTATTTCATCAAACATTTGGGCAATATAGTGTGTTTTAGTGCATTAAAATTTAAAAAAGTGTATTTTTTAACCCAAAAAATGCGTTTGAAAAATCGCTGCGCAAATACTGTGTAGAAAAAAAAAATGCAACACCCACCATTTTAATCTGTAGGGCCTTTGCTTTAAAAATATATATAATGTTTGGGGGTTCAACATAATTTTATTGCAAAAAAAAAATGTTTTCATGTAAACAAAAAGTGTCAAAAAGGGCTTTGTCTTCAAGTGGTTAGAAGAGTGGATGTAAGCTTCCTAATGTTGTGTATAAAATGCCAGAACAGTTCAAAACCCCCCCAAATTACCCCATTTTGGAAAGTAGACACCCCAAGCTATATACTGAGAGGCATGTCGAGTCCATGGAATATTTTATATGTTGACACAAGTTGCGGAAAAACGACAATTTTTTATTTTTTTTTGCACAAAGTTGTCACTAAATGATATATTGCTCAAACATGCCATGGGCATATGTGGAATTACACCCCAAAATACATTCTGTTGCTTCTCCTGAGTACGGGGATACCACATGTGTGAGACTTTTTGGGAGCCTAGCCACGTACGGGACCCCAAAAACCAAGCACCGCCTTCAGGCTTTCTAAGGGTGTAAATTTTTGATTTCACTTCTCACTGCCTATCACAGTTTCGGAGGCCATGGAATGCCCAGATAGCACAAAACCCCCCCAAATGACCACATTTTGGAAAGTAGACACCCCAAGCTATTTGCTGAGAGGTATTGTGAGTATTTTGCAGATCTCGCTTTTTGTCACAAAGTTTTGAAAATTGAAAAAAAAAAAAATATATATATATTTTCTTTCTTCATTTTCAAAAACAAATAAGAGCTGTAAAATACTCGCCATTCCTCTCAGCAAATAGCTTTGGGTGTCTATATTCCAAAATGGGATCATTTGGGGGTGGTTTTGTGCGATTTTGGCAGTTTATGGCCTTCAAAACTGTGATAGGTAGTGAGGAGTGAAATCAAAAATTGTGCCTAGAAATCCTGAAGGCGGTGCTTGGTTTTCGGGGTCCCTTACGCGGCTAGGCTCCTAAAAAGTCCCACACATGTGGTATCCCCGTACTCAGGAGAAGCAGAAAAATGTATTTTGGGGTGTAATTCCACATATAACCATGGCATGTGTGAGCAATATATCATTTAGTGACAACTTTTTGTAATTTTTTTCTTTTTTTTTGTCATTATTCAATCACTTGGGACAAAAAAAATATATTCAATGGGCTCAACAGGCCTCTCAGCAATTTCCTTGGGGTGTCTACTTTCTAAAATGGGGTCATTTGGGGGGGTTTTGTGCTATTTTGGCATTTTATGGCCTTCAAAACTGTGATAGGTAGTGAGGAGTGAAATCAAAAATTTGCGCCCTTAGAAATCCTGAAGGCGGTGCTTGGTTTTCGGGGTCCCGTACGTGGCTAGGCTCCCAAAAAGTCCCACACATGTGGTATCCCCGTACTCAGGAGAAGCAGCAAAATGTATTTTGGGGTGAAATTCCACATATAACCATGGCATGTGTGAGCAATATATCATTTAGTGACAACTTTTTGTAATTTTTTTTTTTTTTTTTTTTAGTCATTATTCAATCACTTGGGACAAAAAAAAAAAATTCAATGGGCTCAACATGCCTCTCAGCAATTTCCTTGGGGTGTCTACTTTCCAAAATGGGGTCATTTGGGGGGGTTTTGTACTGCCCTGTCATTTTAGCACCTCAAGAAATCAGATAGGCAGTCATAAATTTAAAGCTGTGTAAATTTCAGAAAATGTACCCTAGTTTTTAAACTCTATAACTTTTGCGCAAACCAATAAATATACGCTTATTGACATTTTTTTACTAAAAACATGTGGCTGAATACATTTTGGCCTAAATGTATGACTACAATTGAGTTTATTCGATTTTTCTTATAACAAAAAGTAGAAAATATCATTTTTTTCCAAAATTTTCTGTCTTTTTCCGTTTATATCGCAAAAAATTAAAATCGCAGAGGCAATCAAATACCATTAAAATAAAGCTCTATTTGTGGGAAGAAAAGGACGCAAATTTTGTTTGGGTACAACATTGCATGTCCGCACAATTTACAGTTAAAGCAGCGCAGTGCAAAATTCAGAATTCACCTCTGGTCCTTTAGCTACCAAATGGTCCGGGGCTTAAGTGGTTAAAATAACATAAAAAAAATTAAAAAAATTAAAAAATATGCTGGAGGCCCCCTTTTCAGCAGAAGAGGTACGGGAAGTCATTAAGAACCTCAGAAACTCAACGGCACGATGCCACACATATGGTGGGCATGACCCAGAATACGCCCTTTCTGGAATAAATTATTCAATTTAATGGATAAGCTAGTGGGAAAATAAAATACTTTGAAATAAAAATGTAGCGGGGTGCTAAATTTAAGGGAAGTGTTTGAGTGGCAAATATGCTCAAAAACCCTAATTCTGTAGGATTCATGGACCATTTTGTCCTCGGGGGACAGTATTGGTGTGCAGTTCCCTGCGGCCTACAGGTGGCACTGCCATGGTAGGCTAGGGTTGAACCGCCGATACAGTGCTGTGCCTTTTGTGTCCCCTCTTGGCATTAGTACAGCGGGGCGGGGAACCTGCTGTGCATGCCGGGAGAGCATATAAAAGGGGCAGACCTTTGGCCTGGTGGCTGATGTCCAGTGGGGTCCACGCCCAGGTGCCTTCGGCCTGGGTGCATGTGTTCCTGTTCCATCTCGGGTACCTTTAGCCCGGGGTGAGGTACTATCCTGGAGTTCCTGCTGCCCTGGGTAGGGAGGCCTAGGTGCGGGAGTAAAGCCTGGAGTCCAGAGCCTTCGTCTGGAGTCCGCTAAGGGTCGAGGAGTCTTAGGGTGCCACCTCGTGTAGGGGACCATGTTCCAGGGAAGGGAGGATCAATCTGATGGACCGATGCGGGAGTCACGGTGAAGGAAGGGTCTGTTGACTCCCTGGAGAGATGTCTTCCCCTTGATATGGGCTAGGTTCGTAGAAGGAGAAGCTCAAGGTCATCTTGACTGTATCAGAGGCCTTATTCACCCGGCCCGTGGCAGGGGCCTTATACACCCTGGTCTGTGGCAGAGACCAAAGTTCTCCAGGTCCGTGGCAGGGGCCTTGTACACCCTGTCTGTGGCAGAGACCAACCTCAAGGTCTGTGGCAGAGACCGTGCACCTAAAACTGTTTGAGAAACCTAAGCAGTGAAGTGAATGTGCTACGTTTGTGCCTGGACCTCCTCCACACCTTAAGCTGTCCTGTTTCTTTGCTCTAACCTTTTCTATCCGAGTAGAG
Source organism: Rana muscosa (assembly GCA_029206835.1). NCBI lineage: Eukaryota > Metazoa > Chordata > Amphibia > Anura > Ranidae > Rana > Rana muscosa. The sequence continues at coordinate 101,251,475 of JARGYO010005626.1, read as the reverse complement.
TTTATTTTGCCATGAGAGAATAAGAGTTGTAATTTCAGCTGGTGTGGACATTGACTTTACTCGGAATTAAAGGACTTGCCTCTACCTACAGTAGAGGTGAGAATCATCCTCTGGAGGAGCTTTGACTCTGGCTGTGGACACGGCCCGTCAAGTACACCGCTCAACCTCTTTATATAGGAGGGTACGGGCTGGTAGTGCGGTGTGCCTTTCTCCCTCCTGCGAGGAGCCAACAACATAAAGGCAGGTAAGGGGGAAAGGATCTGTGCGCTACAAAAAAATAAAATAAAAATTATAATCTTGACCTAGGAGGACGAGGTCCATATGGAGTAGGAGGTTGAGGTGGCGGTGGATGTGGCTGTGTAGGTGGAAGTGGCGGTGGAGGAGGACGAGGTAGCCAACACTGGTTCAAAAATACAACAATGGCTGGGTAAGGCCGGTGATGTGTCGAATTCTGTCCCCCGTCAAATAGTGTCCACCCTGTACTGCGCTTGCTCAGTATGTAGGACAAGGGGATTTCGAAAATCTCCCAAGACGAACGGCGCCTGCGTGGTGAGTTCAGGTGAAGGCCACACCATCTGTGGTTCAAGCCGAGCCAAGTGAGGCCGTGCCCGAAGCGTGGCGATCGAACCGAGCCCGTGAGGGGCCCTGTTACTATGTGCTACCGTATGTCCACTTGGATGGTGGGGCTTGAACCTGCACTCACAGCGCAGGCGCCGTTCATCTTCGGAGATTTTGTGAATCTCCTTGTCCTCTGTACTGCGCAAGCGCTTCACCTTCGCAGTATGGGCCGGACACAATCCGATGGCCGGACAGTTTTTGTCACAACACCGGTATACATGTCTATTCTGCACAAGGTACGGACAAGTCCTGTGGGATCCATGCCTGGTTCATTTTAATGAACGTGAGCTTGTCCACATTGGCTCTGGACAGGCGGCTGCGCTTGTCTGTGATAACGCCCCCTGCCGTGCTAAATACACGTTCAGATAATACACTGGCTGCAGGGCAGGCCAGCACCTCCAAGGCATAAAGGGCAAGCTCAGGCCATGTGCCCAATTTGGAGACCCAGAAGTTAAAGGGGGCAGACCCGTCATCCAGTACGTGTAGGCCTGTGGACACATACTGCTCAACCATGTTGTTTTTTTAGTATAGCACAGTAGAAGAAAACTATATAGAAATTGTTTATTTCACACCTCCACATATGTATAACACACTGCAAAATGTTTTTTGTGGCCCTAAATGGCGTTTTTTGGAAGACCACAACACACCCACAGTATGTAACCGCTGAATCGCACAGCTACAGAACTGCAGAAAATGCTATTCAAAAAAAATGTTTTTTTTTTAGTATAGCACAGTAGAAGAAAACTATATAGAAATTGTTTATTTCACACACCTCCACATATGTATAACACACTGCAAAATATTTTTTGTGGCCCTAAATGGCGTTTTTTGGAAGACCACAACACCCACAGTACGTAACCGCTGAATCGCAAAGCTACAGAACTGCAGAAAATGCTATTCAAAAAAAATATTGTTTTTTTAGTATAGCACAGTAGAAGAAAACTATATAGAAATTGTTTATTTCACACACCTCCACATATGTATAACACACTGCAAAATATTTTTTGTGGCCCTAAATGGCGTTTTTTGGAAGACCACAACACTAAACGGGTCTTTTTTTGCACGAGCAAAATAAAATGCAAATTTTATTTTTTTTGCCCTTAATGGGTCTTTTGGAAAAGAGCACAATAAAGTGCCTTTTTTTTTGCCCTAAATGGATCTTTTTCCAAGAGCAGAATACACCCACAGTATGGAAACGGTGTATCTCTCAACGTAATATATGCAGTGCTGGTGCACTGAGCTTGCAGATAAAAGGTAGATTTTCTCTGACACTGGGCTCATGGCAGTGTAAAAAGACTGCACTGCAACACAAACAGGTAAACCTATGCAGATCGCTGAGTTATATCTCTGAATCTGGACTCCTATTCCTATATAATATATCTCTCTCCCTAAAAGCAAAAAACAGGAACCTGGCCCTACACTACACTGTCTCTCTATCTTTTCCCTCAGATTCCAGAATCAGGACTAACTCATGTATTTTTCAATCTCTCCCTAAAAGCAGCAGCAGCAGACAAGATCCTCTCCCTATCTATTCTGAAGCAGAGTGACGCGTGTGCTGTGTGCCTCTAGCTTATATAGAAGCTGGGTCACATGTTGCACTGACCAATCACAGCCATGCCATTAGTAGGCATGGCTATGATGGCTTCTAAGGGCACACCAGCTAATCAAAAGGTTATTGGCTGGCCCCTGAAGCATTTCTAACTGCGCCATTAGATTGCCGAATCCGAACCCGGACTTTCGCGCAAAGTCCGGGTTCGGGTTCGGGAAAAAGCTAAAGTTCGGTACGGACCCGAACTTTACAGTTCGGGTTCGCTCAACCCTACTTAAAATAACATGGGTGGGAGACAATGTGGAGGAACTGGAGGCACTGTCAACAACCCAATCTACTATTGCCTGTACTTGTCCTGGGCCGCGCCTCAACATTCGTAGAGCCGCATTAGGCCAGACCAAATACCGCTGCAGGCTCTGTCGCCTACTCGCACCTGAGGAAGGTGTTTCACTTGTGCGTGTAGCTGGCACAGATCGACCACGTCCTCTCCCTGCAACAGGAGCTCCACCAGCAGCACCACGACCGGGGCCACGTCCCTTATTTGACGGTCTCCTCATATTTCAGAAATTTAGGATCTTGCCCTAAATGGGTGTTTTTTGAATAGAAGAAAAGAGCAACAGTATTTAAAGGGTGTATCTCACAGGTACAGATATGCAGAAAACGCACCAAAAAAAATAATTTTTGCCCTAAATTATTATGTTTTTTGAAGAGCAGAATAGGAGAACAGTATCTAAAGTGTGTATCTCACACGTACCGATATGCAGAAAATGCACTAAAAAATTATTTTTTGCCCTAAATTATTATTTTTTGGAATAGCAAAATAGGATAACAGTATCTAAAGGGTGTATCTCACACGTACAGATATGCAGTGCTGGTGCACTGAGCTTGCATAAAATGCCCGCCAAAGCCAACCTAACTAACAGATGGATAAAAGTTATCTTTTCTCTGGCACTGGGCTCAGGGCAGGATAAAAAGATTGTGCACTGCACCCACACAACAAAAGCAAGGTAGATCGCTGAGTAATTTGATTTCTGAATCAGGACTCCTATCTAATTCTCTCCCTCAAAGCAGCAGCAGCAGCAACCTTTCCCTACACTAACTGAAGCAGAGTGACGTGCTGTGCTATGTGCCTCTAGCTTATATAGAGGCTGGGTCACATGCTGCACTGGCCAATCACAGCCATGCCATTAGCAGGCATGGCTGTGATGGCTTCTAAGGGCACACAAGTTAAACAAATGTTGATTGGCTGCCCTGCAGCTTTTTAAAATGGGCCATTACATTGCCGAACACCGAACCCGAACATACAGTACATTGTTCAGGTTCGTGTCCGGGTACCAAAAACCCGAAAGTCCGGTACGAACCCGAAATTTACAGTTCGGGTTCGCTCAACCCTATCTTTGAATAAACTTTATATAATATCTATATTCTATCTATCTTTCTGTATGTCTGTTTGGCTAGCTATGTTTATTTCAGTCTTTGAGTCTAAAGTTTGGAGGGAACTTGCAAGATGCTGCTTTACATTTTGTTATAACATTGTGTGGCTGATTTACTAAAACTGGAGAGTGCAAAATCTAATGCGGCTCTGCATAGAAACCAATCAGCTTCCAGTTTTTTTTTGTCAAAGCTTAAAGTCTTTGTTAACTCAAAATTATAACTCCCTGCCAGCCCTTCTATTATAGGCAAACATACCACATGTAAGCCTTTTATCAAAACGAGGATTGTACATACTTATTTAGAGCTATCTTCAGGCTGGTCACGTGACTCGCAGAGGGTCTGAGATCTCCCTCTGATGTCAGCTGGGGAGGTCCCATGGCCGATCAGCCCCTCCTATAGAAGCCCTGTTTCGGAGATGTAAATTGGCCGCGAGTCACATGACCGGCCTGAAGATAGCACTAAAAATGTATTTACAATCCTCGTTTTTAGAAAAAACGTACACAGTGTGGTATGCCTGCCTATAATACAGAGGCTGGTGGTGAGCATTGTAAGTTTATTTTTAATAATAGCAGCGGGGCAGAGACACAGAACACAGAGCTGACAGGCAGGGAGGAGGGGGTGAGGGGAAGAGAGGAGAGCAGGGAGGAGAGCTGTGGATGACGGAGGCACGTGCGCTAACCACGGTGGTCAGGGGTCAGCAGCCCTGATTATCGTGGTCAGTGCAGAGAGGGGGTATACAAGAAGTGGCAGGATCAGCCAGGTTTTTTTTACAGTTTAGAATGGGGCAGATTTTTTTTTTGGGGCTAACAAACACTTTAATTGAACAAGCTAAAGTTAGAAGCTGATTGGTTACCATGCACAGCTGCACCATATTTTTCACTCTCGAGTTTTAGTAAATCAACCCGTGTGTTTAGGCATTAAAAAAGTCATAAAAAAATAAAACTGGTAACCAAGTAAGAAGCATATTAAAAAGAAAATGAAAAAATGAGAATGTGTTTTCTGAGTCATTCTCACAAGCTTTAGTGTCCCTGGCCAGATCATGACACAATATTGCAGAAATGTATTAGTCAGTGGGTGTGTTATAACTTTAATCTAATTGCTATGTTTTTACACAATCTTCACTTAATAATTTGCATCATTAAATTCTCTGCAACAACTCTTGTACAAACAACCATGTACAGAGATAGTCAATAAAACAATAAAGCTATAAGAGGCTTATTTGAAAAGGTCAGCAAAGAAATATATATATATTTTTTGCTTGATCTCTTCACAAAATGTTTGTTTTCACACCATTTTATAGGTAGCTGATATGTCCAACTGCTATGAAAAAACTGGCAAAAAGAAAACTGAGAGTGGTAAAAAGCAGCAAAAAATGGGCAAACCTTCAGCGAAAAAAAAATGCAATGTTTTTCTAAACTGAAAAAATATGTCTAGAAAATATTTTACTAAATTCTTTTTAATTAAAGTGATTAAAATATGCCAGAAATCTAGAGAAACTACCCTTTAGCCCAGGTTCACACTGGGCTGCGGGAGTGAAGCCGTGCAAGTTCAGCTGAACTCGCACAATTTCACTCTCGCTGGCAGTCCCGATTTCAGCCGCGATTACAAAGACATCTGACACAGATGTCAATGTAAATCACGGCCGAAATCGCAAAAAGTAGTACAGAAACTACTTTTTGTAATCGGTGCAGCGTTGCAAATGTGGCGTTGCACCGAATAGGACGGTGCCATTGCCGGCAATTTGCGGCAAATATTGGCGTTTTGACATGCGATTTGACATGCCAAATCGCATGTCAAAACGCACCAGTGTGAACCAGGGCTAAGAGTGTTAGTAAACTCTTGGAATTTAAAATCTGCCAACAGGCAGGCTTGTCATAAATACCCCTCACCTGACAGCGGGTAATGTGATCAGAGCCACACATGCACAGCTCTGAGCTCAGTACAAATTTACAGCCTGCTCTGTGTGCAGCCCCTAGATGACAATTCCTTGTTGTGTCATAGTCATCTTTGAATGCCAGGATGCATGCAGCCATTCAGTGTCATTAGTCGCTAGGCTGCTGGTAACCATATGTGTCCTAGTAACCAAGGATGCTGTGCAGGGTGGCCATCTGCATCCTAACAACTGATGATGCACTTGGTTGATAGCACAGTGATATCCTCATAGTCATGGGTTGTTATGGTGCATCGTTAAAGCCAAAATGCAGTGCAGAAAAAAAGTGGGGGTCACCCCAAAATCCATACCAGACCCTTATCCTAGATAGATGTCTGGTATGGATTTTAAGGGGGTACCCCATTCAAGAAAAAAAAAAGTATCATGCAAGAAACAAAAAGTGTGAAGTCCACCAAAATTCATACCAGACTCTTATTCAAGCAAATGGCCTTGCTGGACAGGAAATGGTGGGCACCAAGCTTTCACTTTCCCCCTCAAATCATATCAGGCCACATATCTCCCCCAGACAAAGCACCTTGCCCACATGTTGATGGGGAAAAAGCCTCTTCCGATCATCCCTTTTCTGGTGTATGTTGGGGACTCGCAGGGGGGAAAGAGGCATGGGCGTCTGCAAGGGGGGCAAGTGCCCCCCCGGCAGGGCAGTCGTGCTACCTATGGGCAAGTGCGCACATCAGTCGGGGGCGCCTCGCTGTATGTCCCAGGGTCGGGAGTCACATGGAGTGTCACGGAGTGATGTTGTTTGCGGCCCCTGAGCTGGGGGGAGGCAGTGCGGCCAAAGGCAGGAAATAAAAAGCTCTCCCGCAGCTTGCCTGTTACCTTTCACCTGCCACCTGGAGCGGACAGCGTCTGCATATGCTCAGTCTGACCGGATCACTAATGATTTATCTCCCCTACCTGATGGGCACAGTGGCTGCATTTGATAGAAACGGTGGCTGCATTTAATGGGGCACAGTGGCTGCATTTGATGGGCACAGTGGGGCTGCAATTGATGGAATTTTTCAGTATGTTTGCATCCTCCCCCCCAAAAAATGTTGAGCACCAGCTGCCACTGCACCTGAAGTCTGCACAGGATAGCCTGATAACCTTTAACTGAGTAAAAATAAGAAAAGTTAATTTTTAGGTGTACAGGATCCTTTCTATGTTGGCCCTATGAGATAAGTTGGCCTCTAAAAAGATACAAATAATGTATTATATGTTAATAAAAGTAATCAGAATCGAATAAGGGTTGGATTTTGGTCCCCAAACCAAAAACCAAACAAAAGAGGGGGTCGGGCAGTTGGACAATTATAAAAATGCAAGTGTGAAAGGAAGTATAGATTTTATTAACACAAAAACAATATAGTACAGACAAGAATACAGTTTAAAATAGTGACAATCCATATGTATCACCACAGTAGTCATCCCCTGGAGGAGGAGGTCACACTGGGGAGTAGGGGTCACTGGGGGTGTCTCCCCTAGTTTCGCGGCCATTGCCGCTTCGTCAGGAGAACAATCTGCAATTAATTGGCAAACAATCAATAAATAAACAGGTGGCAGGCATAGAGATACTGTCAAGCCTGACATGATGATATATTATGTGGAGGGGGACAAGGGTTGAGCTGCTTACCTACGGCCCCCACAGTCCACGGAAGCAGGAGTTCCAGGTGAAGTCTCTTATGGTGACCAAGGGGGACATGTATGTGAATGGACTTAATATTTAGGGGTATAAGATAGCCGAAAATAGGAGTGTGAAATAACCGTAAATAGTTGTATGGCTAATTGAATTCAAAAGAAGGGTGCACAAATCCGTGATAAATCAGTGGTATAGGGAAATTGGAGAAAGTGAAGTAGTGAGAGTGGTGAAAGTGCATGGTGAGAAAACTGAAAGAGGGGGGGTGGTAAAAGGGGGGGGAGCGGGGAGGTGAGGAAGGGACAATGTGTGTGGGGGATGTACCTGCATTGGTAAATAACAAAGATAAGGGATCCCCGGGAGATGGACCCAGCCGGAGTTGGTGCTTAAACAACATAGTGGTAAGTAACACTGCTGGTAGCGTAAGTGGAAGGAACAGTCGCATTGAAGTTTCAAATTGTAGCCAAAGGTAACCTAAATTAATGGGGGAAGAAAGAGTTATCCCCTGAGTCCACGGGGAACACGGGCCGATTGGGAGGCTGGAGTATGGTCAAAAAGTAAATGGGGGTAAATGAGGGTAAAACTTATTGTCCACTACGTAGAGCAGCAGCGGTCCCGGCGTCCATAAAATTCAAAGCAGGATGGGCCTGCTTAAATATCCCCTACTCAGAGACATCAGTGCACGGCGACCGTCGCCAGCGCACAGTGTCACCGAATCTGAACGCCCGCATGACGTCAGCGTGACAGGATCGCGGTTGCGCATGCGCCCGTGCACTAGGACCAGGGTGCGAGCCCTGTCAATGCAAGGGAAAGTGAGGGACAGCCCCGGGGCGGGGGCTGTTAACCTCATCAGGGCGGGCACTGGGTCGCCGCTGGAGAGGCCCTAGTATTTGAGTGTATGAATGTGAGTTAGGGGCCTTAGTTTGTAAGCTTCTTAAAGGCAGGGACTGATGTGAATGAAAACTGTATATATGCAAAGTGCTGCGTAAATTGATGGGGCTATATAGGCATCTTTAACCGCTTGCCGTCCAGCGCACGACAATATATGTCAGCAGAATGGGCGTACCCCTACGTTCCCTTTAAATCGCGGGCTAGCATTTAACATTTCTACTGCAATTTGCAGCCAGTTATGATTTTTTTTTTTTTTTTTAAACATCCAAAAATTTCAAATTACTCATCACTGTAACCATGGAGATAGTTCACAGAATGACCCCAGCATTGTACAGAATTCAGACATGTAATTTCCTGCTAATGTGATTGGCTTTGTTTAGCAGTTTGAAATGGCATTGATGATGTGATTAAAGCAGGCAGACCCTCCAATTTAGCATTGATACTTCTGTTTATGGAGGCTACTAAAATGGCATGTCTTAGTATATATAGAGCAGTATCAGCATCTGACTCTGCACTTAAAAGAGAAGTATGGACATTTCTACTCACCTAGGTAGATGCAGCATCAAATCAGTCGCTGTATCTGTCCCCCGCCAGCTCTGCAGTGAGAACTGAGCAATCAAAGATCACTGATCGCTCAGTTGTCTCCTTTACTCTGAAGAGAAAGCTGTGACTGTCAGTCACTGGCTCTCTGCTTTGCAACTCCAGCACTTACCGGAACGCCGGGTTATGGAAAGTTGGGAGGAGCTGGCTCACGCTCTCAGCAGGTTGCTGATTGGCTGAGCCAGCTGCCGGTCAAGGCATCTGGGTGCTATGTTCGGGATCTCTTCAGAGCCTGGACCGGCTCTGTGAGGTCATCAGACAGCAGAATTTAGCCCACTGTCGGCTGAAAACAGGTCACAGGAGAGCAGAACTAAGTGCGCTTACGTGACCACCAGGAGAAATATAGCCAAAATAGCTTCCGCAATACTTCTCCTTTCAGTTTGCAAAATTGGTAAAGTGTATATAGGTGGCCTATTGAGGTTTAGTAATTTCACTTTCCTTACATCAGATTAAATGAGGTCAAGTGCCACTGATATGGAATTGGTACTAGGGGCACTCTTGTATGCAAATTTGAACTATCATTGAGAACCTGGCCTCCCCTGCTATTTCACTAATAGCCTATAAAGCTGCCCATTATATTTATGGGCTTGCAGTGAGATTTAGGTGGTGGAGAAGGGAGGAGCTGAGCTCTTGATCATGAGAGATTGTCAAGACTTCACATACTCTGTTAGGCTCCATGCACACTGGCTTAAAAAATGTTCTGCATGTAGAAGCAACTCAATGTTATCCTATGTGTCTATGTACATATGGACGATTACAGGAATATTTTGAGCTCAATGTTTGAGGCAGGAAAAAAAACCTTCTGGTTCGTGTTTCTGATTGGAGATCACTGGCAGAAAAAAATGCCAGTGTTTAGACGTTGTACAAAAAATGCTCTATATGAGCGTTTTTTACTCCCAAGACAAAATACATTTTTTAAGCCTAGTGTGCATGCAGCCTTATGCCGCGTACAGACGATTGGAAATTCCGACAACAAAACTGTGGATTTTTTTCCGACGGATGTTGGCCCAAACTTGTCTTGCATACACACGGTCGCACAAATGTTGTCGGAAATTCCGAACGCCAAGAACGTGGTGACATACAAGACGTACGACGGCACTATTAAAGGGAAGTTCAATACCAGTCGTGTTAGTAGAAGTTTGGTGAGAGACGATTTGCGCTTTTCATCCTCGTGCTTTTCAGTCCGTTACAGCGTGACAAATGTGCTATCTCCATTACGAACGCTAGTTTTACCAGACCGAGCGCTTCCGTCTCGTACTTGATTCAGAGCATGCGTGGAATTTTATGCGTCGGAATTGTCCACATACGATCGGAATTTACGAGAACGGATTTTGTTGTCGGAAAATTTGAGAACCAGCTGTCAAATTTTTGTTGTTGGAAATTCCGACAGCAAATGTCCGATGGAGCCTACACACGGTCGGAATTTCCGACAAAAAGCTCCCATCGAACATTTGTTGTCGGAAATTCCGACCGTGTGTACGCGGCATAACAGTGTAAGATATGCTTAAAGTGGTTGTAAACCCTTACAGACCACTTTTACCTACAGGTAAGCCTAGATTAAGGCTTACCTGTAGGTGCTAGAAATATCTCCTAAGCCTACACGGTTTAGGAGATATTTACACTAGAGACTTGCGCCAATGTCTACGGCGCATGTGCCGTAGACAACGGCGAAGGCACACTTTAGAAACGGCGATCGTGCTGTGCGCGTGACTGGCGGCTCCCATGACTGGCGGCTTCCGCGCTCATGCGCGGAAGTGACGTCATCGCTGCTCCGACCAATCACAGCGCCGGAGCGCGAATCCCCGATAGTAACTCCGGGATGACATGTCGGCAGATGGTGCTCTGTCGGGCACCGCAGAGGGGATTCGATCCCAGGTGAGTATTACACAATGAGCTAGTATGCATACTAGCTCATTATGCCTTTGACTTGCAGGTGTTATTTGTTTTTTGTTTTTAAAGTGGGTTTATAACCACTTTAAAAGCTTGATGCATTCCAGCACTGTAATGATCCACTGTGAACTCCAATGTGGGACTCTACCCAACAGCTCACAGTGGGTGACACCCCAACAGGAGAATCAGCACTGCCTATCTTTTAAGAGGGGCATCCCTGATCCACCTGAATGGCTTTTGCATATCATTCGGTACAGAACGCTATAAGTGCTACTTAGCGTGAAATATGTTAAAGATCTTTTTATGACTGTAGGTGCCCAGTTTATTATTATTATTATTAATTATTATTATTATTATTATTAATAATAATAATAATAATAAAGTATTGTGTATCAAATGCTAGGCTGTACCATCATTCTCTGTTCGATTGAAGTATTTTCCCCATTGACAAGTTGGGTGTGTACCTGGCTGTGGATTGTAGGCACATGTAGAACAATGTAGAGTGGTATTACTGTTTTGCAGGTACATATGTTGGGTGCCAGATCCAAACAAACAATATGTAGGACAGCCAAGGTTTCCAGGTTGTCCCACTGATCCAGGGATCCCAGGAACCCAGTAAACTATCTCAAAGTGGTACATGTGAGGACCCTAGGCAACATCCCTACCCCAATCTCCTCACAATCTTGTGCTCAATGAGCTGGACTAAAGGACAGGGGAGATGGTTTAATAGACACCTGATATCTCCATAACGAGGACCTGTGCTATCACATAGAGGGCTTGTTAGCTCCCTTGTAATAGCAATAAAGCTACTGTAAGTGAAAAAAAATAAGAGTGTGCAGAAGCATACATAGTATGTAAACAGCGATTGCACCACACATGCTAGGCATCACTGCGCACGTCAGGGTGAGAGCAATAATTTGAATGCAATAATTAATGGTTAACTCTAATCTAACGAACTGTAAAGGTTTTTATAATTTCATTTACGGGCATTTTTTTTGTTACAATTGTTTTACGCCATTTCTCAGGCACAATTTTAAGCCTTGACCTGTTTGGTTATTTACTTATAAGGCCTGTACACACGGGCGAGAATCCCGTTGAAAAAAAAACGTTGGTTTTCTCGACGGGATTCCTGGCAAGATTTTCTTGCCAAGCCCTGTGTACACACGCACATTCAAAAGAACCGCCGTTCTTTTGAATGGCAAGAACACGGCGACGTCATCGACTACAACGAGCATGCGCTCGTCACATTCGATGCCGTCGCCGCCATCTTGCTTCACCCTACACTACCCTTGTATGCTACAGCGCATGCGTCAAAGTCTTATCGAGCATGCGCGGGTTTACCTGGAGACAGGTAAGCATACACACACACACACGGTTTTCTCGGTGGAAAACAGGCCGACGAGAATCCCAACGAGAAAATAGAGAGCAGGTTCTCTATTTTTCTCGTTGAGATTCCCGTCAGTTTTCTCTACGAGAAACTATATACACAAACGGAAAAGGAAGGGAAGGGTTTGGGACTTTACATGAGGCATGTATATGTGCATAATGAAAAGGACGAGTATCTGGTTGTACATGGACTACATGTCATAAATCCTTCTGGGAGTAGGCATGTAGCCATGGAATAATAAGTAGAAATTGATAGAACCAATCAATAAATTGCAACCAATATAAACACTACATAATATGCTATAAATTGTATCATATAGATAATATACGTTACATGATTTCCACAAAAATGAATATAATCAATAATAAAATTATAACATATTTAATGTCTTTGATATACATAATTGGATATACATAATTGGTACAAGCAAAAGCAATTAATGAATGAATTTGATACATATACAGGTCCAAGTATACACACGAACGGTTTTCTCTGCAAAAAGCTCTCCCAGCAGTTTTCTTGCTGTTTCTTGCTAAAAAAAACGGTCGTGTGTACGAGGCTGTAGGCTGCTTTCACACTGGGGAACGGGCGGCGTCGGCAGTAAAGTGCTGCTATTTTTAGCGGCGCTTTACCATCGTTTTTGCAGCGGTATTCGCCCGCTAGCGGGGCGCTTTTAACCCCCGCTAGCAGCCGAAAAAGGTTTAAAAGCCACCCGCAGGGCGCCGCTGCGCTGCCCATTAATTTCAATGGGCAGTAGCAGTGGAGAAGATGCTGCTTGCAGGAGTTTTTTTAACGTCCTGCCAGCGCATTGCCTCAGTGTGAAAGCCCTCAGGCTTTCACTCTGAGACTACAGGGGAGCCGTTTTTCAGGCGCTTTACAGGCGCGTTTTTTAGCCCAAAAGCGCCTGAAAAATGCCCCAGTTGTGAAAGGGGTCAAAGTGACTGTAAATGATCGTGTAAAACAACCCATTCAGTTTTAAAAATAGAAACGAAATGCAAAAATCTTTGTTTAGATATAAAAATAAACTTCTAAATACCTTTTTTCCCTTTTTTATAAGGCTCCATTCATATCTCTGTGTTCTGAATCGTGGGCGGAATTGCAGCGATTCCACCCGGGATTCGAAATAGCGGCAAATTGCAGGATGCCTTTGCGTTCCCTGTGACTTCCAAAGGCACCCCAATCGCGGCGCAATTTTTACCATGACTCGGTGAGCGACAGACGCTGTAAAATTGTGCAAATAAAATCGTTGGTCACCTGTCACCCAAAATAATCTCTTGTACTTCTTTTGGGTGACAGGTGTTCTGCAATTCTGTTTGCACGATTTTACAGCGATTGTCGCCTGCCGAATCGCAGTAAAGTCGCGCCACGATTGGGGTGCCATTGGAAGTCAGGCTGCATTCACACTTCAGCGTTTTGAATCGCGGGCAGATTTGCCACGAATCTGCCCGTGATTTGAAAGCGCTGATGTGTGAATGGTAAATCACAGGACTCGCATCTGAGATGGTTTTCATTTGAATGACACCTCAAATCGCGGCATGGGTCTGCCTCGAATGTCACGCGATAAATCGCGCTGCAATCGCGGCAACACGCATTGTGGGAAGCATGCCGCCCAAAAGTAGCTCCTGAACTTTTTTTGGGTGACACGCTTCCCCGATGCGTGATTGCAGCGTGATTTATCGCACGACAATCGTGGCAGACCCATGCCACGATTTGAGGTGTCATTCAAATGAATGGCATCTCAAATGCGAGTCCCGCGATTTGCCATTCACACATCAGTGCTTTCAAATCACGGGCAGATTCGTGGCAAATCTGCCCGCGATTCAAAATGCTGAAATGTAAATGCAGCCTTGCAGGGAACACATGGGCCGGGCGTCCCGCGAATTGCTGCTATTTCGAATCGCGGGCGAAATTGCGGCAATTCCGCCTGCAATTCAGAACGTAGAGATGTGAACGGAGCCTAAGTGATCACATTCCCTCTGTTCTCAGCTGCATAACAGCTTGGGGAGGAAAAGCAGCATCACCCTGAGCTTCTCAGTTAATGGCTGTGCAGCGGGGGGGGGGGGGGGTGTTAGAACAAGCTTGATCATTGGAAGAGAGCAGGCTGAATTAGCATAGCTAGAGAACTGAACACGCTCTGCTCTCCTGCTTAGTATGGACAATTTTTAATAGGAAAGCAGGATCACCTGGGATTTCACATAAAGGAAGCAATACAAAGAGAACAGGATACTTTCTCATACAAGTACATGGTACAGCAGGCACATATCAGGAATATGAAATGTTGAGGTTGTATTAAAGCGTTTGTTACCCCATCGTTTATAGTTTACCACATAATGGGTATTATATTGTGTTTGTGTATACTAAAATGATTATTTTGTACTTTTCTGTAAAAATATAGATTAGATGAACACGCAGCACAAATATGTAACTTAGAAAAATATTTTACAAGGCAGATTTTATCATGTGTGCAAACAATTTAAAAATTGCCCTTATGCAAAAGTGTTTTCCTGGTGCCTTCATGGCAGCATACTAAGGGTTAATGGCTCCGCCCCAATTAACTCACAGGACCACGTAACTCTATAAAAGAAAGAGTTACTCCCCCCTCAGGTATTCTTTTTCCTGTCCTCATCCAAAACTGCAGGATCACAGATCAGCCCTACCTCACCGTCATATGGTGTAACCATTGCAGGTTCATGCTCTCCTGCAGGATGGAGTCCCATCACTTGGATTGCTAAATGCATCACATAAGTATGGGAGCCTGTTTTTCTGTGGATCTTTTTGGGGCCTGTCTAAAACATCCAGGAGCACCTCCTTCTCCTCTGTGGCTTTTGGCTGACTATTCCAGGGCAAGACAGCACAAGGTACCTTTTAGAGCACTTCAGTGGCGTTCTTATTTTTTCCTCATGTGTACCTGACACTGCATTCATGTGCAACTGTCTCCATGTGCACCTAAACACTGCATCTATGTGTACCTAGTGCTGCCTCCATGTGCACCTCACACTGCATACATGTGCACATGGTGATGCCTCCATGTGCACCTAATTCTGCACTCATGAATTTCTGGCCTAACATTGCCTCCCATATGTACCTGGGTGTACACGGTGCTGTGGCGCTAGACGCTATACTCATAGGCGCTGCCTGCAGGTGCGGTCCTCTCCTGA
The DNA here is from genome assembly GCA_029206835.1 of Rana muscosa. Taxonomy (NCBI): domain Eukaryota; kingdom Metazoa; phylum Chordata; class Amphibia; order Anura; family Ranidae; genus Rana; species Rana muscosa. The sequence continues at coordinate 101,236,388 of JARGYO010005626.1, read as the reverse complement.
AGATTCCTTCCATTGGTGGGAGCCGTGAGTGGCCTGATAATACCGCCGGGTGCGCCGCCATTCCCCCCCCCGCCCTGTGGGTGCGGGCGCTTCGCGCGCGTCTCCTTGCACAGTCTCATTATCTCAGGGGTGGAGTCACAGCGGAACGTCACAGCGCATGCGCAGTAGCCTTCTGAGGCCGAGCAGCGGCCATCTTGGTACACCCTGTAGATTGTATGATTTTTTTTGGCTAATTTAAAGCCCGCCAAAGTAAAAATAAGACATCTCCTATTCTCTGCTCCCTCCATTACATTTTCATATAGCCTGACCAGTAGTATTAATGGTACATGTGTATGTATATGTGTGTATGCGCATGCGCACATGTATATGCGTATATCGATGTGTAGGTACATCGGTATATTGGTAAATAATTAATAGTAGTATTAATTAGTATCCCCTTCCTATACCTTTTACGTATTTAGATTTAATCTTAGCCCTAGCCGCTCTATTACAATGCCGCATCAATAAAGATCCTCAACATATCGCTAGGTAAGGGCTGCAACTAACAGGTAAGTTCCTTCATTCAAAGAGCACAGGGCATATGGAAATTTTCTCTGTTTATTTCCGCAAGTCCGCACCGAGAGCCACCCGCAAGGGTTCTCTCGAGGGAAATACCTCCCGCAGTGACGGAGGTCACCCCAGCATACCCCAACCAGGCATGACTCCCAGCGCAATTTTGCATGTCCAGGGGAAAAGCCTGAGTTTGTGGGAACAAGCCCTACTGGGAAAATGGGCGTATGGCCAAGGTCCGCCTAAGGAGGAAAGAGCAATAAAACGGGCTATTTTCTCTCCAGATTGGTTCAGAAGCTGATTCAGAAGGCGAGTCGATTGCAGCCAAAAAGAACATATCAACATTTTGATGTCAGTTTAGTAAAATCGCATCACATTGTTATGTTATTGCATTTAAAGATGCGATTTGTGGGAGGAAGATCCGGTATCCTCTGTCCAAACGGGAGTATATATTGTTTTTTCCCTCACCTGACAAAGCTTCGACCGTTACCTTTACGAGGTCAGGAGAACGAGGGGCGAAAGCACATCGCCTACAATCAATGTCTCAGAAGCAGATGCCCAGCTCCTTGATTCAGATCCGACTTTGAGTGCGTCGGTCATGAGGCTAGCCAAGAATGCAACCATCGATGTCCTGGGGTGCTCCCCCAGAGCCATGCTATACTTCATCATGACCAGAAGGGCATTTCGGCTAAAGCCATGGTGAGTGGACCCATCTGCAATGCAATCCTGATGTCGCATATGATGGAAGGCCCAATTCGGCGATATAAAAAAAATATAGATATTTTTTCCCTAAGATAGGAGAAGAGATTTTGCCTCACGGTCAGTTACCAAACAAAGATCAAGAGAGAAGAGGCTGGTAAGGCTCACGAGCCACCTTTACCAAATTGGACAATTCTTAAGACCGCGTCTTCGTCGGTTGAGAGCCAGAAGTCCTTCTGACCTCCCTGATCCACAGGTCTGGCAGTAACATCAGGCCTTTCGTCTAGGTTTGAGTGGGAAAACTGCAATGGTCCATGCAGCCTCCATGATCCTTTAAGGGCTTATTCGTTTTTGGAAGTTCAATCCATCCTCCACCCCCCTTCTCTCCGACCCACCAAATTCTGATCTCCAAGGGCGAGAAGGAAGCCCTCTTTCAGTGTATTCAAATACTTCTACACCAACAGGCAGTATTGCCAGTACCAAACTTGGAGAAACACCGGGGCTCTACTCCCCAGTCCTTTCTTTTAGTTCCCAGGAAATCAGGGGCTGGAGACTCGTGTTGGATCCAGAGAGGTTGACGGATACGTTTGGGTAGAACATGTCATTCGGTATCCCTAGACACCGTAATTCTGTCAGTACAGACAGATATTTGGATGGTCTCTATAAGTCTCCAGGATTTCTTCCCTTCACATTCTCATCCATCTTTCCAATCTTTTTCCCGGGTTGAAAGTAGGCGATCTGCGCCTCCACTTCCAATATCTTCCCTTAGGGATTTCATCAATCCCCAAAAACCTTCACCAAGGTCTTAGCAACCACCTTGGCTTCCTTCTGGGAAAGGAGGTCAGGGTCCTGCACTTCTTCCAATTCGAGTGACTTATCTGCTCAGTCAATTGACGCCTACGGGTGCAGCTGCAAACTTTAGTCAACATCCCAGTGAAGATGGTGTCACTTCCATCAGAGGATCCCTGAATTGGTACAGAAGGTGGAGGAAGTGAACAGTTGGTGTTTACAATCTCTGTTTGGACTTTCTGGCACAACGAAGAAAGAGGCACCGAAGACAAATGAGAGTTATCGGTGGAAACCAGCCTTGGGGGTGGGCACGGCCTCCCAACCTCCTAGTTCACCGCTCCCTTGACTCATTTTTGCATCTGAAGCAAGTCAACTGGACTGGGGGGTGACACATCACCAAAAGAACCAGTTAGTACAAGGAAGATGGTGTTTCAACTCAGAGTATGATTTCCGATATCCTAGAGCTAAGAGTGGCATGGACGGCGCATCTAGTCCCTCTTCTTGGGAGCAAGTCCATACTGGTTCAGACAGACAAGGCGGCAGTGGCCTATGTTCAAAGCCTAGACGGGATGCACAGCAGATCTCTGTCCAGCGACGTGACCCCAATTAGTTCATGGGCGGAGGACAATTTGGTCAATCTTCAGGCGGCCTACATCCCAGCCCCTGAGAATCAGCTAACCGATCGCCTTTCAAGGTCTTTCAACAGCAACAACGAATAGTCACTAGGCCCGTGGATTGTCCGGTGGATATACCAACAGCGGGGTACTCCCCATTGAGAGCTTTGAGCTTCCCATTCAAAAGCGAAACTCCTTTGCTTTTTATGAGATTCCCTCAAGATTACTCTGATACTGAGTTTCCTCCAGCTTCTATTGTCGGAGAAGGTCACTATCCTGGCAACCATGCCATACTGGGAAAGGGGACAATGGTTTCCACTCTCAGTCAAAATGGCTCGGTGCAGCCCACTTCCGATTCCACACGGTTTCCACTATTAGTCAAATAGCTCAGTACAGCTTCCACACACGGTCAACCTCCCTTTATCAAGACGACTTCTTTCTCCCACGTCCGGGGATCCTGGACTTGAAGCCCTGAAAGCTGAGCAGAGCAGGCTGGGTGACCTAGGGTGCTCGCATGGTGTCACCCAAACATTATTACAACCAAGAGAGTCCTCCACCTATACCATCTTATATTGGGTTTCGAAGGGGATTCACAGAACTGGCAGAATCCAACCATTTCAATCCACTAGGCCCTGGGCTCCAAAGATTCTACTCTTTCTACTAACTGGTCTGGACTTAGGCTGAAGTCTAAAGCACTCTGAAGGTTCAGCCTGTAGCCTTGTCAGCTTTGACGGGCGCACGCTGGGCACTGAATCTTCTCGTAGAACGTTTCCTGAAAACAGTCAAGTCCATGTCCTCCCGGGAAGACTGATACCCCATATGGGTATCTGACAGATGTCTTAGCAGACCCTTCCTTTGCACCCACTAAAGAGTGTGCGTTGGGAGGCATTACATTGGGAACCTACCTTGCTGATTGCCATCATATCAGGTCGTAAGGCGTCAGAAACACAACCTCTAGGGGCACAGGAACCCTACGTCACCTTTTTTCCCAGGCAGGGTAGCCCTACAGCCTATTCACCAGCATGTCTCTAAAGTGTCTGCACTCTACATTCTCAGCCGGGTATGGCTTCTCCTGACTTTCGGAGAAGATCAATCTCCTCAAACTACACGGTTTGGATATAGCCAGATCCCTAAGGCGTTACTTAGAACTAACGCAACAGTTTCACAAAGATCAATGTTCATTTGTTATTGCCAAGGGCGCAAAGAAAGCAATGACGCCCTCCAAGCTAGTCCAAGGATGTATCGAGCTAGTGGTCTCCCAGTCCGAAGTGCGCCGAATGCGCACTCATCACGGGGAAGGTCCTCTGCCTCGGCAACGTTTGGGCTAGGGTCTCTCCAGAGACAATTTGCATGACGGCTAGTTAGTCATCCTTCATCACCTTCATGTCGCACTATACCCTAGGCGCAGCAATCCTTATCTCCTGAGATTTGGGAGGAGGTCTCTTGGAACTATCAGATCTGTAAACTCAGTTAATTGTATTATTGCAGTACCCTCCCTGTAAGCGAGTTAGGTACCCTTAGTATGCTGCCATGAAGGCACCAGGAAAACGGAAAATTGTATACTTACCTTTCCGTAATTTTCCTTTCCTGGTGCCTACCATGGCAGCATACACCCTCCCTTCTATAATCCTTAAAGTTCTGAAGACTAGTTACAAGAATACCTGAGGGGGGAGTAACTCTTTCTTTTATAGAGTTACGTGGTCCTGTGAGTTAATTGGGGCGGAGCCATTAACCCTTAGTATGCTGCCATGGTAGGCACCAGGAAAGGAAAATTACGGAAAGGTAAGTATACAATTTTCCGTTTTTTAGCATTTAGAAAAAATGTCAGACTGTCCCAATGTGGAGACACACAAACTGTTGTGGTCATTAAGGGTTAATGAGAAAGCAATAACAAATCTGATCAGATTTCAGTATTTCTAACTTGCAGGTCCACCTATTAATAACTGTTAGGTCACCTTTTATCATTTGTAGGATAAATTTCACTACTTACCCTTATTAATATTCATATCTTGCTGTTCGCTCGTGGAAGCAAGCAGCAATAATTCACTTAATTGTGTTGTTTGTCTTATTATCAGGATCAATTTTAAAACCCTGGAAAATAGGTTTCAAAATCCCAGCTAAAATTAAAATGGATAATCAGATGGAAATGAGAAAATAAACATTGATTTGCTAAATAAATTAGACACATTCAGTGTTTAGATCTGAAATTGAAACTGTTTCAAAGTTTTATAACATGTTCAGTGGAAAACAAGGAGTAATGTAGAATCCTGTGCACTTTTCAGTACTTCATTATAAAAAGTAGTGATGAGCCGAACACCCCCGGGTTCGGTTCGCACCAGAACCCGCGAACGGACCGAAAGTTCGCACGAACATTAGAACCCTATTAAATACAATGGATGCGAACGTTCGGATTCTAAAGTGCTAATTATAACGACTATTATCCATGTTATTGTCCTAAACAGAGTTTGGGAACCCGGGTTCTGCACCAGGGGACATGTATCAATGCAAAAAGAAGTTTTAAAAACGGACGTTTTCCGGGAGCAGTCATTTTAATGATGCATAAAGTGAAAAAAAAAAAGTCAAATATTCCTTTAAATATTGTACCTGGGGGGTGTCTAAAGTATGCCTGTGAAGTGCCACGTGTTTCCCGTGTTTAGAACTGTCCCTGCACAAAATAACATTTCTAAAGGAGAAAAAAAAGCCATTTAAAACTGCTGGCGGCTTTAATGTAATGTCTGGTCCCGGTAATATGGATGAAAATCTTTAAGAAAAATGGCATAGCTACCCCATCAACCCCCCTACCCCAGCCCATTACCAGCCCCTTTGGTTCTTGTATGGATATTAAGGGGAACCCCGCACACAAAATAAAAAAGGCCCTATATACTCTGAACAGCCGTATACAGGCGGTGCATACAAGACAGGGACTGTAGGTTTGTTCTTATGTAGAATCTGTTTGTAATTTTGAACAGCTACATTGTTTAAGTGTAGCTCCAGGGCAAATACCTATTTTTAAGCTTTTTGTAAAACATAGGGAAGGGTTATCACCCCTGTAACATTTTTTTTGCTGTCTGTGCCCCTGTTCAGAACATTTCACCTCACTTTGCGTCCCAATGACAACTGTTTTTGAAATGTGGTGTTTTTATTGAAACAAGGATTGGTGATAAAGCATCAGTAGAGAGGAGACACCTTTCTCCCATATTAATTCTTACAGGAGAGAATTTTCCTTCCAAGGGGTAGATTTCCTCTCACTTCCTGTTGTCTTCTTCCGTTTGCAAGTAGTAGTCGTTTGTAAGTTGGATGTTTGAAAGTAGGGACCTGCCGTATATACTCTGCAGAAATTGGCCCCTTAGGTGTTGGTGTTGGCACAACACTGTAAGCACTCACAGTTACTCTTGGTGGGTGCTGGAACGCCCTGCTGTCAACTATTATATCAGGAATTGTAATAACATATAATTGTTGAACAGTGGTAGTAAAAATTGGGCCTTTGATGGTGGTGCTGGTGCCACAACACTGTAAGGCCTGACAGTTACTCTTGGTGGGCGCAGCAATGGGCCCTGCTGTGAATTATTAGATCAATAATTATAATTGCATGCCCCTGTTGAACAGGGGCTGAAAAATTGGGCCTTTGGTGGTGGTGTTGACACAACACTGTAAGGCCTGACAGTTACTCTTGGTGGGCGCAGCAATGGGCCCTGCTGTGAATTATTAGATCAATAATTATAATTGCATGCCCCTGTTGAACAGGGGCTGAAAAATTGGGCCTTTGGTGGTGGTGGTGGTGGTGATTAGGCTTGTGCAATTCGTTTCGTAACGAATTGAAATTCGTCCGAATTTAGCAACTTTCGGACATTCGGAAGCATTCGAATTTCCGAACAAAGCAATTACGAATAAGACCGAATCCGAAATAAATTATACCGCAAATAGCGAATGCCCGAATGTCTTCGGCATAATTCGTTATGAAAAAGTTACGAATGTACGAATCCATACGAAGCACAATAACACTCACTCTGCTCTGCTCTCTGCTTCTCCCACACCGTGCTGAACTCCCTCTCAAAATGGTGTACAGGGGCGGAGGTTATAGCCGCATGTAAAAAACGAAAGTAAAATACGAGATTTCGAATCCATTCGAAGCACAATAACACTCACTCTGCTCTGCTCTCTGCTTCTCCCTCACCGTGCTGAACCCTCTGAAAATGGTGTACAGGGGCGGAGCCTATAGCCGCATGTTAAAAACGAAAGTAAAATACGAGATTTCGAATCGTTACAAATAACCGCAATGTATTTAGAAAAGTACAAATCCATTCGAAGCACATTAGGCATAATAGGCAGCGTCGTTGTGAGAGAGACACGGAAAATTACGAATCAACGAACCAAAAAAAAGTTACGAAAGTAGGAGTTGTGTCCAGAATCAACGAAAAACAACGTACTCTACCGAAAGTACGAACCCAAAAAAAGTTACGAAAGTAGGAGTTGTGTCCAGAATCAACGAAAAACAACGTACTCTACCGAAAGTACGAATTATAAAGCAACAAAAAATTCAACGAAAAATGTCGCTTGCAAAAATACGAATGAGTCCGAACACGAAAAATCCCGTCTAGCAAAATTACGAATGATTACGAATCAACAGGACCGGAAAGAAACGAACCGAAACGGAACGAATTTTTCCGTTGTGCACAAGTCTAGTGGTGATGGTGGTGCTGGAGCCACAACACTGTAAGGCCTGACAGTTACTCTTGGTGGGTGCAGCAATGGGCCCTGCTGTGAATTATTAGATCAATAATTATAATTGCATGCCCCTGTTGAACAGGGGCTGAAAAATTGGGCCTTAGGCACTGGTGGCACAACACTGCAACCCCTCACAGATACTGTACTTGGAGCACAGCAATGAGGCCTGTTGCAAAGTATTGCATCAAAAATTGTAATTACACGCCCCTGTTAAACAGGGGCTGAAAAATTGGGCCTTAGCCACTGGTGGCGTCACCCATAAACCAAAATGATCTTCCAAGCTATCATCATTAATCGTATCATTGAGGAGGAGGATAGCCAGTCAACATAACAGCACAGGCACTCAGCATCAGTCTTGAAGGGATGTGACATTTTAAAATCAATTAGTCTGTTATATCAGCATCAGGTGTGTGGTAGCTGGTGGTGATCCAAGACTGGTTCATCTTGATGAAAGTCAGTCGATCAACTGAGTCGGTGGACAGGCGCACCCTGTGATCCGTGACAAATCCTCCAGCAGCACTGAATGTGCGTTCTGAAAGAACGCTGGATGCAGGACAGGCCAGTAGCTCAATTGCATACTGTGCAAGCTCTGGCCAGTGATCCATCCTCAAGACCCAGTAAGCCAGAGGATTTTCGGTGGGGAAGGTGTCCAAGTCTGACCTTGCCCCTAGGTATTCCTGCACCATGTATATCAGACGCTGGCGATGGTTGCTGGAACCGATCATACTTTGGGGCTGCGGACTAAAGAATTGTCTGAACGCATCGGTCAGACGGCCACCTTCCCCACCACTCCTTCTTTGACTGCCCGAAGCCTCAGCAACTCGTTGTCCAGGACCAGGAGTTTACAACCTCCCAGTCTCTAGGAACGCGTTGCACAGACCTTTCTGCAAGGCATCCCGGAGTTGTCTCATCCTCTGCTCCCTCTGCGACGGTAACATAAGGTCCGCAACCTTACCCTTGTACCGTGGATCAAGGAGAGTGGCCAGCCAGTAATGGTCCCTCTCCTTGATCCGAAGAATACGAGGATCCTTCCGCAGACTTTGCAGGATCAGGGAGGCCATGCAGCGTAGGTTAGCTGAGGCATTCAGTCCGGAGTCCTCTGGGTCACTAAGGACGACATGATCCGCAGCCACCTCCTCCCAGCCACGTACAAGTCCACTGGTTTCTTGGGACTGTAAATCATCCCTAAAAGACTGCTGCTGATGATGCTGAGTGCCAGCCTCCACCTCCATGCTGACACAATCCTCCTCCTCCTCCTCTTCCTGTGCGATGGGTGGGACAGAAGGAACACTGTCTGGGTAAAGGGGGCCTTGAGAGGCAAGGAAGTCCTCCTCTTCCTGCCTCTGTTCTGCCTCAAGTGCCCTGTCCATTATTCCACGCAGCGTGTGCTCCAACAGGTGGACAAGAGGTACAGTGTCACTGATGCATGCACTGTCACTGCTCACCATCCTCGTGGCCTCCTCAAATGGTGCCAGGACAGTGCATGCATCCCTGATCATGCCCCACTGGCGTGGTGAAAAAAAACCAAGCTCCCCTGACCCTGTCCTGGTGCCGTAGTCGCACAGGTACTCATTGATGGCCCTCTGCTGCGTGTGCAGCCGCTGCAGCATGGCCAACGTTGAGTTCCACCTGGTGGGCATGTCACATATAAGGCGGTTCTTGGGCAGGTTCAACTCCTTTTGCAGCTCAGCCAGGCGAGCACTGGCATTATAAGATCTGCGGAAATGCACACAGACTTTCCTGGCCTGCCTCAGGACATCCTGTAAGCCCGGGTACCTGCCCAAGAACCGCTGCACCACCAGGTTAAGGACGTGAGCCATACAGGGCACATGGGTCAGTTGTCCCTCTCGGAGGGCGGAGAGGAGGTTGGTGCCATTGTCGCAAACCACCATTCCTGGCTTAAGCTGGCGTGGCGTCAACCACCTCTCGGCCTGCCCCTGCAGAGCAGACAGGACCTCTGCCCCAGTGTGGCTCCTGTCCCCCAAACACACCAGCGCAAGCATGGCATGGCATCTTTTTGCCTGCGTACTTGCGTAGCCCCTTGAACGCCTACGGAGCACCGCTGGTTCCGAGGACAAACCACAGGAAGAGGCCATGGAGGAAGAAGAAGAGGAGGGGGTGAAGGAGAGAGGTGTGTCACAACCAGTAGTAGCATTTTGGAGGCGTGGCAGTGGAACAACCTCCAACACTACTGCACCTTGTCCTGCATCCTTCCCAGCTGCCAAAAGAGTGACCCAATGGGCCGTGAAAGAAAGGTAGCGTCCCTGTCCATGCCTGCTGGACCATGAGTCAGCGGTAATATGCACCTTACCGCTGACCGCCCTGTCCAGCGAGGCCAAGACATTGCCTTCCACATGCCTGTAGAGAGCCGGAATCGCCTTCCGTGAGAAAAAGTGGCGTTTGGGAACCTGCCACTGAGGAACCGCACATTGCACAAACTCACGGAAGGGGGCCGAGTCTACCAACTGAAAAGGCAGCAGTTGAAGCGCTAGCAATTTAGCCAAGCTAGCATTCAACCGCTGGACATGTGGATGGCTGGGAGTGAACTTCTTTCGACGGTCCAGCAGCTGGGGCAGGGAAATTTGCCTGCTGGAATCGGACGTCGGTGTACTGCTAGCAGAGTGGCCGCAAGTACTTGGCTGTGACACACCTAATTCTACACCTTCATTCCTCTCAGTGCAGGTTTCAGAGAGGACTGATGGTATAGTGGGGTTGGAGATCCCAGCTGATGCGGTGCAAGGAGAGGTCCGCTTTGTTCTTTGGTGTGGGTCTTTAAGGTAGGCTTGCCAACGAGCTGCATGGCAGGTCAACATATGTCTGATCAAGCATGTGGTGCCCAAGCGGCTCATGTTTTGGCCACGCGATATACGCTTGAGACATATGTTGCAAACAGCAGCTGTGCGATCTGATGCACTCGCCTCAAAAAAGGCCCACACCAAAGAACTTTTTGAATGACGGGCAGAGGCAGCGCCCTGCACAGGCGGAGCTCTGCGGTGTGATTCCGTCGGTGTGCTGCCCATACGCTGGCCACCAAAGGGCATCCTGCCTCGTTGGAGATGTGCCTCCTCCTCATCCTCCTCCTCCTCCTCTCTCCTATTAGGCACCCACGTGGAGTCAGTGACCTCATCATCCCCTCCCTCCTCATCACTGGAGCCAATCTGGCAGTATGCTGCAGCTCCTGGAGCATGACTGCCAGATTGGTGTCCTTCTTGAGCATCCCCTCTCTCTGCTCTCACGCTACTGCCTTCCTCTAGCTGGGTATCATCATCAGATCCTTCGAAACGCTGGGCATCCTCCTGGAGCATGTACCCAACACTGTGCTCAAACAGTTTGGGGGACTCCTCAGGAGGAGGACATGGTGGGTCTAGGGAAGGAGTGACTAATGATGACATTGATACCAGAGAAGAGGACGCTTTGGCAGCTGCTTTGCCAGTACCCTGAGCCTGGGTAAGAGAGGATGAGGAGGATGAGGTGGGCTTGGTCATCCACTCTACCAAGTCTTCGGCATGATGTGGCTCAACATGTCCAGCTGCCGAAAAGAAGGACAAGCGTGTCCCATGGCCACGTGCTGATGACAATGCACCGTGTCCACGACCAGCACTGTTGCCCCCAGACACAGAGCCTGCTTGCCCTCTTTTTTTGCCTCCTGACTGTCTGCCTCTCCTTGTTTGCCTTCCAGACATTTTAATGGATGGCCTGCAGGGAGATGGGAAAAACAGCAATAAGGGCTACCTTCAGGTGTATACTGTGCAGGAGGCTTAGCAACAAAGACACTGACACTGTCCCCTGCCTATCCTTCTCTGTCCCTAAACACAAGGATGTGCAATATGCTTCAGCAAGATTGGTTTAGCACAGAATAGCACACTGATAGTTTCCCTCACTGTCCTTCTCTGTCCCTACAAACAAGATTTAGCACAGAATAGCACACTGATAGTTTCCACGAGTGTCCTTCTCTGTCCCTAAACTCAAGGATTTCAAATATGGTTCAGCAAGATTGGTTTAGGACAGAATAGCACACTGACACTTTCCCTCACTGTCCTTCTCTGTCCCTACAAACAAGATTTAGCACAGAATAGCACACTGATAGTTTCCACGAGTGTCCTTCTCTGTCCCTAAACTCAAGGATTTCAAATATGGTTCAGCAAGATTGGTTTAGAACAGAATAGCACACTGACAGTTTCCCCGAGTGTCCTTCTCTGTCCCTAAACTCAAGGATTTCAAATATGGTTCAGCAAGATTGGTTTAGGACAGAATAGCACACTGACACTTTCCCTCACTGTCCTTCTCTGTCCCTACAAACAAGATTTAGCACAGAATAGCACACTGATAGTTTCCACGAGTGTCCTTCTCTGTCCCTAAACTCAAGGATTTCAAATATGGTTCAGCAAGATTGGTTTAGGACAGAATAGCACACTGACACTTTCCCTCACTGTCCTTCTCTGTCCCTACAAACAAGATTTAGCACAGAATAGCAGACTGATAGTTTCCACGAGTGTCCTTCTCTGTCCCTAAACTCAAGGATTTCAAATATGGTTCAGCAAGATTGGTTTAGAACAGAATAGCACACTGACAGTTTCCCTCACTGTCCTTCTCTGTCCCTACAAACAAGGATTAGCACAGAATAGCACACTGATAGTTTCCACGAGTGTCCTTCTCTGTCCCTAAACTCAAGGATTTCAAATATGGTTCAGCAAGATTGGTTTAGGACAGAATAGCACACTGACACTTTCCCTCACTGTCCTTCTCTGTCCCTACAAACAAGATTTAGCACAGAATAGCACACTGATAGTTTCCACGAGTGTCCTTCTCTGTCCCTAAACTCAAGGATTTCAAATATGGTTCAGCAAGATTGGTTTAGCACAGAATAGCACACTGATAGTTTCCCTCACTGTCCTTCTCTGTCCCTGCAAACAAGGATTAGCACAGAATAGCACACTGATAGTTTCCACGAGTGTCCTTCTCTGTCCCTAAACTCAAGGATTTCAAATATAGTTCAGCAAGATTGGTTTAGAACAGAATAGCACACTGACAGTTTCCCTGAGTGTCCTTCTCTGTCCCTAAACTCAAGGATTTCAAATATGGTTCAGCAAGATTGGTTTAGGACAGAATAGCACACTGACAGTTTCCCTCACTGTCCTTCTCTGTCCCTACAAACAAGATTTAGCACAGAATAGCACACTGATAGTTTCCACGAGTGTCCTTCTCTGTCCCTAAACTCAAGGATTTCAAATACGGTTCAGCAAGATTGGTTTAGAACAGAATAGCACACTGACAGTTTCCCTCACTGTCCTTCTCTGTCCCTACAAACAGGGATTAGCACAGAATAGCACACTGACACTTTCCCTCACTGTCCTTCTCTGTCCCTACAAACAAGATTTAGCACAGAATAGCACACTGACACTTTCCCTCACTGTCCTTCTCTGTCCCTACAAACAAGGTTTAGCACAGAATGACACACTGACACTCTCCCTACCTATCCTTCTCTGTCCCTAAACACAAGGAATCCAGGATTAGTAAAGGAAAAAATGACACTGTCCCTGCCTATGCTTCTCTTTCCCTGCTCCGGAACACACTACACAAGGCCGCCGCGCTGGCGGCCTTTTATAGTGTGGGGCGTGTACTAAACCCCCTCAGCAATAATTGGCCACAGGCATCCTGCCTGTGGCCAATCATTGCTCTCCTCGCTGCCGGCGCTGTGATTGGCCAAGCATGCGGGGTCACAGTGCATGCTTGGCCAATCACAGCGCCTGGATGACACTGCGATGGCATAGTGCATTGTGGGCCGTTCGCGTCACTCGAATTTGGCGCGAACGGCCCAAATCGTTCGATCTTCGTCGAACGATCGAACAGCCGATGTTCGAGTCGAACGTATGTTCGACTCGAACACGAAGCTCATCCCTAATAAAAAGAGATAGCAATTCATAATTCTTATTAGGCAAAAAATAACCCTGTGTGTTTATGCATAAAATACAACGTAGTTGGAATTTTCAAACTCACAGATTAAATAGCATTATTATAATTGTTAAAGTGGTTCTAAAGGCTTCAGGCTGGGTTCACACTGGTGGTGCGACACGACAGCCGTCCTACTTTGGATCCGACTTTGCCCTGCGACATGAAGCCGACATATGTCCGACTTTCAATGAACGGGGATCCGACTTGGATCCCCGCCAATACCAGGCACTGTGTTTTAGGGGTGCAACGGATCAAAAAACTCACGGATCGGATCGATCCTTGGATCAGGTGTCACGGATCGGATCATTTTCGGATGGGCAAAAAACAAACAAAAAACAAACAAAAAAAAAATAATCTTGTTACCCCCACCGGAGTTTTAGATTTCACAGTTATTTTCAACACAAAAACTGAGCTTATATGCTTAAAGCGGAGCTCCGCCGGAAAAAAAAATATTAAAAGCCAGCAGCTACAGCTACAGCAGCTGCTGGCTTTTAATATTTGGACACTTACCTGTCCTGGAGTCCAGCGACGTCCGCAGCAGAGGACGAGCGACCGCTCATCGCTCTGCTGCTCCCTCCGCCATCCTTGCTGAGGGAACCAGGAAGTGAAGCCCTGCGGCTTCATGCCCGGTTCCCTACGGCGCATTCGCGAGTGGCGCTGCGCCGTTCTGATTGGTGCTCCTGTGTTCTGGGAGCCGAGTGTCTCCCAGAACACTACGGGAAGTCTGGGGGAAGTGACGTCACTCCCGCAGATTCCCGGAGAGAGGACTCCCGGATGTGGGTGAAAATACCTGTCTTAGACAGGTATCTTCACCCCCCTCCCCCCTGAAAGGTGTCAATTGTGACACCGGAGGGGGGGAGGAATCCGAGTAGCAGAAGTCAAAAATTAGGGTGGAGCTCCACTTTAAATGCAGTATTTGTAAATCCAACGGACTGTTTACATACATGTTACATTTTAAAAGCAGCAGCAAACCTGCTGACCTTACATGGTTGTTAATGTGACAGAACACCTCTGATTTTCACATTTAACTAAATGATAAATGTGAAAATCAGAGGTGTTCTGTCACATTAGCAAGCATGTAAGGTCAGCAGGTTTGCTGCTGCTTTTAAAATTTAACATGTAAACAGTCTGTTGGATTTCCAAATAATGTATTTAAGCATAGAAACGCCATTTTGTGTTGAAAATAACTGTGAAATTTAAAACTCCGTTGGGTGTAACAAGATGTCCGCTTGGCCCCTTCTTACTATCATTACTGTGCAGGAGTGTGAATGGAGCAAGATAGCGGCGATGAAACGTCATTACAGCGGCTGCCGCCGGGTGTACCAAGATGGCCGCCGCTCCGGAGCTAGGCCGAAGCCGCGGCCTTTCCTATGGCCGAGGCTCCGGAGCGCTCCGCGGATCGCGTGGTGATCCGATCCGAACAGGGTGACCCGTTCGGATCACGGATCACCACCGATCCGTTGCACCACTACTGTGTTTGGTATGAATCTTGAGGGGGAACTCCACGCCAAATTTTAAATAAAAAAACGGCATGGGTTCCCCCTCCAGGAGCATACAAGGCTCTTCGGTCTGGTATGGATTTTAAGGGGAACCCCCTAAGCCGAAAAACAGCATTGGGGTCCCCCCAAAATCCAAACCAGACCCTTATCCGAGCACGCATCCTGGCAGGCCGCAGGAGAAGAGGGGGGACGAGAGAGCGCCCCCTCCCTCCTGAACCGTACCAGGCCGCATGCCCTCAACATGGGGGGTTTGGTGCTTTAGGGCAGGGGGGCGACCTGCGGCCCCCCCCCCCCACCCAAAACCACCCTGCCCCTATGTTGATGAGGGCCTCTTCCCGACAACCCTGGCCGTTGGTTGTTGGGGTCTGCGGGCGGGGGCTTATCGGAATCCGGGAGCTTGGATAAGCCGGTCAGCTTGGGTTAAGGTCTGAAACAGCTCGCGAAAGCGGCAAAGACCCGCCGGTCAGCCCCCTTTAATAAGGGAGCCCCCAGATCCCGGCCCCCCACCCTATGTGAATGAGTATGGGCCTCTCATGACGTCACAGTCACATGCTCCGGGTGGCCACTTGCTCCCATGACGTCACAGCCACATGCTCCGGGGCCACCCGGAGCTTGTGACTGTGACGTCATGAGAGGCCTATATAAATCGGAGCGCACCGCACACCCAGCATTACAGCGGGAGGAAGCGACGTGTCAACATCGAAGAGGAGAAGAGGGAAGAAGGCGACGGAGAAGACCGGGCCCTGCTAGCAAAAGAGCTGGAAGAAGATAGCGGAGGCCCGGCAGAAGGAAGAAAGAACCGGAGAGCGAGAGAAGAACCGGAGAGGGCGGAGACGACAACCGAAGACCACCGAAGGTGGAAGAGACCCCCGGAGTCGGAAGAAGACCCCCGAAGTCGGAAGAGACCCCCGGAGTCGGAAGAAGAACCCCGGAGCTGTGTAATAAATGACTTTAAAAACCTGTGTAGTGTTTTTTTATTGACATTTTTTTCCACCAAGTGAATGGGTAGGGGTACGATGTACCCCATACTCATTCACATAGGGTGGGGGGCCGGGATCTGGGGGCCCCCTTATTAAAGGGGGCTCCTGGATTCCGACAAGCCCCCGCCCGCAGACCCCGACAACAAATGACCAGGGTTGTCGGGAAGAGGCCCTGTCCTCATCAACATGGGGGCAGGGTGCTTTGGGGTGGGCGGGCCGCAGGTCGCCCCCCTGCCCCAAAGCACCAAACCCCCCATGTAGAGGGCATGCGGCCTGGTACGGTTCAGGAGGGAGGGGGGGCCACTCTCGTCCCCCCCTCTTTTCCTGCGGCCTGCCAGGTTGCGTGCTCGGATAAGGGTCTGGTTTGGATTTTGGGGGACCCCCACGCCGTTTTTTTGGCTTCGGGGGTTTCCCTTAAAATCCATACCAGACCGAAGGGCCTGGTATGCTCCTGGAGGGGAACCCATGCCATTTTTTTTATTTAAAATTTGGCGTGAAGTTCCCCCTCAAGATCAGCAGAGCACAAGTCGCATGCCAAAGTCGGATCAGGCAAGACTGCGGTCCGACTTTGATCCGACTTCAATGATAGTCAATGGGCTGAAGTAGGATCAAAGTCGGACCAAAGTAGTACAGGGAGCATTTTCAAAGTCGGACCGACATGTGTCGGACCAGTTAAGACGGCTCCCATAGGGAAACGTTGATTTTCACACGTCATGCGACATGAGCTCCCAATGTTGGAGCGTTTGTCAGACAAGTGTGAACCCGGTCTGAGGCTTTTTACTAGGGTTGTCCCGATACCGATACTAGTA
Organism: Rana muscosa; assembly: GCA_029206835.1. Lineage (NCBI taxonomy): Eukaryota > Metazoa > Chordata > Amphibia > Anura > Ranidae > Rana > Rana muscosa. Next base: position 101,219,772 of record JARGYO010005626.1, on the reverse strand, counting down.
TCGGTATCAGGACCGATACCGAGCATTTGCGGGAGTACTTGTACTCGCGCAAATGCTCCCGATACCTTTGCCGATACCTGGGATCAGCGGGCGGAGTCAGCGACTGGAGGGCGGAGTGCAGAGCAGAGTGGAGTCCTCATGCGTAAGGTAAGGGGGTGCAGCCGCATCATTTTCCATCTGCGACCGGAGCCGTCACATTCGTTAAATGAAGTGACACTCCGTGTTGCCGGTGTCCTGCCGAAAAAGGTCCCCCCGTGGATAAGGACCCCCCTGTACTGCGCAGGCGCGGCGCGGCGCTTGCGCAGTACGAACCTTTCTGGACCCGCCGAAAATAGCCGAAGATGTAGAGCTGAGGTCAGCTCTACACGGCACCTGCGCAATGACAATGCCATCTTGGTATACCCTTCATTCGGCAACAGTATACCAGCAGCAGACATCTTGTTACAGCCAGCCCATGTAATTCGGGCTGGGTGTAACAAGATGTCCGCTGCTGCTTTATTGAGGCCAAGTGCAGGGTGTACCAAGATGGGCGTCGCAGAGGCAGCATAGAAAAAGAAATCCTCTCCTGCCTAAGCGCCTATAAGTGCCAGCCATCAATAAATGCTCAGTGACATTAGTGCCATCCATCAGTGCCCATCCAGCCAGTACCACTGCCAGCCATCAGTTAGTGCCACCTATAAGTGCCAGCTTTCAGTGTGTGCCACCTATCAGTTGGCCCATCAGTGTGTTCCACCTATCAGTGCCCAGCAGTGCGTGCCACCTTTGTGCAGTGCCCATTAGTGCGTGCCACCTATCGGTGCCAATCAGTGCGTGCCACCTATCGGTGCCAATCAGTGCCCAGCCATCAGTGTGTGCCACCTATCAGTGCTCATCAGTGCTGCATAATCAGTGCCACCTATTAGTGCTCATCACTCAGTGCCATCTATCAGTGCATGCCACTTATCAGTCAGTGCCACCTATCAGTGCTCATCAGTGCTGCATATCAGTGCCACCCAGGCCCGGACTGGCCCGTGGGCCGCAAGTGGCCCGCGATGGCCCAAAACGGCCCGCGGCGGCCAGAGGGCCGCCGGACGTCATGTCATGTTTCCCCATCATCTCCAATGTCTCTGGAGGCAGCCGGTGTTGGTGGGGAGACGTGACATGATGTCCGGCGGCCCGCAGGCCGCCGGACGTCATGTCATGTCTCCCCATCATCTCCAATGTCTCTGGAGGCAGCCGGAGTTGGTGGGCAGAGCTGGGAATGTGGCTGCCCCCTCCACTCCTCCCACAGACTCCCCTTATGCCACCGCACCCTGCCTAATGCCACCGCACCCTACCTAATGCCACCGCAACCTGCCCTATGCCACGCAACCTGCCCTATGCCACCGCAACCTGCCTTATGCCACCGCAACCTGCCCTATACCACCCCAGCCTGCCCTATACCACCGCAACCTGCCCTATGCCACTGCAACCTGCCCTATGCCATCGCAACCTGCCCTATACCACCCCAGCCTGCCCTATGCCACCGCAAACTGCTCTATACCACCCCAACCTGCCCTATGCCACCGCAACCTGCTCTATGCCACCACACCCTGCCCTATATCACCCCAACCTGCCCTATGCCACCCAGCCTGCCATATACCACCGCAAACTGCCCTATACCACCCAAACCTGCTCTATAGCACCCCAGCCTGCCCTATACAACCCCAACCTGCCCTATGCCACCCCAGCCTGCCCTTTATCACCCCAACCTGCACTATATCGCCCCAGCCTGCCCAATACCACCCTATACTTTATTTACAGGGGTCATTTGGGGTGCGCCTCGTGACCGTGCGCTGCCTGCAGGGCGCTGGACAGGATAGACAGGAGGGGGGTGACACCATGTTTTGCAGCACCAGGTGACACCAACTCTAGTGACGCCACTGCCCCAGTGCACTCTCAGCTGCGAGTCGGAGCCACACTCGAGTGACAGTGACTCCCGTCGGCACATCAGGGGGCCGGGACCCGCAACGATCCCCTTCTCTCTGGCAAGGTGGCCACGGCACTGATGATCTGATCAGTCTCGGGTCGGCTGTCTCACACAGCCGAGCAGAATGAAGCCGCCTCCCCCTCCTCCTTTATGTCCAAACAGGGGGAGGGGACCCAACATGCAGTCCCACGCTGATCTGAGGTACAGTAAGGGTCTGAAGGGGGGGTCTGTATTGTAGGGGGGGGGTTCTGTATTGTAGGGGTGGTCTGAAATGTAGGGGGGGGTTCTGTATTGTAGGGGGTCTGTAATGTAGGGGGTTCTGTATTGTAGGGGGGGTCTGAAGTGTAGGGGGGTTCTGTATTGTAGGGGTGTGTTCTGTATTGTAGGGGGGTCTGTAATGTAGGGGGGTTCTGTATTGTAGGGGGGGTCTGAAATGTAGGGGGGTTCTGTAATGTAGGGGGGTCTGAAATGTAGGGGGGTTCTGTAATGTAGGGGGGTCTGTAATGTAGGGGTGTTTTGTATTGTAGGGGGGTTCTGTATTGTAGGGGGGTCTGAAATGTAAGGGGGTTCTGTATTGTAGGGGGGTTTGAAATGTAGGTGGGTTCTGTATTGTAAGGGGGTCTGTAATGTAGGGGGGTCTGTATTGTAGGGGGGTCTGTAATGTAGGGGGCTTCTGTATTGTAGGGGGGTCTGTAATATAGGGGGGTTCTGTATTGTAGGGGGGTCTGTATTGTAGAGGGGGGTCTGTAATGTAGGGGGGGTCTGTATTGTAGGGGGTCTGTAATGTAGGGGGGGTCTGTACTGTAGGGAGGGGGTCTGTAATGTAGGGGGGTCTGTAATGTAGGGGGGTCTGTAATGTAGAGGGGGGCTGTAATGTAGGAGGGTCTGTACTAGGGCCGAAACAACTAATCGATTAATCGACAACTAATCGATTATGAAATTAATCGATTACTATTTTCATAATCGATTAATCGGCCAGTAACATAATGGGGTTAAAAAAACTAAAATTAGCCCTTTATAGTACATAAAGAGCAAATCGCTACTGTAAATATTACTTTCACTGTCCCACAGTAAAAAAATGAACCCCTTACAGTAGCGATTTGCTCTTTTTTGTACTAATTTTAGGTTTTTTTAAACCCCATTATGTTACTAAACATCTAAACAGGCCCGGGTCACTCCTCTGTGTTTTTTGGTGCTTTTTGCAGAAACACACTACAGTTCATTTACATGGTTTACTATGGGATACGTTCACATTCATGATTTTTTTTCAGCTGCTGCGTATTTGGAAAGGGCAAGGACTTTTTTTTAACGCAAAGCGGTGCTATTTTGTTTTTTTTGGTTCAATATAGTTCAATGGAGGTGCAGAAAACCATGTAATAATGGGTTTTTTTGCGGCAATTTGTGCTTTTTAATCTGCCCAATAACAAAATTTTTTTTTTTTTTTTTAAGGTTATTAACCGATTAATCGATTAATCGAAACAATAATCGGCCAACTAATCGATTATGAAAATAATCGTTAGTTGCAGCCCTAGTCTGTACTGTAGGGAGGGGGTCTGTACTGTAGGGAGGTCTGTGTAACATGCAGGGGGTCCAGAACTGTTAGGGGGTGTCTGTGTAACAAACTGTGGGGGGCTGTGTAATGTAAAGGGGTCCAGAGGTGCAGGGTGCTGTGTAATGTAAAAGGGTCCAGAGGTGCAAGGTGCTGTGTAATGTAAAGGGGTCCAGAGGTACAGGGTGCTGTGTAATGTTAAGGGGTCCAGAGGTACAAGGTGCTGGAACCCCACATCCCATTGCTCCTATAACTTATATGAGTGCTGCCCACAGGTTCTTGCGAGGATTGCTGGAAGTGACTGGAGAGAGAGCAGAGATCCCTGCTGGGGGTTCTCATTAATGAGCTTGTATTGACCTTAATAGTGAGGTCCACCTGAAGAGGTGAGGATCCACCTGACGGGTCACTGAGGTGTGTGAAGTGCACTGAGGATTATGGAAGCTTTGTATTCATCCATATAACCAGGAAAATATGTTTGAATTATAATTAAGTGCTGCGCAAACTGTTGGCGCTATATAAATCCTGTATAATAATAATAATAATAATACTGCATGACTGGCACACTACTATGGTTTTGGGTGTTATACGGATTTGTTTAAGTGCAAGTTAAAGCAAAGAGACACTTTTACGTTTATTGTTTGATTAAAGAGGTAGTAAACCGTGTTGAAAAAAACAAAAAAACTGACCTCTGTGCTCATGTCATAATGTATGCATACTAGCTCTTTATGACAGACTTACTATAAAAAAAAAACTATCCCTCCAGTGGCACACTGTCACCGCTGACAGGGAATCTTCACCCGGTCTTCCTTCCGGAATGCGCATGGTATTCTCTGCCATGGCACAGCTCTCTTAAATGGACAACATGCCGTCCATTGAAGGTGCACTGCACATGCGCCGGTGACGTCACTGGCTGCTACACATGTAAATTTCTCCTAAAGGGTACATATTTAGGAGATATTTACTGTACCTAGAGGTAAGTCTTATTGTAAGCTTAGCTGTAGGTACAAGATAAAGTTTACTACCTCTTTAAGCACAAAAAACAATAAAGACACAGTATTGTTTATGAAAGTTTTTTATTTGCAAATATTTTAAGCACTTTACTATCCTATGCAAATATGTATTATCTTATGAATTATTTTATTTTGTTTAGATTGATATATGAATTTTCTTTATAGGAAGCGCTACACTGTTATTTAAAGGGACACTAAAAGTTCCCTTTTTTTTCTTTAAAAAAAAATAAATATCATACTTACCTTCTCTGTGCAGTTGGTTTTGCACAGAGTGGCCCAGATCCTCCTCTTCTGGGGTTCCACCGCAGCTTTCCTGGCTCCTCCCCGCATTGAGTGGCCCATCGGAGAAGTGCTCTCCTTCGGGGCAGCCGTGTGGGCGCCCTCCCATGTCCTGCTGCTGTGTCCATGGACACAGACAGCAGGACTCGGCCCCGCCCCCCGCATCATTGGTTTTGGTTTACAGCAGTGGGAGCCAATGGCTGCGCTGCTATCAATCTATCCAATCAAGAGCCGGGACACCGCCCAGAGAGGGTGTGCACATCTCTGGCATGGGAACGAACAGGCTCAGTTGAGTAAATAGGGGGGCTGGTGCACCACAATAGGTTTTTCACCTTAATTCTTAGAATGCATTGAGGTGAAAATCCGGGAGGGTTTACAACCTCTTTAATAATAGTTTTTTTAACACTACAGTTTAGTGATTACACAAGGGTGTGGATTACACAGCATTATAAAAACTATGGTTATTTTTAGAAGCAAAGGGATATATCTATACAGTGGGTACGGAAAGTATTCAGACCCCCTTAAATGTTTCACTCTTTGTTATATTGCATTTGCTAAAATCATTTAAGTTAAATTTTTTTCCTCATTAACCACTTAAGCCCCGGACCATTTGGTAGCTAAAGGACCAGAGGTGAATTCAGAATTTTGCACTGCGCTGCTTTAACTGTAAATTGTGCGGACATGCAATGTTGTACCCAAACGAAATTTGTGTCCTTTTCTTCCCACAAATAGAGCTTTCTTTTAATGGTATTTGATTGCCTCTGCGATTTTTATTTTTTGCGATATAAACGGAAAAAGACAGAAAATTTTGAAAAAAAATGATATTTTCTACTTTTTGTTATAAGAAAAATCGAATAAACTCAATTGTAGTCATACATTTAGGCCAAAATGTATTCAGCCACATGTTTTTAGTAAAAAAAAAATTCAATAAGCATATATTTATTGGTTTGCGCAAAAGTTATAGAGTTTACAAACTAGGGTACATTTTCTGAAATTTACACAGCTTTAAATTTATGACTGCCTATCTCATTTCTTGAGGTGCTAAAATGACAGGGCAGTACAAAACCCCCCCAAATGACCCCATTTTGGAAAGTAGACACCCCAAGGAAATTGCTGAGAGGCATGTTGAGCCCATTGAATTTTTTTTTTTTTGTCCCAAGTGATTGAATAATGACTAAAAAAAAAAAAAAAAAAAAAATTACAAAAAGTTGTCACTAAATGATATATTGCTCACACATGCCATGGTTATATGTGGAATTTCACCCCAAAATACATTTTGCTGCTTCTCCTGAGTACGGGGATACCACATGTGTGGGACTTTTTGGGAGCCTAGCCGCGTACGGGACCCCGAAACCAAGCACCGCCTTCAGGATTTCTAAGGGCGCAAATTTTTGATTTCACTCCTCACTACCTATCACAGTTTCAAAGGCCATAAAATGCCAAAATAGCACAAAACCCCCCCCAAATGACCCCATTTTAGAAAGTAGACACCCCAAGGAAATTGCTGAGAGGCCTGTTGAGCCCATTGAATATATTTTTTTTTGTCCCAAGTGATTGAATAATGACAAAAAAAAAAAAAAAATTACAAAAAGTTGTCACTAAATGATATATTGCTCACACATGCCATGGTTATATGTGGAATTACACCCTAAAATACATTTTTCTGCTTCTCCTGAGTACGGGGATACCACATGTGTGGGACTTTTTAGGAGCCTAGCCGCGTACGGGACCCAGAAAACCAAGCACCGCCTTCAGGATTTCTAGGCACAAATTTTTGATTTCACTCCTCACTACCTATCACAGTTTCGAAGGCCATAAAATGCCAAAATCGCACAAAACCCCCCCAAATGACCCCATTTTGGAATATAGACACCCCAAGCTATTTGCTGAGAGGAATGGCGAGTATTTTACAGCTCTCATTTGTTTTTGAAAATGAAGAAAGAAAATATATATATATATATATTTTTTTTTTTTCAATTTTCAAAACTTTGTGACAAAAAGCGAGATCTGCAAAATACTCACAATACCTCTCAGCAAATAGCTTGGGGTGTCTACTTTCCAAAATGGGGTCATTTGGGGGGGGGGTTTTGTGCCATCTGGGCATTCCATGGCCTCCGAAACTGTGATAGGCAGTGAGAAGTGAAATCAAAAATTTACACCCTTAGAAAGCCTGAAGGCGGTGCTTGGATTTTGGGGTCCCGTACGTGGCTAGGCTCCCAAAAAGTCTCACACATGTGGTATCCCCGTACTCAGGAGAAGCAACAGAATGTATTTTGGGGTGTAATCCCACATATGCCCATGGCATGTTTGAGCAATATATCATTTAGTGACAACTTTGTGCAAAAAAAAAACAAAAAAAAAAAAATTGTAGTTTTTCCGCAACTTGTGTCAACATATAAAATATTCCATGGACTCGACATGCCTCTCAGTATATAGCTTGGGGTGTCTACTTTCCAAAATGGGGTCATTTGGGGGTGTTTTGAACTGTTCTGGCATTTTATACACAACATTAGGAAGCTTACATCCACTCTTCTAACCACTTGAAGACAAAGCCCTTTTTGACACTTTTTGTTTACATGAAAACATTTTTTTTTTTGCAAGAAAATTATGTTGAACCCCCAAACATTATATATATTTTTAAAGCAAAGGCCCTACAGATTAAAATGGTGGGTGTTGCATTTTTTTTTTTTACACAGTATTTGCGCAGCGATTTTTCAAACGCATTTTTTGGGTTAAAAAATACACTTTTTTTAATTTTAATGCACTAAAACACACTATATTGCCCAAATGTTTGATGAAATAAAAAAGATGATCTTAGGCCGAGTACATAGATACCAAACACGACATGCTTTAAAATTTCGCACAAACGCGCATTGGCGACAAACTACATACATTTTTAAAAGCCTTTAAAAGCCTTTACAGGTTACCCCAGTAGATTTACAGAGGAGGTCTACTGCTAAAATGATTGCCCTCGATCTGACCTTCGCGGTGATACCTCACATGCATGGTGCAATTGCTGTTTACATATGACGCCAGACCGACGCTTGCGTTCGCCATTGGGCAAGAGCAGGGCATGACAGGGGTGCTTCTTTTTTTTTTCTTTTTTTTTTATTATTAATTTTGCTTTTTTATTTTATTTTTAAATTGTTCCTTCCAAGTATTTTTTTTTTTTATCATTTTTATTGTTATCTCAGGGAATGTAAATATCCCCTATGATAGCAATAGGTAGTGACAGGTACTCTTTTTTTGAAAAAACTGGGGTCTTCTAGACCCTAGATTTTTCCTCTGCCCTCAAAGCGTCTGACCACACCAAGATCGGTGTGATAAAATGCTTTTCCAATTTCCCAATGGCGCTTTTTATATCCGGGGGGGGGGCATTCCCTCCCACTGCTTGTAAAAGCAGTCCAGAGGCTAATTAGCCGCTAGGATTGCTTTTACATGAAAGCCGGCCGCAGGCTGAAAAGAATGATACCAAGATGATACCTAAACCCGCAGGCAACATTCTGGTATAAACATTCAAAGTCCAGCAACATACCAGTACGTTGCTGGTCCTTGTTGGACATGTATTGTAATCTTTTTTTTTCATGCAGCCAGTTGGCTGAACGAAAAAAGAGATTGATCGGTGGGTATGCCCACCATTAGAATACCGCCCTTCATCCACCCACTTCCAATGATGGGCATACACGCACCATTTATATATGCCGAAGCATGGGGGCATCCTCCCGCAAAAAAGTTATGCCGCACACACATGGTCGGACTTTTCCACGGGCAAGCCTCCGTCGGAATTTCGACCGTATGTACGCGGCATTAGGAGCAAAATCGCTCCTCCGCCCCTGCTGCCCCAATGCTTCGGCATATTTGCTTTTTTTTTTTAACTGTGGTGGTGAAATCACCTCCTACAGCACTGGAGTCGCAGGGATCAGGCCTGAACGCTGCAGTTATGTGTGTTTTTGTTTTGTAAGTGACAGTGATCGATCGATACTGCACTTGGGTGGCCTGGGCTGGACGGAGGGGCAAAACGCAGGTGCCAGCAGGTATCTGGGCTGATCCCGCTAACACTGCGTTTTTGGGAACCCTAAACTGCTGGGGACGCTAGTATAGATCTGATCAGATCAGATATTGATCTGTTCAGATAATATACCACTAAGGGAGGTGTATGCTTCACGCGTGGGTGTTAGCGCTACTGGCACTAACCTGACGCTGCCTGGGGTGTGACTCAGACCCTCTCTGACGCTAAAACCTAATTGATATCACCCGCCGGGCGATCAGGGTGTTAAACCTTTATTGGGTTATATACACGGCGGTTGCCCTGACACTATAAAAAGCAAACTAGCTAACCAGCGTCACCCGTAACACTTATATGGTGATCACTGGTGAAAGGGTTAACTAGGGGCAATCAGGGGGTTAAAACCTTTATTAGATAATATATGGGGGTACCTGACGCTATAAAAACCTGCGGCGAACCTAAAAAAAATTACCAGCTACCGATCTGCATCACCGACACTAAGACAGCGTTTAGAAAAACGATCGCTTAGCGACAGTGGTGATGGGGGTGAAAGGGTTACCTGGGGGGCGATCAAGGGGGTTAAACCTTTATTAGATAATATATTGGGGTACCTGACGCTATAAAAACATGCGGTGAACCTAAAAAAAATTACTGGCTACCGACCTGCATCACCGACACTAAGACAGCGTTTAGAAAAACGATCGCTTAGCGACAGTGGTGATAAGGGGTGAAAGGGTTACCTGGGGGGCGATCAAGGGGGTTAAACCTTTATTAGATAATATATTGGGGTACCTGACGCTATAAAAACCTGCGGCGAACCTAAAAAAAATTACCAGCTACCGATCTGCATCACCGACACTAAGACAGCGTTTAGAAAACGATCGCTTAGCGACAGTGGTGATGGGGGTGAAAGGGTTACCTGGGGGGCAATCAAGGGGGTTAAACCTTTATTAGATAATATATTGGGGTACCTGACGCTATAAAAACATGCGGCGAACCTAAAAAAAATTACTGGCTGCCGATCGGCATCACTGACGCTAAGACAGCGATCAGAAAAATGATCGCTTAGCGACAGTGGTGATAGGGGGTGAAAGGGTTATCTGGGGGGTGATCAGGGGGTTAAACCTTTATTAGGGGGGTTAGGGGGCTACACTGGACCTAAGACTAAACTTTGGTGACACTTTTACAGTCACAAATGTCACTGATTGCAGTGATCACTAAATAAATGGTCACTGCAATCAGTGACACTGTGACTGGGGGCTGGGGGGGTGATCTGGGGGTGATCTGGGGTGTCTGGGGGGGCCTGGGGGGGCGATTTATGTCCCTATGTGTCCTGGTGTCAGTGTAGTGTTGTGTGCACTGACCTGATGTCTTCTCTTGTACGGCGCTCGGTATATGTGAGCGCCGCACCAGAGATAACATCACTTCCTCCTGCTCCCTCTGCCTGACACAGACAGAGGGGGCATTTCCATTCGCCGGGAGCGATCGCGAGGGGGTGGTTAGAAACGAATGGCTGCCCCCTCATCCCGGAACGCTCCCGGACACTTAGCCACCGCTCACTGTATAGGAGGGGGGTCCGATTGGACCCCCCAACTATACAAAGGCAATCACGTACACTCTACGTGATTGTGCCTGTCGGTGCCATTCTGCCGACGTATATATACAGTGAGCGGTTGTTAAGTGGTTAATGTACACACAGCACCCCATATTGACAGAAAAACACAGAATTGTTGACATTTTTTGCAGATTTATTAAAAAATAAAAACTGAAATAATACATGGTCCTAAGTATTCAGACCCTTTGCTGTGACACTCATATATTTAACTCAGGTGCTGTCCATTTCTTCTGATCATCCTTGAGATGGTTCTACACCTTCATTTGAGTCCAGCTGTGTTTGATTATACTGATTGGACTTGATTAGGAAAGCCACACACCTGTCTATATAAGACCTAACAGCTCACAATGCATGTCAGAGCAAATGAGAATCATGAGGTCAAAGGAACTGCCTGAAGAGCTCAGAGACAGATTTGTGGCAAGGCACAGATCTGGCCAAGGTTACAAATTTTTTTTTTCTGCTGCACTTAAGGTTCCTAAGAGCACAGTGGCCTCCATAATCCTTAAATGGAAGACGTTTGGGATGACCAAAACCCTTGCTAGAGCTGGCTGTCCGGCCAAACTGAGCTATCAGGAGAGAGGAGCCTTGGTGAGAGAAGTAAAGAAGAACCCAAAGATCACTGTGGCTGAGCTCCAGAGATGCAGTCGGGAGATGGGAGAAAGTTGTAAAAAGTCAACCATCACTGCAGCCCTCCACCAGTCGGGGCTTTATGGCAGAGTGGCCCGACGGAAGCCTCTCCTCAGTGCAAGACACATAAAAACCCGCATGGAGTTTGCTAAAAAAACTCCTGAAGGACTCCAAGATGGTGAGAAATAAGATTCTCTGGTCTGATGAGACCAATTTAGAACTTTTTGGCCTTAATTCTAAGCGGTATGTGTGGAGAAAACCAGGCACTGCTCATCACCTGTCCAATACAGTCCCAACAGTGAAGCATGGTGGTGGCAGCATCATGCTGTGGGGGTGTTTTTCAGCTGCAGGGACAGGACGACTGGTTGCAATCGAGGGAAAGATGAATGCGGCCAAGTACAGGGATATCCTGGACGAAAACCTTCTCCAGAGTGCTCAGGACCTCAGACTGGGCCGAAGGTTTACCTTCCAACAAGACAATGACCCTAAGCACACAGCTAAAATAACAAAGGAGTGGCTTCACAACAACTCTGTGACTGTTCTTGAATGGCATAGTTGCCAACAGTCACGGATTGGCCGGGACGTTCCCGGGATTCAAACCCTTTTCCCGGATTTATTTTGTCCCGGCCAATGTCCCGGCCAATCCGATTTTTCCCGTTTTCCCCGAATTTGGACGCCGCAGGCCGCCGCCGCTAGAGGTCCACGGCTGGCGGAGACAATGTCTCGGCCGGCCGCCATGTTCAAGAAGACCAAAACACGGATGTAGTACAATAGAAAATAAAGCCGCTGCGGCGCCGCCCACACCCCGCACCTCCCCGGGGGTGGGCGGCGCCGCAGCAGCTTTATCTTCTATTGTACTACATCTGTGCTTTGGCTGGCCGGCAGGCCACCCCCCCGCCCCGCCCCGCCCCGCCCCGCCCCGCTGCAGGTCTGTCTGTAATGGAAAGGGGCGGGGGTCGGCAGCGCCACAGCTTAATTTATTTATTTTTTTCAGCCACACTGTCGGCTCCGCCTCTATTTTGTTCCCCTTCGGGGAAGGGGAAACAATAATGGCGGCCGAGACAGGAGACGCCTGTGGTTAAGGGGGGACTCCGCTGGGGATGCCTGTGGTAAGGGGGGACTCCGCTGGGAACGCCTGTGGTAAGGGAGGACTCTGCTGGGGACGGCTGAGGTAAGGGGGGACTCCGCTGGGGACGCCTGATGTAAGGGGGGACTCCGCTGGGGACGCCTGATGTAAGGGGGGACTCCGATGGGGACGCCTGATGTAAGGGGGGACTCCGCTGGGGACGCCTGAGGTAAGGGGGGACTCCGCTGGGGACGCCTGATGTAAGGGGGGACTCCGCTGGGGACGCCTGAGGTAAGGGGGGACTCCGCTGGGGACGCCTGAGGTAAGGGGGACTCCGCTGGGGACACTTGATGTAAGGGGGACTCCACTGGGGACGCCTGATGTAAGGGGGGACTCCGCTGGGGACGCCTGATGTAAGGTGGGACTCCGCTGGGGACGCCTGATGTAAGGGGGGACTCTGCTGGGGACGCCTGATGTAAGGGGGACTCCTCTGGGTACACCTGATGTAAGGAAGGACTCCGCTGGGTACGCCTGAGGTAAGGAGGGACTCCTCTGGGGACGCCTGATGTAAGGAGGGACTCCGCTGGGGACGCCTGATGTAAGGAGGGACTCCTCTGGGGACACTTGATGTAAGGGGGGACTCCACTGGGGACGCCTGATGTAAGGGGGGACTCCACTGGGGACGCCTGCATAGTTACCAACAGTCCCGAATTTCCCGGGACAAGCTTGATTTTTGGACCCTTGTCCACAAGTGTGGAGGGGGCTCTGCTGGGGAGGCACCTGATGCAAGGACGGACTGCTGGGGAGGCACCTGATGCAAGGACGGACTGCTGGGGAGGCACCTGATGCAAGGACGAACTGCTGGGGCGGCCATCTGGTGGCAGGCGACGTGGCAGGTAACACGCTCAGGGCTTCCACTGATTCGGCATTATGGTGAGTTGAATGATTTCATTTTATATTACAATGTAAAAATAGAAATAATGCACTTCAATCATCCTGACACCGTAACAACCATGGTGCCGGGATGATTGAAGCGCCAACAGGTGTTTTGGAGTATCCTTATCTGCCAATTTTGTTACACATTACTATTGTGGTGTAGGATCTAGACATGTGCAATTCGTTTCGTTCCGAATTCGTTTTTTAACGAATTTAGACAAATTCGTTAATTCGGAAATATCCGAATTAACGAAAACTCATTTAACGAATTTTAACGAATATTCGTAAATTCAAATTTACGAATGTACGAATTTACGAATATACGAATTTACCAATGCACGAATTTACGAATTTACAACTATCCGGAAATTCGACAAATTCGTTAATTCGGAAATATCCGAATTAACGAAAACTCATTTAACGAATTTTAACGAATATTCGTAAATTCAAACTTACGAATGTACGAATTTACGAATATACGAATTTACCAATGCACGAATTTACGAATGTACAACTATCCGGAAATTCGTAAATTCAAATTTACGAATGCACGAATTTACGAATGTACAACTATCCGGAAATTCGTAAATTTGAATTTACGAATTTCCGAATATTCGTACATTCGTAAATTTGTACATTCGTACAATCGTAAATTAGTAAATTCGGAAATCTGAAATAATAATTAACTAATAACTTAACTATTACTAACTATTCAATTATAGGTATTGTAATTTCCTTTCAAATTTGGCTGTTAGTGAACTTAACGAAGTTACGAATTGTTTTCCGACATAATGAATGCCGTATCTAAACGAATGGAACGTAATGAATTAATAATAATAATAAATAACAATAATAATAATAAAAACGTTTTATTATTATTATTATTATTAATTTGTTCCGTTCCATTTGTTTAGATGCGGCATTTGTTATTTCAGGTTATGCGTAACTTCAGATAAATTTGTATTCGTTACGTTCGCTAACAGCCAAATTTGAAAGGAAATTACAATACCTATAATTTAATAGTTATTTTTTCAGATTTTCAAATTTTCGGGTTTTCGAAAATATCGAATTTCCGAAATTACGAATGTATAAATTTACGAATGTATAAATTTACGAATGTATAAATTTACGAATGTACAAATTTATGAATGTACAAATTTACGAATGTACAAATTTACGAATTTACGAATTGCGATCATAACGAATGACCCGAAAAACGAAAAAAAAAAACGAATGAAACGAAAACGAAAACTAACGGGTTTTCGAAAATATCGAATTTCCGAAATTTCGAATGTATAAATTTACGAATGTATAAATTTACGAATGTACAAATTTATGAATGTACAAATTTACGAATGTACAAATTTACGAATGTACAAATTTACGAATGTATAAATTTACGAATGTACAAATTTACGAATTTACGAATTGCGATCATAACGAATGACCCGAAAAACGAAAAAAAAAAAAAAACGAATGAAACGAAAACGAAAACTAACAAATTTTTTGGCAGTGCACATGTCTAGTAGGATCTGGCTTCTTTCTTTCTATTTCTTTCTCTCTCTTTCTCTCACCTCGGACTCTAGCCACACCCATTTGAACCACGCCCATTTAAACCACACCCACTATCGTGCGTAAACCACGCCCATTTTTCGCCGCGGCGCACTTCACGCGCCGCATTTTTCACTCCGGCATGACACGCCTACAAACAAATGCCCCGCCCCTGCTTATAGCAAGGCTCCGCCTCAATACAAAAAAAGTGTCCCAGATGTTTTTTTTGCAATGTTGGCAACTATGGAATGGCCCAGCCAGAGCCCTGACTTAAACCCAATTGAGCATCTCTGGAGAGACCTAAAAATGGCCGTCCACCAACGTTTACCATCCAACCTGACAGAACTGGAGAGGATCCGCAAGGAGGAATGGCAGTGGATCCCCAAATACAGGTGTGAAAAACTTGTTGCATCTTTCCCAAAAAGACTCATGGCTGTATTAGATCAAAAGGGTGCAAATACTAAATACTGAGCAAAGGGTCTGAATACTTAGGACCATGTGATATTTCAGTTTTTCTTTTTTAATAAATCTGCAAAAATGTCAACAATTCTGTGTTTTTCTGTCAATATGGGGTGCTGTGTGTCCATTAATGAGGAAAAAAATGAACTTAAATGATTTTAGTAAATGGCTGCAATATAACAGAGTAAAAAATTTAAGGGGGTCTGAATACTTTCCGTACCCACTGTATATCCTGTCAGTAGATGTTTTTTTTCCTCTAATAGACCAAGCTGTCCAGCAAAAGTGACAGAGAAGTTTTGAGAAGTCACATAAAACTGTCAGGGGTGCTTACAATTTCATCTTTTTTCATTTGGTTCAAACCTTTTTCCAAAATAAAAAGAAAAAAATCTGGCTTAGGTGTCCGTTTAGTAAACTGAGAAGTTTTTTCTCAGTTCAGTTCTCAGAGGAAAATTATCTCCTCTGCAGCCGGTTTATTAAAAGGGAGAACAGAGGAGAAGTGTTTCCTCTGAAAACGGCCGAGATCAGTGTAAAAGTGGGTGGGCTGCCTGCAATCTCGTGAGATAGTCTGAGATTACGGTGCAGCCGAGTTCAAAAAGTAAAACTAAACTTTAAAAGAACATGTAATAACATGTTTTCAGACATGTGATAACTATATGTGTGTATATATATATATATATATATATATATATATATATATATATATATATTGTGAGGGGGTTAGCTCGGCAGCGGGTATGTGTGACCCCCGAGATGGGCTCCCCACACAAAAACAGGCCCAGCAAACGGAGGTTGTGGTTTTCAAAATCAAAAAGGTGCGGTTTATTTTCTATTTACAGTGACAAAACACAGCAAAGCAAAAGAAACATAAACAAAATAAATCCTGGTCAACTTGACCTCTGACTAAACATACAGGTTTCCTAACTAACAACTGGGATCAGCCTAGTGCTGTCCTAGTCCCTAAGTCCCTGGTTTTAAATGTCCAAGCAAATAGCCACACAGGCTTTGTCTCACCGCACAGGGGTTCACTCTCCCTAGACAGTCCACACAGGTCTGGTTCCAGGCATGAGCTAACATCTAATGAAGCTGGGAGTTCTTATAGAGGCCTAAATGAGCTGACAAGGTTCAGCTGGTCTCCTCATCTCTGTCTGCACGACGCCCCACACTCTCCCTAGAGGTATGAGTCATCCATGAGCCCACTAGCCTTATACAACTCTCCACCTAGTTGTATAAGTCGGCGTAAAGCCTGAATCTGGGCGAAATATATCTACCCCCCTGGATGCAACCAGGTGACTTTACCTTCCTGCTGTCACATACCCCCCCCCTCTTGTTTTAACCTCGGGGTTGGAACACCAGCAATCAGGCATTCATGTACTCGAGACAAAGCATCCACATTCCCCATTTGAACGCCAGGGCGATGCTTTACTGTGAAGTTGAATTCCTGGAGGGCCAGGAACCACCTATTCACTCTTCTATTTGTTTCCTTGTTTTGAGCCATCCACTTTAACGGAGCGTGATCCGTAACCATGTCAAAGTGCCTACCTAGCAGGTAGTACCGAAGGGAATCTAGAGCCCACTTCACCGCTAAACACTCCTTTTCAACGGTGGCGTAATTTACCTCATGGGACTTCAACTTCCTGCTGAGGTAAATGACTGGGTGCTCTTCCCCGTTCCAGACCTGGGACAATACTGCTCCTAACCCCACATCTGACGCATCACTTTGTACGACAAAGTCTTTAGAGAAGTCGGGTGAGTACAACACTGGCTGGCTACATAAGGCTTGTTTCAAGAATTGGAATGCTGCCTCAGCCTCGGGGGTCCATTTAATCATGACCGACCCTTTCCCCTTCGTCAGGTTGGTTAGGGGCACAGCCTTAGAAGCAAAGTGGGGAATGAATCGCCGATAATACCCAGCGATTCCCAGAAAGGCTCGTACCTGCTTCTTGCTGTTGGGACGTGGCCAACTCTGGATGGCCTCGACTTTGTTGAGTTGGGGTTTTATTACTCCCCTCCCAATGGTGTACCCAAGATATTTGGCCTCCTCCTGCCCAATGGTACACTTCTTGGGGTTAGCCGTAAACCCCGCTTCCCGAACAGAGTCCAGGACTGCTTGCACTTTTGGCAGATGTGAGGCCCAATCTGTGCTATGGACAATTATGTCATCCAGGTAAGCCGCAGCATACTTCCGATGGGGCCTCAGCATCTGGTCCATTTTCCGCTGGAATGTGGCCGGCGCATTCTGTAACCCGAACGGCATTCTTTTATATTGGAACGCCCCGTCTGGGGTTACAAATGCGGTTTTCTCTTTGGCCGACTTGGCCAGGGGGATTTGCCAATACCCTTTTGTGAGGTCAAGAGTCGTCATGTATCGGGCTGTTCCCAGCCGGTC
Organism: Rana muscosa; assembly: GCA_029206835.1. Taxonomy (NCBI): domain Eukaryota; kingdom Metazoa; phylum Chordata; class Amphibia; order Anura; family Ranidae; genus Rana; species Rana muscosa. Next base: position 101,202,340 of record JARGYO010005626.1, on the reverse strand, counting down.
GATCAACTCATCTATACGTGGCATGGGGTAGGTGTCAAATTTTGTAACTTTGTTCAACTGACGAAAATCGTTACAAAATCGCCAGCTCCCATCCGGTTTAGGCACCAACACAATGGGACTAGACCAATCACTTTGGGACTCCTCTATCACCCCTAAGTTCAGCATTTTCTGTACTTCCTCCCGTATTGCCTCCCGTCGTGCCTCTGGGATCCGATAGGGTTTTAACTTCACCCTTTCACCGGGCGGGGTAATGATGTCATGCTCTACCCCAGATGTTTGTCCCGGCAGCTCAGAGAATACCTCCTTGTTGCGAAGCACAAACTCCTTAACCTCCTGTTGTTGGGGTTGTGACAAGGTGGCTGCTATTCCAACCTCAGGAATCACGCAACCAGTTTGAGCTGGTGACCAAGTGTCTGCGACTAGGGACTCTCTATCCCTCCAGGCTTTCAACAGATTAACGTGATAGATCTGTTCGGGCTTTCGCCTTCCTGGTTGTCTGACCTTGTAATTCACTTCGCTCACTTTTTCCATTATCTCGTAGGGGCCTTGCCATTTGGCAAGGAATTTACTTTCAACCGTAGGGACAAGTACCAGTATCCTATCCCCCGGGGAAAAGGTACGGGTCTTGGCTCCACGGTTGTACACTCTCTGCTGTGCTAACTGCGCTTGGGCCAAATGTTCCTTCACGATGGGCATTACCTGTGCAATTCGGTCTTGCATCAGGGCGACATGCTCAATCACACTCCTGTGGGGAGAACTCTCACTTTCCCAAGTTTCCTTGGCAATATCCAACAGCCCTCTTGGGTGTCTCCCATACAGTAACTCAAAGGGGGAGAATCCCGTAGAGGATTGGGGCACCTCCCTAATAGCAAACATCAGATAAGGAAGTAGACAGTCCCAATCCTTTCCATCTCTATCCACCACTTTCTTCAACATTTGTTTTAGGGTTTTGTTGAACCTTTCAACCAGCCCATCGGTTTGGGGGTGATACACAGATGTACGTAATTGCGTCACTTTGAACAATTTACACAGCTCCTTCACAACCCGGGACATAAAGGGTGTACCTTGGTCCGTAAGCAGTTCTTTACAAATACCCACCCGGCTAAACACAAGAGATAGCTCTTTGGCTATGGTTTTGGCCGAGGTATTTCGGAGAGGGATCGCTTCTGGATAACGGGTGGCATAGTCCATTATAACTAATATGTACTGGTGCCCCCTAGCGGACTTGATTATAGGACCTACCAAATCCATGGCGATCCTCTCAAACGGGACCTCAATGATGGGTAGAGGGACCAGCGGGCTACGGAAATGTGGCATTGGGGCCGACCTCTGACACACAGGGCAGGAGGAACAATAATTTTCTATGTCCTTCATCACCCCCGGCCAATAGAATCTCTGTAATACCCTCTCTCGGGTTTTCTCTGTCCCCAGATGACCTCCAAGAATGTGCCCATGGGCCAACTCCAACACCAACTTCCTGTAAGGTTTGGGCACCACAAGCTGCTCAACGGTTTCTTCTGCCCTTTTTGCCACCCGATACAGTAGGTCCTTCTCTACGCTGAAGTATGGGTAAGTGCAGGTATTATCTGGGTTCACTAACTCGCCATCTATTTTCACTACGTTTTCCCGTGCCTTTATTAGGGCGGGGTCTTTCAACTGTTCTGTGGCAAAGTTTTCCCTGTGAACCTCAAGATCAGAAAACTCCACAGACGGTAGGTTTTCGTCTGAGGAGGTGGGCTCCTCTCCAGTTTCTTGAGTCTCCCCTGCCAATACTGATAAGGGAAATTCCGGAGAGTCCTCACCACTCTCAGGGGAGTTCTGGCTATCACATTCCTGGTACATAGGGGCACCAGTGGGGGGCTCAGGATCATCCCACAGTTCCCAGAACTTCGGAAAATCCCTTCCCACAATGGCGTCATGCGGTAACTGAGATACTAAGCCCACTGGATGAGAGAGGGTACCTTTGGGGGTCTCGAAACACACTGTAGTCACTGGATACTCTCGGGTGTCCCCATGCACACAAATAACAGCTACCTTGCTATTCCCAGAGACCTCTGTTTTAACTAACTCAGCCTTTATCAGGGTCACAAGGCTACCTGAATCCAACAATACCACAACATTTCTACCATTAACACACATTTTGCATAAATGTTTCTCAGTTCCTCGAATGGCAGTGCATGCGACTGTCGCACACAGCGACTGACGTCTGCCCGTCAGAAAGTCACACTGCATGGGTTCCTCCACAACCGGGCAATTGGCTGCAATATGTCCCGCTTGCCGGCAGCGGTAGCAAACGATCCTTCTTGCGGCCTCTTGAGCCGCTGATTTCCCAGGCTGTTCTCGCCAAACTTGGGGTAGAGCTCCCACCCTCTCACTCTCTCCACCCTCACCCCTTGGAATCCTCTTATCCGCCCCTGGGGATGGTCTGGTCTTAGGGTGGAAAGTCCGAGTGTCTCTGGAAGAGGCCGTCAGGTTCTCTGTAGCCAAGTATTTCTCCACACGATCCACAAGACCATCGGCCGTCTCTGGGTCTCCATGGCTTACCCACTTTTGGATGGCAGTAGGAAGAGCTCTCAAAAACCGATCCATTACAACACGTTCCACAATCTTTGGTGCGGACAAAGTCTCTGGCTGTAGCCACTTTCTGCTCAGGTGAATGAGATCATACATTTGAGACCTGGGGGGTTTTCCAAGCTGGAAAGTCCAGTTATGCACACGCTGAGCCCGGACAGCCTGGGTGACACCCAGCCTTGCCAATATTTCAGCTTTTAGCATCACATAGTCTTTTGCTTGGTTAGGCTCTAGGTCATAGTAAGCTTTCTGCGATTCACCAGTTAACAGAGGAGCCACCAGTCCAGCCCACTGCTCCTCAGGCCACTTTTCTCTTTCAGCGGTCCTTTCAAATGTGGTCAAAAATACCTCTGGATCATCCTCTCCAGTCATTTTTGTCAATAAACGACTCACCCCAAAGGACGCGGTATTAGTGGGACGGCTTTCCTCACTGGTCTGCGGACGTTGCTGCATTACTGCTTCCATCTGTTGTTGTAGTCTCTGCTCTTGCTTCTGCAACAGGTCTATGAAGCGGGCCTCAGATTGCTGCTGGGCTTGTTGCTGAGCCTCCAGACTCTGTTGCAAAGTTGCGTTTGTCTGCTGCTGGGCTGCAAGGCTCTGTTGATGAGCTTGCTGCTGGGCTGCGAAGTTCTTTTGCAAACCTGCATTTGTCTGCTGTTGATTGGCATTTGCTAGAGCCAGCTGCTTCAGTATCTCCTCCATGCTGGCTTAAAAAAAAAAAACTGCCACTGGTTCTCCACCAACTGTGAGGGGGTTAGCTCGGGAGCGGGTGTGTGTGACCCCCGAGATGGGCTCCCCACACAAAAACAGGCCCAGCAAACGGAGGTTGTGGTTTTCAAAATCAAAAAGGTGCGGTTTATTTTCTATTTACAGTGACAAAACACAGCAAAGCAAAAGAAACATAAACAAAATAAATCCTGGTCAACTTGACCTCTGACTAAACATACAGGTTTCCTAACTAACAACTGGGATCAGCCTAGTGCTGTCCTAGTCCCTAAGTCCCTGGTTTTAAATGTCCAAGCAAATAGCCACACAGGCTTTGTCTCACCGCACAGGGGTTCACTCTCCCTAGACAGTCCACACAGGTCTGGTTCCAGGCATGAGCTAACATCTAATGAAGCTGGGAGTTCTTATAGAGGCCTAAATGAGCTGACAAGGTTCAGCTGGTCTCCTCATCTCTGTCTGCACGACGCCCCACACTCTCCCTAGAGGTATGAGTCATCCATGAGCCCACTAGCCTTATACAACTCTCCACCTAGTTGTATAAGTCGGCGTAAAGCCTGAATCTGGGCGAAATATATCTACCCCCCTGGATGCAACCAGGTGACTTTACCTTCCTGCTGTCACAATATATATATATATACTGTATATATACACGTGTGTGTATATATATATTTATATATATATATATATATATACACACACACACACATATATATATACACTATTTATATATATATATATGTAGTGGGGTCTCTAAAAAAAATTGTGGGACACTCAGGTGTGTAAGTACAGGAATAGTGGACCATTTGTGTTCGTGTAGGATTGGATGGTGTAATAATCTCCTTGGCCTCTGGGTGGCGGGGTACCTGGAGGCTCAAGGTAGATTTGCCATTACAGTGCTACCCTTTTTGTCCCTTTCCGGAGATGGTACGGCGAGGGCGGGGAACCTGCCGTGGTGTCGATGGGAGGAGATAAAAGGGGGAGACGCCCTGACCACGAGGTCTTCTGGAGGAAGTTCTTCACGCGCCCAGGCACCTTAGGCCTGGGTGCGGGCGGATTCCGGATTCCGGCCCAGGCGCCCTAGGCCTGACCGGAATGGAGTAGGAGTCCATCCCAGGCACCTTCAGCCTGGGGTGAGGTACTAAACTAGGAGGCCTGGGGTCCAGTGACTTCGACTGGATCCCGTAAGGGTGGAGACGTCCGAGGGTCCCTAAAGGTGGACGGGGCCCATGTCTGAGGTGAGGAAGCCGGGGAGGTTACCCATTCGGAGAGTCTGGAGCAGCATCAACCCAGTGACGGATGGGCCTCTGGTAACTCCCTTGGAGGGACATCTTCCCCTGATAGGGGCCGCAGCGCAGCGAAGGTACTCCTATCTACGTTCTCTTGAGTCGCTGGTAGAGACTCTCAAGTTCTAAGTCCTTTCTAGCTAATGCTATAGTAACCGCTGGCGAGATCGCAGTGGTTTAGCTGATAACCAGGATAGTGCCTCGACCTGCTCATTCCCCGTATCAAAATGTTATCAAGTCGCAACCAGATGGCTACTGAAGCACTGTTTATTGTGAGATGTACAATAAAGCAGTGTTTCTCAACTCCAGTCCTCAAGGCGCCCCAACAGGTCATGTTTTTAGGCTTTCCATTATTTTGCACAGGTGATTTGATCAGTTCCACTGCCTTAGTAATTACCACAGCCGTTTCGTCTGAGGGAAATCCTGAAAACATGACCTGTTGGGGCGCCTTGAGGACTGGAGTTGAGAAACACTGCAATAAAGCAAGAGTTGGACTGTGATCGGTGTGTGGAACTCTGGTTAATGGGAGCAGAGGGAAGTGTTGACACAGCAGGACTTGATTCTAGACAAAAGCACATAGGCCCGAGGAAATATCTGGTACTGGCCTTCACCTCACCCACAGCTATGGGGAGGACATGGGCCGTAGCGCATCTCACCCTGTCGTGTGACATACCCCTAGACAAAGGATACGGGGTGAGGGCACTACACGTGGGGGCTCGTGAGTCCGGGATGATATGTGTCTTAACTTTGGAAGAAAGAATGGCTGTGTCTGGACTTTGCTGCCCGGAGGAGTTCCGAGCAGGTCGGCCATGTGATTGGCCAAAGTGCATCCCTGCTCAAAGTTGTGGAAATGACCCTAAGACGGGAAAGGCCCATGCAGAGGAGCGAGAAGAGGGAGGAGTCCAGCCGTGTGAAGTACTACATGTGGGGGCTTTTATTGCACTGCGCCACGAGGCACCCCGTGACTGCACAGTTCATGGGCGGAGCTTGATGGAAGCCCACGAAAACGTGCAAGTCATGGGAGGAGTCTGGCCATGTGGAGGAACTCACGTAGAGACTTCGGCGCGTGGTCAGCGTGTGATGGAGCAGCAGACAGTCGGGATGGCCTCAAGCTCCCAGTGGATTCCGGTTCCCTACCCCACGAAGATGACTACGTTCGCTGCTCCCCTTACAGACACAGGGATAAGACTCAGGCCCCGAGGACAGTTGGCTTTGTACTCATGCAGAGACACGGAGGCTCTCGGCGTGATCTGTCCCGGATGCTCGGGACTGGTGGTCCACCTGAAGCCATTCGGGCGTTGCGAGGCATGCAAAGAGTTCTTGTTCGAGGTGGAGCCATCCACAGTAAGGCCCCGGGCCCTTCGCCTCAACAGCCTCACAGGTACCGCTACTCTGGAAGGAGAGATCCAGGCCTTTGCGGAGGTTCCCGTATGCGCTGACCAGGGCGACGTGACTGCCCAATCAGAGACTGAAAGAGAAAAATCTGAGGATGCTGCTTCGGTCACCACAGATTCTCTACTCCCACCTCCGAAGAGGAAGGTTGGCCTGGTGCAGGCCTCCTGTGGTCGTGGTCGAGTTTCACCCCGTCGCTTGCCTGGCCTGGATGGATCCAGTTGGAAGAGTCCTGGACATCCCAGTTCTACAAAAGGTCAAGGTGAGCCAGGGGCTAGGACTGTGGTGGTGGTTGGAGGTGTCGGGGGTCCACAGCCGGTGGAGCCCGCAAGGGAGGGTAGTACCACGTCTACCAGAGACTACCTTCCCGCCAAGATGTATGACACTTCCGACCTAGAGTCGCTGTCAGATTGTGGAGATGACAGGGAGATTGATGAACTGTTTCATCGGAAGGGCTGGGACAAACGCCCATTGCCTGTATTACGTGTACCGCAGGATTCCCCTATGTCAATAGGAGACAGCACGCCCCGGGTACAAGCCCCAGAGTCTACGAGGAAGTGTAGTCCTCAAAGTGCCTTCCCACAATCTACAACATCGCCCGTCTTGGTGGCGGGGATGCAGCGAGCCTCACTATGAGCACCGAGAGAAAAGCCATCAGAGGTAGTGAAAGTACCTCGGCACCCGGAGGCCATCGTTCAACCCGGAGAAGGTGAGCGGGAAGCCATGCCTCCTTTGGCCAGATTGCAACGACTTTTCTCACAGAGAGTCGCCCGTGAGTATGGGTGGGAATATCCCTACTTGCCTCGGGACTTACTTTTTGAAGTTGAGGTCATACGCCAGAGATGGTATGACAAATTTGTTTGGAAAAAGCTCAAAGTACCCCATGCACGAAGATATTTGTCCTGTTCGCCACCCGTGTCGAAAAAGTTTTGGGACTGCAGAGCAGACTGGATGTGGGGCCGCCATATCCACGCAGACAAGGTGCGCATCTGCAGGAAAGATGGAGAGGATGCTGACTATTCAATTGAGGTTTTTGATAAACATCTGAAGCCCTTGTTCTTGCCTGACCCGAAGTTCTACTTGTGAGAAGAGACTCACTTGTTGTTTCCTCTCCTACAATCTTCTAGAAGTGTTCTTGCCGGAGCATTCGAACTGTGCCCTAGTTTTTTATTTGGGCTTTTGTTTTCTACTCTTTGGAGGAATGAGAGCAGTTTTTTTGTTTGTTCTCTCTTCCTCACAGTTCAAAGGCAGACTTTGGGGGTAGAATTAGTGTAGGGACACAGGAAGAATGAAGATTTCACCAAGTGTCATTACCGCGGCACTGTCACCAGGTGGCAGTGTTGTACAACGGCTGTTTTTTTTTTTTTTACACGCACATCTTTTTACTCATTGGAGCGAATGGGTCTATTGGTTGATGGACCCATTCATTCCAAATTAACACAAAAATGTCAGGATGTGGCTTTTCTTGTGTGTTGTTTTTTTTCCCTTCTGCAGGAGATTCGTCAGTCAAGACTGCTGAGTATGGGGTGGTTCTTAGACAGTGAAGGGAGGGATTGTATATGTGTACATGATAGATGTTTTTTTTTTTAGGGAAAAGTTTTATTGTTTTATATTCCCTTTCCCCTTTGAGCAGGTCTTGGTATGGTTGAGGTTCAAAAATTTAGGGATAGCCTCTGGGGCTAAGCTTGTGTCATCACTCCATGGGAGACATGGGTTTGCACCAGACGCTGGGGACCAGCGTCAAATCACAGGGGGGAGTATGTAGTGGGGTCTCTAAATTTTTTTGTGGGACACTCAGGTGTGTAAGTACAGGAATAGTGGACCATTTGTGTTCGTGGAGGATTGGATGGTGTAATAATCTCCTTGGCCTCTGGGTGGCGGGGTCTGGAGGCTCAAGGTAGATTTGCCATTACAGTGCTACCCTTTTTGTCCCTTTCCGGAGATGGTACGGCGAGGGCGGGGAACCTGCCGTGGTGTCGATGGGAGGAGATAAAAGGGGGAGACGCCCTGACCACAAGGTCTTCTGGAGGTAGTTCTTCACGCGCCCAGGCACCTTAGGCCTGGGTGCGGGCGGATTCCGGCCCAGGCGCCCTAGGCCTGACCGTTATGGAGTTGGAGTCCATCCCAGGAACCTTCAGCCTGGGGTGAGGTACTAAACTAGGAGGCCTGGGGTCCAGTGACTTCGACTGGATCCCGCAAGGGTGGAGACGTCCGAGGGTCCCTAAAGGTGGACGGGGCCCATGTCTGAGGTGAGGAGGCCGGGGAGGTTACCCATTCGGAGAGTCTGGAGCAGCATCAACCCAGTGACGGATGGGCCTCTGGTAACTCCCTTGGAGGGACATCTTCCCCTGATAGGGGCCGCAGCGCAGCGAAGGTACTCCTATCTACGTTCTCTTGAGTCGCTGGTAGAGACTCTCAAGTTCTAAGTCCTTTCTAGCTAATGCTATAGTAACCGCTGGCGAGATCGCAGTGGTTTAGCTGATAACCAGGATAGTGCCTCGACCTGCTCATTCCCCGTATCAAAATGTTATCAAGTCGCAACCAGATGGCTACTAAAGCACTGTTTATTGTGAGATGTACAATAAAACAAGAGTTGGACTGTGATCGGTGTGTGGAACTCTGGTTAATGGGAGCAGAGGGAAGTGTTGACACAGCGGGACTTGATTCTAGACAAAAGCACATAGGCCCGAGGAAATATCTGGTACTGGCCTTCACCTCACCCACAGCTATGGGGAGGACATGGGCCGTAGCACATCTCACCCTGTCGTGTGACATACCCCTAGACAAAGGAGACGGGGTGAGGGCGCTACATATATATATATATATATATATATATATATATACACACACACACATATATACAGTATTTATATATATATATATATATATATATATATATATATATATATATATACACAAACACATGAATATATATATATTCATGTGTTTGTGTATATATACTTATATACTGTATATATGTGTGTGTGTGTACATATATATATATAATACTGTATATATATATATATATATATATATATATATATGTGTGTGTGTGTGTGTGTATTAGTGATGAGCCGAACACCCCCGGGTTCGGTTCGCACCAGAACCCGCGAACGGACCGAAAGTTCGAACGAACATTAGAACCCTATTAAATACAATGGATGCGAACGTTCGAATTCTAAAGTGCTAATTATAACAACTATTATGCATGTTATTGTCCTAAAAAGGGTTTGGGAACCCGGGTTCTGCACCAGGGGACATGTATCAATGCAAAAAGAAGTTTTAAAAACGGTCGTTTTTCGGGAGCAGTCATTTTAATGATGCATAAAGTGAAAAAAAAAAAGTCAAATATTCCTTTAAATATCGTACCTGGGGGGTGTCTAAAGTATGCCTGTGAAGTGCCACGTGTTTCCCGTGTTTAGAACTGTCCCTGCACAAAATGACACTTCTAAAGGAAAAAAAAGCCATTTAAAACTGCTTGCGGCTTTAATGTAATGTCTGGTCCCGGTAATATGGATGAAATTCTTTAAGAAAAATGGCATAGCTACCCCATGACCCCCCCCCCCTACCCCAGCCCATTACCAGCCCCTTTGGGTCTTGTATGGATATTAAGGGGAACCCCGCACATAAAATAAAAAAGGCCCTATATACTCTGAACAGCCCTATACAGGCGGTGCATACAAGACAGGGACTGTAGGTTTGTTCTTATGTAGAGTCTGTTTGTAATTTTGAACAGGTACATTGTTGAAGTGTAGCTCCAGACCAAAAATCTATTTTTAAACTTTTTGGAAAACATAGGTAAGGGTTATCACCCCTGTAACATTTGTTTTGCTGTCTGTGCCCCTGTTCAGAACATTTCACCTCACTTTCCGTCCCAATGACAACTGTTTTTGAAATGTGGTGTTTTTCTTGAAACAAGGATTGCTGATAAAGCATCAGTACAGAGGAGACACCTTTCTCCCATATTTATTCTTACAGGAGAGAATTTTCCTTCCTAGTGGTAGATTTCCTCTCACTTCCTGTTGTCTTCTTGCGTTTGCAAGTAGGAGTCGTTTGTAAGTTGGATGTTTGAAAGTAGGGACCTGCCGTATATACTCTGCAGAAATAGGCCCCTTAGTTGTTGGTGTTGGCACAACACTGTAAGCACTCACAGTTACTCTTGGTTGGTGCTGGAACGCCCTGCTGTCAACTATTATATCAGGAATTTTAATTACATATAATTGTTGAACAGTGGTAGTAAAAATTGGGCCTTTGATGGTGGTGCTGGTGCCACAACACTGTAAGCCCTGACAGTTACTCTTGGTGGGTGCAGCAATGGGCCCTGCTGTGAATTATTAGATCAAGAATTGTAATTACATGCCCCTGTTGAACAGGGGCAGAAAAATTGGGCCTTAGGCACTGGTGCCACAACACTGCAACCCCTCACAGATACTGTACTTGGAGCACAGCAATGAGCCCTGTTGCAAAGTATTGCTTCAAAAATTGTAATGACACGCCCCTGTTAAACAGGGGCTGAAAAATTGGGCCTTAGGCACTGGTGGCACAACACTGCAACTCCTCACAGATACTGTACTTGGAGCACACCAATGAGCCCTGTTGCAAAGTATTGCTTCAAAAATTGTAATGACACGCCCCTGTTAAACAGGGGCTGAAAAATTGGGCCTTAGGCACTGGTGGCACAACACTGCAACTCCTCACAGATACTGTACTTGGAGCACAGCAATGAGCCCTGTTGCAAAGTATTGCTTCAAAAATTGTAATGACACGCCCCTGTTAAACAGGGGCTGAAAAATTGGGCCTTAGGCACTGGTGGCACAACACTGCAACTCCTCACAGATACTGTACTTGGAGCACACCAATGAGCCCTGTTGCAAAGTATTGCTTCAAAAATTGTAATGACACGCCCCTGTTAAACAGGGGCTGAAAAATTGGGCCTTAGGCACTGGTGGCACAACACTGCAACTCCTCACAGATACTGTACTTGGAGCACAGCAATGAGCCCTGTTGCAAAGTATTGCTTCAAAAATTGTAATTACACGCCCCTGTTAAACAGGGGCTGAAAAATTGGGCGTTAGGCACTGGTGGCGGCACCCATAAACAAAAATGATCTTACAAGCTATCATCATCAATCGTATCATTGAGGACTCGGAGGAGGAGGATAGCCAGTCAACATAACAGCACAGGCACTCAGCATCAGCATCAGTCTTGAAGGGATGTGACATGTTAAAATCAATTAGTCTGTTATATCAGCATCAGGTGTGTGGTAGCTGGTGGTGATCCAAGACTGGTTCATCTTGATGAAAGTCAGTCGATCAACCGAGTCGGTGGACAGGCGCACCCTGTGATCCGTGACAAATCCTCCAGCAGCACTGAATGTGCGTTCCGAAAGAACGCTGGATGCAGGACAGGCCAGTAGCTCAATTGCATACTGTGCAAGCTCTGGCCAGTGATCCATCCTCAAGACCCAGTAAGCCAGAGGATTTTCGGTGGGGAAGGTGTCCAAGTCTGACCTTGCCCCTAGATATTCCTGCACCATGTTTATCAGACGCTGGCGATGGTTGCTGGAACCGATCATACTTTGGGGCTGCGGACTAAAGAATTGTCTGAACGCATCGGTCAGACGGCCACCTTCCCCACCGCTCCTTCTTTGACTGGCCGAAGCCTCAGCAACTCGTTGTCCAGGACCAGGAGTTTGCAACCTCCCAGTCTCTGGGAACGCGTTGCACAGACCTTTCTGCAAGGCCTCCCGGAGTTGTCTCATCCTCTGCTCCCTCTGCGACGGTAACATAAGGTCCGCAACCTTACCCTTGTACCGTGGATCAAGGAGAGTGGCCAGCCAGTAATGGTCCCTCTCCTTGATCCGAAGAATACGAGGATCCTTCCGCAGACTTTGCAGGATCAGGGAGGCCATGCAGCGTAGGTTTGCTGAGGCATTCGCTCCGGAGTCCTCTGGGTCACTAAGGACGACATGATCCGCAGCCACCTCCTCCCAGCCACGTACAAGTCCACTGGTTTCTTGGGACTGTAAATCATCCCTAAAAGACTGCTGCTGATGATGCTGAGTGCCAGCCTCCACCTCCATGCTGACACAATCCTCCTCCTCCTCCTCCTCCTCCTCCTCCTCCTCCTCTTCCTGTGCGATGGGTGGGACAGAAGGAACACTGTCTGGGTAAAGGGGGCCTTGAGAGGCAAGGAAGTCCTCCTCTTCCTGCCTCTGTTCTGCCTCAAGTGCCCTGTCCATTATTCCACGCAGCGTGTGCTCCAACAGGTGGACAAGAGGTACAGTGTCACTGATGCATGCACTGTCACTGCTCACCATCCTCGTGGCCTCCTCAAATGGTGCCAGGACAGTGCATGCATCCCTGATCATGCCCCACTGGCGTGGAGAAAAAAAACCAAGCTCCCCTGACCCTGTCCTGGTGCCGTAGTCGCACAGGTACTCATTGATGGCCCTCTGCTGCGTGTGCAGCCGCTGCAGCATGGCCAACGTTGAGTTCCACCTGGTGGGCATGTCACATATAAGGCGGTTCTTGGGCAGGTTCAACTCCTTTTGCAGCTCAGCCAGGCGAGCACTGGCATTATAAGATCTGCGGAAATGCACACAGACTTTCCTGGCCTGCCTCAGGACATCCTGTAAGCCCGGGTACCTGCCCAAGAAGCGCTGCACCACCAGGTTAAGGACGTGAGCCACACAGGGCACATGGGTCAGTTGTCCCTGTCGGAGGGCGGAGAGGAGGTTGGTGCCATTGTCGCAAACCACCATTCCTGGCTTAAGCTGGCGTGGCGTCAACCACCTCTCGGCCTGGCCCTGCAGAGCAGACAGGACCTCTGCCCCAGTGTGGCTTCTGTCCCCCAAACACACCAGCGCAAGCACGGCATGGCATCTTTTTGCCTGCGTACTTGCGTAGCCCCGTGAACGGCTACGGAGCACCGCTGGTTCATAGGACAAACCACAGGAAGAGGCCATGGAGGAAGAAGAAGAGGAGGGGGTGGAGGAGAGAGGTGTGTCACAACCAGTAGTAGCATTTTGGAGGCATGGCGGTGGGACAACCTCCAACACTACTAAAAATAGCCTAATGACTTTTTGTATGTGAATATAAATCAGATTTTTTTGAGTATTTGTTGAGTTGTTGGTGTTTGGTTGCAGCTTCTCAAAAGTCCCACGGGCATCTGAAAATGACTACTTATTTACTAATGATCATCGGCTCCATCTAGTGGACATAATACAGTATTTTCCAGATCCATTCTATTTTCAATGATTAAATATCATCCAAAACTGAGAAAATAGCCGAACGATGTTCAATTTTGCCCCATTCCCAAAGAGCAAAGGTTCTTTCATGACTTCGTCCTTCGTCACCCATTTGTGTGTTGGACACCTCAAGACTACCCAGTACTTCTACACGTGGGGGGGGGGGGGACATGTGACCTTCTGCCTCATTTTCTGGGATGGTGCGTTTTGGCCAATTGCAAGGCTTTCTGTGGCAGGTTGGTAGTAGAGAAGGTCATATAGCTCTGTGTAAGCTCTGACACGGAGCTTACACATTCATAAGGTCCCGGGACTCCATCAGATGTCTAACATCCCAACGTGGACCTCAATGAGACATTAACCACCTCACTCCCGCACGCCGTCCTATGACGTCCTCGGCTTTGTAGGGGGGATATCTGAATGATGGGGTGCAGCTAGAGGCATCATTCAGATATCCTTGTCTTCACCCGGCGATTCTGCGCATCATAAGAACGATCATAGACATATGTTGCAAACAGCAGCTGTGCGATCTGATGCACTAGCCTCAAAAAAGGCCCACACCAAAGAACTTTTTGAATGACGGGCAGAGGCAGCGCCCTGCACAGGCGGAGCTCTGCGGTGTGATTCCGTCGGTGTACTGCCCTTACGCTGGCCACCAAAGGGCATCCTGCCTCGTTGGAGATGTGCCTCCTCCTCATCCTCCTCCTCCTCCTCTCTCCTATTAGGCACCCACGTGGAGTCAGTGACCTCATCATCCCCTCCCTCCTCATCACTGGAGCCAATCTGGCAGTATGCTGCAGCTGCTGGAACATGACTGCCAGATTGGTGTCCTTCTTGAGCATCCCCTCTGTCTGCTCTCACGCTACTGCCTTCCTCTAGCTGGGTTTCATCATCAGACCCTTCGAAACGCTGGGCATCCTCCTGGAGCATGTACCCAACACTGTGCTGAAACAGTTCGGGGGACTCCTCAGGAGGAGGACATGGTGGGTCTAGGGAAGGAGTGACTGATGATTTGTCTGACATTGATACCAGGGAAGACGACGCTTTGGCAGCTGCTTTTCCAGTACCCTGAGCCTGGGTGAGAGAGGATGAGGAGGAGGAGGAGGGCTTGGTCATCCACTCTACCAAGTCTTCGGCATGATGTGGCTCAACATGTCCAGCTGCCGAAAAGAAGGACAAGCGTGTCCCATGGCCATGTGCTGATGACAATGCACCGCGTCCACGACCAGCACTGTTGCCCCCAGACACAGAGCCTGCTTGCCCTCTTTTATTGCCTCCTGACTGTCTGCCTCTCCTTGTTTGCCTTCCAGACATTCTAATAGATGGCCTGCAGGGAGATGGGAAAAAAGCAATAAGGGCTACCTTCAGGTGTCCTTCTCTGTCCCTTGAAACAAGGACTTTCACAGTGAAAGAAACTGACACTCTCCCTACCTACAGTTTTCTGTCCCTAGAAAAAATGTTTTTTTTAATCACAATATAGCACAAGGACAATTCACTCACTGTCCTTACAGGTCCCTGGAAACAAGGACTTGCAGAGTGAAATAAACTGACACTCTCCCTACCTACAGTTTTCTGTCCCTAGAATAAATGTTTTTTTTAAGCACAATATAGCACAAGGACAATTCACTCACTGTCCTTCCAGGTCCCTGGAAACAAGGACTTGCAGAGTGAAATAAACTGACACTCTCCCTACCTACAGTTTTCTGTCCCTAGAATAAATGTTTTTTTTAAGCACAATATAGCACAAGGACAATTCACTCACTGTCCTTACAGGTCCCTGGAAACAAGGACTTGCAGAGTGAAAGAAAAAAAACACTCTCCCTACCTACAGTTTTCTGTCCCTAGAATAAATGTTTTTTTTAAGCACAATATAGCACAAGGACAATTCACTCACTGTCCTTACAGGTCCCTGGAAACAAGGACTTGCAGAGTGAAAGAAAAAAAACACTCTCCCTACCTACAGTTTTCTGTCCCTAGAAAAAATGTTTTTTTTAATCACAATATAGCACAAGGACAATTCACTCACTGTCCTTACAGGTCCCTGGAAACAAGGACTTGCAGAGTGAAAGAAAAAAAACACTCTCCCTACCTACAGTTTTCTGTCCCTAGAAAAAATGTTTTTTTTAATCACAATATAGCACAAGGACAATTCACTCACTGTCCTTACAGGTCCCTGGAAACAAGGACTTGCAGAGTGAAATAAACTGACACTCTCCCTACCTACAGTTTTCTGTCCCTAGAATAAATGTTTTTTTTAAGCACACTATAGCACAAGGACAATTCACTCACTGTCCTTACAGGTCCCTGGAAACAAGGACTTGCAGAGTGAAAGAAAAAAAACACTCTCCCTACCTACAGTTTTCTGTCCCTAGAAAAAATGTTTTTTTTAATCACAATATAGCACAAGGACAATTCACTCACTGTCCTTACAGGTCCCTGGAAACAAGGACTTGCAGAGTGAAAGAAAAAAAACACTCTCCCTACCTACAGTTTTCTGTCCCTAGAAAAAATGTTTTTTTTAATCACAATATAGCACAAGGACAATTCACTCACTGTCCTTACAGGTCCCTGGAAACAAGGACTTGCAGAGTGAAATAAACTGACACTCTCCCTACCTACAGTTTTCTGTCCCTAGAATAAATGTTTTTTTTAAGCACAATATAGCACAAGGAGAATTCACTCACTGTCCTTCCAGGTCCCTGGAAACAAGGACTTGCAGAGTGAAATAAACTGACACTCTCCCTACCTACAGTTTTCTGTCCCTAGAATAAATGTTTTTTTTAAGCACAATATAGCACAAGGACAATTCACTCACTGTCCTTCCAGGTCCCTGGAAACAAGGACTTGCAGAGTGAAATAAACTGACACTCTCCCTACCTACAGTTTTCTGTCCCTAGAATAAATGTTTTTTTTAAGCACAATATAGCACAAGGACAATTCACTCACTGTCCTTACAGGTCCCTGGAAACAAGGACTTGCAGAGTGAAAGAAAAAAAACACTCTCCCTACCTACAGTTTTCTGTCCCTAGAAAAAATGTTTTTTTTAATCACAATATAGCACAAGGACAATTCACTCACTGTCCTTACAGGTCCCTGGAAACAAGGACTTGCAGAGTGAAATAAACTGACACTCTCCCTACCTACAGTTTTCTGTCCCTAGAATAAATGTTTTTTTTAAGCACAATATAGCACAAGGAGAATTCACTCACTGTCCTTCCAGGTCCCTGGAAACAAGGACTTGCAGAGTGAAATAAACTGACACTCTCCCTACCTACAGTTTTCTGTCCCTAGAATAAATGTTTTTTTTAAGCACAATATAGCACAAGGACAATTCACTCACTGTCCTTACAGGTCCCTGGAAACAAGGACTTGCAGAGTGAAAGAAAAAAAACACTCTCCCTACCTACAGTTTTCTGTCCCTAGAAAAAATGTTTTTTTTAATCACAATATAGCACAAGGACAATTCACTCACTGTCCTTACAGGTCCCTGGAAACAAGGACTTGCAGAGTGAAATAAACTGACACTCTCCCTACCTACAGTTTTCTGTCCCTAGAATAATTTTTTTTTTTAAGCACAATATAGCACAAGGAGAATTCACTCACTGTCCTTCCAGGTCCCTGGAAACAAGGACTTGCAGAGTGAAAGAAAAAAAACACTCTCCCTACCTACAGTTTTCTGTCCCTAGAAAAAATGTTTTTTTTAATCACAATATAGCACAAGGACAATTCACTCACTGTCCTTCCAGGTCCCTGGAAACAAGGACTTGCAGAGTGAAATAAACTGACACTCTCCCTACCTACAGTTTTCTGTCCCTAGAATAAATGTTTTTTTTAAGCACAATATAGCACAAGGACAATTCACTCACTGTCCTTACAGGTCCCTGGAAACAAGGACTTGCAGAGTGAAAGAAAAAAAACACTCTCCCTACCTACAGTTTTCTGTCCCTAGAAAAAATGTTTTTTTTAATCACAATATAGCACAAGGACAATTCACTCACTGTCCTTACAGGTCCCTGGAAACAAGGACTTGCAGAGTGAAAGAAAAAAAACACTCTCCCTACCTACAGTTTTCTGTCCCTAGAAAAAATGTTTTTTTTAATCACAATATAGCACAAGGACAATTCACTCACTGTCCTTACAGGTCCCTGGAAACAAGGACTTGCAGAGTGAAATAA